>OY728137.1:1796701752-1797951752 GCA_963277665.1 Viscum album
GTTATATAGGTCTTCATAAGGTTCCATCAGAATTCTTGAGAGAAAGCTATTGTTTTAAAAACTCAACAAGAGGAAGGTGTTGATCCCAATAACCTTTGATGTCCAGAAAATAAGATCTCAACATATCCTCTAGGGTTTTAATTGTTCTTTTAGACTGACCATCAATTTGAGGATGCAAAGTAGTGCTAAAACTCAATTTTGTATCATGTGATTTTTAATGTCCTTGCTAGAACATTGAGGTAAACCTGGACTCCTGATTTGATACAATAGAATGTGTTAATACATGCAACCTTACCACTTCTTCAATGTATATTCTGGAAATCTGATCAAGAGATAAATCTTCTCTGATTGCAATGAAGTGTACTGACTTAGTTAGGAAGTCGATTAACACCCATATAGCATTAAACCCTTTATATTTGTTGGTTATTCCAATGATAAAATCTATAGTGATATTCTCTCATTTCCATTCTGTTATGGGTAATGGATGCGACATCCCATTATTCTTTGGTCACTCAGTATTAACTAGATGTCATAACAAACACTGATTCACACAACTCTATAATATGTCTCTTCATTCCATCCCACCAGAATTATTCCTTCAAGTCCCTATACATCTTTGTACTTCTTGGGTGAATAGAGAATGAGGAACTATGATCTTCCTCGAACAACTCCTTCTTCAAATCTGGTATTGAAAGAACACATACATGGTTCTTGTTCCATATCATTCTATCCTGATCATGGTTAAACTCAAGAGCACTATTAACCTTCTTTTGTACCTCTTTATCTTCCTTCTGTTCCTCTTTAATGTTGACGTGGATTTAGGGTTTAACAATAATTTTAGAAATATCATATTTTTCCTCTTCCTTAATGATTTCTAGATCCATTTTTTCAAATCCATAAATATTATCTCTTTTGTAATCCACATCATGGATTGGCTAGCATGATCCTGCTGACTCAAAGCATCGGATGCCTTGTTCTCTTTCTAAGGGTGGTAATGTATTGAGTAGTCATGATCTTTTATCAACTTTAACAATATTATATGGCTCATGTTCAACACTTTCTATGTGAATATATTTTTTAGACTTTTATTGTTGGTATATATATCCCACTTTTCACCATAAATATATTTCTTCCATATCATTAATGAAAATGTTACTGTCACTAACTCCAAATCGTGAGTTGGGTAATGTTTCCTAGGAATCTTCATCTTTTCGGAGGCATAGGCTATAACCTTGTTATTTTTCATAAGAACACATTCCAATACATTCTTTTATACATATCTATAAATTACAAACCCTTCTCTACAATTGGGTAATGTACTCATAGGTTCACTGGAAAATATTATCTACAGTTTCTTGAAATTTTCCTCACATTCGTCTATCCATAGGATCTTCACACCCTTTCGAGTTAACTAGTTGAGAGGATTAGATAGTTTTGAGAAATTATCCCCAAAGTTTCAATAATATCCATCTAAACCATGAAAACTATGGATATCAGTAACCTTGGTTGGTCTAGGCTAGATTTCAATAGCCCCAAGCTTTGAGGGATCTATTACCATACACTCAAGTTAGATTATGTGACCCAAAAAAGAAACCTTTTTAGCCCAAATTCACTCTTTAAAATTTTTTCACATAGCTTCTGCTTCCTTATAGTCTTCTGTACAATTCTTATGTGATATTAATGTAATTCATTACTCTTTTAAAAGATAATAATATCAACTATAGATACTACCAGAAACATATTGATGTATTCTATAAAGACTCTATTCAATAAATCCATGAAGATATAGGGGGCATTAGTAATACTGAAAGGAATAACTATATATTAATAGTGATCGTACCTTGTACGAAATTCCATGTTTGGTATATCCTCTTTCTAGACCCTAAATTGATGATATCTAGAATGAAGGTCAATCTGGAAAATGTATTGAGCTCCTCATAGTTGATCAAACAATTCATAAATAAATGGAAGAGTATAATTGTTCTTGATTATGACATTTTTTAACTCCCAATAACCAATGTAGAGTAACATTGATCCATTTTTCTTCATCACAAAAAGAATAGGTGCACCCCAAGGTGAGACACTTGGTCGAATGAATCCCATATAAAGGTTTTAATAGAGCTACTACTACAATTATTACAACTCAATCAGGTTCATTCAACAAGGAGCCTTTGAAATTATTGTGGAACCAATTATATATTCTCTTAATAAATCATCTTTATATTTTGGTGGAAGAATAGGAAAATCTTATAGGAAGGCATCCAAAAAATCCCAAAAAATAAGAATATAATCGATTTTTATATTCTCTCCATTCATTTGAGATAAAAAAACCATTAGAATAAGAATTAAGACCCATAAATTGGATGTAATATCTACAGGAAGTTCAGACTTAACGTCGCATTAGTGGATAATCATAGGAGGGTTTGAAATATCGAACAAAACTTCCCTCCCTTGACAATTGATATGGTATATACGTAGAGAAAATCAGTTCATTCGAAATATAACATAGAATTCTATCAAAGTATGAATGAATAGATTTGTCAAAATCACATTCCTAAAGACTTCAACCCGAGAAGAATCAAAGACTTGAGATGAAATCATCATACCATTAGGATTTTTCCCTATTAATTCAACATATAATTGTTTTGGTTAAATCGTAACACCCTTAAAAAATTATTTATATATGAAAGTGTGGGTAGATCTAGAATGAAATATGACCTTAGCAGTTCTAGAGTGTATGGTAAGTGTACCTTTCAACATGTTGTTATTACACCCCTCATTAGATATAGTCATTGCATGAAATTTCCCCTTATACCTCAGCTTAATAGGTTACTAATGTTGATCATCACGTCCTACCCTTTGGTTTGAGAAATGGTTTTCAAAATTCCCATTCCCCCTAAACATGTAGCATTGAACAGTGTAAGGTGCATTTTGTGCAGATTTTTATCCATTAGCATTTTGAGAAAACATATTTCCATCATCATGACAATAAATTTCTTGATGGAATTACCTTCTATAATTAAAACATGTATTATAGCCCGTAAAGAAATTTCCCCCATGATTCTTCCCAAAATTAGAGAATAAATGAATGACCATCTTCCTTTTCCATGGTTTTTAGAGTTTCCTTTAAACTCTATATTCTTATTCTTTTCAAAACCAGGAGATTGATACATGGCTCTCACATCTATTTCAACCTTGATTTCACAATTCAAATTTTATTTTAAGATACAATAGTCTCTTATGGACAACACCCTTTTGAGACCTTGTTTTAAACAACCAACGAACCTATCAACTTTATCTTCAAGTTGGACGATAATTCCTTAATTATATCTCGCATTTCTCATGAAATTAGCCTTGTAGGTACCAAAAGACTCATCATCGTTTTGCTGCAACTCAAGGAACTATTTTTCCATATAGATATGAAGAATTTGTGGAAATTACTTACTGAAAAATATGTTCTTAAACTCATCCCTAACAATGGATTCAATCTCATCATGATACCTCGTATTATTGATTAGATTCCACCACTAATATGCTTCTCCTTCTAAGCGATAAACAGCTAGAATAAATTTCTAATTATTTGAAAACTGAAGAACAAAGAATATATTGTCAGTGGTACTAATCCATTGTACTTAAAATAGTGGATCAAAATACCCTCTGAATGAAGGTGGGTATTGCCTCAGGAAGGGTTAAACAAAATTTTGTTCTCTCCTTTTCTCATTTAGAAGTCCACCACAATTCATAGATTGAAATATATTTATTAGCATAGCAATGTGGTTTTTCATTCTAAATCCTATATCATTCAGTTTCATAGGTGGACAATCATTGCATTTTTCATTGCAATATCCATAAACAGAGTTCCTTTGGGTTGTATCCATTGAATAAAACCCAAACCACAGTGTAAGAAATAATTATCATAATGACAAACCACATAATCCTGAAAAATAACTTATAGGATTTCTACCTTATGAAACCTTCTATAATCTATGAAACCTTAGGTTTATCCTAAGTTATTCATAGAAAACCTATATTTAAATCCTTAATAATGGTTCATGAAGTGTTTGTGAATTATCAAAGCATATCCCATGAGAGTGTTAATATTGGTGTGCAGCAAGGCCTAATTTTGTATACTAGATTACCCTATATCAAGCTCGTAACATCTTGTCAAAGTAGTTACCCATAGGTATATCTGTGCAAGATCCACATCCACTTATAGTATCCTGACATGGATTTATTTCTTGGAAACCACTCACTTTATCTTTCACCAAAATTCCAATAAATTTTCTTATTCTTTTCCCAGTCCTCATACTTATCCTTAGACAAGTGCTTAGGTTTCTCACTAAGATTTTATCATGCTATTTTCCAAAGGATAACTATAAATTTTCTCTCATACTAAATATAGTGACCCTATTTTTAAAAAATTTACATTATCAAACTTTTTCGAAATACATAAAATTTATACAAAAAGACACCCAATAACCGTAGACATTATATTTCATTTCAAAACATGGAAACAAAAACACTGTTACATAAGTGAGAGACATTACCTTCGACTAGGTTCTTCATGACTAACACGCTTCTTAGACGCATCAAACATAATACATATCTTCATAACCAGGAGAATGAAACAAAAAAGGGGCCATCTCAATTGCTTAGCTAGGGTAAACAATGGATACATGTAGGCATAAACATGAGCACAAGGGTATGAGAACATAATCAGGAAAATATAATATCATACCCTACATATAAAGATAATATACATGAATCATGGAATAAATATTGGATGTTCATAAGGCATGAATCAAATGGAATAAAGGAACAAATCCATGAAAGCATCACATAGGAATGAGACGTTGAATTGTGGAAAAAATAACAATATATTAATTTCCATAATAACCCAGGTATCACTTCCAAGATCATCTTAGAGGAAAAAGTCATTTACTGAACTTGGTAACCCCCATTCTATCCCTGTATTATTGAACTCGGTTAGCCTCATTATAACCCTATATTACTAAATTGAGTAACACTCATTTCAACCCTGTATTACTAAAACAAGTAACACTCATTCTACCCTTATATTATCTCATGAGATATACATCTTTACCCATTGTATTGGAGGGATATATAGGCCCCACCTGTCACATAATGAAATCATACATACATGTGCAAAAAGATCATAAACAAACATATCATAACAAATGAAATTAAATGGGTAGAATAAACATGTAAACATATCATAACATATGGAAATATAGAGGTTTCATAATCATTTCATAATAAACATAACCCATTAAAATAATAGGGTTTCAAAAGAATGTAACCCATAAAAGAGAAACGAGCTTCATATAAATCATGCCATCAAAACATAGTCCATTCGGAGAAAAAATATGAATGGAAAAATTGAATAATTTCCCTATAAATACATAAGAAACACCAATGGATATTATATTATATGGGAAATAATTTTGAAAGGCCTTTTCAAAACATTTATTGATGAAAATACCCTTTCTTCATTGAAAAAATATTTTTATTACAGAAAACATTTTAAAAAACATTTTCTTTGAAAATAGATTTGAAACCATATAAAGGAAACATTTAAAAAAAATTAAATCCATTTTTCCTTGATAATTAAATTCAAAAATCCTAGAAAAACATTTATTTGAAAACAAGGTTTTTGAATACAATAAATTTACGACCAAAGAGAGAGGGGTCATATTTTAATAAAAAATTATCTTAAATACCAAAGAGTGGAAGAAATGGTACTAGAAATTCAGGATATCATAAATAAATATAGTATAAGTAAACTCATAAATATTCTTGAATGATGGATCATAATATTTCATCAAATGAAGAACAAACAAAAACAATCATGAAAATAATGAGGAGATTGTATTAATAATCTCTTATGACATGGGGACATGGAATTATACTCTACATGTAAGAAATCTAAATTACATGATATTAATGATATCATGAAAAGAATTAGACTCATGATATAAAATTTTAAATGGAATTATATACACCTCGAATAAGATTTTATGTGCATAACAAAATAGGAGTCTCAATGAAGCTAAATTGAGACAAAATAGTTTTACAGACTTGGTAACTTTTCATAGTTAACCCCATGAAAGAAGGATCATAGAATTGATATTTTAATAACAGTAAATTTATTTACAAGATACATATACTACAATATTTTTTTTACATACACCACACAAAATCAAAGTGTGGTGATCATTTCTTGTATCTCAAAAAAATAGTGAGATGAAAATCCCATTACCTTAGGTCTTTACTCCCTCTGTACTCATAAAAGATTCATGTATAAGAAATGAAAGTTTATTATACATATTTTACATAATAATATTATTATATATTTTATCATATGTGGTTTTATTATAACCTTATATTACCCACTTGATAATGATCCTATATTAAAGTTTCACTTTGGGTAATATTCAGTTTGTTCTTCACATGTGTCTTAATTAGTTATATCATTGGTCCTTATAATAATATAATGATTCCAGAATGTATATAATTATATAAATATCAGTAATATCTAGTATATTTATATTATAATAATTTATATCATATATATGTATGAAATTAAACACACTGCTCATGGAGACGGTAAGTCGTACGTCTGCATAAACACTGTTCCTGTTTTTATTATCATATTGAAATAAAGTATGTAAATGACCTATCTAAATATATGTATGTATATATATATATATAATTATTATAGTATAATTAATATATCATATATATCATATATTTTTATTAAACCCTTCCTTAATACATTCTATATGGTCTGTGAACAAATTCCATCGCTTTGAGGGGCGGTAGTCAACACATCCTCAAACGAGATTATTGTATTAACCCCAACTGGAAGGTAAAAATATGTGTTTTAAAAAAAGAATAAATAAGATTAAATACATAATAAATATAATATATTACTTGTAAAAATAGTTTGTCTATCATAATTTCCGCTGTGATTGGTGGTAAAGAATAAATGAACAATAATCATTTTGTGTGGTAGTAGTTCACAGTACAGAGAAACAATAACTTCAATATCCATTAGATGGAGGTTTTTGTATGTTTAGGTAACAAAATTTTCATAAATACCAAATATTATTTATAGGATACTATTATTTCTACAAAATAATGTAATAAACAGATCAGAGGGGTGAAGAATGGAAATAAATGAAAGGAGATTGAAAAAAGACGTTTCCTCTAAAATTGGTAACCCAATTTAGTATCATCCAAAAGGTTTACTTGAGAGGGTTTCTTACAAAATTTATGTATACAATTATATGGTTGGATTGATTTAAGGATAAATGGGTAGATCTTGGATGAACTTAATAGGATTTAGTGGTGTGGGTAATGGGTGGAGGTGGTGGCCTTTTATAGGGAAGGAAAATGACTCACCTGGAATGTTTAGAAACAAATTAGGTGTGCAGATATTATTAACTAAAAAATTATTTACAAACAAAAAACTAAATAATTGAAAGTTTATTTCCTAAATATGGATAGTAAATGGGTTTAGGAAAATATTATATGTCATTTGGCCCCTTAATTTTAAGGATTAGTCCCTAATTAAGCTTAATTTGACCTTAACTGCTGTGATAATTTTAATCACTTTTATTAACCATTTTTGTCAAAAATTTACATGGTCTTATTATACTCTAAATATTAGAATAGATAAATTGGTTTATGTTGTATTAGGAAATTTCAATCAAAGAACAAGAAATATTAAGATTATTACTAATCACACGGGTCGAAATAACAGAGTTTTAAAGTAGGAAAATTGTCAAACATCTGTTAAGATTTTATATTCAGTGTCAAAGTGGAATGGATTATAATAAATTTTATTGTATTATAAAATGTAATGTTTATCTAATTTTAACTTAAATAATATTTATAATATCATTTCTTATTAATAATTATTTAGACAAAAATGCAGTGTTTCACTTAAAAACAATATTTTCACTATTAATCAGAAAATGGTGTCTGCCAGAAAAATAGCATAAATTCACCCTAAGATAATTTAGACACTATTAATTTAAAAATAAAGTTTATTTTATCAAATTCAATTTCTAAATGAATCAAAAATTACTTCCATTATTAGAACCACTTTATTCGAGAAATGATGTTTTTAAACAGAAAAGGACATTACTAAAAATCCTATGTTATATTATCAATATGTTTTATTTATATAAAAACATTATATGAAAATATATGAAAAGTATTTATTACTATTCATATTAGTAATTTTATCTTCTAGGTTATAATTATCTTATTTAAATAATTAAAGCAATAAAAAATAGATATTTCGTAGAAACTCAATGTTGCATGTATTGTACACCAACTCAATGTTGCATGAAATGTAAGACATGATAGTGTTTTGTGTAAAATATTTTGATTCATCACCATGTGAAAAAAAAATTGATTTAGTACATTGTAAGATATAAAGGAAAATTTAAATTTATTCCAAAAAATAGGTCTATAAAAACTCGGGGTGTTACACCAATCTTTAGATGTTTTATTATTCCATAACAATATAAAGGTACCTTTAAAAAATTATTATTGAATATAAATATATAATTACTGTATTCCTTCAATTTAAATTATTAGCATGGAATATGTCAATCCTTTTTCTAAAAGTTAAACCTTGGGCCATGCCCTTGAGTTTGATAATGACCATGTCACCCACACATAAGTCATTGGACTCCTTGAAATTTTTGCACTCTATGACCTTATTTTTTATAAAGTTACCATCTTCCCATCCATTTTAGATATTCATAAAGGGTTTTATTCCCACCTTCTTGACATAAAGGAAGACAAATCTTCTTTCCTTTATGTTCATAACCACATAATATTTCATAAAAGTACATCTGCCTCTTATTAGATGTACTTCAAATATCATCAAGTTTCTCATTATTAATAATATATCATGATATATGATTAGTCATAATCACAATATCTTTCAGTCTAGTATTTATCCACGTTGGTTTCTCATAGTCACCAAATTTTCCTTTAGATTCAATGTTATGATGATTCCTTCTGGTTCCAACCATTGAAAAAACCAAATAAAAAATGTTAGAAACACTAATCATTGTGGGAAAACCACATAATCAAGGGAAATTAATTATAATATTTCAATCTATAACACCATTTGTTTAAATTAGGTTATTCATTATCATTAACAAAACTCCAAGATTGTAACATAGACTTACAATTTAGCTTCTTACTATGTTTTTTCATCATAGTTTACTACATTTAAATAAAAATTAATTTGATAACAACAAAAACAAAATAGTATTTTCATAAATAAAAATAAATATATTAATATTAATTACATTTCATAATAAAACCCGTGCCAGGACATTATGGGTTTAGTGTCTTCTGAAATTTCGAAACATAAAAAAACTCATTCATAAAACATAGACATCATATCTCATTTATCCATTCATAACTATAACCCTTTTTGGAATTTCATACTCAATAACCTCTATAAAATTTTTGTAAAATAAACATACTAAAATAGTGAGATCATGTTCCCATCAATGGTAAATAATATAGATATCAATTATAATAATAGGTCAAAAGAACATGAACATGACACTTGATAATTTTACTATATATATATCAATGATTATAATCTTTATTCATGGAATTAATAATATAATTAATGGAAAATAAGATGATAACACTGTAATAAGACATTTAAATGTGTTTTAAATATAAAATTATAACTTTCTGAACTTGTAAAAATAGAGATCGGTTCACTCGTTAAGTTATGTTCATGAAATTAGGCCCACGCATAAATGTGTGGGAAAGAAAATAGGTCCATGATAAAACATATGTACGTGAAATAAAATTCCACTAATAACATTGTGAACAAGTAATTAGGGTTACTCATGACATTGTGAACATGTAATCAAGTTCACACATAACATTTGGGAACAAGTAATCAGGTTCACACATAACTATATGAAAATTTAATTAGGTTCATATATAACATTGTGAATGTCAAAAGAGGTTCGAAAATAACTTTTTGAAAATTTAATCAGGTTCACACATAACATTTGTGACCACTTAACATATAAAATTTGGGATCATATAATCATGTTTCTGTAAAACATTGGGAACATGTAATCAGGTTCACATATAAAATCCAGAACATGTAATCAGTTCCATGTATAACATTTGTGGACATGCCATATGGTATAAACATAACATTATTACTCTTTAGTTATAAATAACTATCTGATTCATTAGTGGGGTATACAGTTACCACCCATCACATAATTAAAATCACATATATGTGTGTCATTAGAATATAAATCATTCATTGTATTGGGACCCATGAAAACAAGTTAGTTTCATAGAAATTTTATCATAGCATAACTCATGGAAATGAAAAATGATTTATAAAAATCAGGCCATCATAAACATAAAACAACCATAAAATGAATGAGGATATTATCCATTAATAATATCCCAATTAAATCATAGGTATCATCAAATAATTTAATCTTATTTGGAAAGTAATTTTAAAATATAACATGAAGTAATTCTTGAGGAAAATAAGATTTCTATTTTTAAAAAATTTAATTTAAAATTATGATAGTTTTAAAATAAAAATAAATCTTTGAAAATAACCTTCTAGCATTGTAATGTAAGATTCAATTCATTAATGTTTCATTATGGTGGTAAAAGATTCTTATTCCATTTATGTTAAAAAACATTCTTTCTTTTTTTTCTAGAAAATTCATAATGAACATCTCCTATAAAATGATAAAAAGAATCATTTAAAACCATTTTGTAAAAAGAGAAAGATGAGGAAAAAAATTCAAAAAATCGTAATAGAATAATAAAAATATTTTTGGAATTTTTTTTGAAAAAAAACATGGTCAGGGAAGAAAAATATAGGCTCAAGGGAAACCTTAAAAATAATGTTTTTAAAAAGAATATACTTTATAAATATCATATATTTGAAGTGATAATTAATAAAAAAATTTGATTATGTGTATTAAATGTAAATAAAAATAAATAAAAATTAAATTAAACATAAAATAATAAAAAAACCTCACACACATAATCATTAAATGTCATAATAAATTAAGTAAAACATTATGAGAAATCAAGGAAATTGGGTTAATAATTCTCATTCTACTTTGTAATCAGTTGAATCATATGCCACATTAAATAAATATTTATCAAATGAAACATTGAGTAACATTAAGATAATGAAAATAATACTATTATATATCATTGAAATATATATACACCACACAAAATAAATAAGTGGTGAATGATGCATATATATTAAAAAGAAAAAGTGATATGATAAATACTGACCTCAATATTCAATTTAGTTTTGCGTAATTAACCCCCTGTATAATGGTTTAAATAATGATATTAAATTTTTTCAAAAGTATATTCATATTTATAATATCTTATATGTCCTTTTTATAACTTATTACCTCTAATATATTAATAATATTTTATTATTTTCATCACTCTGGGTGTGTTTGTTTCGTAGTATCATGATCGATTCATGTCTGTTCAATTATAGATTTTTCTGGACAATTGGGAATAAAACACCAAATGTGAAATGATATGGTATTCACACACTTCAACAAGTTTAAATGGCACCATATATAATTTTTATTTTTGGAATGAGGATGATTTATTATTGGTTGAAGTAGGACACTCAATAGGGGTGAATTTAGTTCCTATAAAAATTTCTATCTAAATCACATATTTAATAGTTCCCCAATTTTAAATAAAAAATTGACTGGTTAACTAAGGTAGAAAATTTATTAATGTTTTTATCAATTAAAAGATCTATCAAAGAGTGATTTTTTCTCAGTTAATGTAATATAGATTATTATTTCAGCCTTTGAAATCAATGAACTCAATAAAATTATAATATAAACCCTATATAATATTAACTATCAAGGTGAAACAATGTTTTATTTTGGGAATAAATAAATCATTGAAAACCAAACTTTGAAAGACACAGTGGAAATAACAACAAGTGGTTCAGTCTCAAGTATAGACTTATTCCTCTCCACTTGTTCATCACCTACCACCAAGAAGTTTATATAAATAAACATTGATCCACACCCTAGATCATGGTAAAAAACAGTATACACACTTTCCAAGTCAACAAGACCTCTATGATAGTTTTTGTGGGACTGCTAAAACAAACAAGCCATGCAGGGACCTCTTCCACTATTATTTGTGAGAGTTTATGGTTTAAAACTATTGTTTGGGAAGATATTATTTTATCTTCTAGTTCGGCATAAGAGATAGTTTGTGATCATATAAGAAAGATACACACACTACTCCAAATGTATAAAATGTACACTAGAAGAGAAAAATATAGAGAATAGAGTTTAAAAGGATTTGTGTGATTGGTAATGCATTTTGACACTCCTTATAAATAATTTTGAAATGCATCTTGAGTCTCCTTCTCAAAACAGATAGAAAAATAGAGTGTCGTGAGATATTCTATCTATTATTTCAATTGATGTAGTAGTTTGATCGAGTAGTGTTTTTCCTTTCATTAGATTTTTATTCTAATATGTTCTTTGATTTAATATCTCAAAAGTATTTTAATGATTCTATAGTTTATAGTTCTTTATTTTTTCTCATGTGCATGATAAACTCTCTATCTTTCTCTAGGATCCCTTCTTCCTTTTTGATATGGTATTCTCCTTTTACACTGAAGATAACAAGAAAAATATTTTTTGTTATCTCAAAACTCACACATGCCTTTGAAATAAATTAAAATTTGTCTACAAAAAATATAAAAAGTCATTAAAATACTTAATGTTACTATTTTTTTACAAATATGACCATTAGATATAAATTTGAATTTAAATGAAAATGTAATGATTGACGATGTATGAGGAAAGGTATGTTGGGTAGCAGTGTCTTAGAATAGGTATCTTAGAATAAGAACATTCTTCAATCTAGAACAGTGAGTCGAGTATCATTGACTCATGATCTTTAGGTCATTCTGACTATAATTCATCTTGAAAGTGACTCATGCTATTGATATCTCATACAAGTAACTCATATTTAATGAAACATATGATGTCATCAGAAAGTCATTCTATCGGTGGGTTGATGCAATGGTGAATCAATATATTAGTATCTTGATTGATGACATATCATACTTTGTCAGAATTCATCATTTGTGTTGCTGATG
Source organism: Viscum album (assembly GCA_963277665.1). NCBI lineage: Eukaryota > Viridiplantae > Streptophyta > Magnoliopsida > Santalales > Viscaceae > Viscum > Viscum album. The sequence goes on from OY728137.1 coordinate 1,796,714,975, forward strand.
ATGCACCTAACGATTAGACATATTATCACTATGTCCATGGCAAAAGTAGCTCATACTTAGAAATTTTTTTTCATCATTAGGATGTCCAGAAATGTGTCCATCTTAACGATGACTCATACTTAGTTAAATATTTTCATCCTATCTTATGATGTGATAGAATAACAGAATAGATTAATATGATAAGTAAACATGAGTAACCAAATATTAACTAAGTTGAACTTAATTATGCATGATTTTTGATAATTAAAACAAGTGGATGCCAACAATATCCCCCTTATTGATAATTAAAAATCATGGAATTAATAATCCATTTATAATTAAAAAGGTAAAAAGGAATTATTCTACTTAACATGTCATTCAGATCATAATAATATAAATTATAGGATAAAAAAATAAAATGAAAATAAAATTCTATCATATTTCTTCTTTTTCGTCTAATTCCATACATATTCTCCCCCTTTTGGGATTATCAAAAATAAAATGAATAAGAAAATATAAGGGAAAAATAGAGTAAAAGTGAAAATTCATTTCATTATAAAAAATAAAAGTACAACCCTATCAAAGATCAAGCTATAATCCACCCTTCTCCAAAGAAGGAACCATGACTACTTTTCCCTTATCAGTAGTAGCAGGTAAAGGAAGGATAGGTATAGAAGAGGATGATGTATATAGATGATGAATGGGAACCCCAAAAGGTACAAAAGTGGTTTGAGTGGAAGAATTAGGTGTTTTAATTTCCTTATAGATCATAGGACTTAGATGACTAAGAGTCTGAGCATGAGACACAGGAAAATTTTGAAGTGTTTCTGGTAGATGATCAAAATTGTTTCTAGTAACATAAGCTCTAAACTAAGGATCCCCATATCGGTAGATGGAGCCTGATGCCAGGTTCTCAATTACAATTCTAAGAGGGAATGCTTTGGTAGTGACAATAATTGTGCTCTAGACATGTAGTTAAGTCTTCAAAAGGTTTATAAAATCCATGATAATCTTCCCTCATTTCTCCATAGCCTTGGTAAAATCATCTTTTTTCCTATAAAACATCTGAAGTGCAGGTCTAAACTCCTTGATCTATTTCACTTGTACCATAATGTATTATGTTACAAGAAGTATCCTAAAATCCTCAACCAAAAACCTAAAGTTACTATCCTGCTGATGTTTGGTATAAATCAATTTAAAATAAAAATCTAATTTCTTTGTGATCTCCTCTTGAGAATTAGTTTCCAATTTTGTGTAAAACCTTACCATGTCATATATGTGATAATTGGTCTACCTCATATTTCATAGGATCTCATAGTTTGAAACGAACATCATAGTCTTTATCTCTTCTCATACTACTGATATAATCTTATCACTATATGAAGGCTGAGTAGGAGTAGTAGAGATTGAGGCTTCATTTACTACATCTTTGACTCTTGATCTCAAAATATCCAGATTAGGATTTGGAGGAGGAGTATTATCCTTAGAAGATGTATCTTCAAGAAATTTTTTCAACATTTTTCCAGGATGTTTCATACTCAGATTACATCCCTTTCACAATAGTAATGGGTAAATTAAAATAATAAATTAATATTTTATTTTCCATCCTCACTTCTTAATGCTATGAAAGTATTTGAGGTTGAAGTTGTAGAACAACCTTTTCTGAAATTGTGGAAACATAAATTTCACTAATACTAGAAACTAGTATAGGTTGAGGTTAAAGGGTTTATCTAATAGATGAGCACAAATCATCTGTAAAGACATTGAATTCATGTTGGGTCATATAATCTTCAGGCACAGTTATAACCAATGGAGTATAAGTAAGATAATTTCCAATAGGAACTCTCTATTAATTTAGCCATTCTTTCATCTAAGGATACAATAGGATCAAATGTCTCACCATCAAAATTAGGATAATAGAATCCTAAAGAGACATATCCAGGGTAAATATCCCATTCAGTTACTACTACAATTAAAGTAATTAGGGTAGAAACATTAAGTCTTTACGATTATTTCTCCCCCTAAACAGGTTCTTCCCTCTCAATAGATTATTTTTTCCAAGAAAAAACTAGTTCTTGCACTTGAGTAACTGGATCAGCTTCTTCAGATAAAACTAAATTAGGAGCCCATTGAGATTATACTACAGGTTCCTTTTCCACTAAAACAATTTCAGCATTATGAATCAGTTTTGTATCCTTTTTAGTTTCCAAAACATGTTTATTCTCCACTAAATCATTTAAAATAGGAGCCTCAAATTCTTCAATAGGTCCTTGATCCCTCACCGTAGGATCAGCTTCACCACCAGCTTCACCATCATTTCTACCACTATATTATTTTTCCTTATTCTTAATTTTTATTACTTACACCTTATTATTCAAACTCGTCTTCTTTATATTATTCCTTATCTTATTTCTCTTCATATTCTTCTTCAGATTCCTCATCAGTATTTTCACTATTATCTTTATCTTCTTCACATCCACCTTCACTTTCACTTCTACTAGCATAATTAACATTTTCAAATTTGACATTATCTTTCTTATAATTATCATTTTGGAGTGTTTATTTGGATGGAGTCATTTTTGTATGGCTAGGAGATCCAGAAGTGATTCTTTGTTGATATCCGGCAATATCTAGGTCACTCCAATCATCAATAGAATATCATATTTCATTCTATACCACATATACATTTTATTCCTCATCTGAGTACTCTACCACTTCATCTGGTAATAGTCTAAGGTAATCTATATCCTTTAGCCTAATGGGATTGTGAACATGATCAAAATCATCATAAATTTTCTCATTATCCTTAACCCACTTCCTCTTCTAGGGATTCCAACTAATATTCATTATTCTTTGTATAACTTTGGAAGTGAAAAAACCATCACAGTCAGTCATAGTTTCTTCTCCTTCATTTACAACTCCATTAGATTTCATCATTGAAAAGTTCATCTTAGAATAAAATACAGAGGTTGACATGGATTTAGTTTTACTCATATCACTCATGTGGACCATGAGGTATCGACACAAATTGATCTTGTGTCCTTCCTTCATCAGATACAAAAAATAGAAATCCTTGTATTTGAAGGAAGAAAAGTCCTATTTATTGGTATATAGTTGATGCTGAATATACATAAATAATTACCTAAATTCACCATATAGCTTAGTTTCTATTGTTATTCTAGGAATTCAATCACTGTTTTGCTCGGTTAGGGCTATTTCATAACTAAAAATATCACTTGAAGGAGGAGGACTTCTTTGGTAATAAAAAAATCTTCATGAAGTACCTTAAAGCATTTATCCCAAAACATTGAAGACAATGAAATCCTTTTTCCACCTATTCTGAACATGATCCAGAACTCCTCAGTTCCTATAATAATAAACTCATCATACAAGTAAAACTCACAAACTAGTTTCGAATAGCGAGGTCGTGTGTTGTTGTAGAACCACTCTAACCAACCTTATTCTATCAGCACTTTCAAAATTATAGAATTACTTGAAAACATACATTATATGTGTACATTCATCTATAGTATAAATACTCTGTTGGAATGACATTGGTGAGGAGGTTCAGGTTTTGGATCACTCGATTCCCCTTTCTATTTCCTCAAAGGATGATATTCGTCTACATATATCTTAGAAAAATGGTTCAATAAATCCATTTGAATGATTTTAATGGTTTGGTTTGATGGAAGAAGGTATTTAAGGGTTGGGAGACAAATGATTGGTTTTTTGAGGAGAAAGTGAGAATATAATTCGAATCAATTCAATATTTATAATTCTTGTATTTTACAAACATAAATAGAAAAAAGAGGAATAAAATGAAACGAAATAAAAAAATAAAAAATTTAGTTTTGAGATAAAAAAATAAAAATGTAAATAACAATGGTAAGTAATAGTGTTGAGTTCTAATGGAGATTCATCAATAATGAGTCATCAATAATGATTCATTAACAGTGAGTCATCAATAGTGAGTCACCAACAGTGAGTCAAAAATGGTGAGTCACTCAAAATTGATCATCCCTATCTTATGTATGATGTAACTCATTCTCTTAAAATATAAAATCTTTGTAAAAATTTTAGAAATATGATTTTTATATCAAATGAATTCCAGAGATATATCACCTTTTTGATAATGATCTCTCAAAAAGATATGTCTCAAATCAATATGCTTTTTCCTTGAATGAGATACCAAATAATTAGAGATGTTAAAATCACTTATGTTTCAGAGTTTATAAAGATGTTCCAAAATTGATATTCATAGTCTAGTAATTTGTGTTTCTCCCAAAAAGTTTGAGCAAAAAAACTACCCGAAGCTAAGTATTCAGCTTCACTAGTAGATAATGTAACAGAATTTTGTTTCTTACTACACCATGAAAATATATACTTTCACAAAAAGTGACATGTTCAAAATATTCCTTTTCTATCTAACATTCATCCACCAAAGTCCACATCAAAATAACTAACTATGTCAAATGTTTTTCCTCTTCTATAGAGTAGCTTTAAGTTGGTATTACATTTGAAGTATTTTAAAATTCATTTAACAACAAATAAATGTGAATATTTAGGATTTTCATGAAAACGATCCCACATACACACAGTAAAAATTATATCATATCGTCTAGCAATCAAGTAAACAAGAATTCAAATAATACCATTGTAATGGGTTTGATCAACTAATTTTCTAACTTTATCAAGATCCATTTTATAGCTGGTGTGTAGAGACCCGTATCCTGACGTACATGGACATTACATTACATTTGCGGAATACTTAGTACATAACAAAAATACAAACACTCAAGGATCGTAATAGTTTAGTGTCTTTGGAAACTCGGAACGTAATCTTCTAATCGTGGTGAAAGATCTTCAACATCTCCCATAAAGATCTTCTTTTTTTTATACCTAAAACCTTTCTTTATCTCCTGGGGAAAAGAAAACATAAAAGGGTGAGCTCAAATGCTCAGTAAGGGTAAACAAAAGAAATATCAATCATATCATATAAGAACATAGCTTTTGAAAATCTTAACCTGCAAAAGAGCTCATAATATCATAACATGGGATAAATCATAGAAGTGAAATGAAATCCCAATAATCATAACTTAAAACATGAAACTTTGTGGAATACACACATAATCATAGAAAATCATTTCTTGTTAGTCAATACTCATTTCCAAGACTATCTTTGTGGACAAAGTCCCTTTCTGAATCGAGTAACCCTCGTTTCAGTCCTGTTTCACTGAACCGGTATAACCTACCATTTCAGCCATGTCTATCTCATGAGATATAAAATCTTTACCCAATGCATTGGAGGGAGATATAGGTCCCACCCATCTCATAATTATACCATTCTTTTGTGTGCCACAAAATCATAAATCATACATCATTGCATAACCCATGTAATAAAAAAGGGAATCTTAAACATCATGCCATCATAATCCATAAACAATTGATATCATTCAATCATAAGAATATTGAAACCGTTTAAATCATAGATACATTTTACTTGAAACATACATATCAAATAATGTCATCTTAGATGGAAAATAGTTTTGAGAAAAACACTCGAAATGAATTCTTGAGGAAAATATCTTTTCTTCTTTAAAATCATTTTCTTTTCACAAAATTCCATGAAATTTTAAAAGATAAGGGTTTTGTTGAAAATAATCATGAAATCTTGTAGAGGAAGCTTCTTTAAAATGAGGTGTTATGAAACCGTAAAAATCCTTTCACGCCGTATAAGTTAAAAATAACATTCTCCTCGTACTTTTTTCGGAAAAGTCAAAAAGTACCTTATATGGTAACCAAAGGAAAGATTCCATTCATACAATGTGGTAAAAAGTCAATAAAGGGTAAAAATGACTTTAAACATTCATGGAATAATGGTAAACATTTTATAAAAACATTTTTTAGAAAACATGGTCATGGATGTTAAACGTAACCCCAGTAAATACTTAAGTATAAGCAATCTCGGATAAAAATGAGATTGAAAATTTATCCCTTACCTTAGGTCCGACTTGCTTTGTACGTGTCCGAACCTCCTGTATAATGATTTACATAATGTTATTGACTTATTACAGAATCATATTCATTGTTATGATATCATATATGGTTCTCTTATGGCTTTATATTACCCGGTCTTTTGTAAATTCATGTTAAAGTAGCATTTTGGGTAAAATCGTCTTATTTGTCGTTCGTCTTTTTAACTTGTAAATGTTAATATGATTACTTGGATCATGATTACTTATATCCATAATTTAAAACATGATTTATATATAATATATATTCAGAATATACATATATATATAATATATTGATAATGGAATGAAATACACCGTTCATGGAGACGGTAGTCCGTACGTACGCATGAACGCTGTTTCCGTTTCCTTATTGAATTGAATGGAATTAGATGACATACATATAAAAATACATAAATCCAGTATCATTATTATGTCATATATTTCATTAGTACTTATTATATATACTTTATAATCATTCATGAATGGATAATCATTGAGAATGAATCTCATCGCGTCGTGGAGACGGTAGTCCGTACGTACGCACGAGCGATGATATCGTTCCCATGGTCGTGGAATTGTGTTGAAGTGTTTGTATACTATTTATGTATCAATATCACTTTATAATAATCATATATAGTTACTCATTACACCATTATACCCATCCAATTAAGGTGGTGGCGGAAAATAGATTACACCACGGCGTGGAGACGGTATTCCGTACGTACGCACGCGCGGTGATTTCTTTTTCCGTAGGATGGATAGATGGTGAAATAGGGTTGTTTCATACTTATAATAACATATCAGTATATGATTGATACTGATGTTATTACTTCATAATGAAACAACCTAATAAGAAGAAGTGGAAGAAGAAATAAAGATGAAAGAATTGGTAACGGTAATTACCTCTTCTTTGAAGCGCCTCTTTGAGACCTCCTCTTAGGGCACTAAAATTGGTCTTTGAGGAAGACCAGAACCTCTAGGATGTTGCTAGGGAAGTGGAGAGGTGAAAATGGCAGGGGTTGGCCGAGCTTGAATGCTCAAATTGGTGTGAGGAGGAAGGGGGAGGAGGTGCCCTTTTATAAGGGAGGAGAGGGGCACCTTAGGAATTCTTAAAAATATTAATTTATAATAAATCTAACCCCACTTAAAAACCTCCAAAAATGACTCATATTCGAAGCTTAGATGAGATAGGGTTGTAATCTCATCAACCAATCAAATTTAGACATGTTTAGATCTTATTTTAAACCTTATCAATTAGATTTAACTCTATGTTAAATAATTTAACTTTTACCGTGTCTTTTTGTTTTCTTTCACTATATGGCTAATACACTTACTATAACATGCCAAAAGAACCCCAAATTGTTTATTATTAATATATATATCCTTATCTACGTCCTTTTTCCGAACCTTAGATTTTTAGGAATAAAATAACAATTAATAATATAATATTTGATTTAAAAACTATTTTGTGTCAATTTTGACACTATTTGATATATGATTTTTGTGAAAGTCATAACAGAATTAAATGTTCGAACCAAGTTGATTATATCAACATTAATATATCATAGTAACCTAGAAAATTAGTGGAATTCATAAAAAACCTCAAATTACATTTATTTTGGTGTTTATAACATCAATTATGTCAATATTTCATTAATAAGATAATTACTTCATCATCGTTGTGTCATAAATAAATTAAATTATTTAATGTCTAAAAATTATAAATAAAATACCATTATGTAGGAAATCTTTTTATCTTTCTAATGAATATTTATAGTCGAATTTATCTTATGTATAACCCCATATTAAAAATGATTTACTTATTAAACTTTGATTTTAACTATTTTAACCTTTCTTTAAATAAATTAATAATAAATGTCCTAATCTAATCCAAGTAGGCCTAAATGGTCATATTTTATTCCTAAGTTTGTTTTTGGTCTAATTACACTTGTCCAATAGAATTAGGACATGTGTTAGGGTAATATTAATATCATATTTACCCTTAGTTACCTTATTTACTATTAACCGCGGTAAAAAAAAGTAAAAAGTTACTATTCACCAAAAAATTATTTTTATCTCATTGAACCACATTTTACTTACTGATATCAACCGTGTCTGTCGGATTTTCGAAATTCCATTCACAGAAGCGGTAAAATTAATATTTATGAAGAAATTAATTTTTTTAACTACCACTTAGTAGTTTCACTATTCATCAAAAATTGATGTTTTTCAGAACAATGCCAAAATTTCACCCTAAGCTATATTTCATATTCCGAATTCAAAAATGAAGTCTATTTTACCAAATTCATATCATAGAAGTTGCATTAATTAATTTTATAATTAAATCCCGCTGTTAAAACAATGAGCGTGTTTTTTAAGAAACAATATCTATCAAAAGATTGACACTTGTTTATGTCTGGTTTAAATGTCAAATTACATCCAATGACAAACATTGTATTAAATTGTAAAAATATATTCTAAATATACTTTAAAACCACTCAAATTAATAATTTATCACTTTTAATTATTTCGATTAAAAAAAGTTGTTTTTAATTATAATTTAGTAATTTTCACTATTCATCAGAATATGAAAGTTATCCAAAAAGTACCAAAATTTCACCTTAGGCTAAATTCGATACTCCGAATCCAAAAATGAAGTTCATTTTGAAAAATAAGATTTACAGAATTTTAAAAAGTGGTTATTACTATTCATAACGGCTAGTTTTAATAATATTTTAATATCATATCGTTGTTTAGTGAAACTCGGTATTGCGTATTACACACGCTATCGAGGAAGGCCGCGATTGCGTGTAATGCAAGGCAAGTCAAGGATTCGTGTTGTGCAAGCTCCTTTTGGTGTAGCGTACAACACAAGACATTAAGAAAATTAAAAAGAATATTTTTCATAAAATCTCGGGTTGTTACATTCTACCCCCCTTAAAATGAATTTCGCCCTCGAAATTCGTCTGGGTTATAAATGGTTTACTATTCGAAAGTTTCTTTAATAGAAACCCACATCGTAAAAAGGAATACCAAAACCAATATTTAAAAACAAAGGTATGAAACGTAATGGTTACCCCAAATAAACTAATCACTGGGTTTCCACATAGGTGAAAATATGGATATGGAAGAAAAATCTAACCATCATGTTCTGATGGAGAGTGGTAGAGAACATGGCTATGGAAAAGCCAACAATCACAAATCTATAGATTTGTGGTGATATAAGGTACCATCTGATTCATCAGGTATAAGATCACTAGGACAACATTTTTGGTTTTCAAGATCATTTCCCTAAAGTTGAAAATTTGAATTAGAATAAATACTTACTTTATCTTGGTACAATCTCACTATTGTTAGTGCCTTGAACAATTTCCACTTCATCTCTTAAATAAATGAAGTTGAATTTGTTATTCGTGAAGTGTTAGCAGATCATGTGATAGAATGACGGGTCATTCCATATGTCTCAAACAAAAGGTTATCAAAAGTTATTAAATATATATATAAGTCATTCTATAGATTAATCCTATATGGTCCCGAAAATGGACTTATACTTCATATATCATACCGCATAATAAAATAAAACTAGTTTCTACTAAACGGGGACTTCCTGTAGGCCAGTGGTAGGCGATAAAGGCCAGTCGCACTTCGGTTGTGGGTTCGATTCCCACAGCCTTGTCCGAAGCGATGGGCTGTCGCCCGTCCTGTAGGTTGTCCTTTTTCCAAAACTATATTACTATAACATCCCATCAATAATATCGAGAAAACTTCTATCCTTAAACAATACTAACTTATGTCCAACATAATCCATTCCAATCTTTAGGCTTATCCATAATACTGCAGTCCACTCTCATAACATAGTGAAAACGATTACCAGAGATTTAATACCATCGTTGATCCCCATATATCATAAGATATATTTTGTTGGTCACATTCCAAACATTCAAAGTCCTTAATCATGTATTCTCTTGAATACCTTAGTGAAAACATGAATGCAGTTAAAAGTTAACACTTTCCACCTACCAATATCCTCAAAATTCTATATACTCAAACCATGATATCACTTAGTCCTTATATCAATCATGAGCTCCTGAATACTGTCAAACATTTCATTTTCTCTTTATCCCTTCATTATGAGCATATCATCTACATTCCAAAAATATCTGAATAACCATTCATGGATACTTGTACCATTAATTATACACTTTCAAAACTCAAGGAAGGACAACAGTGTCACAATCCTTAGATGTCTCTTTATTCCATAGTACCATGAGATTAATTATACAACATTACACATGATAAACATGTCATCATTCCACTACATTCTTAAACCATTGACCGAGCTTCAACAATTCCTTCATCTCACATATCATTTGTAGTCTCTTCATCATCATCAACATAAATACTTCATATACGACCATACTGATTATCTTCATGAGACTTTCCCTTAGGGCATTGGTTTGCATAATGCCCGTACATTCCACATTTAAAACATTTAACCATTTTTGATGTCGTAGCAATACCATTATCCTCATCCATGGTGTTAACTGAACCTTTTCCTTTGCACTTACTTGCTTTGTGTCCTTCTTTTCCACACCCAAAGAATCTTCCAGTTCCTTTGAAACATTCTCCTTGATGCCTCTTCCCACATGATTTACATAGGGGAAATTGAACTTTCTTTCCTCTATGATCATCATGAAACTCCATCTTTCTCTTATTAGCCGAGTCAGGAAACTTACCAAATTTTACTTTATTGATCATATTATGAGATTGCTGATTCGGCATAATAATGATGTTTAGACTTCCAAATCCCATTTCATTTGGTTGCTCATAAAGAATATCATTCCATTGTCCATCATTTCCTCCATTATCGTGAATCACCTTGTTTCGAGCCATTTTCTAAAACCCAAAAAGAATAGCGTGAGAGGCAAAAATCATGCTAGGGAAAACAACATAATAAAGGGGGAGTACCTTCAATATCTAACATCTTAGGTTAAATTCTAAGATCGTTACCGTAGTTCTAGGAATATATCCTATACGTATACTTATCCTTAGGGACATCCCTAGACATACCTTAGAAATATCTCTAGGGATCTCACTAACGTTTTCGCGTCCTAGTTTCCAAAGGTTGACTAAACCTTTCCTCTGATACCAACTGTAGAGACCCGTATCCTGACGTACATGGACATTACATTACATTTGCGGAATACTTAGTACATAACAAAAATACAAACACTTAAGGATCGTAATAGTTTAGTGTCTTTGGAAACTCGGAACGTAATCTTCTAATCGTGGTGAAAGATCTTCAACATCTCCCATAAAGATCTTCTTTTTTTTTATACCTAAAACCTTTCTTTATCTCCTGGGGAAAAGAAAACATAAAAGGGTGAGCTCAAATGCTCAGTAATGGTAAACAAAAGAAATATCAATCATATCATATAAGAACGTAGCTTTTGGAAATCTTAACCTGCAAAAGAGCTCATAATATCATAACATGGGATAAATCATAGAAGTGAAATGTAATCCCAATAATCATAACATAAAACATGAAACTTTGTGGAATACACACATAATCATAGAAAATCATTTCTTGTTAGTCAAGACTCATTGCCAAGACTATCTTTGTGGACAAAGTCCCTTTCTGAATCGAGTAACCCTCGTTTCAGTCCTGTTTCACTGAACCGGTATAACCTACCATTTCAGCCATGTCTATCTCATGAGATATAAAATCTTTACCCAATGCATTGGAGGGAGATATAGGTCCCACCCATCTCATAATGATACCATTCTTATGTGTGCCACAAAATCATAAATCATACATCATTGCATAACCCATGTAATAAAAATGGGAATCTTAAACATCATGCCATCATAATCAATAAACAATTGATATCATTCAATCATAAGAATATTGAAACCATTTAAATCATAGAGACATTTTACTTGAAACATACATATCAAATAATGTCATCTTAGATGGAAAATAGTTTTGAGAAAAACACTCGAAATGAATTCTTGAGGAAAATATCCTTTCTTCTTTAAAATCATTTTCTTTTCACAAAATTCCATGCAATTTTAAAAGATAAGGGTTTTGTTGAAAATAATCATGAAATCTTGTAGAGGAATCTTCTTTAAAATGAGGTGTTATGAAACCGTAAAAATCCTTTCACGCCGTATAAGTTAAAAATAACATTCTCCTCGTACTTTTTTCAGAAAAGTCAAAAAGTACCTTATATGGTAACCAAAGGAAAGATTCCATTCATACAATGTGGTAAAAAGTCAATAAAGGGTAAAAATGACTTTAAACATTCATGGAAGAATGGTAAACATTTTATAAAAACATTTTTTAGAAAACATGGTCATGGATGTTAAACGTAACCCCAGTAAATACTTAAGTATAAGCAATCTCGGATAAAAATGAGATTGAAAATTTATCCCTTACCTTAGGTCCGACTTGCTTTGTACGTGTCCGAACCTCCTGTATAATGATTTACATAATGTTATTGACTTATTACAGAATCATATTCATTGTTATGATATCATATATGGTTCTCTTATGGCTTTATATTACCCGGTCTTTTGTAAATTCATGTTAAAGTAGCATTTTGGGTAAAATCGTCTTATTTGTCGTTCGTCTTTTTAACTTGTAATTGTTAATATGATTACTTGGATCATGATTACTTATATCCAGAATGTAAAACATGATTTATATATAATATATATTCAGAATATACATATATATATATAATATATTGATAATGGAATGAAATACACCGTTCATGGAGACGGTAGTCCGTACGTACGCATGAACGCTGTTTCTGTTTCCTTATTGAATTGAATGGAATTAGATGACATACATATAAATATACATAAATCCAGTATCATTATTATGTCATATATTTCATTAGTACTTATTATATATACTTTATAATCATTCATGAATGGATAATCATTGAGAATGAATCTCATCGCGTCGTGGAGACGGTAGTCCGTACGTACGCACGAGCGATGATATCGTTCCCATGGTCGTGGAATTGTGTTGAAGTGTTTGTATACTATTTATGTATCAATATCACTTTATAATAATCATATATAGTTACTCATTACACCATTATACCCATCCAATTAAGGTGGTGGCGGAAAATAGATTACACCACGGCGTGGAGACGGTATTCCGTACGTACGCACGCGCGGTGATTTCTTTTTCCGTAGGATGGATAGATGGTGAAATAGGGTTGTTTCATACTTATAATAACATATCAGTATATGATTGATACTGATGTTATTACTTCATAATGAAACAACCTAATAAGAAGAAGTGGAAGAAGAAATAAAGATGAAAGAATTGGTAACGGTAATTACCTCTTCTTTGAAGCGCCTCTTTGAGACCTCCTCTTAGGGCACTAAAATTGGTCTTTGAGGAAGACCAGAACCTCTAGGATGTTGCTAGGGAAGTGGAGAGGTGAAAATGGCAGGGGTTGGCCGAGCTTGAATGCTCAAATTGGTGTGAGGAGGAAGGGGGAGGAGGTGCCCTTTTATAAGGGAGGAGAGGGGCACCTTAGGAATTCTTAAAAATATTAATTTATAATAAATCTAACCCCACTTAAAAACCTCCAAAAATGACTCATATTCGAAGATTAGATGAGATAGGGTTGTAATCTCATCAACCAATCAAATTTAGACATGTTTAGATCTTATTTTAAACCTTATCAATTAGATTTAACTCTAAGTTAAATAATTTAACTTTTACCGTGTCTTTTTGTTTTCTTTCACTATATGGTTAATACACTTACTATAACATGCCAAACGAACCCCAAATTGTTTATTATTAATATATATATCCTTATCTAAGTCCTTTGGCCGAACCTTAGATTTTTAGGAATAAAATAACAATTAATAATATAATATTTGATTTAAAAACTATTTTGTGTCAATTTTGACACTATTTGATATATGATTTTTGTGAAAGTCATAACAGAATTAAATGTTCGAACCAAGTTGATTAAATCAACATTAATATATCATAGTAACCAAGAAAATTAGTGGAATTCATAAAAAACCTCAAATTACATTTATTTTGGTGTTTATAACATCAATTATGTCAATATTTCATTAATAAGATAATTACTGCATCATCGTTGTGTCATAAATAAATTAAATTATTTAATGTCTAAAAATTATAAATAAACTACCATTATGTAGTAAATCTTTTTAGCTTTCTAATGAATATTTATAGTCGAATTTATCTTATGTATAACCCCATATTAAAAATGATTTACTTATTAAACTTTGATTTTAACTATTTTAACCTTTCTTTAAATAAATTAATAATAAATGTCCTAATCTAATCCAAGTAGGCCTAAATGGTCATATTTTATTCCTAAGTTTGTTTTTGGTCTAATTACGCTTTTCCAATAGAATTAGGACATGTGTTAGGGTAATATTAATATCATATTTACCCTTAGTTACCTTATTTACTATTAACCGCGGTAAAAAAAAGTAAAAAGTTACTATTCACCAAAAAATTATTTTTATCTCATTGAACCACATTTTACTTACTGATATCAACCGTGTCTATCGGATTTTCGAAATTCCATTCACAGAAGCGGTAAAATTAAGATTTATGAAGAAATTAATTTTTTTAACTACCACTTAGTAGTTTCACTATTCATCAAAAATTGATGTTTTTCAGAACAATGCCAAAATTTCACCCTAAGCTATATTTCATATTCCGAATTCAAAAATGAAGTCTATTTTACCAAATTCATATCATAGAAGTTGCATTAATTAATTTTATAATTAAATCCCGCTGTTAAAACAATGAGCGTGTTTTTTAAGAAACAATATCTATCAAAAGATTGACACTTGTTTATGTCTGGTTTAAATGTCAAATTACATCCAATGACAAACATTGTATTAAATTGTAAAAATATATTCTAAATATACTTTAAAACCACTCAAATTAATAATTTATCACTTTTAATTATTTCGATTAAAAAAAGTTGTTTTTAATTATAATTTAGTAATTTTCACTATTCATCAGAATATGAAAGTTATCCGAAATGTACCAAAATTTCACCTTAGGCTAAATTCGATACTCCGAATCCAAAAATGAAGTTCATTTTGAAAAATAAGATTTACAGAATTTTAAAAAGTGGTTATTACTATTCATAACGGCTAGTTTTAATAATATTTTAATATCATATCGTTGTTTAGTGAAACTCGGTATTGCGTATTACACATGCTATCGAGGAAGGCCGCGATTGCGTGTAATGCAAGGCAAGTCAAGGATTCGTGTTGTGCAAGATCCTTTTGGTGTAGCGTACAACACAAGACATTAAGAAAATTAAAAAGAATATTTTTCATAAAATCTCGGGCTGTTACATGGTGCTCACATGAGTATCACTACTTTTAGTGCTATCAATATTAAAACATTTTATAATATCTTTTGTATATTTACTTTGATTTAAAATAATAGCTTTCTTATTTTAAAAATTTTTAAATCCAAGAAATAATTTGAGTTCACCCATTAAACTCATTTCGAACTCATTTTGCATCATTTTTGAAAAATCAACACATAAATAATTTTTCAAATATCTAAAAATAATATCATAAAAATATATATGAACAAATAAAAAAAAATTTAAATTATTTTTATGAAAAATAATATGATTAGTTATACATCTTTTAAACCAATTAGAAATAATAAAAGTATGCTTCCTATCATACCAAGCTCTCGGGGCCTATTTTATACCATAAAAAGATTTAGTTATTTTTAATTATTTTGAAAATGTGAATTTTTGAAACCCGGGGGGGGGGGGGGGGTTGTTCACCAAAAAAGTATTCAACTATATAAAAAATTAAGAAATTATCTTTTGGAATCCATTTGATAAATTTTGAAATTAAGATGTGTTGTATAAGATATTAGTATTATAATGGATTCATGTCAAGACATAGGTGAAAAATTTTCATCATAGTGTATTACTTATTTTTTACTATAACCTTGTGCAACAAGTCTAGCTTTATTTCTCACTATTGTACTAGCTTCATCCACATTTTTTCTAAACACCCACTTAGTGCCTATTGTCATGGTGTATTTGGGTCTATAAAAAAGTTTCCATAATTTGTTACTTTCAAACTGGTTTATTTATTCTTACATATACATCATATGTAATTTATCATTGATTACATCATTGGTGTTTTTAGGATCACATTTTGACAAAAAGACATGATGTTCAACTTGTTTTCTTAATGAAACTCTAGTTTATGTTCCTTTGTCTAAGTCTCCAACTAAAGCATTTAAGGTATGGTTTTTAAGGGTTGAAATTGACCTATAAAATGAATGGATAGTCACATCAAGTACATTTATGAGTTCTGGTTAATTTTGGTCAAAGTCTATAGAGTTTCTAGAATCAGGGTTTTCTTCTTGTTTAACAATAGAATCAGAAGGTTTAGGATTTATGTCAAGACTTGATAGGTTACATTAAGTATTATCTTGGGAGGTTTTAGATTCATGTGTATCTGTTTCATTGAACATGACATGCAAGGATTCTTCAATATTTTTGGTTTTCTTATTAAATAATCTATAGTCATTTCTAGTGACAAAATAACCCAGGAAAATTCCATCATCACTCTTGGCAGAAAACTTTTAATATGATCTATTTTATTAAGAATAACCACACTGTAACGAAAAACATTGCATTTATTAACCTTGGGTTCCTATTCATCTATATCTCATAGGTATTCTTATCTTGGATAAGTCTAATTAAAAGTCAATTCATTGAATAAAAAGTTGTATCCAAACATTCTACCGAAAAATAAATAGGTAAATAATATTCATTTAGCATAGTTCGAACTATCTATTGTGAGGTTCTATCTATTCTTTCTATAAATCAATTTTTTAGGGTGTCCTAGGAATAAAGAAGTTATGATTATAGCCATTCTATGAGGAAAATATTCAATTTTTTTAATTTTAATCTCACGTCCATGGTCACTTCTATAGTTTTGATCTAAAGTCCACTTAAGTTTTCTACTAACCTAGAATACATGGATAAATAAGAGAAAGCCTCACTTTTGTGAGTAAGAAAGAAGGTCCATTTATACCTAAAAAATTCATCTACTAGAACATAGACATAATGATTCACATTTAAACTTGAAATTCAAGAAGATCAAAAAAAATCCATGTAAACTAACTCAAGTGTTTTGGATGTTGAAACATCCTTCTTTGGTTTGAATGATATTTTATGTTGTTATACTTATGGAAAATTATTACAGACTTCATCATTTTGAAATTCTATTTTAGGTATATCCATGACTAATCATTTTCTAGTATACTTTATAAGATAGTGAATTCTATAGTGGCCTAGTCTCTTATGTAATATCCCGAACCTAGTTACCAAGAGTCGGTGCATTATTACATAACATTGGAATGGTCACAAGGAAATCATGTCTCGAAATACCAATCAGTTTAGAATTATTAGAAACAAGATTCATACATAAGTTCAACTTTACAACTAGAAAATAAATAAAACATGAATTTATTCCATTGGAAACATCCAAGCCTACTAGATAATGAAAAAAATTCACTCATAATTAACTTCTTCATATCCTGGGAAAATGAAACATAAGAAAGGGGTGATTTCAAACACTCATTAAGGGTAAGCAATACAGTGGAAGGTAACATAAATATTAATCATGATGAATAATTGAAACCTCATTCCTTTACCAATATTAAACATGAATACTTTTATGGATGGAATATGAGATGAGTAAATAATGCCATAATAAAAAATAATCATGGGTATTATACTAGTAAAATGACCACATGAACCATCAATATTATTTTTATAATGATGGAATGTATAATTCCGGACATTATGAAACATTTTTTCAAGGCCTCGGCCAAGACGTCTAAAAATTATTAAGGCCTCAACCAAAACCATAAATCAAATTGGGAAAGGCCTGGTCCAATTCCACATCTAGTTGTCTCATGAGACCTACCAATGCATTTAAGAGCTATAGCG
This sequence comes from Viscum album, assembly GCA_963277665.1. Lineage (NCBI taxonomy): Eukaryota > Viridiplantae > Streptophyta > Magnoliopsida > Santalales > Viscaceae > Viscum > Viscum album. The sequence continues at coordinate 1,796,732,988 of OY728137.1, forward strand.
TTCTCCACCTTTCACTTACTAAGATCAATACATTCCTCATATGAAAAGGTTGAAATATAACATAATTATTCGTATTAAAAATAGCATAAGAAATGTCAATATTTTAACCATAAACTATGAATGGTATAAAAATTGCACATCCACAGTCAAACATATCACAAAACCTTCAATACCATATGGAATTTTTGTATCATAATAAATCACCTTCGAATAAACATAAAATCCATCAAAGGATATTTCTATAGAAGAAATCAAAACCTTTCTTAAAGAAATTTCTCTTTTTATTTTGAAATCATTTAAGATTAACATAATTATAAACATAAAATTTATTTTTAAACTATTATTATAATATTGTAAAGGAATCTTCAACGATGTTATAATAGCGTAAGATAGCCGCACCCACCATATAAGTTAAAAAAAATACATTCTTACCTTAATTTTTTCAAAAAGGTTATAAAAGACCATGTTTGAAAAATAACAGAAATATTCCTTTATAAAAATCTTATAAAATTCAAAAAAGGGTATAAATAACTTTAGCCCATTGTCTATTAAATAGTAAAAATGTTTTAGAATATATTTTTAAGAAACATGGATGTGGATGATAAAGAGGTCCCAATATATAATTACGTATAAACAACCTCGGATAATGAGGAGAATGTGAAATAAACCATTAACTTGTACTTTTCCTTGGTCGAGGGTAGTTTAACCTCCTATATAATGGTGAAATAATTGTTATTAAATTATAAAAGTGTCATATACATTAATATGATGTCATATATGATCTTTTAACATTGCTTTGTTAATAATATCTTAGTATTATCATTGTTTCAGGTGTTAACGGATTAGTTTTTCTTTATATTATTTGTTATGTGAGTCATATGTTTTATGGATGGGATGTATCTTATTCATATCCATAATGATATTAAGTCTTTAAAAGTTATTTTTAATCATAAAATAAAAATTAGCCTTTAATGGATACGATGAGGAATGAATCTCATCACGTTCGTGGAGACGGTAATCCGTACGTACGCACGAGTGATAATATAAATTTTTTGATATTAAAATAATATATAATTGGATGGTATATCATATATACAGAATCATAATCATCTTATATTTATTATTTACATCAATAAAACAACATTATTATACCTATCTAAAAAATAATGTATTGAATAACAATTACCCCACAACGTGGAGATGGTAAGTCGTACGTACGCACGCATGGTGACATGTCATTAAAAGGATGGATAGAATAGTAAATATGGTTGTAACATATTTATAATAACATAAAAATATATAGAATATACTAGAGTTATTATTTTAGAATGGAAACAATAAAGAAAGAGGAACTGAAAGAAGAAAGGAACTTGGAAGAGGTGATGAAATATTTACCTCTTCTTCGGGTTCTTCCTTTATATTTGATCAAAATGGATCCTTTGGTTTCCTTTTCTACTAGAGTAATGCATCTAGGATTAATAGATGAAATATGGGAGGATATTATGGAAGGTTTTTGCCGAGCCAAAAGGCATTGAAGGTGTGAATTGGAGAAGAGGGAGAGTGCCCTTTTATAAGAGGGGTGAGGGGCACCTTAGGAAAAACTTAAAGTATTATTTTATAATAAATTCACATTCGGTTTATAGTGGATCCAAATTTTTTAATTTCTAGGGTAAGGTGGGTATTATTCAATATCCTTTCAACCAATAGGTTTTATATAGGTTTGGGTCACTATATTAACCTTCTCTTTTACATTTAACTATTAGTTAATTAGTTTGACATTTACCGTGTCTCTCTGTATTTTTATATTATTTGGTTAAAAAAACTTACTATAAACTAACAAGATAATCCCAAGTGGTTAATTAATGATATAAATATCAAACTATTATTACTTTGGCCGAACCGTATATTTTTATGAATATTATACCAATTAATAATATAATATTTGTTTTAGAAACTCTTTTATGTAAATTTTGAAACTATTTAATAATTGATATTTTATAAAGTCATAAAAACATTATTAATTCGAAATAAATTTATTTAATCAATCCAAACAAGTCATATCAACCAATAAAATTCTTGGATGGAGTCAAAACCTTTAATTTATATTTATTTTGACATTTATAATACCATTTATTTGATTCTTTCAGTAATAAGGAAAATACTGCATCATCATTGTGGCATAACTAAATTAAATTATTCAATGTCTGAAAACTATAAATTAAATACCACTATGTAAGAAATATTTTTATATTTATAATTAATATTTATGGTAAAATAGATAACATGTATAACTCTATGTAAAAATTGTTTTATTAAAATATATATGCTTTTGTCATTTTTGTATTTACTTTAACATAATTAATATAAAGTGTCATTATCACTTACAAGTGGCTCCATGGGGTCCCAAAATCAACCCAAGGTTACCCATGGTCGGACATGTATCATCCAATAAGGTCTGGACACGTTTTAGGGTAAATTAATATTATTATAATATTATTTTTTTTACCCTTATTTACCGGATTTACCCTTTAACCATGGTAAATAATATATTTACACAAGTAATTATTCAAAATGTCTAAAAATAAAAGTTACATATTTAGACAAATTGTACCTCCTGATTTTAAATATGGAAGCCATTTTTCTAAATTCAATACACAGAAGTAGCAAAAATTAATTTAAAATTAAATCTCGCTGTCAAAACAAAAAGCATGTTTTTAAGAAATATTAACTATTAAATGATTGACACTTGTTTATGTCCAGTTTGAATGTGAAATTGCATAAAATGAAAAAAATTGGATTAAATTGTAAAATATAATCTAATTATACTTTAAAATACCCCAAAAATGTAATTTAGCACTGTAAATAATTTTTATTAAAAATTTTGTTTTTAATAAAAGTTTAGTATTTTTTATTATTCATTAAAAACTGAATGTTTTCTGATAAATAAAAAAAATCACCCTAAGATAATTTTGATACTCCGAATACAAAAATAAAGTCCATTTGAAAGATAAAATTTATAAAATTTCAAAAAGTGGGTATTACTATTCATAACGTCTAGTTTGATTGATAGTGGTGTGTTAGAACTCAGAGTTGCATACAACACACGCTACCGCATTATTCAATGTATTATTCAAAGAGAAGCATACCATGGAAGCTTGGTGTGTTACATTCTCTCCTCCTTCAAATAATTTAATCCTCAAAATTTCTAGAGTATTACTATGTAAAAAAGCCTCTGGTGGTTCTTCATCATAAGTTCCTCGGGTTCCCATGTTGCCTCTTCCATCTTATGGTTTCTCCATAGAACTTTTACCAAAAGAGTTTTCCGGTTTCTCAACACTTGTTCTATTGTATCACAAACCCTAACAGACTCTTTGAAATAAGACAGATCAGGTTCCAACTCTAATTCCTCATATGTGATTACATGCATTGGGTCAGGCATGTATTTTCTCAATAGTGATACGTGGAACACATCGTGGACTTTGGAAAGACTTGGTGGAATTGGAAAATGGTAAGCTACAACCCCATTTCATTCTAGAATTTTGAAAGGTCTGATGTACCTGGGACTCAATTTTCCATTTTTAGAGAAACATATAACACCCTTCCATAGAGATACCTTCAAGAAAATAGATCTCCTACATGAATTTTCAAATCCTTCCTTTGGTTATCAGTAGAGCTCTTCTGTCTACTTTGAGCTGCTTTGATGGGGGTTTGGATTACCTTCACCTTTTCCATAGTTTCCCCCACAAGTTCTGGGCCTATGAGTTTTCATTCACCAACATCATCCCAACAGGTTGGTGTGTGAAATCTCTTTCCGTATAACGCTTCATATGGTGCCATATGAATACTTGAATGGAATCTATTATTATAGGAAAATTCTACCATAGGTAAATATTGATCCCACATACCCTGAAAGTCAAGTGAAAATGACCTCAACATGTCTTCTAAGGTTTAAATACTCCGTTCTTATTGTCCATTGGTTTGAGGGTGGTAGGAAGTGCTCAAACGAAGTTCAGTATCCGCGGCTTTCTGAAGACTTTTCCAAAATCTTCATGTAAAACGTGGATCGTGATCAGAAACAATCGATAGTGGTACTCCATGAAGTCTCAAAAATTCATTAATATATACTCTTTCTAGACATTCAAGTAGTAAATCTTCTCTTATAGCAAGAAAGTGTGCTGACTTGGAAAAACGATCAACAATGACCCATATTGCATCATTCTATCTAAGAGTCTCTGGTAGCCCCATGACAAAGTCAATCATAATAATATCCCATTTCCACTCAGGTATGGGAAGAGGTTTCAAGACTCCTCCAGGTTGTTGCCTTCCAGCTTTCACTTGTTGATAAACCATACATCTTGACACAAAATTATCAATCTCCCTCTTCATGTTGTCCCACCAAAAATGTTCCTTCAAATATCTATACATTTTGGTGCTACCAGGGTCTATAGAGAAATTGTAACTGTGAGAATTATCCAACAATTCCCTTTTTAGATCAGTTATATCAGGAACACAAAGTCTCTCCCCAATTTTCAAAATTCCATCTTCGTACACAAAGTCACTCAATCTCCCATCATTCACAGCTTTAATCTTCTTTTGAAACACTTCATCACTGGTCTGAGAACTCTTTATCCTTTCTATTAAAGATGGTTTGGAAACCATTTGAAAAAGTATTGATGTTTCACCTTAAATGGTTATTCCCATATCCATCTTTACTAGATCCATGTTTATAGGATCCCTTTAGACTCTCATCTTGTCCAAAACTCCATGATAATTTCTACTCCAAGCATCTGCCACCTTATTTACCTTCCCCAGGTGGTAGAGTATCGTGCAATAATAATCCTTGAGTAGTTCAAACCATCTCCTTTGCCTCATATTGAGTTCTTATTGTGAGAAAATATACTTCAAACTCTTGTGATGAGTATAAATCTCACATTTCTCACCACAGAGATAATGTCTCCATATCATCAACGAAAATATTATAGCTGCTAACTCAAGATCATGAGTAGGATAGTTTTTCTCATAAATTTTTAGCTGTCGTGATGCCTAGGCGATAACCCTATCATTATTCATAAGGACACAACCTTGTCCTTTCTTCGAAGCATCAATATAAATATCAAACACATCATTCCCAGATGGTAGAGTCAAGATAGGAGCATTGATTAATCTTCTCTTCAGTTCTTCAAAACATTCTTCAGAGACTTTTTTACAAACAAATTTAACCCCTTTTCATGTGAGCTTTGTCAATGGGTTAGCCAATCAGGAAATATTTTGGATGAAAATTGGATAATAACATGTTAAACCAATAAAACTGCATACCTCAGTTATACTCGTCGGTGCTGGCCATTTTTGGATTGCTCTTTTATTACAAGGATCAATAGAGATTCCATCCATAGAGACAATATGTCCAAGAAAAGAAATCTCCTGAATCCATAATTCACACTTGCTAAACTTCCCATATAATTCATGTCTTCTAAGGGATTTAGATTGATGCGCAAATAAATTTCATGATATTAGTATCTTTTAAATTATACCAAGATATCATCAATAAATACCACTACAAATTCATCAAGATACTCCTTGAAAACTCTGTTCATTAGATCCATGAAAACATAGGGTGCATTAATTAGCCCAAAAGGCATTACTGTAAACTCATAATGCCCGTACCTAGTTTGAAATGTTGTTTCTAGAATATCTTCCTTCTTCACACACAACTGATGATATCCCGATCAAAGTTCAATATTGTAAAAGTATCGATCTCCATGAAGTTGGTCGAATAAATCATCAATGTGGGGTAGGGGATACTCGTTCTTCATTGTTATAGCATTGATCTCCCTATAGTCAATGTATTGCTTCATAGATCCATATTTCTTCATAACCAAAAGGATAGGGGATCCCCATTGAGAAACACTAGGGCGAATAAATCCCTTGTCACTCAATTCCTCTAGTTGTTTCTTTTGTTCCGCTAATTCCACAGTGGCCATTCTATAAGGCGTCTTTGATATGGGCCTTGATCCAGGAATTAAATCAATGGAAAAATAAATTTCTCATTCTGGAGGATGTCTAGGTAAATCAACTAGAAATACATCATCATACTCTTACACAATAGTTACATCCTATATTTGAACATGATTTTACTCACCCATAGTTATTTCATTATCTTCCTCCATAATAATTGAATTTAGTTGAGCTTCTGGGTGTGGATCTAGATAAGAATTAGGTGGTAACGATTATTCTCTAAAGATAAGGTGTTCCTTATTATCGTCGTCAAAACTAGTAACCTCTTTCCTCTTACAAAAAATTTATGTATCATGTTCTGAAAGTCAATCCATACCGAGGATTATATAAAATTAAATCGTGGTTATGACGATGATATTAGTATATGAAGAACATTTATATTCCCTAATGGGAACTAATTCATAGAACATTGTAGTAATGATACTTCCCTTAGGTGTTTTGACTGACAGCTCCCTTGTTAAATCAAATTGGAAATATCTAATTTTATTGGAAAACTGATAATATATAAAACAATTTAATGATCCAGAAACAAATAAAGCATTGGATAAAATTGAGGAAACCATTAAATTACATTCCACCACATCTTTCGGAGCTTCAACCTCAGTAGTAGTGATCGAATAATCTTGGCCTTGATCCCTTGGCCTTTTCTGAGGTAAGTTTCCCTGATGCTTAGGACATTCATTTTCATAATGTCCCACCTCCCTGCAATTGTATCATTGAACATTGGTAGAATATTTATTTCCCTTATAATCACCATCAAGATGGCCTTTTTATCCACATTTGTAGCATACTCTTTTTCCTTTTGGACATACACCAGTGTGATTCCTTCCACAATTATCACATGGTGTAAATTCAACTCTTCCCTTTTTCCCTATTTTCTTATTTCCTTTCCCAGAGTGTTCAGCAGATCTCTTCTTCTCTTTCTATGCTTTAAAGTCGTAAGACTTAGACAATTCCTTTTCTGTCGTGATAGCACATGATAAAATATCTTCTTATGATGAGAAGTATTTCAATACAATATCTCTACATAGAAATGGTTTTAACCCATAAAAGAAATGATTAATCTTACTTCTTGGGTTATGTATATAATCTAAATCATGCCTTTCTATCCTTGTAAAGTTAGCCTCATAATTTGCAACATTCTCATCCTCCTTTTGCCTCAGACTGAGAAATTGTCTTTCCATATACACTCGATAGTCATGAGGAATGTATTTTCCTATGAAAATATCTTTAAACTCCCTCCATTCCATACTTGATACTTATTCATCCTTCTTTGTTTTTTTAATCAATGACCACCATTTATCAGCATATCCAGAGAGGTGATAAACTGCCATGAAAACTTTTTCCCTTTCACTACTCCCCAAAGCCTGAAATATTTTTTCTAGGAAACTGATCCATTTCTCATCTACTAATGGACTTGTATTACCATTGAATGATGGTGTTTGTTGCCTCATGAAGTGGTCTAACATTGGTCCTCCACGCTGTGGATATGGGTGGTCTATATGGGTAAGGTTATTATTCATAACCTGAGTGAGTTTCCCCAGTATAGTGAGAAGATTATCAGCACCAGTTGCATCACCATCTCCACTATAATTATCTTGAGTATGAGGAAAATCCCTAAATGGATTGTGTTCATTAATATAGTTTCCATTCCTTCTACTAGGTGCCATTTCTAAACAATTTTATAGACTAGATTAGTTTATGAATCGAAATACATAATTCCAAACATGTAAAACACTTTACATAAATTGAAAAGTTTATAGATATAATCTGTAATCATAAAAATATTTTATTTGAAGAAGTATATACTCAAACCATTCATCATGGTTTGTAAAGTAAATGATAATTATCGTTAGAATATCCCTTGGGAGTGTAATAACCAATAGTGCAGCAAGGCCCATTGTCGTGCACCAGTTCTCGTTCGAGTCTAGCTCAAAGCGTTGTTTTCGGGTTTTACCCCTAGGTACATCTGTTCTAGAGCTACCTCTACCTGCTCATATCCAAACAGTGATGTATTTCTTGGAAAACTCCCAAAATCTCTAAGATACCAAAATTCTAGGAAGTTCTTCAATACTAATCTCCAAACTCTATCTTATGGCTATGTACTCAAATCAGATTTTATATAAATCTAGTTTCCAAGCCTTGTATTAAACATCCTCGGATACCAACTGTAATGCCCTAGCCCTAGTTACCCTGAGTCAGTGCATTATTACAAAACATCTTCATGATCACAAGGAAATCATGTATCGAAAGACCGATCAGTTTAGTATTATCAGAAACAATATTCATACATATGTTCAACATTACAACATGAAATGAAATGAAACACAAATATATTCCATTGGTAACATCCAGGCCTCCTAGATAATTCTTGCATGTCACTCCTAACTAAAATCTTCATATCCTGGGAAAATGAAACATATGAAAGGGGTGAGCTCAAACGCTTAGTAAGGGTGAGCAATACAACAGAAGATAAGATAAATATTAAGCATGATGAATAATTGAAACCTCATGCCTTTAACAATAATAAACATGAATACTTTTATGGATGGAATATGTGTTGTGTAAATAATTCCATAATAAACCATAATCATGGGTATTCTACTAGTAGAATTACCACATGAACCATCAATATTATTTCCATAATGAGGGAATGTATAATGCGAGACATTCTAAAACATTTTGTCAAGTCCTCGGTCAAGAAGTCTAAAAATGATTAAGGCCTCATCCAAAACCATATATCTAATTGGGAAATGCCTAAGCCAATTCCACATCTAGTAGTCTCATGAGACCTACCGATGCATTGATGAGCTATAGTGGGATGCACCCATCACTTACTAATTCTAATACATTCCTCATATGAAAAGGTTGAAATATAACATAAATATTCGTATTATAAATAGCATATGAAATGTCAATACTTTAACCATAAACCATGAATGGTATAAAAATAGCACATCCATAGTCAAACATTTCACAAAACCTTCAATACAATATGGAAGTTTTTTATCATAATAAATCAACTTCAAATAAACTTAAAATCCATGAAAGGATGTTGACATAGATGAAATCAAAACCATTTTTTAGAGAAATATCTCTTTATATTTTGAAATCATTTAAGAGTCACATCCTTATAGAGAAAAAATTTATTTTGAAAATATTATTATACTCTTTTAAGGGAATCTTCGATGATTTTATAACGGCGGAAAATAGCCGCACCCGCCATATAAGTTTAAAAAATACATTATTAACATAATTTTCTTAAAAAGGTTATAAAGGACCTTTTTTGGAAAACGACGGAAATATTACTTTATAAACATCTTATAAAATTCAAACAAGGTTATAAATGACTTAAACCTAGTAAAAATGTTTTAAAATATATTTTTAAGAAACATGGATGTGCATGATAAAGAGGTCCCAGTAGATAATCACGTATAAACATCCTCGGATAATGAAGAGATTGTGAAATAAACCATTACCTTTTACTTTTCCTTGTTTGATGGTAGGTTAAACTCCTGTATAATGGAGAAATAATTTTTATTAAATTATACAATAATCAAATACATTAATATGATATCATATATGATCTTTTAACATTGCTTTGTTAATATTATCTTAGTATTATCATTATTTCGGGTGTTAATGGATTCGTTTTCCTTTATATTTATTATTATGTGAGTCATATTTTTTATATATTAGATGTATATTATTCATATCTAGAATTATATCAAGTATTTAAAAATTATTTTTAATCATCAAATGAAAATTGGTCTTGAATGGATACGATGGGGAATGAATCTCATCGCCTTCATGGAGACGGTAATCCGTGTGTACGCACAATCAAAAATATCATTCTTTTGATATTAAAATAATATAAAATTGGATGGTATATCATATATAAATAATAATTATCATGTAATTTTTTTACATCAATTACACATCATTATTATACCCATCCAAATAATAATGTATTGAATAACAATTACACCACGACATGGAGATGGTAAGCCGTACGTACGCACGTTTGGTGACATGTCATTCAAAGGATGGATAGAATAGTGAATATGGTTGTACCATATTTATAATAACATCACAGTATATAGAAGATAGTGGAGTAATTATTTTAGAATGGAAACAACAACAATAGAGGAAATAAAAGAAGAAAGGAACTTGAAAGAGGTGATGAAATATTTACCTCTTCTTCAGGTTCTTCCTTTTGATTTGATGAAAAGGGATACATAGAATTCCATTCTGACTAAAGTAATGCCTCTAGGATGAATTGAGGAAATATGGGAGGATATTTGGTCAGGTTTTGGATGAGTCAAAAGTCTTTTAAGGAGTTAATTGGAGAGGAGGGAGAGTTCCCTTTTATAAGAAGGGTGAGGGGCTCCTTTGGAAAATCATAAAGTATTATTTTATAATAAATTCTTATTCAGTTTATAATGGCTCCACATTAATTTATTTGAAGGATAAGGTGGAAATGAGTCTAAATCCTATCTGGAAATAGGTTTTAGACAGGTTTGGGTCACTACATTAACCTTATCCTTTACATTTAACTCTTAGTTAATCAGTTTTACATTTACCACATCTCTTTGTATTTTTATATTATTTGATTAAAAAACTTTCTATAAATTGCCAAGAGAACCCCAAGTGGTTCATTACTGATATACCTATTATCATATAAGTCCTTTTTATTATCCATATATTTTTATGAATATTATATCAATTAATAAAATAATATATTTTTTAAAACTCTTTTATGTCAATTTTGACACTATTTAATATTTTATTTTTTCTAATGTCATAAAAAATTTATTAATTCAAAATAAATTTATTTAATCAATTATAAGAATTCATAGAAACCTATAAAATTCGTTTATAACATCAAAACGTTTAAATTATATTTATTTTAACATTTATAATACGATTTATTTGATTCTTTAATTAATAAGGAAAATATTGCATCATCATTGTGGCACAAATATATTTATTTATTCAATATCTAAAAATTATAAATAAAATACCATTATGTAGGAATTTTTTTTATCTTGCTAATGATTATTTATAGTTGAATAGATAACATGTATAACCATATGTAAATTTTTTTTTACAAAATATATATTCTTATTTCATTTTTGTATTTATTTTAACTTAATTAATATAAAGTGTCATTATCACTTAAAAGTGGCTCCATGGGGTCCTAAAATCGACCCAAGGATTCCCATGGTCGGAAATGTATCATCCAATAAGGTTAGGACACATTTTAGGGTAATTTAATTTTATTATAATATTATTTGTTACCCTTATTTATCGGATTTACCCTTTAACCATGGTAAATAAATTATTTACCGGTGTAATTATTCATTATGTTTAAAAATAAAATTTACCTATTTACACAATTTTGACCTCATGATTTTAAATATTGAATCCATTTTTCTAAATTCAAAACACATAAGTGGCACAAATTAATTTAAAATAAATTCCCATTGTCAAAACAAAAAGCGTTTTTCTAAGAAATATTAACTATTAAAAGACTAACACTTGTTTATGTCCAGTTTAACTGTGAAATTGTGTCCAATGACCAACATTGGATTAAATGGTAAAATTTAATCTAATTATACTTTAAAATGACAAAATAATATAATTTAGCACTACAAATTATTTTTATTAAAAAAGTTGTTTTTAATTAAAGTTTAGTATTTTCACTATTCATCAAAAACTGAATGTTTTCAGAAAAAATACAAAGAATTCACCCTAAGCTAATTTCTATACTCCGAATCCAAAAATGAAGTCCATTTTGATAGATAAAATTTATAAAATTTTAAAAATTAGGTATTACTATTCATTAAGGATAGTTTGATTGGTTCTGGTGTGTTAGAACTCGAAGTTACGTATAACACACGCTACTGCATTATTCAATGTATTATTCAAATAGAAGAATACTATGGAATCTTGGGGTGTTACATATTATGCTAGAGTTAATACTCTTTATTAAAGGCACTTAATAATGAAACATTCTATGAGACTAATGAATCCAAATTAACGACATATATATTTTTACTTCTAAAAGAAATAAATAATAAATAATTATAAGAATAAATAACATTGAAGGCATAATATTAAAATTTAACCTGAAATCCAGAATCAAATAATTGTGAAGTTCTATGAATATTGTACTTAATTCAATCAACAAAAATAACTTTAGAAATTAAAACTGATTTATAGTAACCGATTTGGCTAAGGAGAATAATTTTTCTTTTTTGCATTATCAATGAAGGTAACAAGTCTACCACTAATTTTTTTATATTATTGATGCTAGAGTGGTAAATTTTTTTGGGTCTTAGTCCTTATATACAAGAACAATAAGATCTCACATGAATTCTTCAGGAAACTTTCCTACAAAAATAGTTTAAGAAAGAAAAGTCATTGGTACCCACATTTTCATAGGTCCAGTAATATTAGTAATTAATTCTTTAGGAACCCACATTTTCTTCAGTGGTGTATTGTATGTATTTTTTATTTTATTTTTTATAAATGAACATTATTAGGTTCAGAAGAAATCGAAGTGGTAAAAGATATTCGACTGTAGGAACATGTAAAAAATTCCAAAACTGGGCAAAAAAACCAAATATTCCATATTTGGATATAAAATTGTTTTTAATAAAATTTTTTTTCCCAAGTTGATAACCAATACCATTAGCATACTTTGGAGAAACATTTTTCAAAGTATTGGAACTAAGCTTTATTTATCATTTGTAAATTTCTCTAAATCGTTCTTTAATTTCTCATTAGAATTTTTATGTTTATATTATCATTGAGAAGTTTATATTTCGTTTATTTTTCTACATTGAGTTTGTATTTAAAATTATCAGTAAGGGAATGTTGTTTCTTAAGAGATTAATATTTATCTTTCAGTCCATTGTAGGTATCCTCAAGAAATTGGAAATTGTCACGAACCAAATCTGGTCACCACCAAAATCGACACCAAACCCAGCCCGTGACAAGGCCCGAAGGGAGTTCCCGATCTCCACGGGCTGGTACAAGTGCCCGGGTATCATAAAATGATAATTGGGAATGATTTACCCGATTTTATAAACATTAAACAACAAAAAAAACTCAATAAAACAAATCTGGATTTTTCAACTAAAACCATCTTTTACAAAATTTCAGAACTGGATTACATAAGTTAAAACTACATTTAAACACCATTACAAAGGTAAAAAACAAATAAGGACAGCCCAAGAACACTTTTGTCAAGGGGCACCACCCTTATTCTATCTCCACAAGACTTCACTACCAAGGACCTGCTAGAAACCCGAACCACTGGAACAAAAAAACTGTACCCAACCTGCGACAACAAAAATAACCACGTCTACTTACACCCAAAGGTGTAAGTATGGTGTGATCCAAAGCCCAATAGGATACCACCACTAATAGATTCCATGTGATAAACATTTAATGGCGAAAATCATGCATGTTTTCAAAGACATGAGATGCTAGTTAAAATTTCTAAAATATGAAACATTAAATAAAAACAGTTTTTAGGTGGGCTAATTTAAAGAATAAAAACATTTAAAATAAATACCATAGCTACTGAATTTTCCAGCCTCTCATACCGTATACCGACGGTAATAACAAAGTATCCAGTGAGCACAAGCAATGGGAAATAACCCCTAGGCACTAGCTAGCTATGGGTCCCAGGTACCTCGTATCTCGGTGAGAGTAACCATCACAAATATCCATTCTCATGCACAAGCCACTAGTAGGGAACATACCCATAACATAGTGGTCCCCAATAATCATTATCATAGTTTAGTTAGAGTTGTAAGCGTCAATCTTGCTAAGTGAAACAGAGGCCAAACCTCACAGATTCACTAGCATACTAGTACACGTCCACCCACCTAGATACCCGGGTTTTCCCTTTGTGCTCAAACAAGTTCAACAAGTCAAGATATATACTTTTCACATGAAAATATCATTTCCATATCAAAAATTAACCAAAAAGCCCACATGTATACCACACAAGTCACAAAAGTTCACTTTTCATTCAAATTGATTTTAAAATCCAACTCATACAAAAATAGCCCAAAACACTCTTCACATTACATGGACACTTCCACAAATCCTTTAAACCATTTTTATAAAACATTCCAAGACATTATAACTCACATAAAAGCCCACTCAAATAACATATAATACCACTTTCATCAAAAAAAAATTCAATTTTCACAACACACTCACACAAAACAGCCCACAACCATGTTTTGCAGCTCTCTTCCCATTTTCTAAAACATTTCTGCACTTTATAAAACATTCTTAAAAAAATATTTGAAATCTTAAATAACCACCATACCTTTCAAAAACTCATATTAGGTGATCACACCCCCCAAATAGTACATATACACTCTTTTATCCACTTTTTTTAACCAAACAAAATATTCACTATTTTCAAAAAACAACTCAAGGGGTGTAACTATGTCTTGCGCACAAAACCCATTTAAAAACCCCCATTTAAGACCAAAACCATACCAATTCCTATTAAAAGTAGAATTGGTAGTCCTAGATACATTTATAAAAACACATTCAAGTGTTATAAAATAACCTTGAATAATACCACAAAAGATACAAATGAAAACACACATTTTCTTAAAATGACCTCAAGAAGTATAACAATGTTTTACACATCAAACCTATTCAAAACCCTTCTTTCTAGAACCACATGACACTATTAAATTACCAAACCAGAATTATAAGGCCAAACAAGATTTAATGAACCAATTTCATAAGTTATAATCCACACCCAAATAAAACCACATGAGTTACACATGAAAACACCCAATTTCATGTTAAAAAGCGACTATAAAATTTAACACATAACCAAATCAATGATAAACAGTTTTCACACCACACCCAACATATTAGGAATATAAAAAATGGTTAATTATAGAAAGCTAACTCATCACCAATTGTTTACACATGCAACCACCTACCTTTTGAGTCAAAACCCTTGAATCTTGGTGAGAAACCTCAATCGCACCTCCGCCGCACCACAAGGATGTGAAAACAAAACCTAAACCCTAATATTTCACCACAAATACCCCAAATCAAACCTTAGGTATGAACCCTAATATCTGGACACTCTATAAATTTATGAAAGTGGGAGGAAACCCTAAAGAGAAGGAAGGAATTGAAGAGAGAAATACATACCCAAAATAATCTTGAAGAAAATGACTCACAATCCACCAGAATCTGAATTTGAAAACGTCCAACAATTCATGGGATGTTCTAATAGGGAATACGAGATCATATAGGAATTTGAATGGGAGAAAAATAATAAGAATTGAGAGAGTTATGGTGTAAATAACTTACCTCCTCAAATCTGCCCGATTTTTGAAACCCTAAGAAGTTCAGCACTCCATCGCGATGCCAACGAGCTCCAAAGAGGGTAAAAATGAATGGGAGCGCTCCTGGACTCCTTATAGTCGAGGGGGAGGTGGAATCACCTAAAAATGCATTATAATGAATATGATATTAAAACATTAAAAAAACAATTTAAAACTGGAAAATGGGATTTCGGGTTGGCCCAATTATCAAATAAAAACCCAAATCCCCCATGATTATGGATTTATAAAGGCACCAAATTTAAATGTGGTGTTAATATATCAGGGGAGGACATTTAGCAGTTTTAATTACTAAAAAATATTAAAAAATTAAAAAGTTATAAAAGAAACAAAAATTTATTTTGAAATCTGGAATTGGGCTCACGGTTTGGCCCAATTCTTGAAAACTCACATATTCTCCATAAAACCTTTGGAAACCCCCAAAACAAAGCATGAATGGAAAATAAATTAAAAATAACTTTAAAATAATTTATTTATATGACAATTCTCCCCACCTTGAAAACTTTCCGCCGCGGAAAGTCACAGCAAGGTTAAAGCAACAACCAAACCCCACAGAGAAACCAATAGGTACTCCCTTGCAAGGTTTCACCCCCAAAGGCCAAAACACCTCTAGTGATCAATTAAGGAAGGATTACTCTCACTACCAAAACTTACAACACTTTCCTGAAAGGATCAATAACATTAATAATTTATCCTAAAATAAAACTCTTCAAACACTATCTGAACAAGACTCAAGCAATTCACCCAAACGAACAATAACTTTGAACAAGGTTACACTTACCTTACTTTAACTAAACCATTGGGCACTCTCTAGTCCCAACGATTAGTCAAGAAAGATGTCGGTAGCTAGATATCTCTGAAAGAGACTATCTACAGAAAGCCAAAACCATAGATAAATCTATGTTACTGGTACGGGGGGACACTAATATGCTCCCCACTATAGGAGACAACCAATATTTTTTTTCGAGACAGAATCATGACACTAATAGGGGGAGGCCTGAACGGACTCCCTTGTACCTAAGGTAGACTTCCATTCAAAATTTCCTAAGGAACATATATGATAATGATAGTGGTTCTCCCCACCATATAAACCAACCATCTTAATCGGCCAGCATATGTCGGCACAAAAAGACCCAAAAATTTCAAGATTTGGGAAGGTCGCACCGTTAGTCTGCCCAGTTTTAGAAACCATGAACTAACTGTGCTGATCAATCTGCCTGCATGGCTTCCAGGCACATAGTCTCTCTTAATCATTCACAAACCATGTGCTCAGCATGTCTAGCCAAATTTCCAACCATTCTCCAAACACTCAATGGAAACCAAAGGGGGAGGGAATGACATTAGGCGATGACATAGGTACAAGGCCCACCACCTATTTCCACCGAATGAGAACAACAAAAGGAATATTATGACACCATAGGTTTAAACACTTCCTATCTTTCACACCGAGGATATAAAATTTTACAAGGGTTTAAATGACCCTATGATTTCCCCTGACTATGAGCCAGCTTCTCTCCGAGACCTATGGTTGGAGCTCAAATTATTGAAGAATCTTCGGCCCCGCAGTTAGTCTTCGGAAACCCACTAAATGAGAATTATTATTTCGGTGCCACCAACAACTACACCACAACCCAAGATACTTTTTCCAGACATAACAAATTCCATACTCACTTTACCCTATCCCAATATTTCACTGAAACAAGGGCTAAGAAGATGCACACACATCACACCTTGTTTCTTCATGTGAGAAACAATAGAAGTAAAGAACACCTACACTCACCATCCTCTAAAATGGAATATTTTGATGTTTTTTTCCAAGGGAGACATTCACCCAACACAATAGGGACTCTCAAAGGATTTCACGACTTTCACCTATATGGTCAATCGAGCACATGACATCATAAGGCATCACCGAACATGGCCATTGTGACTAATATAAACAATGCATAGAGAGGGACCTTATACAACATCCCCGAACAACACACAATTCTAGAAAGTGGCCACAATATCCTATCGTGACCATATTTCTCACACTGGTGGTTTAACATGAACTCGTGCTTCAAATAAACTTTGAAGAACCCCAAAGGCCCTCTTAGACACCATCAAGACACTCATCCAAAATAACAACCCTAGACCACATCCACCTTCGACGAATTAGGAAACATAAGAAAATGTGGTCTCTTTCACCCATACACAAGCACTCTCCCATTACAAGAGGATATAAAAATAAAAGAAAGGAATGGGTGTATACTCAATCTAAAAATCTCAAGAAAAAAAATATTCCTTATATTGATCAACTGGAGGGTCTTCAAATGGCGAAACAATCCGGGTTTCACTTTAGTTGTGCACTAACCTATAATGGGGGTGTACCTTATCCAACGATTGAACCCAAGGACCAAACCAAGATGGTCCATTAGTCAAGATATACCAAAAACAAGATCTAAACACATGAAGGGAACCATCATAAATGCGTCCCAAAACATTTTTCAAAAGAGACCACTAACTATCCCTATAACACAACTTACTAACCAAGCCCAAACCCAAAACACAGTTCCAATAGGAGGGGTTCTTGGACTCAAAACATTACACAACATCAACATTTTCCAAAAATACATAATATAAACCATTCCAAACAATTCATCAAGTCTTCATGTTTCTCTTTAAAAACATTTCTTTGAAAACAAATGGTTCAGCGGTTAGCGCATCCACCAATGGTACCCCATGGGCCTTACACATGCATGTTTCAGTGCCACACCGGGCACCCTCCTCATATCCATCTCGACGCTCATCGAGTCATGTCATCAACCATCCATCTTCCCATATAACCCCATGCATGTGGTTGCTCACGAAAATACCAAAGGTTAAAACAAAAATTTCTTCCACTTTTCCAAACCAAAACGGTCAACCAACACATCCTTTTTTCTCAAAACCGCTAACCACGAGATCAAAATCCCAACTCACATCTTAAAAAAATTTCAGGAAGTCACAACCATTTAGAAAATAACTCACTTTCAAGAAATTTACATCAATTTCAAAACATATCATCCCATTAAAACACACTCTGATTGTTTAGAAAACTCTATTGGAAACACTTTTCAAAACCAACTTCAATATAGTTCCTGCTTTCAAAGAAGTGTAACCACACCATTTTACGTTTCAAAACAATTCTGAAAATTAATTTCTTCCATTGCATAAACCCAACCATTCCCTCTTTATTTGAAAATCATTTCATAAAAACTTTACTGTTCTTAAAACCAAGTCACCTTAAAACCAAAGTGCCAAGATTTCAAAACTAAAGAACACCAGACAATGCGAGAGGAAACTAGTTTCAGTGGGTGACTTGGACATATGGTTGGCGGCCATATTCCAATCACTTCACTGTCACATAGAGTGTTCTAGGGAATATCCCCGGCTCCACATGGCTTGCCAGACCCTGTGATCTCATTGAGACCATTAACCCAACTCTCTTTTCATTTCCCCTAATCATCATCAAACCAAGAAAACCCAAAGACATAGACAAATCCCAACTTCCCCTGGCGACTTGAATCCTAAAATGAGGTGTGGTGATCAAGCACACTACCCAAAACCAGAATTCCATGTCCCAACAATCATAAATCTAGACTATCCGGACTATTTCCCAGATAACATGACTCAAATGGAGCGAACCTCCTCTGATACCATTTTGTCACGAACCAAATCTGGTCACCGCCAAAATCGACACCAAACCCAGCCCGTGACAAGGCCCGAAGGGAGTTCCCGATCCCCATGGGCAGGAACAAGTGCCCGGGTATCATAAAATGATAATTGGGAACGATTTACCCGATTTTATAAACATTAAACAACAAAAAAAACTCAATAAAACAAATCTGGATTTTTTAACTAAAACCATCTTTTACAAAATTTCAGAACTAAATTACATAAGTTAAAACTACATTTAAAGACCATTAAAAAGGTAAAAAACAAATAAGGACAGCCCAAGAACCCTTCTTTCAAGGGGCACCACCATTATGCTATCTCCACAAAACTTCACTACCAAGGACCTGCTAGAAACCCGAACCACTGGAACAAAAAAACTGTACCCAACCTGTGACAACAAAAATAACCAAGTCTAATTACACCCAAGGGTGTAAGTAGGGTGTGAGAAAAATCCCAATAGGATACCACCACTAATAGATTCCATGTGATAAACATTTAATGGAGAAAAGATTGCAAGTTTTCAAAGACATGAGATGCTAGTTAAAATTTCTAAAAGATGCAACATTAAATAAAAACAGTTTTTAGGTGGTCTAATTTAAAGAATAAAAACATTTAAAATAAATACCATAGCTAATGAATTTTTCAGCCTCTCATACCGTATACCGACGGTAATAACAAAGTATCCAGTGAGAACAAGCAATGGGAAATAACTCCTAGGCACTAGCTAGCTATGGGTCCCAGGAACCTCGTATCTCGGTGAGAGTAACCATCACAAATATCCATTCTCATGCACGAGCCACTAGTAGGGAACATACCCATAACCTAGTGGTCCCCAATAATCATCATCATAATTTAGTTAGAGTTGTAAGCGTCAATCTTGCTAAGTGAAACTGAGGCCAAACCTCACAGATTCACTAGCATACTAGTACACGTCCACCCACCTAGATACCTGAGTTTTCCCTTTGTGCTCAAACAAGTTCAACAAGTCAAGATATATACTTTGCACATGAAAATATCATTTCCATATAAAAAATTCACCAAACAGCCCACATGTATACCACACAAGTCACAAAAGTACACTTTTCATTCAAATTGATTTTAAAATCCAACTCATACAAAAATAGCCCAAAACACTCTTCACATTACATGGACACTTCCACAAATCCTTTAAACCATTTTTATAAAACATTCCAAGACATTATAACTCACATAACTGCCCACTAAAATAACATATAATACCACTTTCATCAAAATAAATCAATTTTCACAACACACTCACACAAAACAGCCCACAACCATGTTTTGCAGCTCTCTTCCCATTTTCTAAAACATTTCTGCACTTTATAAAACATTCTAAAAAAATATTCGAAATCTTAAATAACCACCATACCTTTCAAAAACTCATATTAGGTGATCACACCACCCAAACAGTACATATACACTCTTTTATCCACTTTTTTTAACCAAACAAAATATTCACTATTTTCAAAAAACAACTCAAGGGGTGTAACTATGTCTTGCACACAAAACCAATTTAAAAACCCCCATTTAAGACCAAAACCATACCAATTCCTATTAAAAGTGGAATTGGCAGTCCCAGATACATTTTTAAAAACACATTCAAGTGTTATAAAAAAACCTTGAATAATACCACAAAAGATACAAATGAAAACACACATTTTCTTAAAATGACCTCAAGAAGTATAACAATGTTTTACACATCAAACCTATTCAAAACCCTTATTTTTAGAACCACATGACACTATTAAATCACCAAACTAGAATTAGCAGGCCAAACAAGATTTAATGAACCAATTTCATAAGTTATAATCCACACCCAAATAAAACCCCATGAGTTACACATGAAAACACCCAATTTCATGTTAAAAAGCGACTATAAAATTTAACACATAACCAAATCAATAATAAACAGTTTTCACACACCACCCAACATATGAGGAATATGAAAAATGGTTAATTATAGCAAGCTAACTCATCACTAATTTTTTACACATGGAACCACCTACCTTTTGAGTCAAAACCCTTGAATCTTGGTGAGAAACCTCATCCGCACCTCCGCCGCACCTCCGCCGCACCACAAGGATGTGAAAACAAACCATAAACCCTAATATTTCACCAAAAATACCCCAAATCAAACCCTAGGTATGAACCCTAATATCTGGACACCCTATAAATTTATTAAAGTGGGAGGAAACCCTAAAGAGAAGGAAGGAATTGAAGAGAGAAACACATACCCAAAATAATTTTTAAGAAAATGACTCACAATACACCAGAATATGAATTTGAAAACGTCCAACAAATCATGGGATATTCTAATAGGGATTATGAGATCATATATGAATTGGAATGGGAGAAAAATATTAAGAATTGAGAGAGTTATTGTGTAAATAACTTACCTCCTCAAATCTGCCCGAGTTTTGAAACCCTAAGAAGTTAAGCACTCCATCTCAATGCAAACGAGCTCCAAAGAGGGTAAAAATTAATGGGAGCTCCCCTGGACTCCTTAGGGTTGAGGGGGAGGTGGAATCACCGAAACATTCATTATAATGAATATGATATTAAAAAATTTATAAAAAACATTAAAACTGGAAAATGGGATTTCGGGTTGGACCAATTATCAAATAAAAACCCAAATCCCCCATGATTATGGATTTATAAAGGCACAAAATTTAAATTTGGTGTTAATATATCAGGGGAGGACATTTAGGAGTTTGAATTACTAAAAAATATTAAAAAATGAAAAAGTTATAAAAGAAACAAAAATTTATTTTGAAATCTGGAATTGGGCTCACGGTTTGGCCCAATTCTTGAAAACTCACATATTCTCCATAAAACCTTTGGAAACCCCCAAAACAAAGCATGAATGGAAAATAAATTAAAAATAACTTTAAAATAAGTTATTTATGTGAAAAAAATATTAATACATTTCATCATTGGTCATATTTTCAGAATTTTTAGATTTAGATTCTTTTCTAGAATAATAGTAGTTCTTTTTATGAGATACTAAAGTTACTTTAGATGTGTTTTTCATCAAACACATGTTGTATCTTTCAGCCTTTTAATCATGAGAAGACTCAAATTCAATAGAACTATCCTCATACACACTCCATGTGGCTTTCATTGCCCTCTTAAACTTTCTATATTTATCCCCATACTTCTTCTAATACATTAGAGTTGGACATTCATCCTTCACATGTTATATTATATTGAATTCAATGAATTATTCATCATTGGTATTATCATTTCATTTCCAGTCCTTTTTCCAATTACCTTTTTTGAAATACTTCCCTATATAGCTTGTCATTCTATGGAACTTCTTCTTTTTGTAAAATTTATTAACACTCATGGATAATTGAGCCATTTTCTCATCACTATCATGTGATGAATCTTCATTTATCAAACTTTCTATTGGATCTTTGATTTTCTCCTTTTGTTTTGATGAAGTGGTTTTGAAATTCACTCACTTTCTTTTAGGATCATTATCTTGTTCTCTATTAACCTTAATTTCATCCTCATACATCATCATTTTTCCAATAATCTTGTTTAAATGTAGTGAATCAATGTCACAAGATTATATAATTGAAACTGAGGTCCCTATCCTCTTTTCTAGAAGACATCTCAAGATCCCCATGATCTGTTCCTTTTTAGTTTCTATCATTCCTAGTGAAATCATTGTATTTACAATCTCATTGAACATGAGATACATGTCATAGATAGGCTCGTTAGGATTCATTTTAAAATTATCTTATTTAATAGTATATGTGTTAACACTAATTTTATTATCATTAGTGGTTCCTTCATGTGAAATGGTTAAAGTATCCCAAATTTCAAAAGTTGTTTTACATATATAAATCCTATCAAATTATTCATCACCTAGATCATAGTATAAGGCTTTCATAGAGTTGAAATTATTATTGTAGTCTTCCTTAGTTTGTTCATCCCAAGTATTTAAATGATTACAATGAATCATATATTCATCTACAATTGAAGACCAGATTTCAAAACCCATACTTTCTAAATGAATTATCATCTTTAGTTTCCACTAAGCATAATTTGGCCCATTAAAAAAGGGATTTTGTTTTGTATCAACACCTTAATATCTATTTCACATATTAAGGAATACAAACAAGTCTTAAAGAACTATAAATTTTGAACTGAAAGAAATTTTGATATCTTAAAAACACAACTAAAATCCCAGTTAAAAAGATTTAAAAACTTCTAAAACATTGAAGATAAAAATAGAAACCTATGATACTAAATATTGGTTGCATTATGACACTCAAGAGGGGGGTGAATGAAGTTCCAAAAAAATTATATCTAGAAAACTTATTTAAATGTTCCCTGATTTTAAATAAAAAAATGTACTAGTAAACCAAAGTATCATATTTATAATTGTTTTGATCTTTTAAAATATTTCTCAAAGAGTGATTACTTCTCCATTAAAGTAATATAGATTATTATTTTAAGTTATGAAATCAATATACTTAATCAAAATCTAATATAAACACTATCAAAATCTAACTATCAAAGTGAAAGAAAATTATTCTTTTTTCAATAAATAAAGTAGTAAAAAACCTTGAAAGGTACAGTGGATATAATAGAAACAGGCTCAGTCTCAAGAAGATACTCAACCCTCTCCACTTAGTGAACACCTAACACCAAGTTATTATATAAATAATCATTGATCCATACCATAGATTGTGGTAAACAATAGTATACACACTTTCCAGGTCAACAATACCTCTTCCACAATTTTCATGGGATTTCTAAAATAAGTAGGCCACATAGGGACATCATAAACTATTATCTATGGTAGTGTAAGGATTAAAATGATGGTTTGTAAATATATAAGTGTATCATAAAGTTTGGTTTCAGAGAAAATGTGTGTTTACAAAAAGAATACACAAACTGCTCTAAAAGAAGAAAAATACCCAAGTAGAGAAATATATATATATATAATATTTTTGAAGGATCATTTTGATTGGTAATGCATCTGACGACTCCTACAAAGTTACATTGAGATTCAGATTGAGTCTACTTCTAGAAATATATAGAAAAATAGAGTGTCATCAGATTTTCTATTTAATATTTCCAGTGAGTTATTATTTTTATCGAGTATTTCTTCTCCTTTCTATATTTTGTTCTTACAATATGTAAATTGATTTATTCTCTGAGTAGTATCTTCATTTTTCTTCAGTTTTTCATTCTCAAGTTTTTCTTAGGGGCATGAGCAGCTCTCTATCTTAATCTAGTCGCACTTCTACCTTTTTGATATGGTATTCACATTATAAAATGTAGATGCAATGAAGCATGTTCTCTAGTACATCGTACCTCATACTAGTCTCTGACATCAATTAAATGTTTTCTACAAAATGAAAACAGTGTCATTAAAATACTTAATAGTGCTAAGTTTCACAAATATGACCCTTAGAAATAAATTTGAATTTAAATGAAAATTTAAGGACAGACAGTGTCTTAGAAATTGTAGGTCATGTATTGGTGTCCTAGAACCTATTTCATAGGCTTAAGGAATTTTTCAATCTGTAATTATGAGTTTAGTATTAGTGAATCATGATCAGTAGGTCATTCTAACTATAAGTCATCTTGATGGTGACTCATGTTATTGGTATCTCATACCGGACACTCATACTTGGTGAAAATTATGATTCCATCGATAAAAATTATATTGGTAGTTTGATGAAATTTGGACTCAGTGTATTATTAGATTGAGTTACGATGTCTCATACTTTGTCAGAATTCAGCATTTCTGCTGATAGTGAGATAGCTAACAGTGAGACATATTTCTGATCATCACAAACTAGTTTCATTTTATTTTTTATTTTATATATATAATTTTTAAAAAACACTATGTAGGTTATAATGTTTTTATTAAAATATTATTTAACAAGAATAATACTTTTATGACTATCCATAAATTTGGTAATGGAAAATGAACAAAATCATTATTCACAAAGGTGATTAACCAACATAATTTGAATAATAGTTTCATTTATTTGAATAATAGGAGATGTGAAGTTAAATAGTTGTCATATATTTCACTATAAATATAATAAAATAGTATATAAACGATTCTAGAGTTATAATGGATTTAAGGATAAAATATATCTGAATAAAGTAGAACATGAAAAGAAAATAAAAGAGGTGTTTTGAGAAAATTAAAACTTGAATATCACCTCCTTGATAAACACCTTGAGAACCTTGAATTAGGTATGTTGGTGATACTAGAAGCACATTTATGTGGTGAGTGTGTGGATAGATATTTTTTAATATATTTGAGGAGCATCAATGCTTTTGAGGAGAATTGGGGTGATGAGGTGTGTTATTTATACTTGAGAAGGGTTGGGTTTAAGTGATTAAATAATGATTATTTTATTTTTATAGCGAACCAAATTGATGTGAAATTAATTTCCTCATGTTTTGATGATAATTAATATTTTAAATTCTATTTAGGGTCGATAAATTCAACAAAAATCCATTAAATTCTGAATTTTAGAAATATTTTAAGCCTTTACCTTTTGACAATAACTAGTTTCATTATTTTACCTGTACCATGGTGAATACTTTTTTATGACATTATATTTTTTATTCCTAAAAAATAAATTTACCTTGTCACCTAAATTTAACATTATTATTCCAAATATAGAATCCATTTTACCAAATTCTATTTTTATAATTGTAAAAAATATATTTGAAATTAATACCATATACGAGTTGAGAAAGATGGTTTTTATAGTGAAAATATTTGAAAGATTGAAATTATTTTATTTCTAAATTCAATTTGAAAATGATTCCAGTGAACTAAATTTGAAAAAATAATTTTTAATTGACTTATTTTTATTTTAAAAATAATTAAATATATATTTTAACCATATAAATTATTTAGGCTAAAATTCAGTGTTCGATTAAAATTTTGTTTTTTACTATTTATAAAAAAAGTGGAACTTCTAAGAGAAATACCAAAAATTAATCCTAATATAATTTTTAAATTATGATTTCAAAAAATATATTTTCTGAAATAATATTTTTAAAAATGTCAAAATACAGTTTTAACACTGCAGCTCCTCTAAAAGATAGTAAAACATCCCTTTAGAAAAATAAAAATTTTAATTCCTAAAATTGGATTTATTCTTATTTGAAAAAATAAATCTTATATGATTATTTCAATAAAATTTTATTTTAAAAAATAAAACATAAATTACATTAATATCTTTCAATAATAGTGATTAATTTAATTTATTAATATAAACATCCATTGTGGGAATAAAAATAGTTTCTTTTTAAAAACACATCCTTTTTTCAGTTGGTTTATATTTTAATTTCTAATTAATTTGAAACTACTGAATTTATTTTGTAAAAACATGTAAACAATATTTTCTTAATTTAGTTAATATAATTCATTATATCCATTCCAATAGCTAAGTAATAACTATCACAATTATATAAAAATATTTTGTAGATTTTTTAAGTTCATTGTTTTGTGCAAAGTTGTCCATTTAAGAGATTAAATTTATTTAAGATTGACATACCATAAGAATATTTGTGTGTTACATGACTAAACAGTTATCTTGAGATATGATTAATAACCTAAATATATATGAGTTTCTAAATGATCCAGATAACAAAAATGTAAAGATTCATGAATCCCATAAAGGAAAGAAAATTCATCTTCCTATATTTTTGAAATGTCAAAATAAGAGCTCAAGGGAATGTATCAAAGGAATATGAAAATTTTTAATGTGTGGAAAACACATACATAAAGATTAAAATTTCCAAGTAAAAATGAAATTTTTGGTTGATGGTATGGATTGAAATAAGGTTTTTCATATATTTTCATATATGTAAGATTGTTTTAAATGTGGAATTTATGGGAATTATATACATCAATTTACTATGGAAATATCTAGAAAAGGAGTATAAAGGTTGTATGGGTAAATGTTTAACTATTAATGATGAATATACTATGAATGACATATAAATTTTAAGAATTATTTTAACTATATTAATTATATTATATGTATCAAACATGACTAAATTAAGGTATATAAATCTTAAGTGATGATTCATATATCATATTATAGGAATGATGTATTAAGGAATATGATAACTTAACCTTGTTAATGGTTTAATAATGATGTTTAATGATTGATGTGTTTTTTGTTGGTATTCAAGAATTACATTTTAGAAGTTATTTACAAATGATATTCTAGATATTATAATAATAAAATGTTTATGTAATCTTTTGATATTAAGTATTTTTATGTATATTTTGAATGATACTTATATCCCAGAAAAGTAATTTAGTGGTATGTTGATATTTTGGGAAAACACAATATTTATGGATAAATATCCCTTCATATTTTCTTTATGATAAGATTAAAACTTTATGTCGGGATAAAGAGGTGATTGGTATGGATAATGTAAATTGGATAGTATGGGTTACCCTGTAATTTTTAGTGATTTGATGATGATTTTATTTTTTAATATATTGCATAATTTTTATTACAATTTTTGGATAAATGGAAAACATTGTATATTCGGTGACTTTATTTTAGGAATTAGGATTGAAATAATTTTTTGACGTGTATATTTTATCATTAAAATTTTATGGTGATTTAGGTCATTATAATGTTCTTGGAGATTAAATTGTCAACATATTCATTTGTTTGGCATGTGATATTATGAGCTAATTTATATTATTTGATTACAATTGTTAAATTTGAACATAGAAAAAATATATGATCAAATATTTCATATATTTTATTATTTTTAATATTTATAATACATATTTTGGAGGATATGGGAGATTAAATCCTTATAGAATGGTTTTATTTGAACATTGGGCGTTATTGTTATGGTTTTTTAGATTAATTTTTTAATTAATCATATGAATATTTATCCATATTAAATAAATTGTGTTTACCATTTTTGTTTTGGTATATATCTAGATAAAAAATTAATGAATTTTTTTATGGATACTATGATCAATTAAAACATAACATTCGTTATTTAGGTATGAAAAATTCATCTTGAATATTTATTTCGTGGAGGATTCAATGATATAAAATTAGAAATTTTATTAAAATCAACCAAAGGATGAAATTTTTATTTTGAAATGGAAGGAAATAAAGTAAGTATATTTTATCATGTTATCTATATTGATAGTAAAATAATCCATCAATTATTTTAGTATGATCTTGAAAATGAGAATACTTTCTTGATATAATCAATTATTATTAAATGATGGTATTTTTATCCCTCATTTATTTATGTTTTTATGAGATTTAACATTTCAACTTCTATATTCCTTACCATTACCTATTATTTATTGGAAATTATGTTTTTCCTACATATACATATTTTCACTTACCTCATATTTTATTATTATTTGGGAACTAGATTATATGAAATTTTTGGAATACATTATGTTTCCCTCTTCCCATTTTCAATGGATGTTTTTTTATCCCTTTGTACATTGTGTATTTTTTAAAAATGTATTTCCAAATGTCAACCCCTTGATTACCAAGATAAAAATAGTGAGGAAATAATTTATTTGTGTTGAGGAGAATATGACTCTATTAAAAGAAAATGTTAAAAGAATAATATGATTGCTAGATTTTTTAACATGAAACTCTAATATTGTCCAAAATCCCTTTGGAGGTTTTTGATGGTTTTATTTTGTGATATGGTAAAAAAGTATTATTAAGTGGTGATTATAAAGCTTGGAAACTATTGACTAAGTACTCTATCTAGAAGAAAAACTCCATGCCATCGACCAATCTTCATGGTGCAGAATAAGTTTTCTTTTAGAAGACTATACCATAGTGCATCCAGCTACGCCATATAAGAGATGAATGAGGTAAACCTAAAATGTTGAGTATGAAACTGCCATAATGGTTACTACATAATCTTGTATAAAATGATGGGAAAACATGGCCAATATTTCTCAAGGCCAATACCCAATATGTCTACTGAGAGGCTGGTGGCCAAGATGAGGCGCCATTTAGGTGAGTTTCTAGTAGGGGCATGCATGTGAGGGAAGGAAATGACAAGGTTGAAGACATGGGTGGTGGTTCTTATCCTTTCTCATATTGGGAAACATGAGAGGTTGTGGTTGATAAAAGGATCCAATCATAACCAAATAATAGGTTGAAAGAGATCTACAATTATATAGTACTATATTTTAGATAGGAATTATAATATTGGACATGGACTAGTTTGATTACACCATAGTTAGTTAAACCACAATATTTTATCTTTCTGACGAGTTTTATAGACTTTTGGTGGTACTAAAAATATTCAAGGTGTCCAAAACATGATGAGTCAGCTTCACCATAGTTCTTTTTGAGAAAAAAATCCCACCCATCGCCTATAACCTCCATTATAGAGGGTCCATATATTACATAATAGAAGATTTTAAAGATTTTATATCATATAGAATTATATATTGTGACACCCCATGATTTCATAGTAAGTTATCTATTTATCGTAATTGAATAACTTGAGCTACAAGAAACTTCGAGTTTGAGCACACCATGACTTAACACACTAGCCATTCAAAAAGAAGTTATGAATAATATTAACAGCATTATGAATATCATATACTCCATATAATTTTAGAAGCCATATTATGTGTTTCGTAGACATAATATAAGAACAAATTTATTTTTTTTCAGATAAAAGAAGTATTTTTCAAAAAAAATGAAATTTTATCACCATTTAATGGAGAACCCTTTTTATATCCAATATTTGACACTTTTTTATATTAAATTAAATGAAATTAAATTATTATTTAGAATTAGGGCATAAAAATTTGGTTTTGGAAAAAATTTTGGTTCTTTTCTGATAACTTTCATATTTTATTTAATAGTGAAAAATACTAAATTTTATTTGAAAAAATATCAATAGAAATAATATATAGTGTTAAATTATGAATTTGAGTGGTTTTAAAGTATAATTAGATTATATTTTTATCATTTAATCTAATTTAGGTAATTATATATAAATTCACCATTAAATTGTACATAAACACATGTCAATCTTTTGATAATTTTTACTTCATAAAACCTCGCTTTCTGGTTTTGAAAATGGGAATTAATTTTATATTAATTAATGAAACTCAATTGTATTAAATTTGTTAAAATAGATATCATTTTTGTATTTGGAATATCAAAATTATTTTAGGGTGAATTTTTGGAATTTTTCTAAAAACATTCATTTTTTATGAATAGAGAAAAACATTGTGTTATTGTTTAAAACCCACTTTTATTTAAATAATTATTATTTTTATTTAAATTTATTTTAAATGAAAAATAGATACATAATACCTATATTAGTTTAATTTAATTCATTGGAGTCATTTTATAATAAGATTAGATGTATAAAATGTTATTGGATTTTTTAATGTCTTCTACCCACCTTCATGGCACATTTGCAAATTTGCATAAAATGTAATTTTACTGCTTCTATTAATTGAATTTCAAAAAACCAAGACACACGGTTTACATCAGTAAGAAAAATTTGGTTCAATAGAATGAAAATAATTTTTTTTCAATAGTAACTTCTGAATTTTATTTACCATGATTAAAAGTAAGTAGGGTAATTAAAGGTAAATATGATATTATAATTACCCTAACACATGTCCTAATACAATTGGATAAGTGTATTTCAACCAAAATCAACCTTATGAAAAAAATATGATCATTTTGGTCTAATTTCTTAGATTAGGACATTACTTTTTATTTTATTTAAAAAAGAGTTAAAAGTGTTAAATTCAATGTTTAATAAGTAAACCATTATTAATATGGGGATATAAATAAGATAAATTTGGATATAAATATTCATTAAAAATATAAAAATATTTTCAACATCATAGTATTTTATTTATAATTTTTAGACATTATATAATTAAAATTATTTATGACACAATGATGTTGAAGTAATTACCTGATTAACGAAATTTTAAATTAATTGATATTATAAATATCAAAATAAATGTAAATTGAGAATTTTTATAAATTAGAAAAATTATATATGTTAATATTAAATGTTATGGTTGATTTAATGTATTATTTTCAAAGTAATCATGTTTTGTTGATATTTTCATAAACTAAATAAAAAATAGTGTCAAAATTGACATAAATGTTTTTTAAAAATTTACTATATTACTAAATGATATAATATTCCTAAAAATATAAGGATCTTAAAAAGGTATTATATAATGATATATAGGTCATTAATGAACCACTTGAGGTTATCTTGTCATTTAATAGTATGTTTATGGACAATGTAATATAAAAATACAATAAGACATTGTAAATGTTAAACTATTTAACTCATAGTTAAATCTAAAAGATAAGGTTAATATGGTGACCTAAACTTGTATAAAACCTATTGTTTGAGAGTATTGTTACCCATACCCACATTAAACTCGAAATAAATTCATTTTAATCTATTACAAACTGAAAATTATTTTGTAATAAAATAATATTTTATACTTTTCCCAAAGTGGCCCTCACCTCTCAAATAAAAGTGTACTTTCACTTCCCTCAAAATCACACCTCCAAATCCATTTTTCTCAGAAAAAACCTGTTAAAATATCTTCCCAAATACTCTAAATTTAATCTAGTGGACTTAATTTTATCATAATCAAACTTAATGATCTCTTTTAATCAAATCAAATGGAAGAACCTGAGGAAGAGGTTATTACTTCATCACCTCTTTCAAAGTGTTTTTTTTTTCACTTCCTCTTTCTTTGATTTTTTCAAACTAAAAGAATAACTACAGTACCTTCTACATAATGAGATATTATTATAAATATGGTACCACCATATTCATTATTTTATCCATCCTATTAACGACAAAGTCACCAGACGTGTGTACGTACAGCTTACCGTTTCCACGTCATGGTGTAGTTTGTTATTCAACACTTCATTATTTGGATGGGTATAAAAATGGGTATAATTGATGTAAATAATAAATATAACATGTTAATTATTCATTATATATATCATACCATACAATTACATACTATTTCTTCGTCAATAG
This sequence comes from Viscum album, assembly GCA_963277665.1. Lineage (NCBI taxonomy): Eukaryota > Viridiplantae > Streptophyta > Magnoliopsida > Santalales > Viscaceae > Viscum > Viscum album. The sequence continues at coordinate 1,796,765,186 of OY728137.1, forward strand.
AATGATAACATCCCTCATGCGTACGTACGGATTACTGTCTCCACGGCGCGATGAGATTCATTTCCACATTCACCATTCAACGATGATTATAAAAATATATATTATTAATAAGTATGTAATATTTGAAATAATAATTCTACTAGAAATATATATATATATATACATACATGTTTACATATATCTCATTAACTTACTTCCCTTCAATACGATATGAAAACGGAAACAGTGTTTATTCTTATGTAAAACCTACTGTCTACATAAACGGTGATTTAAATTTCATATATTTATCTATTATACGTATTTATATTATGAATATATATGATAAAAAAATAATTTTTTATATTCTGGAAGCAATTAAATCATGATATAAGTTATACGATCAAGAATAACTAGTTAAAACACGTATGATAAAGAAATCGATCATTACCTGAAAAGTTATTTTAACATACTAATTATTATTAAATGGTTATTATAACTCCATAAATGAATAAAGTATAGTATCATAAATATGAATATAGTTCAATTATAATTTAATATCATACTATGGACCTTTTACATGAGGTTAAATGTACCCTCTACAAAAGGAAAGTACAAGGTAAGGGTTATCTTCTCAATCTCATTATTATTTGAGATTGTTTATCTGTAAGTATCTACTGGGACATATTTATCATCTATGTCCATGTTTCATTAACAAAATTAAAAAGGAATATTTTATGTTTTTATAGAAGGTAGTATTTTACTAGATCGTCATTTTAACTATTTTTAAAGATTCATTTTTCTAAATCTTTTAATTAGTGACCATGTTTTCAAAATGATTTTTAGGATATATTTACATAGGCATGATTTTTTTAAAGTGTTAATTTGATTCAAAAATTTTAAATTTTAATGGGACACTTTGATTCAAAAGTCTATTTCAAATTACTTCCTTTATAAATTGTTCGACTTGTAAATAATTTCTTGAAAATTGGTATTTCTCTCAAAGAGATTTATTTATTGTTTTCAACTATGTCAACATCCGTTATTTTATATTATTCTTGATTGAGGTTGATTTAATAAAATAAAATCTCCCATATTTTATTAAATGAGTTATGATATGTTTGACTGTGTATGTGCTATTTTTATACCATTCATGTTTTATGGTTAAATTATTAACATTTCATATGCTAGTTTTAATACGAATGTTTATGTTATGTTTCAACCTTTTCATATAAGGAATACATTGGACATAGTAAGTCATGGGTGGATCTCTCTATAGCACCTCGATGCATCGGAAGGTCCCATGAGACAAACTACTGTCTTGGAACAAGGCCTTGAAATAATATTTATTTGTAGTATTGGCATGAGGCCTTGACTATATGGTTTTGATGTCCAGAATTATGAATTCCATTATTACAAAATTATCTATTCATATTACATGTGATTATTTGACTAGTATAATATCCATATGAATAATTAAATGGCATTATTTGATTTATTTTTTCCATATTATGGTGATGTTTAAGTTTAAAAAGAATTTTTTTTAGTCTTATTCATTTCCTTAAATGTTTATGCTTATTTATGATAGTTTCTGAAACATTATTATCCTTACTGAGCATCTGAGCTAACCCCCTTATCATGTTTTATTTTTTCCAGGATGCAAAGAAGTGTGTTATGATTGATATATAGGGTTAAGCTATGGGAATAATTGTTGGGCAAAAATCCCACAAGGTAACATTGCAGTATTTTTGGGTTGATTATGTTTGTTGACAAAGCAGGTTTTCATGGATATTTGTCGAGTTCCCAAGAAGTTGTTGACAATCCCTGTTGACAAATAACGATGACAAAGGAAAGGACGATCTGGAGGCGGTACAAAAAGAGCAGTACAAGGTGGCACCGTTTCCCAGTGTTTGCCAAATTTTTTGGGTCCAAAATTTGGAGGTTGGTGAGAATCGCGAAACTAGGATTTCCATGAAGATCATAATTTAATATGGCAAAGGCATGAATTTCGTGAAGATAGGATTCATGGTTTAGAAATCGCGAAGACCAGAAGAATGGAGGCGGTGATGCTTCGCGATTACGTCAAGCTTCGCGAACGGCAGAGGCTGAAGCGCATCACGGTGGAGAAGGGATTTGCGAGGGAGCTTCGTGGCGAAGGTGAAAAGGTAAGTTGACGGTGATTCTTTGCGACTACGTCAAGCTCCGCGAATGTAAAATTGTCGTGGTGCTTCGCGATTTGGACAGAATTCTAGCAGAATCTTTGGAGCTTCGCGATTTGAGATGACGGGGCGTTGACTTCGCGTGGAAAGGTCAAGGGTCGGTGGATTCGCCTATAAATAGAGGCCGACCCCCTCAAGAGAAGTAGAGAGAATTTTCAGAGAAAATCCATTGCTCTCGATTCGCAGAGGTGGTTCATGAAGGCAGGGTGCTTCGCGAAAGGGGAGCTTCGCGGCGACTATTCTAGCTCCGCGAAAGGCGTGTGCTCCGCGTTGGATCAGTGAGCTTCGCAAGGGAAGTTTCTTTGCAATGATTTGAGCTTCGCTAGAGTGCTTCGCGAGAGTGCTTCGTGAGAGAGCTTCGTGAAAAGGCAGGAGCTTCGCAAAGGCTTGTTTGAGCTTTGCGAATTTGGGAGCCTAGCGAAGTAGGGTGTCTCGCGAAGGTCTTTCCAAAGGTAGTTTGCCCTGTGGATAGTGGCAAAGGGGTATTCATCTATGGATGAAAGTTGAACTTCAACAGAGCATCTACATACAAAGAAAGATGCATTCCTTAATGGAAATGAAGAACCCTATAGTTCTATAAACTGTGATTGAATCCCTTCACAGAGCAGTGAGCTTAGGAAGAGGAAAAAGGTGATCCTCTCCACCGGCAGTGAGCCAGAGAGAGAGAAATAGGGAGTGACCCTTGGGAAAGCAGTGATCTGACCCTAAACTTAGTAAAGGTAGTGATCATGGGCATAGAAGTGATCTAGCCCGAACATTGTAATCCACAGCTAGTGAATTCTAGTGGAATTTGGTACGAACCGGAAACTTGTCGGCGTATGCTCCTTGGACGTATCCCTTAGCGGTGATACAAGTAAAAATCTTTGTGTCTGCCTGCTTACTTCCCTGCATTGCATTCAAAGCATCATCATCAGGTAAAGGCGACAAGTGATCATAGTAACCACACAAGTGCAAAAAAAGTGACCCTTGTAACAAAGAGGTCAAGATCCAGTGGGGTAGAAAGAACTTTGAAAAAGAATACCCATACCCTGATTCACCCCCCCCCCCCTCTTAGGGTATATAGGCCCCTATTGGTCCTAACAATAATGGAATTCTCAAAGGATTATTTATGTTGGGTTTTATTTTAGAAGTTTTAATGTAACATTCATATATGTAATCTATTTCCCAATACTGCTAAACTGATCAGTACATTGAGACTTGATTCCTTGTAAGCATGCCAATGTATTAAAATAACACACCGACTCTGGGTAACTGGGGTCGGTGCGTTATAATTTGTAATATAGGAATTTTAGCAACAACCTTAGAAATAGATTTAGATAAACCATGATTTTGAAACATTACCATAATATAGAATTTGATTATTAGTATAGAATATTTTCCTATAATTTTGGTAATTTAGAGATTTCGTGAATTTTAAAAGTAATACATCCCTGCTAGGATATGAACAGGTAGAGGTAGCTCTGGGATAGATGTACCTATGAGTGAAAACTATAACAAGGAATTTCGGGCATGACCTGGGGTATCCTGGTACACAAAAATGTGCCTTACTACACTCTTGGTTACAACACTATTGGGGGATATGCTTAGGATAATTCACATTTTCATTACAAACCATTATAAAGGATTTATGAGTAAATACCTCTCCAAAGAAAACATTTTTTATGATTATGGATTATATGCATAAACAATTCAATTTATGTTAGGTATTTTTCAGGTTTGGAATTATAAATTCAGATTTATAAACTAACCTAGTGTATGACATTTTTTAGAAATGGCGCCTAGTAGAAGGAAGGATATCACAAGCAATACGCATTATCCAAAGTGTAAGAAAGATAATATCTTTCATGTTCTTAATCCAAACATTACAAGGGAAATAGTCTCCCACGTATTCTTATCTTATGAATAAATAGTATCATGTGTTATTAAGATAAGTAAATAATTCTTTGAGTCCAATGGATTTGAAGGGAATCTAGAGAAGAAAAGGATGGTATAGGGAATGATGGATAAAGGGAAGAAGGGATAGATGGATTTTCACATGCGTGATAACTGTGGAAAGAATAACCTTGGTAAATGCTATAAGAGAATGGTATTTTGTTATAATTATGGAGAAAAAGGAAACTATGTACATGATTTTAAGTGTAAGAAAAAGGGTTCAAATGAACAATTCATTATCTACAAGAAGTTAGGACACTACGCAAATCAGTGTCCCAATCATCAGAGTATACCACAAATGATGTTGTTGAATAATAATCAAGTTATGATGTCACCATAGAAGAATAATAATGACTAGTGTACTTATGTTGATATTAAAGAATTATGTTATTTGAGTGTTGTATCAACAATGTACTATTTATAATAATTATTGAAATAAATAAGGATTTTACTACAGTACTATTTCATGGAGGATTCGAGATTATATGGTACTAAGAAATGTGACTCAACAGCAATTTAAACAATTTGTAAAATACATGGTTGAAGGAAAGATTTAATTTAATATTCCCTTGAAACTAAGGTAGTTATTTTGGAATAAGAGATGGTTTTTTTGGAAAATTTATATTGGATATTCCTGACTACCTTAGAACTGATTAATGGTTTTATTATTCCCTAATTGTTGGAGTATTAAAAATTTATTGATATAAATAATATATCTAGTATTCTATAAGTAATAATGGAGTATGAATGTAATCAATAAGGTGTTATGGTAATTCAGGGTGTTTACATGTTTTACGAGAAAACATGATGAAGGTACTCAAATTTTATTATTTGGTAAAAAGATATCTTCATTATGTTATGTCGACCTTCCTTATAAATTTTTGGACTATGAGTTTGGACATAAGTATTTTCGATAAGTCTAGATATTGGAATTGATTATGTTGGACATTGAATACAATGTTTTAAGGTTAGAATATTTCTTAATATTAATTTTGGATTGTTATAAAATGTACAATCTAGAGGTCGGGTGACAACCCGTCGCATCCGATAAGGCCTGCAGACTTGACCCCACAACCAAAGGGCGACAGTGGGGCATCACCTACCACTGGGCTATGTGACTTCCTAGTTTGTATAGGGTAGTTTTTTAAGCTCTGAAAAATAAATTATAAATTGGTTTTCTTGAGACCTATATGATTAGAATAAATATAATATTTTTGAGTTCTATTTTCATTTTGTAGTGAATGATGAGTTTGTGGTATAAATTAGTTAATGGATGGAACTCAAATTGTCAGGTTTTTTTCTTATTCTATGACAAAAATAACAATGAAACCATAATTCCTCGACCCTAGTTACCCAGAGTCAGTGCATTAGTACATATCATTGGCATGATACAAGGAATCATGTCCTAAAAGACCGATTAGTTTAGTATCCTTTGAAGTTTAGATACATACATATATTTTACATTACATCATGAGATAAAAACAATAACAATATTTTTTCCCCTTTGAACACACTTATATCCCATATCCTATCCCTGCAGGTCTATTTTAAAATATTTATTCATATCCTGGGAGAAGTAAAACATAGAAAGGTGTGAGCTCAGATGCTCAGTAAGGATAACAATATAGCGGAAACTTCATAAATAAGCTTAATTTTTTTTGAAATGTATAAAACTAAAACAAATTCATTTTAAACATATACTTCCGCATAATATAGAAAGGATAAATCAAATAATTCCATTTAATCATTTACATTTATATTCTACTAGTCAGATAATCATATGTAATATCAATAGCTAAATTTATAATGATGGAATGCATAATGTCAGACATCATAACCACATAGTCAAGGCCTCAGGCTAAGACAACAAATAAGATTTTTTCAAGGCCTTATACCAAGACACTAGTTTTTCTAATGATACCTACCGATGTATCAAGGAGCTATAGTAGGCTCCACCTGTCACTTACTATTTCCAAGGCATTTCTCATATGAAAAGGTTGAAACCTAACATAATCATTCGTACTAAAACTAGCATATGAAATGTCAATACGTTAACCATAAACCATGAATTGTATAAAAATAACACATCCACAGTCAAACATATAAAAAAAACTTCAATAAAATATGGATGATCTGTATCATAATAAATCTAGTTCAATCAACTATAAAATCCATTAATGGATGTTTACATTGATGAAATCAAAAATATTTGAGAGGAATATCTCTTTCTATTTTGAAATCATTTAAAATTCATGTAATTATAAAAGAAAACATTTATTTTTAAAATATTATTATAATTTTTTAGGGGATTCTTAAAAGGTGTTATAATGGCAGAGAATAACTACACCCACTATATAAGTAAAAAAATATTCTTACCTTAATTTTTCAAAAAGGTAATAAAGTACCTTGTTTGGAAAATGACGGAGAGATTCCTTTGAAAACATTTTTTAAAAAGTAAAAAAATGGTATAAATTACATTAACCCATAGTCTAGTAAATAATAAAAATGTTTTGAAATACATCTTTAAGAAACACAGATGTGGATGATAAAGAGGACCCAGTAGATACTTGTAGAAAAACAACCTCGGATAATAAAGAGATTGTGAAATTGACCATTACCATGTGCTTCTCCTTGGTTGAGGGTAAATTATCCTCTTGTATAATAGTTAGATAATTGATATTAAATTATACAAGAACCACATATATAAATATGATATCAAATATTATCTTCTAATATTTCTTTGTTAGTAATATTTTACTATTATCATTGTTCCGGGTGTTAACTAATTCGTTTTCCATTATATGTTTTGTTATTTAAGTCATGTTTGTTATGGATAGGAAGTATTTGATTCATATCCAGAATTATATAATGTTCTTAAATGTTATTTTTAATAATAAAATGAAAATTATTCTTGAATGGTTACGATGGGGAATGAATCTCATCACGTTTGTGGAGACGGTAATCTGTACATACGTACGAACAATAATTCCATTTAATTTTTTATTTTAAATAGGAAAGAAGAAAAAATTATACATAGGTATATTATTATTATAGTATAATATACTATTTTATATATGTTATGTAAGTTCATTAACACCATCCTTTATATGTTCTATATATGATATGAATGATCCATATCACTTTGAGGGGGCGGTAGTTCGCACTTTCTCAAATGAAATTGTCATATATATACAACATGAAAATAATAAAGATACTATGTAAAAGAGAATTAAATAAGAATATAGATAAAATAAACACTATAAATATCATATATAATTATAGTTCCATCATAATGGCTACCATAAGAGTTGGTAGTAGAAGATTGAACAATCATCGTTTTGTGAGGTAATAGTTCACCGTCCATAAAAACATTATGTTATATACCATTAGATTAAGTTGTTTGTAAGTGTAGTTAAAATAGTTATTATAAAATACATAATATATTTAGGATATTGTTGTTGTTATAAAAAAGGAATAAAGAGATTTTAGGGTGTTGGAGAAGTAAAATAAAAGAAAAGAACTTAAGAGGAGATGTTACCTTTAAATCGGGTAACTCTATTTGGTTTGAACCAAAAGGCATCCTTGAAGTTTATTCTACATAAGGTAAGGCTTCTAAAAGTAATATATGGATGTTGGGAGCTTAATTGGGTAGATTTTGGATGATCAAAGTGGCTTGAGAGGTGTGAGAAATGGGTTTGAGTTGAGGGATTTTTATAAGGGAGAGGAGGTTCTCTTTAGGAATATATAAAAATATTATTTTATTATATAATGATTTTTGGTTTAAAAATATCCAAAACTTATTAAATTAACATATAATATGACTCATGTTCTAAATAAAATCACCCAATAAGAATTGGACGGGTTTTGGATATTTTTTTAATTTTTATAATCTCATTTATTTAAATCATTCTTTAACGAGGTAAACATTGCATCATTATTGTGTCATAAATAATTTTATTTATATGATGTCTAAAAAGTTATAAAAAAATATCATGATGTAGGAAATATTTTTATATTTTAACTGAAAATTTATATTTCAAAATATAACTTATATAACCCCTTGTAAAAATTATTTTACAAAAAGATATATATTTATGTCATTTCGTCTTTACTTTAAATTATTTAATATAAAGTGGCATTATCACTCTCAAGTTGCTCTAGGGGATCCAAAAATCGACCCAAGGACTCCCATGGTCGAAAATGTATCAAAAAATATGAATGGTATACATTTTTAGGTAAATGAATATTATTATAATTATATTTGTTAACCCTTATTTACTAGATTTACCCTTTAACCATGGTAAATAAAATATTTACTGAAGTAAATATTCATAATGTATAAAAATAAAAGTTGCCTATTTATACAATTTGTACTTCCTGATAAGAAATATGGAATCCATTTTTATAAATTCAAAACACAGATGTGGCAGAAATTAATTTAAAATTAATTATCGTTGTCAAAACAAAAAGCGTGTTTTTATGAAATAATAACTATCAAAATAATGACACTTGGTTATGTCTAGTTTAAATGTAAAATTACATCTAATGTCCTAAATTATATTAAATGATTAAAATATAATATAATTATACTTTAAAACCACTCAAATTTATAGTTTAACACTAAAAATTATTTTGATTAAAAAAGTTGTTTTTAATTAAAATTTAGTATTTTTCATTATTCATAAAAAATTGAAAGTTTTCATAAGAGTACCAAAAATTCACTGTAGATATTAAAAATCCAAAAAAAGTCCATTTTGAATAAAAAAATTATAATATTTCAAAAAGTGGGTATTACTCTTCATAACGACTAGTGTGATTGGTCGCAGTGTGTTAGAATATAGACGTGTGGTACAACGCAAGCTGTTGCATTATTTAAAGGGAAACGTACTGTGGAATATTGGGGTGTTAAATTCTTCCCTCCTTCAAATAATTTTGTCCTCTAAATTTCTAGAATACTAGTAAATAAAATTATTCGGGTGGTTCTTCATCATAAGTTCCTCAGGTTCCAACTTTGCCTCTTTTATCTTAGGATTTCTTCATAGAACATTCACCAGACGAGTCGTATGGTTTCTCAACACTTGTTCTCTGGTATCAAGAATTCCAATAGGATCTTTGTAATAAGATAGATAAGGTTCTAATTCTATTTCTTCATAGGTGAGTACATGCGTTGGGTCAAGCATGTATTTTCTCAACAGTGATACCTAGAACACATCATGAACTTTGGAGAGACTTGGCAGCACTACCAAACGATATGATACAACTCCAATTTATTCTAGAATTTCGAAAGGTCTAATGTAACAATGACTTAATTTTCCTTTCCTACCGAATCGTATAACACCCATCCATGGAGAAACCTACTAGAGAACATGATCTCCAACTGGAAATTCGAAATCATTCCTTCAGTTGATAGCATAGCTCTTTTTCCTACTTTGAGCTTCTTTGATGTGGGTTCGAATAACCTTCACTATTTCCATTATTTCCTCAACAAGTTCTGGGAATAGAATTTTTCTTTCACCAACATCATCATAACAAGTTGGTGTGTGACATCTCTTTCTATATAATGCTTCATATGGTACCATTTGAATACATTAATAGAAACAATTGTTATAATAAAATTGTACCATTTGTAAATATTGATCCCAAACACCTTGAAGGTCATGTGAGAAAGATATCAACATGTCTTCTAATGTTTGAATTGTCCATTGTTTTTATCCATCAGTTTGAGGGTGGTAGGAATTCCTAAAATGAAGTTCAGTATCCAAGCCCTTCTGAAGACTTTTACAAAATCATGATGTAAAATGGGAATCACAATAAAAAACAATAGATATGGGTACTCCATAAAGTTTTACAATATCATTAATATATATTCTTTCCAGATGTTCGAGTAGAAAATCTTCTCTTATAGCATGAAAATGAGATGACTTTGTAAGACGGTCAATAATGATCCATATTGCATCAATCCTTCTAGTAGTCTTTGGTATCCCCATGATAAAGTCCATCATAATATCATCCCATTTCCACTCAGTTATGGAAAGAGGTTGCATAACTCTTCTAGTTTTTTGTCTTCTAGCTTTCAATTATTTACAAACCATAAATCTTGACACATAATCTATAATCTCCCTCTTCATGTTGTCCCACAAAAAATGTTCCTTCAAATATCTATACATCGTAGTGCTACTAGGGTATATAGATAAATTGGAACTATGAGCGTCATCCAATAATTCCCTTTTTAGATCAGGTATGTTAGGAATACAATTTCACTTCCCAAATTTCAAAATACAATATTCATATATGAATTCAATCAATCTCCCATCATGTATAGATTCGATTTTATTTGGAAACCCCTAATCATTATTTTGAGAACATGTTATCCTTTCTAGTAAAGATGGTTTGGAAACCATTTGAAAAAGTATTGATGTTTCACCTTCCATGATTATTCTCATATCCATATTTACTAGATCCATGAACATAGGAACTCTTTCAACTCTCATCTTGTTCAAAACTCCATGATCCACTCTACTCAAAGCCTATTCCACCTTATTTTCCTTCCCCGGGTGGTAGAGTATGGTGAAATTGTAATCCTGGGGTAGTTCATGCCATCTCCTTTTCCTCGTGTAGAGTTATTTTTGAGAGAAAATATACTTTAAACTCTTGTGATCATTATAAATCTCACATTTTTTTACATTGAGATATTTTCTCCATATTATTATATAAAATATTACAGTTGTTAACTCAACATCGTGAGTGGGATAGTTTTGTTCATGAATTTTTAGCTATCATGGTGCATAGGCCATAACCCTACTATTCTATATAAGAACCCAACCATGTATTTTATTTGAAGAATCACAATAAATAACAAACACATCATTCCCTGATGGTAGAGTCAATATAAGATCATTGACTAATATTCTCTTTAGTTCTTCAAAACATTCTCCATGCTCTTTTTTCCAAACAAATTTATCCCTTTTATGTATGAGCTTGGTTAATGGCTTAGCTAATCAGGAAATGTTTTTGGTGAAATGCTGATAATAACCTCCTAAACCAATAAAACTATGTACCATAGTTATACTTGTTGTTGCTGGCCATTATTTTATTTCTCTTGACTTAGAAAGATCAATAGAAATTACATCCTCAAAGAAAATTTGGCCCAGAAAAGAAATTTCTTGAAGCCAAAATTCACACTTTCCAAACATCTCATATAATTCATTTCTTCTAAGAGTCTTTAGAATTATGCACAAGTGATTTTCATGATCTTCGTAGATTGTAGAGTATACCATGATATCATCAATAACTACCACTACAAATTCATCAAGATATTCATTGAAAAATTTGTTCCTTAGATCCATGAAGACATAGGGTGCATTAGTCAGTCCAAAAGGCATTATTAAAAACTATTAATGCATGTAACTAATTTGAAATGTTCTTTTTATAATGTATTCTTTCTTCACACACAACTGATGATATCTAGATTGAAGGTAAATCATTGAAAATTATTTAGCTCCATGTATTTGGTCGAAAAAATCATCAATGTGAGGTAGGGTACTTGTTATTTATTATTATATAATTGATCTCTTTGTAGTCAATCCACAACCTCATAGATTCATCTTTCTTGTTTACAAAAAGAAGAGGGGTTCCCCATGGAGAAACACTAGGGTGAATAAATCCTGTATTACTCAACTCCTCTTGTTGTTTTTTAGCTCCACTTATTCCACAATTTCCATTATATAAGGGGTCTTCGATGTAGTCCTTGAAATAGGAATTAAATCAATGGAAAACTCAATTTCTCATTCTGGAGGATATCCAGGTAAATCCTCTAGAAATACATAAAAATATTATTATACAATAGCTACCTCCTCTATTTGAACATTCCTTTACTCACCTATAGTTATTTCACTCTCTTCCTCCCCAATAATTGAATTTAGTAGAGCTATAGGGGTGGATCTAGATAATAATTAGAAGGTGATGTTTCTTCTCTAAAGCTAAGGTATTCCTGATCATCATCAAAAATTGTAAAATTTTTATTCTTATAATAAATTTTTGCATCACGGTCCGAAAACCATTCCATATTGAGAATTATATCAAATTAAATCATGGGTATGATGATAAGATCAGTGGATAAAGAAAATTAATATTCCCTAATGGGGACTGATTCACAAAACATTGTTGCAATGATACATCACTTAAGAGTTTTGACTGATAATGCCAATATTAAATCAAATTGTAAATATCTAATTTTCTTATCAAAATGGGAAGATATGAAACAACGTGATGATCTATAATCAAATAAAGCATTGGCTATACTTGAGGAAACCATTAAATTACCTGCAACCACATCTTTCAGAGCTTCAAATTCATTAGTAGTTATTGCATAATATTAACCTTGATCCCTTGTCCTTTTATAAGGTAAGATTCCTTGGAGCCTAGGACATTCATTTTCATAATTCCCCAATTCTTTACAAATGTAGCATTCAACATTGTTAGCCTCTTTCTTTCCCTTGCAATCCTGAGCTTGGGGGCCTTTTCACCACACTTGTAACTAACTATCATTCCCTTCAGGCATGTACTGAGGTGTTTCATCCAATATTTACCATATGATATGTATTCAATTTTTCCCTTCTTCCCCTTATTTCCATTTTCATAGTTTTTAGCATATATCTTCTTCTCTTACTTTTCTTTAAAGTTCTAATACATAAATAATTCCTTTTTTGTCTTGATAGCACATGAGACAATATCTTTTTATGATGAGAAGGATTGGGAGACTAATGATCTATGGAGAAATGGTTCTAACCCATCAAATAATCAATATATTTTACTACTTGGGTGACATATATAATCTAATGCATGTCTTGATAAACTTGTAAAGTTAGCCTCATACTTTGCGACATTCTCATACTCTTTTTGCCTCTGACTCAGAAATTGTCTTTCCATATTCAATCGATGGTCCTGAGGAAAGTATTTTTCTATGAAAATAACTTTAAACTCACTCCATTACTTATTTGATACTTCATCATCATCCTTTGTGTTTTGATTTAATGACCATTATTGATCTCCATCTCCTATGAGGCGAGAAACATCCATGAAAACTTTTTCCCTTTCGCTTCTCCCCAAAGAATTAAATATTTTCTCTAAGGAACTTATACATTACTTAGATATAAATTGTTTTTTAGTACCATTGAATGTTGGTTTTGGTTGCCTCATGAATCAGTTTAACATTGATCCACCGCATTGTGGATTAGGGTGCTCCATATGGGTAAGTTTATTATTCATAACTTGAATGAGTTGTCCCAGTATGGTGATAAGCTGATCAGAACTAGTGGAATCACCTGATCCACTATTATTATCTTGAGTAGGATATAAATACCTACATAGATTTTGTTCAGTGATATGGTTATTATTCCTTCCACTAGGATCCATTTGTAAATAATGTCATACACTAGATTAGTTTTCGAATCAAAATACATAATTCCACACATGTAAAACACTTAATATAAATTGAATAGTTTATGGATATAATCCATAATCATAAAAATGTTTTCTTTAAGGACGTATATACTCATAAATCTTTCATAATGGTTTATAATGAAAATTTGAATTATCCTAAAAATATCCCCCGAGTGTGTCGTAACCAAGAGTGCAGCAGGGCCCGTTGTCGTGTACCAGGATACCCCGGGTCAAGCCTGAAACTCCTTGTCAGAGTTTTCAATCCAAGGTACATGTGTTACAGAGCAGACTCTACCTATTCATATCCATACAGGGATTTATTTCTTGGAAAACTCACAAAACTTCTACATTACTAAAATTCTAGGAAGTTCTTATATACTAATCCTCAAATTCTATCTTAGGGTAATGTCTTCTAATCAGAGTTTTTATAAATCTACCATCTAAGTTTTGTACTAAACTTCCTTTGATACCAACTTCAATTCCCCAACCCTAGTTACCCAGAGTCAGTGCATTGTCACAGAACATTAGCAAGATAAAAGGAATAATTTCCCAAAAGATGTATTAGTATAGTAGCCTTATAAGTAATAGATACAAATATAATGTTTACATTACATAATGAAATAAAAAAACAATATTTTGTCCCCTTTGAACACACTTATATCTTTTCACTCATCCCTACAAGTCAACCATAAAATACTTCTTCAAATCCTAGGAAAAATAAAACATTGAAAGGGGAGAGCTCAAATTCTCAGTAAGAATAAAAATATTGTGAAAACTTCATAAATAGGAATAAACATTTAAGGAAAGGTATATAACTAAAACAAAAGCCTTTTAAATTTAAACGTCATCATAATATGGAAAAGAAGTCAAGGCCTTGTGCCAAGACTACAAATAAGATTTTTTCAAGGACATGTTCCAAGACACTAGTTTGTCTCATGAGACCTACAGATGCATCAAGGAGCTATAAAGGGCTCCACCCGTCACTTACTAAGTCCAATTCATTCCTCATATGAAAATGTTGAAATGTAACATAAACATTCATTTTAAAACTAACATACAAAATGTTAATACGTTAAACATAAACCATGAATGGTATAAAAGTAACAGTTCCATAGTCATTCATATAAAAAACCTTAAATACAATATGGAATATTTGTTTCATAATAAATAAACATCAAACAAGTATAAAATCCATTAAAGGATGTTGAAGTATAAGAAATCAAAATTATTTGAGAGGAATATATCTTTCTATGTTGAAATCATTTAAAGTAATGTAATTATAAAAGAAAACATTTATATTGAAAATATTCTTATAATATTGTAATGGAATCATAAAATGTGTTATAATAGTGGATAATAACCACACCCTCCGTATAAGTAAAAAAACATCCTTACCTTAATTTGTCGAAAAGTTCATAAACTACCTTGTTTGGAAAACAATGGAAAGATTCCATTCAAACCATTTTATAAAAAGTCAAAAAAGGGTATATATGAATTTAACCCACAGCTTAGGAAATAGTAAAAATGGTTTGAAATAAATTTTAAAGAAACATAGGTGTGGATGATAAGGGGTTACCAGTAGATACATATGTAAAAACAACCTTGGATAATAATGAGATTTTAAAATTTACCCTTACCTTGTACTTTTCCTTGGTCAAGGTTATGTTAACCTCCTATATGATAGTTAAATAATTGTTATTAAATTATAAAATAACCACATACATAAATATTATATCATATATGATCTTATAATATTGCATTGTTAATAATATTTTAGTATTATCATTGTTTCGGGTGTTAACTGATTCATTTTCATTTATATGTTGTGTTACGTAAGTCATGATTATTATGGATAAGATGTATTTGATTCATATCCTGAATGATATAATGTTCTTAAATATTATTTTTTATAATCAAAGGAATATTATTCTTTAATGGTTACGATGGGGAACGAATCGCATCACGTTCAAGGAGACGGTAATTCGTAAGTACGCACGAACGCTACTTCCATTTGATTTTTTTATTTTAAAAGAATTAAGACCAAATAATACATAGGTATATTATTATTCCAGTATAATATATTTTTTATATAAATTATGCAATTTCATTAACACCATCCTTTATATGTTCCATGTATGGTATGAATGAGTCATATCACTTTGTGGGGGCGGTAGTCTGCACTTCCTCAAAAGAAATTATCGTATATATACAACATGAAAATAATAAAGGTAAGCTATAAAAGAGAATAAAAGAAGATTATGGATAAAATAAATATAATAAATATAATATATAATTATAGTTCCATCAAAATTTCCACCATATGTGGTGGTAGTAGAATATTTAACAATCATCATTTCATGAGGCAGTAGTTCGCCGTCCACATAAACATTATATTCTATACCCATAGGATGAAGGTGTGTGCATGAGTAGTTAAAATACATCTCATAATTACAATTTAGTATATTGAGGATACTGGTTTTGTTATAAAAGAATGTAATAAAGAGGGTTTAGGGGCTTGGAGAAGTAAAATAACAGAAAAGAACTTAAGAGGAGATGTTACCTTTAAATTGGGTAACTCCCTTGGGTTTGAACCAAAAGGCTTTCTTGAAATTCCTTATGGCTGTGGTAAGGCTTATAAAAAGAATAGGGGATTTAGGGTGCTTAATTGGTTATATTTTGGATAATCTAAGGTTCTTAAGAGGTGGGACAAATGGGTTAGGTTGAGGGATTTTATATAGGGGAGGAGGGTCTCTTTAGAAATGTCTGAAAATATTATTTTATTATATGATGATTTTCGATTTCTAATGTTCCAAAACTCATTAAAGTCGAAGATAAGATTACTCAAGTTCGAAATAAAATCCTCTAATAATAATTTAATTGGTTTTTCATATTGTTTTAATTTTTATAATATCGTTTATTTAAATCATTATTTAATGAGGTAAACTCTACGTCATTATTGTGTCATAAATAATTTAATTTATTTGATGAATAAAAATTATAAAAAACATACCATGATGTTTGAAATCTTTTTATAATTCAAATTAATATTTATATTAAAAAATATAACTTATATAACCCCTTGTAAAAATTATTTTACTAAAAGATATACGTTTATGTAATTTTGTCTTTACTTTAAATTAATTAATATAAAGTGTCATTATTACTCTCAAGTGGCTCCATGGGGTCCCAAAAGTGACCAAAGGATACCCATGGTCGAACATGTATCAACCACTAGGAATGGGACACGTGTTAGGGTAATTTAATATTATTATAAAAATATTTTTTTACCCTTATTTACAAGATTTACCCTTTAACCATGGTAAATAAAAGATTTACGGAAGTAAAGATTCATAATATATAAAAATATAAGTCACCTATTTACACAATTTGGACCTCCATATTCCAAATATGGAATCTATTTTTCCAAATTCAAATCAATGAAGTCGCATAAATTAATTTAAAATTAATTACCATTGTCAAAAAAAGTTTTTTTTAAGAAATAATAACTATCAAAACATTGACACTTGTTTATATCCAGTTTAAATGTGAAATTACATCCAATAACCTAAATTATGTGAAATTATAAAAATATAATCTATTGATACAATAAAATTACTCAAATTTATTATTTAAAGCTATAAATTTTTTTGATTAAAAAAGTTGTTTTTAATTAAAATTTAGTATTTTCACTATTCGTCAAAAATTGAATGTTTTCAGAAGAGTACCAAAAATTAACCCTAAGCTAATTTTGATATTCTGAATCCAAAAATGATGTCCATTTTGATAAAAAAATTATCAAATTTAAAAAAGTGGGTATTAATATTCATAACGGCTAGTTTGATTAGTTGTGGTGTGTTAGAATCTCAAAGTTACCTACATCGCAAGCTATTGCATTATTTAATGGGAAACGTACCATGGATATGACAAACCTTCTCTTTATTCCACACATAAACCTAATTTATTACATAAAATTCACTTGATACAACATATAAGATCAATATTTCTAGTGTCTTTATGGATTAGGTTCATTACATAACAACTTAAAACATGAAATACAACATATTTATTGAAAACATCCTTTACATGACCACTACATTCCCTCGTACTTTGCATTGCATGGGATAACATGAGGACATGCATTAAAAAGTGTGAGCTACAAAGACCAATAAGGGAATAATCCAGGAATATCATGAGTAATACAATACATGTTAGACAATAGGAATATCAATTGACAACAAGAGAAGCATAAACACAAAGGAATGATAAAGCTTGATAATCATAACATGGAAATGTGGCAACAACACTTTACATGGAATTAGAATGATCCAATGATCATTGTACATGGAGCATGAGTAAACTCACAATGCCCATGAAGCATGATTAAACTCTCATTTCACTTGAATTGTCATGTGTAAACACCCATTGCACATGAAGTATCATGAAACTATACTTTACCCAATGCATTGGAGTGCTATCGGGTCACACCCTTCTTAAACATTTCATTTCATGTATAAGTGTGCCACATGGATCATAAAACATTGAATCATTCAACATAATCATTTATTCCATGATTAATTAATGTGGAATACATAAATGAAACATTTTAAACAATAATTAAATGTTAATAAAGGTGAATAGCCATGATAGATAAATGGTCATGGTATTCACTACACAATGACTTTGTCTTGGAAAAGCGTGTTGCAATTTCGGTAGCATAACAGCGTGACATAAGAACTCACAAAAATGGTTGATGAGAGAGAAAAGGGGTTATCATCATTTTTACTTGACATTGATAGTAAGGGGGTCAGATATATGTATGTCCTAACTAATTTAATGGAATTTTGATTCATGATACAAAATAATTGCAAGAATGTAAATGAGGAGAGAGAAATTCCTTTGGGAATATCGGCATAGTAACGGGTGTACATGGGATAAATTAAATAAGATATAAATATGTGTCTAATCATATTTAAAAGATATGTGTAGTAAAAGGGTCATATATATACATGTCTCAACAAATTTAATGGAATTTAGATTCATGATACAAAAGAATTTCTTGAATGTTAATGAGGAGAGAGAAATTCCTTTCGGAATTTTGACATAGTAAGGGGTGTACATGGGAAGAATTTAATGAGAGATAAAGTGGTATCACGTCATTAAAACATAAATAGGGAAGTATGGGGGAGGTGTGAAACCATATACCAACATTTATAATTGAAATTAACACGGAATAACAATTTAAAGAATATTGGACAAAATTGAGAATGGAAGAAATCCCTTACAAGGAAGTGTGCTACCAAAGGCTTGAGAGAGGCTTATTGAAAGCATTGGGAACCTTGGGAGGATTCTAGAGAGAGTAGGTCATAGTATGGATGAACTCTAAAGGATTTTAGTGAAGAGGAAATGGGAGCTTGGGTGGGTTTATATAGGAAAGATGAGGGAATTCTTTATTATTTTGGTTTGGGACACCTCACATTAAACTAATCCAAACCACAAACCATCCCATGGTTTTTGCACATGGTTTTTGGAAAAGGTAAGTGAAAAACAATATTTTACAATTCAAAAGTCATAAATTCTTAAAATAATGGGTTTTCTTATGTGTAGGTGAGTCAAACTCCCATGGAATGAAATTTAAAAAGACAAAATGTTTCATAAGTCTAGAAGGGTCCACTAAAGCTTTGTAAAGTAAATAAAACAAACCCAAAATCAAATTATTTTAATGGTAAAACATATATTGGCCGAAAATAAAGTTTTTTTTATTTTATTACATCACTATTGGGTCATTATGATGTCATAAAACACATTATATATTTAAATGGTATTTAATTTTTACCCAAAAAACTGACTGTCTCGGAAAATTATGAAAAATTTACCATTGGAAGATTTTGACGTCGTGATTCCAGAAATAATATTCATTTTATCTAAAAAAATTCTAAATATGTTAATTTTAACTTTTAAAATAAAAACAGACATGTATCGAAAATTCATGGGTTTTTATAAAAATGGATTTCAAACCATAATAAAAATTACAATTGCATTCATAAAATTAATTGATAATTTATATTTAGTAAAAATTAATTTAATAATAATAATAATATTTTATTAAAATATTATTTAATAAAAAAATCCATTAATTCATCAGAATAGATTTCATAGTTGAACATTAACTAAAAATACTATTTGTTATTTAAAAAACCATTTACAAGGTAACAATAAAAAATGAAATTATATTCATTATTATATAAAAAAATAATGTACATAACCATAGTTCTAAGGTCATGTTACATAACCCCTTATTACACCCACATAAGACTGAAGGGTATGGTGTGCGATAGTGACAGACTCTTGGGATGGCTTGGATAACATTGCTCGAGTGGTAATCTCTATCAACTTCCACTTATCTCATATGTGGTCCTACTCGAGCTTAACATATTCATGCTCGTCTTGGGATTGGTCAAGAGAGAATCCCAATGATGAAACCTCCTTTTTGAGCTCTGACAAATGGGCTTCATATGTGGCACGTCTAATGGATGAGGTCATCGCTTCCTTTTTCTGAGTAAATTCGATTTATTAAAGCCCTATATTTATACTAATCATGTGATCACTGTTCAGTGGATATATTAGAAATAGTCACAATTGTTAATAGTATTTTAAAATCCAAAAACATAAATCCAATGAACGTGACATTTTATATAAAAATTTTACATAAAGAGACATTTAATTAGATCAAGATGTATTTCCATTGATGAAAGTTTGGTTCGTTACAATCTTCCCCCCATAAGAAATTTCTCCCTCGAAATTTCATTTTCCCGTACCAAAACATATTTGGGTAACTCTGCTTCATCATTTCCTCTGATTCCCATGATGCTTCTTCAAACTTCTGGTTTCGCCACAACACCTCGATGAGGGAAATTTTCTTATTCCATATAAATTTTTCTCTATGATCTAGGATCTTTACTGGTTGCTCCTCATAAGAAATATCATCCTCTAATTCTACCACCTCTGAAGAGAGTACATGTGAAGGGTCCAATATGTACTTCCTTAAGAGGGATACATTAAAGACATCATGTACTTTGGCTATGGTACGTGGAAGTGCTAGTCGATAGTCCATAGCCCCGACACGATCAAGAATCTCAAAGGGGATGATATACCTTAGACTTAACTTCCATTTAATTCCAAGCCTCTTGACCTTCTCCCATAGAGATATGCATAGAAATACCATGTCTCCAACTTTAAACTCAAGGTATCTTCGACGGTTATCTAGATAACTCTTCCGTCGACTCTGGGCTGCCTTGATATTCTGTTGAATGGTTTTCACCTTCACCCCCATTTCTTCGACCATTTCTGGTCCAAGAAGCTTACGCTAACTGACCTCGTCCTAACACTCCGGTGTTCGACACCTTTTCCCCTAAAGGGATTCATATGGTGCCATTTGGATGCTCGAGTGGAAAATATTATTATAAGAGAACAAAACCAGAGGAAGATGTTGATCCAATCCTCTTTTAATGTCCATTGTACATGTTCTCAACATGTCCTCAAGTGTTTAGATATTTCACTCTGATTGGCCATCAGTTTGAGGCTGATAGGTCGTACTGAAGTTCCGTTCAGTATTCAGAGCATGTTGAAGACTCTTATAAGACATATAGGTGAATCAGGGATCTTAATCAGACACAATAGATAGTCGTACTCCATATAGCCTTATCACTTCTCTGATATATATCCATTCCATTTGATCCAATGAGAAATCCTCACGAATATCAATGAAGTGTGCAGCCTTTGTAAGACGATCCACAACAACTCAGATTGCATTGTGGCCTTTGGATGTCTTCGGATGACCAGTGACAAAGTCCATGGTGATGTTCTACCATTTCCATTCTGGTATGGGCAATGTTTGCATCATGCCCTAATAATTATTCCTCTCTGCATTCAGTTGCTAACACACCGGGCACTTTGATGTATATTCAAGAAATCTCCTTCTTCATATTATCCCACCAATAATTCTCTCATAGATCTCGATACATCTTTATGTTTACTTAGTGAATAGTGAAATTTGAACTAAGTGCATCATCCAAAAGTTCATTCTTCAGCTCTGGACATGACAGAACAAATAGTCTTTTCCCAAATCTCACAATTCCTTCTTCATTAACATTAAACTCTGAGGCTTTCCCTTTTTTGATAGCATCTACTTTTTGCTGAATTCTCACATAACTCTTTTGAGAATCCTTTAACCTTTCCAAAAGTGACGGTTGAGAAATCATTTTTGAAAGGATTGATGATGTTCCCATATTTAAGATTCTCCTGTCCATCTTCATCAAATCTAAGAATATTGGATCCTTTTCAATTCTCATCATTGATATAATCGCTAATTCATTTTTACTTATGGAATCTGCCACCTTGTTCGCTTTCTCAGGGTGGTAATGGATTGATCAGTCATAGTCCTTGATCCGCTCTAACCATCATTGTTGGATAATGATCAAATCTTTCTGTGTGAATATATACTTGAGGATTTTGTGGTATGTATATATTTCACACTTCTCCCCAAATAGATAATTCTGCCAAATTTTCAAAGCGAAGATCACAGCTGCTAACTCGAGGTCATGTGTTGAATATTTCTTTTCATGAACATTAAATTTACTTTAATAATAGGCAATGACATTGTCATTTTGCATCAACACACATCACTGGCCCTTCTTCAAAGCATCACTGAATACCAGAAAAAGTTCTCCACTTGTGGGTAATGTGAGCATAAGCGCAGTGATAAGCCTCCTTTTCAACTCCTTAAAGCATTCTTCGCACCCATCACTACAAGAAAACTTTACTCCCTTATGATTTAGCTTGGTAAGAGGGTTGGAAAATCGTGATAAATTTCTCATAAATCATCGATAATATCCATATAACCCCAAGAAGCTATGGATATCTGTTACCGATGTTGGCCTCGGTAATCCATCAATTTCATTTATTTTTTAGAGATCCCTAGATATCCCATTACTTGTGATGATTTGAACCAATAATGAGACCTCCTTCAACCAGAACTCACACTTGCTGTAATTTTCATAGAGATTCTCCTTCTGCAAGGTCTCTAGTATAATTCTTAGATGATCCTCATGATCCTCATTGGTTTCAGAGTATATCAGAATATCATCTATAAAGACTACCACAAATATTTTGAGGTAATCTCTAAATACTCCATTCATCAAGTACATGATTATTGGTGTATCATTAGTGAGTCTCAAAGGCATTAATTTTAATTCATATTTCTCGTATCTTGTACGAAAAGTAGTCTTTGGGATATCTTCCTCCTTCACCCTTACTTCATAATATCCTGATCACAAATCCACCTTGGAGAAGTATTGTGCTCCACACAGTTGATCAAACAATTCATCAATTTGTTGGAGAAGATACTTGTTATTTATTGTGATTTTTTTGATCTCACGATAATCGATTCAAAGGTGCATTGACCCATCCTTCTTATTGATGAAGAGGACTGGTGCACACCATGGTGAAGCACTTGGGCGTATAATCCCTTTATCCAAATTCTCCTGTAATTTTTTCTTTAGCTCCTAAAGCTCCACAACATCCATTCTATATAGATTCTTGGATTTTGGAAATGCCCCAATTATAAGATCAATTGAGAATTCAACATCTCTTCTAGGAGGAAGACCGGGAAATTCCTCAGGAAACACTTCAATGAATTCCCTCACAATAGGAATTTCATCTAGGATGGTTGCCTCCTTAGAATCAATCATCTAAGCCAGATACACGTGCTCATAGTGTAATAATATCCATTCTAGAGATGATGGAGCTAAATAAGATTCATCTTCCTCCTTGCACTTGTAAGGAACCGTGGGTCGATTCTCCACATGGAGAGTGATTTCTCTCTCACAGAAATTTATGCTGGCTCTATATAAAGAAAGCCAATCCATGCCAAGAATTGGATAAAATTTCACTAGAGGCAGTATGAAGAGCTTCTCTAGGAAGTTAAATCCACATATTATGACAGGGGAGGAGTTATATTCATGGGATGAAATGATTTCCACATTTTTCGTACTCACCAACATCTTCACTTCCATGATTTGTGTTGGTGATGGGACTGTTCTACTAAACTATTGAGATATAAAAGAATGCATAGAACCTGAATCAAAAAGTACGTTTTCTATTCTTGAATTAATAACTAGCGTACTTGTTACCACTTCAATTTCGGTGTTCACTTCGGTAGTAGTGATGGAAAAAGCTCACTCTTGCTTCCTTGGAGGTTGTTGGTTTCCTCTAAAAACCCATGGCTTAGGGAAATAATTTGAAAGATGCCCTAGTTCTTTGCAGTTGTAGGAATGAACCACGCATGGAGGTTCAAACGGAGTGTTCCTCTCCTCTATCACAGTCATGGGTCTTTCTTTCTGACAGTTAATATCTAGCTACCCTTCTCTTCCACGCATAAAGCATTTACTCATCCCCTTCTGTCAATTTCTGGGGTGATTCTTCCCACACCATTGGCAAGTGGGGTGCTGGATCTTCTTATCACCGTTGGATTTATCCATTGAATCACCAGCATTTAAGTCCACCTTACGTTTCTTATTCCCATGATACCCATGAGATTCTCTGATCTCTATTTCAACTTTGAGGGAATAGAAAACAATTTCCTCATAGATGTCGAAGTCACGGATCACCAGCGCTCTCCACAGGCAAGGTTTCAGCCCACTAAAGAAGCATTCAACCTTGAATTAGGGGTAACAACATAGCAAGAACTTTATCGTGCAAGCCTTATGATTTTTTCCTTATACACTCCAATATATTTTTCATCTTTTTCCATAAGGTAAAGTAAGTCCCATTCCATCTTAAGCCGGAGGGTGCGTGGAAAATATTTATCGAAAAACATCTTCTAGAAATCCTTCTATTCCAACACCTTAATCTCCTCCTTAGGATTCGTATTTTTTATCAACTTCCACCATTGATCAGATTCACCCTCCATAAGATAAGAAGAAAGGGTAACCTTCTCTTCTTCAGAATATTGGAGGATGGAGAAGATCTTTTCAAAATAGTTGATCCATTATTCAACGATTGAGGGATCATATAATTTATTAAAAGTAGGAGGCCTTTGTCTCATGAAGCTCTAGATAGTGACTTGTTATTTCTTGGGGGGTTTAACATTCCTCAAAACCCATGTTTCTATTCGAAGCTTGAGTTAGATGAGAGAGAAGCGTGACAAAGTTCGTGATTCCCGCTCCCATTGGATTGGGCATCACATTAGTACAGTAATCACATTGTTCTTCACATCGGTTGTTAGACTGAGTCTTACTATTACTGGCTATTGGCTGGAATAAAAGGAAATTTTGGGGTAAAACCTAAAGGGTAATACAAGGAAAAACTGATGACTTATAAATAACTTTTATTTACTAAACATATGAATCTATTGGCTTCATTCTATGTTATCCATGATCTACTTTATAATATATATTCTTAGGGAATTTTTTTATCCCTTAATAATGGTTCTTACTAAGCTTGTGAATTTACAAAAGCATATCCCCAAGGAGTGTCGTAACCAAGAGTGCAGAAAGGTCCATTTTCATGCACCAGTTCCCATTCGGGTCTAGTTTAAAGTGTTTGTTTTCGGGTTTTATCCCTATGATGCATCTGTTCTAGAGCAACCTCTACCTGCTTGTATCCAAACATGGATGTATTTTCTTGATAAACCACTTACTCAATACTCAATAAAAATATAGGGATATTTTTTTTATACTTATTCTTACCTATAATTCTTCAATAGGGTTTTCTAATCCTAATCCCAAAAATTACTAAACTTATCCTCTGATACCAACTATGACAACACTGCTCTTTATTACATGCTTAAACCTAATTTATTACATAAACATCATATGATACAACATAGAATATTGAGAGGTATAGTGTCTTTGGGGTTTAGGATCATTACATAACAACTTAAAACATGAAATACAACATCTTTATTGATAACATCCTTTATATGACAACTACATTCCCTCATACATAGCATTTCATTGGATACCCTGAGGACATGCATATGAAAAGGGTGAGTTATAAAGACCAGTAAGGGAATAATCATGGAATAACATGACGAATACAATACATGTTAGAAAATAGGAATATCAATTAAGAATAAGAGACACATAAACAAACAGGCATGATAAATCATGATGAACATAACATGGAAATGTGGCAACAACACTTAACAAGGAATTAGCATGAGCCAAGGCTCATTGCACATAGAGCATGAGTAAACCCTCATTGCACCTGAAGAAGGAGTAAAACCTCAATGAACATAAAATAGCATGAGTAAACACCCATTTCACATGATTTATCATGATACAATACATTACCCAATCCATTGGAGTGCTATCTGGGCGCACACTTCTTAAACATTTCATTTCATGCATAAGTGTGCCACAATGATAATTAAACATTGAATCATTCAACATAATCATTTATTCCACAATAAATTAATGAGGAATACATAAATGAAACTCTTTAAAAAATACATAAATGTTCATAAAGGTGAATACCCTTGATAGTGAAATGGGAAAGGTAGTCACTACATAATGACTTTGTCTTGGAAAATCGCGTTGCAATTTCGGCAGCATAACGACGTGACATAAGAACTCAAAAAAATGTTTGATGAGAGAGATAATGGGTGTCTCATCATATTTAAAAGAAATGGAAATTAATGGGGTCATATAGATACATGTCTTAACAAATTTAATGTAATTTAGATTCATGATACAAAATAATTTCTAGAATGTAAATGAGGAGAGAGAAATTCCTTTTGGAATTTCGGAATAGTATTGGGTGTACATGGTAGGAATTTAATGAGAGATAAAGGGGGTTATCATCATATTTAAATGATATGAACATTAAGGGGATCATATAGATACACTTCCCAACAAATTTAATGGAATTTAGATTCATGATACAAAATAATTGCTTGAATGTAAATGAGGAGAGAGAAATTCCTTTCAGAATTTCAGCATAGTAACGAAAGTACATGGGAGGCATTTAATGAGAGAGAAAGGGGTATCCCATCATTAAAACATAAATCAGGCAGTAAGGGGGAAGTTCTAAACCATACCCCAACATTTATAATCAAAATTAAAAGGTCATAACAATTTAAAGAATATTGGACAAAAATGAGAAAGGAAGAAATCCCTTACTTTGATGTGTGCTTCCAAAGGCTTTAGAGAGGTTTTATAGAGGCTTATTGGGAGCTTGGGACACCTTAGGAGGATAATAAAAAGGGGAGGGTAGAGGTTGGACGATTTAAAAAGGGATTTAGTGAGGAGGATGTGGGAGCTTGGGTCGGTTTATATACTAAATGTGAGGGAATTCTTTATTATTTTGGTTTGGGACACCTCACATTAAAATAATCAGAACCACAAACGAGCCCATGAATTTTACCCATGGTTTTTGGAAAATGGATTTGGAAAACAATATTTTATAATTATAAAGTTATAACCTCTTCAAATAATGGGCTTTCTTATGTGGAGGTGAGTCACACTCTCAAGGAAAACAATTTAAGAAGACAAAATGTTTAATAAGTCTTGAAGGGTCCATAATGCTTTGTAAAATAAATAAAACAAACCCAAAATCACATTATTTTAATGGAAAAACATATATTTTCTGAACATAAAGTTTATAGTATTTTATTACATCACTATTGGGTCATTATGATGTCATAAAACACATTATATATTTAAATGGTATTTAATTTCTACCCAAAAATTTTACTGTCTCGGAAAAATTTGAAAAATTAACCATTGGATAATTTCGATATCCTGGTTCCAGAAATAATATTCATTTTAAAATAATTATTTTCTAAATATTTTTTTTGTCACTTTTAAAATAAAAACTGACATTTACTGAAAATTCATGGGTTTTTGACAAAAATGGTATTCAAACCTTAATAAAAATTACAACTGCATTCATAAAATTATACGATCATTTATATTTAGTAAAAATTAATTTAATAATAATAATAATAATTTATTAAAATATTATTTAATTCAAAAATACATTAATTCATCAAAATAGATTTCTTAGTTGAAGATTAACTAAAAATTCTATTTGGTCTTTAGAAACCATTTACAAGGTAACAATAATAAAATGAAAGTATATTCATTATTATATACAAAAATAAGGTACATAACCATAGTGCAAAGGTGTTGTTACATAAACCATTATAAAACCCACATAAGATTGAAGGGTAAGGTGTGAAATGGTGATAGACTCTTGTGGTGGGTCAGATAACATTGCTCGGGTGGTAGTCTCTATCAACTTCCACTTCTCTCGTAGGCGGTCCCGCTCGAGCTGAACATATTCAAGCTCGGTTTGGTCTTTGTAAAGAGCGAATCCCAAAGACACAACCTCCTTTCCGAGCTCTGACAAATGGGCTTCATATGGGTCACATCTACAGGATGAGGTCATCCCTTGCTTTGTCTCAGTAAATTGGATTTGTTAAAGCCCTATATTTATATTAATCATTATATCACTGTTCAATGGCTATATTAGCAACGATCACAACTCTTAACAGTATTTTAAAATCCAAAAACATAAACCCAGAGAAGTTTAAATTTTATATAAATATTTTACATAAATAGTCATTCAATTAGATCAATATATATTTCCATTAATGAATGTTTGGGTTGTTACAGTGGAACATTGGGGTGTTACATAAAATTTAGGGAAAGGCTACTAAAACCAAAAATCGGTTATCCTAAAACTTTAAGTTTTGATTAACCAAAAATATTTTAAGTCATCATAGATTTGTGGCTTTGAGGCTCTCAATTTTCTATTTATTGTTCACTTTTTTATGATTGATTACCTCAATCACTCCCTATAAATATTTACATTTTCCTCAAATTATGTGTCTCAAATTGACACTAATGTTCTCCTATTCAAAATTTTAATTTGGTTGTAACTTTTTCATTTCTCTTTCCCTCTTATTAAGAATAAATTTTATTAACTCTATTTCTAATGTGGGTTTTCAACAAGAGTATTTTATATTTTTAATATTTTATTTTAAAAGAAAAATTATAAATTGTGAGGAAGTAATTTATTGAAGGAGGGGAGAATGTAACACCCTGGGATTTCATAGTACTTTATCTATTTAATGCAATTAAATAGCTTGAGCTACATGCAATACTGAGTTCGAGCACACCATAACTTACCAAACTAGCCATTAAAAAAGAAGTTTTAAATCGTATTAATATCAATTTAAATTTTTTATAGTCTATATAATTTTTGAATCTATATTATGGGTTTCTTAGACATAATATAAGAACAAATTCATTTGTTTCATATAAAAGAATTCTTTTACAAAAAATGAAATTTTACCGTCTTTTTATGGTGAACCCGTTCTAAATACAATATTTGAAAATTTTATATATTAAATTTGATGAAATTAAATTATTTTTTAGAATAGGGACATAAAAATTTAGTTTGGATAAATTTTCGGTACTTTTCTGATAACTTTCATATTTTGATGAATAGTGAAAAATAATAAATTTTAATGGAAACCCACCTTTTAAATAGAAATAATTTATATTGTTAAATTATGAATTTTACTGGTTTTATTGTATAATTAGATTATATTTTTATCATTTAATATAATTTTGGTCACTGTTTGTAAATTCACATTTAAATTGTACATAAACACATGTCAATCATTTGATAACTTTTTCTTCATAAAAACACGCTTTCTGCTTTTGAAAACACAAATTAATATTAATTTAATTAATTAAAATCATATTTTTAAATTTTGTAAAAATAGATATCATTTTTGGATTCAAGAATATTAAAATTATCTTAGGGTGGATTTTTGGTATTTTTCTGAAAACTTTCTATTTTTGATGAATAGTTAAAAACACTGTGTTATTGTTTAAAACCGAATTTTATTTAAATTATTATTATTATTATTTTAATTAATTTTAAAGTAAAAAATAGATAAATAATACTTATATTAATTTAATTTAATTCACTTGAGTCATTTTATAATAAGATTCTATGTATAACATTTTCTTGAATTTTTTAACGTCTTTTACCCACCTTCTAGCACATTTGTAAATTTGTATAAAACATAATTTTATCGCTTCTGTGAATTTAATTTAAAAAACATGAGATACATAGTTTAAATCAATATGTAAAATGTGTTTCAATAGGATGAATATAATTTTGGTGAATAGTATGTTTTGAATTTTGTTTACCATAATTAAAAGTAAATAGGGAAATTAAAGGTAAAAATGTTATTATACTTACACTAACTCATGACCTACCTCTATTGAATAATTGTATTTCAAAATAAATCAACCTTAGGAATAAAATATGATCCTTTTTGTCCACTTGGATTAGATTTAGAGATTTGTTATTATTTTATTTAAACAAGAGTTAAAGGTGTTAAATTCAATGTTTAATAACGAAACCTTTTTTAATATATGGTTCCACATAAGATAATTAGACTATAAATATTCATAAGAAAGATAAAGATATTTCCTACATCATGGTATTTTATTTATTATTTTTAGACATTAAATAACGAAATTTATTTATGACACGATAATAATTCAGTAATTACCTTATTAATGAAAGATTAAAATAATTGATATTATAAATATCCAAACAAATGTTAATTGAGACTTTGGATGAATTACAAGAATTTTATAGGATAATATAACTTGTTAGGGTTGATTTAATTTATTTGTTTCTAAGTAATCAAATCTTTTTTACTTTCACAAAAACCAAATACTAAATTTTGTCAAAACGAACATAATTGGGGTTTTAAAACAAATATTATATTATTAAATGATATAATATTACTAAAAATATTAGTTCCTGAAAAAGGAGTTATATAATGTATATATGTCATTAATTAACCACTTGAGGCTCTCTTGTCATTTTATAGTATGTTTATTAACCATGAAATATAAAAATACAAGAAGAAATTGTAAAAGATAAACTATTTAACTAAGAGTTAAATCTAAAAGAAAAGGTTAATATGGTGACCTAAACTTGTGTAAAACCTATTGGTTGAGTGTATTTCGACCCATATCCACCTTATCTATGAAATAAATCCATTACATCCACTATAAACCGAAAATATTTTATAATAAAATAATATTTCAAGATTTTCCTAAAGTGACCCTCGCCTCTTTTATAAAAGGGTGCTTCACCTTCTCTCAAAATCACAACTCCAAAGCCATTTGACTCGGCCAACCCCTTATCAAAAATCCTCCCAACCACCCTCAAGTCAACCTAGAGGACTTAAATTGATCATAATCTAACCTAAGGATCCTTTTTTTTTAAATCAAAAGAAGAACAAGAAGAAGAATTAATTACTTCATCACCTATTTCAAAGTTCTTTTCTACTTCCACTTCATTTTTCTTTTCTTTTTACACTCTAAAATAATAATTCCTATACCTTATACATACTGATATGTTATTATAAATTTGGTACAACCATATTCATTATTCTATCCATCCTATGATTGACAAAGTCACCATACATGGTTATGTACGGCTTACCGTCTCTACATCATGGTGTAGCTTTTTATTCAACACTTCATTATTCGGATGGGCTAAATAATGAGTATAATTGATGTAAATAATAAATATAACATGTTAATGATTCTATATATATAATATGAAATCCAATTACATATTATTTCATAATCAATAGAATGATATCATCGCTCGTGCATATGTACGGATTACCATCTTCATGATGCGATGAGATTCATTTCCATGTTCACCATTAAAAGATGATTATAAAAATATATATTTTTAATAAATATTTAATATATGAAATAATAATTATACTAGAAATATATATATAGATTTATAGATGTTTGTGTGTGTTTACATATATCTCAATCACTTACTTCCCTTCAATACGATATGAAAACAGAAATGGTGTTTATGTATACGTACAACCAACCGTCTCCAAAAACGATGTTTTAAATTTCAGATATAAATAACTATTATACATATTATTATTATGAATATAAATTATATATGATTAATGTTTTATAATATTTAATCAATTAAATCTGGATATATGTTATACAATCAAGAATAACAAGTAAAAACAAGTATGATAAAGAAATCCATTATTTCCAGAAATATTATTTTAACCTTTAAATTATTATGAAATGGTTAATATAATGAAATAAATGAATAATGTATGATATCATAAATATAAATATATTTATATTATAATTTAATAACATACTGTGGTCCTTAAACAGGAGGTTAAACATACCCTCTACCAAAGGAAAGTTCTAAGATTGATTATATGTAAGTATCTACTGGGACATATTTCTCATCTATGTCCATGTCTCATTAAAATTTTTTAAAAAGGAATATTTTATGTTTTTATGGAAGGGACACTTTAACTAGATCATAATTTTAAATGTATTTAATTAATTTTTTCTTAAATCATTTAATTAGTGACAAGGTTTTCAAAATGATTTTTAGTATTTCGTTATGTAGACATGATTGTTTTAAAGTGTTAATTTATTTAAAAATATTCAAAGTGGTATGGGAAACATTGATTCAAAAATATCTTTAAATTTAATTCCTTTATAAATAGTTTTACTTATAAATGATTTCTTGAAAATAGGTATTTCTCTCAATGAGTTTTATTGATTATATTCAACTATGTTAACATATTTTATTTGATATTATTCTTGATTTAGGTTGATTTACTATAATACAATTTCCCATATTGTAATGAATGAGTCAAGATATTTTTGTCTTTGGATGTTATATGTTTATACCTTTCTTGGTTTATAATTAAATTATTAACATTTCATCTGCTAGTTTTAATTCAAATTTTTATGTTATGTTTCAACATTTTCATATGAGGAATGCATTGGACTTAGTAAGTGACGGGTGGAGCCTATTATAGCTCCTCGATGAATCAGTAGGCCTCATGAGAGAAACTTTTGTCTTTGCACAAGGCCATGAAAAATATTTATTTGTAGTCTTAGAATGAGGCCCTGACTATGTGGTTATGATGTCTGGCATTATGCATTCCATCATTATAAAATTAGAAATTGATATTACATGTGATTATTCAACTAGTAGAATATCCATGTGAATATATAAATGGAATTAATTGATTTATTTTTTCCATATTATGCTAATATTTAATTTTAAAATACTTTTCTTTTAGTCTTATACATTTCCGTAAATGCTTATACTTATTAATGACATTTTTTGCTTTATTATTATCCTTACAGAGCATTTGAGCTCACCCCTTTATTATGTTTTATTTTTTCCAAGATGTGAAGAAGTGTGTTATAATTGATATGTAGGGTTGAGCTAGGGGAATAATAGCATTTTAAAAGGATTATTTATGTTTTGTTTTATTTTAGAAATTGTAATTTAATGTTCATATATATTATCTATTTCACAAGACTACTAAACGGATCGGTCCTTCCGGACTTGATTCCTTGTAATCATGCCAATGTATTAAAATAATGCACCGACTCTGGGTAACTGGGGTGGTGGCGTTACATATACCACAGTGAATTTATCACATCTTAGTCTATTCAGTGAGTCAATCTATTAGAGTATGGAGTAATATGGAGTAATATGATAGTTATTTCATGAGTTTTGTGGACCTATACAACTACAGGTTTCTATTCCACAATATGATAATCCAAAAAAAAATTATGAAAAAGATGAATTATATGCTATAAATAATTATGGAATATGGAAACTAGGATGTTTTAGTTATATGGATGTTTGTTCTACAATCTAAAGGATGGATATATTTCCTTGATCAATATGTGACATTTCATGATTTTTAATGGGTCTCAACGATCCCATTAATTAAATAAGAGGACTTGGAATAATACCAGATATATGATATTCAATATTTACCATTAGATTTAAAAGAAAATAAAAGAGAGGCTCATAAAGTTATACATAGATCTTTAAAGTATGAAAATAGTTTTACATGAGTATTTATAGGAAGGAAGTAAGAAGTATTTTTTAGAGTATCATATCCCTAGAACATCATCAGAGGATGAAGAAGAGAATCACTATGTTAGGTGTATTATCTAAATCATAGTATTGTAATGAAGATCAAGAATGTGACAAAGGGAATAGTAAATTCATCACTTTTTTAGAGTCATTGAGCTTTCTCATATTGTTAGAATAGTGAGTTTAGAGGGTTAGGGATACTACACCTTTGTGTAATCCAAGTGATGTAGTATGCTCTATTATTTATGGATCATTTAAGCATCTTCAATTACATGATCATTATACTGGCCCAGCTAGGTTAGACCATGTAAAATTATTTTTTCTCTATATACTTCTTCCATTAATGTTTTTTATGATCTGAGGGAGAGAAAAGATTTTTTCCTCACATAAAACAATTTATACCATGGTTAATGGATTCAATGGTTAAAATCTATGTTTCCCTGATTCACCCCACCTCATAGAAATTCCCTTGAGTAGAGACCAACATGTGGTATCAAAGGAATGGGTTCTGGAATGATGGTTTCTCTCTATGAATTATGGAATTAATGAAAATAGTAAATGGTAAAGGTATAAAAATATCTGAAATTATTAATTTCCAATTTTAAAATAAAATGATGCATCACTACTTTAAATCACTGGGAATGGAGGTATACACCTGATCTATTTATGGAATAGATATGAAGACATAAGGATGAGTCCAATTGAAATCATTAATGAATTTTTAAATCTTCTATATTCTCCTTTTAAAGACTTGTGGGGTCTTGTGGAAGATATTGATGATACTAAGATCATGAAATGGATATTTTGGGTACTGAAACCATGGATTAATCCAAAGGATTCTATAGTGAATACAAATAAATGAATAATGAATAGGTAGGAAATCATTATAGAAAATTTTTCACACACATTAGACAAGAAATGTCCACATTGGGTAAAAAGTTAAGTAAAACTAATAATAATTTGATTATAAGGATATTTAGGATCTCTATATTAATTTAGATACATTTTAAGATGATTTTAATAGTTTTATGGATTTTATTTTTTCTAATATTAAGAGGGGAAAAGATAATTTTAAAGGAAAGCTTCCAATTTTTTATTTTATATGTGGCAATTTAGTTAATATTTCTAGTAGTTGTGTTGAAAATTCATAATATTTCGATGATGATGGGTTAGTGAAGAAGTTTTTAAAATTTTATAAAATTATTATATAACCATATTGAAAATTCTATAAGTGGAAAAAATTGTCTCATGAATATAGATGTTTAGATGAGCCTGGTGTCGAACAAGTTGAATATTGTTGGGATCACGGTGAAGAAAAATTAGTTTCCATTATTAAAAAGAAAATAAATTTGTCATAGTGATGATGAAGATAAAAAAAATTTGGAAATATTTGATCAAAATTTTGAGGCTAAGGAATACATAGAATAACTTTAAAATGGAGAGATAAATTAGCTTGGGAGGGCTATTCATTCTTTTCAATTTTGTTTATGAAAAATGATAATAGAGAGAAAGAGAGGTCTTGAGGTCTTATATATAATTCATCAATGATATTGAGTTGGAATAGTGTGTGGTAGGTGATTTTACTACCATACTGGATGTTTCAAAGAAGAAAGGAAGAGGTGTTTACCCATGGTGAGAACGTCAAGATTTCACCTATTTGTTCCTAAGACTGGGCTGTTGGATTTGGGCTATATAAGAGATAAGTATACTTGTTGAAATAATCCAAAGGGTAAACAATGAACATGGTGTCAGTTGGATCACATTATATGCAATATTTAAGTGGTATCTAGTTTCCTGGATGCAAGTGTTAACCATTTGGTTTGTGATATTTTTTATTAGTATCCAGTCCTAATTTTTATTAGTGTTATGAGGGAGGTCATGGAGTGTTTTTTCTTCTCAAAACAGTGGGTGGAAAATCTGTATTATCTTTTATTGACTCATAATTCTTAGATTTTTCCCATTAATGGAAGTTATAGGACCGGTTTTCATAACAATCTCAAGCAGTTGAAGGAAGATCTGTAGAAGTGGAATATCCATCAACCTGTTCATGTTGGGGACCTAGAAAATCTAGAAAATGAAATTGAGATAATAGAATATTCTCTTTAAGATGTATCAGATGAGGATATTTTTGATAACCTTATTATCATGAAGAATCATCTGAATGAAAAACTGCTAGAAGAAGAACATGTTCTTCGGAAAAAATCAAGGGACACCTAGCTTAATGAAGGAGAAAACAATAAAGCTTTTATTTCAGTCTTGAATCAAAGAAAAAAGGTGCGGGATCTTTCCAAATATTATAATGTAAGATGGATCCTTCTCAAATGATAATTTAGTTATTATAGGTAAGGATGAAAATTAGTATAAATATTTTCTTGCTAACGTGAATCCCAGTATGTGGGATGGTTAACCACAAGGAATAACTAATATTTTTGATAATATTCCTTGTGTGGTGTCTAATGTAGCCAATGATTTTTTGATGGCGATACACGAGGAGGAATAAATTTTTAATGCTATCAAATCTCTAATGCAAAATAGTGATCCTAGTCCTAACGGTTTTCCTACATCATAATATCTTATCTCATGGGATATTATCAAATGAGAACTAATTAGATCGATCAATGATTTCATTCATGGAGGTTCTCTTATGTGGGTGGTCTATGAAACTATGATTTTACTGATCCCAAAATAAAAGGACCCATATTTCATAAAATAATTTCAACAGATAAGTAAGTGTAATATATCATATAGAATTATAGCCAGTCATCTCAACCTAAGAGTGTCACGATTTCTACAAGAATGGGTAGCTGATGAACAACATGGTTTTATTAATGGAAGGACCCCCCAATTATACATAGATATTACCCATGAAATTATTGTGGAAATAAAATAAATAATCATTGTATGAATGTGGTTATTAATAATGATATAGATAAATAATATGATTTTATGGAATGGGGGTACTTTCTTAGAGTATTGGATTTCAAGGGATTTTCCATTTGGCTGTGGAATCTTTTTCACATGTGCATTAGCTCACACTATTTCTCGCTGCCACTAATGGGATAAAGAATTAGTTTTTTAAAATTAGTTTGTGGCTTCAAACAAGGTGATCTGTTATCCCCTTATATTTTCATAATGGCCCATGATCCACTTAGTAGACTTATGGGAAAAAAAATCCATAATGGCTTCATTCAACCATTCAGATGAAGGAATTATATTAATGGTATATACCACCAATTTTATATAAATGATTTATTCCATTTTCTTTAATGTATTAAAAAGATATATTAAATAAATTAAAAATTTGTTGGATGATTATGGAAAATGGAATGGGAAGAAAATAAATTTGGAGAAGAGTAGTCTTTATTTTCCTCATTATTGTGCTGAAAAGATATCAAGAAAAATGAAGATATTCTTGGTTTTATGACAACATAGTTCCCTTTAGAGTATATTGGCTTCCATATTTCTCTAGGTCAATCAATAATCTAGAAATTTTAATGGATTTTCAACAAAATCTTGAATGGAATCAATAAATGGGAAAATAATTTTCTCTCCTTCGGTGGAGTAATTTCCCTTTTTAAATTGTGTTCTCACGTCAATCCCCATGAATATATTATCGGTTCTAAATGTTCCTAACGATGTTCTGAGTAATATTAAAAAACCCTATGAAAAAATTAATTTGGGACTCTCATGGAGAAGTAAAACATCATTGTAAATCTTGGAAGAAAAAAATCCAGACTCGTATGTAGTGGGGGTATAAACTATTCGTAGTGTGGAGGGTTCTATGCATTGTACTCAATAAAAAAGGGTTTGGGAGGTCCTTGAAGGTAGATCCTTATGGAGTAAGTTTATTACAAATAAATATTTTTCAAACCTTGAGTCTCAGAGAGGTAATATATATTATCTCTGGCAGTCACTTTGAGAACATATGTTGACCCTCAAATAGGACACACGATGGATTGTGAAATGTAGTTATATCAATTTTTGGTACAATAATTGGGAAGGTTCTCTCCTTGTCTTTCATAGTTTTCCTAATCCCGATTTATATTTCTATAAGAAATTACTATATCTATTTTTCAAAAAATTCATTATTATTCAAAAAAAGGATGATTCTTCAGATAACATCGATCTCACTATTAATGACGATCAATTGCTATTTACTAAATCATATATGTGTGTCTTCTCAGCAAAGAATTGTATATTGGAATTAACTAATTCAAGTGATGGAAATAATGAATTGGATTAATAATGGGTTATAAATATTCCCAAAAAAATCAATTTCATAATCTAGAGGATTCAAATTAATTATATCCAATAGTTCAAATGATATGTAGAAAAGGAGTGTACATGGTTTTGAAATGTTGGTGTTTCAGGTCTTCTGGTGTGGAATCGATAGAGTATCTTTTCTTGTCTAGTGAATGGGCTTTAGGAATGTGGAACTAATTGGGTAATATGTATGGTATTGATATTAAGAATAATACTAGTTTTAACTCCCAGTTTACTGTCGATCTTGGTGTTGGCACAAACGATAAAAATCATAAAGCACAATTTGTGCTTATTGTAGTGGGTTACAAGACTATATGGTTCTCATGAAATAAAATGTGACGCAAAGGAAGCATGGCCTCATTACTCTCCATTTAGGTGAGGTTCAAGAGTTTGTTGGTGTAATTAGATTCAATTAACAAACTATGGGACTACATCAAAATTCTACGAATGTTCATAATGGATAAGTGGATGTATGTTTCATCTCATGAAATTTATATGATTCTGAGGCAAGGAATATAGGTCTGATGGTAACCATTTATTAGAGGTCATAAACAAAATTTTAATGGGTCTTGTACCCTTGTTATGATGCGTGGATTGACGCATTCCTATCATGGGGCATGCACGAAAGAAATTATATTTTTAATAGTGCAGCATAGAGGCTGATCAAGGTTGTCTCTTTTGAGGATCCTTCTCAATGTAGTTCGCCTACTTCTTCTATATCACCTAGACTAACTCTTTTTGTGGTTTTTTGTTATTAAAAACATTGAAATGTAAAATATAAATTCTAAATTTATACTAATATTATATTATAAACAAAATGAAGATAAGAAGAAAGTACATGGTTTGGGGATTCAAAGACGGATTCAATCATTATTCTCTTTTATATGTTTGATTGTAGTTTGATAAATCAAACATGAAATATCATGATTGAATCACAATTATTTTCTAGAATAGAAATAGCTTGAGTCACACGTCGTTGTGGACCGTCAACCAATTGGGCACATTCACCTCACCCTTGCATACTACTCAAGTCTATCACAAATTTAGAATATATTTTAAGTGGAATTCCAAAAAATCTTGACTTCTCTTCGGGTCAAGCCTCAAGGTCAACCCCTCATTTACGAGAGTAAGAGATCACAAAGGTGGATTTATAGAAGTGAGATAGATAAAGATAAATAATTTATAATGAATGTGAAAATAATAATATTTATAATAATTATTATTATTAATTAAGAAAATAGTTTTTGAAATATGAGAGAGAAGGAATGTAAAATAATTTGAATATTAAGATTGAGATATTATAAATAATAATAATAATTATTATTATTATAGTTTTTAATTTTTATTATTATTATTATTATTATTATTATTATTAAAGAAGAAATTAAATGGTGGAAACAAATAAAAATTCCTGATTTATTTTAAAAAAATTCAAATTATATTTTAAATTAAAACTAAAACTAAACTAAAATGAAAATAAAAAAGAAATAAGGGGGGATATAGGAGCAACATCGGTGACCAGCTCTTGGTGGGATCACTCCTTGGTTGTGAGCTCTGAGATGATGATTTGGGAAAGAGGCGAGGGTCACCTTTTATAGGAAAAATTCATCCTCTTAGATATTGTGAATTTTTTGACCTATTAAATGTACGATTCATGCATTCCCCCCTTAATCAAAGTTATTTCCCATTGTCTTTCGTGTTTCCTCTCAAAATGTTATCTCATTTGGCCACCGTATGTAGGAGTTATTATTTTTTATTGGCAGTTTATTTTTAGGGATGATGGTTCCAGGAATATCCATTGGAGGTGTGTAGGCTGATATGTGCTTATGTTATTATGGTGGGTTCCATATTTCCTCCAAGAAACATTATTAAAATTTTAAGGCCTCTAGAAGATCGAATCAACACCTGGTTTAGAAGAAAAATTTGAAGGAAATAAAATACCAATTATAAAAATAATAATCACTCAATTTGGAATTATATTTTTCATTAAATCAAAAAAATACAATTGACATAAAAATCTGTCAAAAATCCAGAATTACACACTTTTCCTAATTTATACCATTTTCATCCTAAAATTAAAATTACCCATTATTTTTATAATACAATTAAATACATGGGTTTTTTTACTAAAAAAATTAAAAAAATTCATT
Organism: Viscum album; assembly: GCA_963277665.1. NCBI lineage: Eukaryota > Viridiplantae > Streptophyta > Magnoliopsida > Santalales > Viscaceae > Viscum > Viscum album. Next base: position 1,796,805,174 of record OY728137.1, read on the forward strand.
ATTTGATTAAAAATATGCACATAAATTTGCTTTGTCAAATACCCCCACACTTCAACCAAGCATGTCCTCCAGCATAAAATCTCATCATAAAAATCAGAGGACACTAATGATACCTATATTCAAATTTAAATTCAATAAAATCAAACAATTTTCAATGTGAAATAAAACATTCAAAAATCTACATAAAATATCAATTTAATTTCCGATTTTAAAAAGAAACAATATAATCATATATTCTACTTTTTCCTTTTGAAAAATAGCGGAACTTCTCTTTTCATTCATTTATGCTCCTCAATTAATTATTATTAACCATGAAAAATCATGATATAACACACTTTACAATAATTTATCCCATCACTCATGATAAAAATCAAGTAGATTTAGGCTCATATTTAGAGAACATTCTCCTTATCCATATTCCTATAATGGAACCACTTTATCCACTTTGTAAAGACAAAATACACATGAAATCATGAGGACTTGCAATAAAGTTTCAAATGAATATGAGACTTAATATTGGTAGGATTTTATGATTTAAAAATTAAGGCTCAAGGAGGAGGTTTATCTCTTAAGTACAATGTTTGATATAAAAAAGTGTAATGAAATTTTCCCTTTCAAATTAGCAACACCCACTTCTCCAAAACTCATAGTAATGTCATGATCAAGTAAGCATAATGAATGATTTCTTCACCCTCATGAATATTTTTTTAATTTTTTTCTTTTTTTCTCTGAATTTATGATTATATAAAACCTTTAATCCATCACATATCCTCATACAATCAGAATATTGTTGGTCTAGAAATTGATTATTTTTTGTTCTCCAAAATCACAACAAAATTTTCACTTTTTGTGTTCTTTTTGTCATTTTTTCATTTTTTTTAATTTCAAGAGGGGAAAACAACGAAGTACAATGAATGATTCCACATCCTTTTACAATTCCCACAATATCACCCCCACACTTATTCCTTAATGTTTATGTCATCCCATCCACCATGATTCCCATTACTCTCACACATCAACTTTAAAATATCATGAAAATACTAAGTGGTGGGTAGGAGTGGATAAAAATGGCTTGTAACATGGCCCATCCCTATAAAGGTCATTCATGGTTTCTATGGGCTAATATAAGGATTTATGTAAATGTGGTATTTTAAAGATACGTGGATTTTCAGTGGATGCCTCAATAATTTTAAATGTCTTTTAGTTTTTTATAGTCATAGCTTTGAAAAGTTTAAATAAAAGTTCAGGTCGGTCACATGTCCCAATATCACTCAAGAAATATGATCAAGAATAAATAGGAAGTACTTGGTATAGAATTTATCTCGGGAATGAGAAATATGATTTGGAATAATCACTCATGGCATGATTAATGATAACAAATCAATTTACATGAATTTGAGAAAACAAAATCATGCAAAAATGGTTCTATAATTTCTTTTAGATAAATCAATCAATTTCCTCAAATACTGAGTTATCATTTCAATATCCATTCTACACATTCAACATTCAATTTTAAATTTCAATAGTTAAATTATATTAACTTCTAAATTTAAATCTTGGAATCATAGGATTCCTAATAAACTCATGTCTCCTATACTAGTCAAGCAAAACATAATTCTAGTGTGGGCATGCAATTTTTATCATTAATGATCAAAACATGTTTTCACAAAAAAACGTAAGGAGTTTATAAGATAATAATTAAAAAGTTAACTCCCATTCTCATAAATCATAGTCCTTATACTTCACTAGTTGAGTATTTGTAACACCCCAAGCTTCCACGGTACGTTTCCCTTTGAATAATGCAATAGCTTGCATTGTACACAACTTCGAGATTCCAACACACCATGACCAATCAAAGTAGCCGTTATGAATAGTAATACCGAATTTTTAAAATTTTATAAATTATATCTCTCAAAATTGACTTCATTTTTGGATTCGGAATATCGAAATTAGCCAAGGGTGAAATTTTTGTACTTTTTGGATAACTTTTATATTTTGATGAATAGTGAAAATTACTAAATTTTAATTAAAAACAAATTTTTTAATCAAAATAATTATTAGTGATAAATTATGAATTTTAGTTGTTTTGAAATATAATTAGAATACATTTTTACCATTTAATACAATTTTGGTCATTGGACATAATTTCACAATTAAACCGGACATACATAAGTGTCAATCTTTTGACAGTTATTATTTCATAAAAACACGCTTTTTGTTTTGACAGCAGGAATTAATTTTAAATTAATATCTGCCACTTATATGTTTTAAATTTATTAAAATGGATTCCATATTTAGAATCAGGAGGTCCAAAATGTGTAAATAGGTAAATTTTATTTTTAGACATTTGGAATAATTACTTCGCTGAATATTTTAGTTACCATGGTTAAAGGGTAAATCCGGTAAATAATGGAAAAACAATAATATTATAATAATAGTAAATTACACTAAAACGTGTCATAACCTTATTGGTTGAAATATGTCCGACCATGGGCATCATTGGGTAGTTTTTGGTACCCCATGGATCCACTTGTAAGTGATAATGACACTTTATATTAATTAAGTTAAAGTAAATACAAAAATGACATAAGCATGTACCTTTTAGAAAAAAAAATTTTACATAGGGTTATATAGGTTATATTTTCGACTATGAATATTAATTAGAAAGATAAAAAAATTTCCTATATAATTTTATTTTATTTATAATTTTTATACATTGAATAATTAAATTTATTTATGACACAATAATGATGCAGTATTTTCCTTATTAATGAAAGAATCATATAATTAGTATTATAAATGTTAAAATAAAAATAATTTGAATGTTATGATGTCATACAAGAATTTTATTGGTTAATATGACATGTTATTATTTATTAAATGAATTTTTTCGAATTAATAAAGTTCTTAATACTTTAACAAAAATCAATTACTGCATGGTGTCAAAATTTACATAAATGAGTTTTTAAAACAAATATTGTATTATTAATTGATATTCTATTCCTAAAAATCTATGGTTTGGACAAAGGACTTATATCATTATAGTTGTATCATTAATGGACCACTTGGGGGACTCTTGGATGTATATGTTAATTTTATTAACTATATAATATAAAAATACAAAGTGACATGGTAAGTTTCAAACTAATTAACTAAGAGTTAAAACTAAAAGATAACATTAATATAATGGCCCAAACCTGCCTAAAATATATTGGTTGAAAGTATTTCGACCCATAACCACCTTATACTTCGAATAATCAACTTTAGAGCCATTAGAAACTGGATATTAATTTATTATAAAACAATACTTTAATTTTTTCCTAAAGAGCCCCTCCTCCCCCTCATAAAAGGAAACCACCTCTAACCAATTCTTCACACCATCAAAGACTTTTGGTTTGGCCAAACCCTACCCAAATACTCTCCCAAATTCCCTCAATTAAACATAGTGTCCTTAGTTTGATCAGAAAGACAACCTACAGATCCATTTTGATCAAATAAAAAGGAAGAACCCGAAGAAGAGGTAATGTTTTCACCACCCTTTTTCAAGTTCCTTTCTTCCTCAACTTATTCTTTATTTGTTATTCCATTTCTATAATAATAAATCCAGTTTATTCTATATATTTTTATGTTATTATAAATATGTTACAACCATATTCAGTATTATATCCATACTTTGAATGACATATCACCAGAAACTATTTGAAATGGTTTTGAAACTATTTGAAATGGTTTTGTGTTTTCAATACAAGACATTGACATAGATGAAATGGTACAGAAATAAAAAATCCACAGTCAAACATATCACGTGAATTGTATAGAAATAAAAAATCCACAGCCAAACGTATCACAAAACCTTCAATATAATAATGAATTTATGTATCATAATAAATGAACTTCAAATAAGCTTAAAATCCATCAAAGGATGTTTACATAGATGAAATAAAAACTATTTGAGAGAAATATTTCTTTTTTGAAATCATTTAAAAGTCACACATTTATAAAGGAAGTAATTTAATAGCGATTTTTGAATCAATGTGTCCCATACCACTTTGAAACTTTTGAGAAGAAATATCATTTCAAAATATTCATGTACAAATAAATAAATCATTAAAATCATTTTGAAAACATGGACATTAATTAAAATGATTTGGAAAGATAAATCTTTAAAACATTTAAAATTCTGATCTTGATAAATAGTACCTTTCAAAAATTCTTAAAATATTCATTTTGAAATAATTTAAAGGTCACATAATTATAAAATAAAACATTTAATTTTAAAATATTCTTATAAGATTGTAAGGGAAGCTTCGATGAATTTATAACGGCAGAAAATAGCTGCACCCACCATATAAGTTAAAAAAAGACATTCTAACCTTAATTCTGTCGAAAAGTTTAAAAATGACCTTGTTTGGAAAACGACGGAAAGATTAATTTATAAACTTCTTATTAAAAGTAAATAAGGGTAAAAATGACCTAAACCCATAGTCTATAAAATAGTAATAATGATTTGAAATACTTTTTTAGGAAACATGGATGTGGATGATAAAGAGATCCCAATAGATAATTATGTATAAACAACCTCGGATAATGAAGAGATTGTGAAATAAACCCTTACCTTGTACTTTACTTGGTTAAGGGTAGGTTAAACTCTTTTATAATGGTTAAATAATTGTTATTAAATTATAAAATAATCAAATACATTAATATGATATCATATATGATCTTTTAACATTTATTTGTTAATAATATCTTAGTATTATCATTGTTTCGGGTGTTAGCTCACTCGTTTTCTTTTATATATTTTGTTACATAAGCCATGTTTGTTATGGATAGGTTTTATCTTATTCATATACATAATGATATAAAGTCCTTAATCATTATTTTTAATCATCAAATGAGAATAATAATTTCATGGATACGATGGGGAATGAATCTCCTCGTGTTCAGGGAGATGGTAGACCGTACGTACGCACGAGCGACAATATCATTATTTTGATATTAAAATAATATATAATTGGATGGTATATCATATATACCAAATCATTATCATTTTATATTTATTATTTACATAAATTACAAATCATTATCATACCCGTCCAAATAATAATTTTTTTGAATAACAATTACACCACGATGTGGAGACGGTAAGCCGTACGTACGCACGTATGTTGACATGTCATTCAAAGGATGGATAGAATATTGAATATGGTTGTAACATATTTATAATAAAATAATAGTATATAGAATATATTGGAGTTATTATTTTATAAGATACTGGAGTGACAATATTCAGTATTCTATCCATACTTTGAATGACATGTCACCATACATGCGTACGTATGACTTACCGTCTCCACGTCGTGGTTTAATTGTTATTCAAAAACATTATTATTTTTATGGGTATGATAATGATATGTAATTCATGTAGATAATAAATATAAAATGATAATGATTCTGTATATATGATATAACATCAAATTATATATTATTTTAATATCAAAAGAATGATATTGTCGCTCGTGCGTACGTACGGACTACCGTCTCCATGAACGTGATGAGATTCTTTCCCGATCATATTCATGAAATTATAATTCTCATTTTATGATTAAAAATAATTTTTAAGGACTTGATATCATTATGGATATGAACACGATACAACATATCCATAACAAACACAGCTTATGTAACAAAATATATAAAAGAAAACGAGCGAGTTAACACCCGAAATGATGATAATACTAAGATATTATTAACAAATCAATGTTAAAAGATCATATATGATATCATATTAATGTATATGATTCTTGTATAATTTAATAACAATTATTTCATCACTACACAGGAGTTTTATAAGGCCCCATCCTTAAACCTTACTTAATCTTGAGTTATTACAAGATTACACATTGAGGATCAATTCAGGTTTAGAGTTTTAGAGAATTAGATCATGAAACTTGCATTACATTCCACATTTAAAGAAAGTGGTTACATAAAAGACAGTATTCATTCTTCCCATCAACGGAAACATATTGAAAATAAAACATGGATTCTTTCTTGACACATCATGTACCTTTCCCTTGACCTGTGAAAAACATTTCAAAAACTTGGGATGAGCATAAAAAGCTCAGTAAGGGTTATAAAAATATGGAAAGGAAACATGAGTTCACATATACATAAGAATGAAATCATACTTTACCCATAAAACATAGGCACTTTAACATAACTCATCAAACCATGAATAAATCATAGAAAACATAAGACATAAAGGTAACTTGAGGCATTCATAACATTCTTACGTAGGGAGTAACCCTCTTGGTTATGTTTGGAATACCCATCACAGTATATTCCCTAAATCTCTTCGGAGAAACCTTAACGTTTCACTCCTTCGTGTTACCCAATGAATTGGAGATCTATATCGGGCTCACCCGCCCTTAGTTTATCACGGACCCACCCGACTTGATAATAATGCCCAAGAACCTCAACATAATCGTATCACATAAAACATGCATAAAAGAAACATAACATTTCTACCTTTCAATCAAAAGATATCAATAAAACACATTGATATAAAAACATTATGAAAACCATTTTCAATACCAAAATAAAATAAAAGTAAAACTTGGTATTTTTTTTTCTTTTAAAAAGAAGGTATGGCTTGTAGAGGAAGCCGAAACTCAAATAATGGTCACGGCGGTGGGGAAGTCGTTGTCACCGCATACATACGACAAAAACATTCCCTTTTGTCGTTTATAAAACGCTTCGTATAAAAAATATTCCTTTTGAATAAACATAAAAGTCAAAGGGGTTTATACACCGTATAAAAGAAGGTTGAGTGTAAAACAAAATATGCCTCAATGAAAGGAGATTGAGACGAAGTCCCATACAAAGACGGTATCCTTGGTTTAAGGATAAATTTATTACATAATTATGTGTGACAAATGAATACACCAAATATAAGTGGATATTAAGTGTAAAATAATAAAATGTTATTCATACATATTCATAGAACGACATATTCAAGGAGTACAAGCTTATCCCAAAGAATCTAAATTAGGTTAAGAAGTTCCCTTGCAATAATTAGACAGCCTAACGGCGTCACTTCAAAATTCAAAAAAAGATTTGATGACAGAAAAAAGGGTATTTCATCACTTGGACATAAAATTTAGATCAATAAGGATATAAAAGAACATATCCCAAAATAATATTATGTGAATTAAAAGACATAACAAATTAAGTCTTTTTAAAAGAGGAGGGTGAAAGGTTCCCTTACCGACATGGGTATCTTTCGAAACATACGCCCCGTGAAAGAAGGACAATACATCATTGATGTAAATACTCATAAATGAAAGAATATTACACAATTAGTAAAATAATGGTCAGTACATACACCACTCAAAGGAAATTGTGGCAAATGTAGCATAAATCTCACGGGAATAAAAGTGAGATGAAAAATCACTTACGAAAACTCGGCAGCCTAACGACGCCACTTAAAACTTCCAAAAAATAGATTGATGAGATCAAATAGGGTATCTAATCACATTACAATAAAATGTACATAAAGTGGAATATGAAAGAACATCCCCCATCATAACAAATAGGAGCTTAAAAGAAGTGACATAATGTGGAGTACTTAAAGAGAAAGAGAGGGGTTAGATCTCTTACGAAAATTCGGCAGCCTAACGGCTCCACTCGAAACTTTCAAAATGGATTTATGAGAGAGAATAGGGTCTCTCATAATATGAACATAAAAATTACAGTAAGAGTTATATAAAAGAACATCCCAATAACAAGAAAGATGAGCTTAGAAGGAATGACATAAAAGAGTGTACTTAAAAAGAAAGAGAGGAGTATGATCCCTTACCTCAAGTCCAACTTGTCTTGTTCGTTTCTTTATATTCCTAAATAATAAAATTTGGTAAATTAATAATTTCCTAATTACATCCTTTAGATATTATTATTCAGTTCATATCACATATTATAATGTTATAATAATTGTTTAATACTGTTAGTTCATATCAGACGTTTTTGCCGATGTTTGGTACATGAGTCAAAAATGAACTTGTTTGAAAAAATATTGCACATGTAGTTATAAGTAAATAATTTATAGAATAGTATTAATGATTAAAATATCATATATATCCAGTAAATATTCATTTCATACTATTCCATATCATTTGGAGATAAAAAACGAAAAGCACCGTTCATGGAGACGGTAGGCCGTACGTACGCATAAACGCTACTTCCATTTCTATTTCATATTTAATGGAATTAAAACATAATGATACATAATAGTATTTTAATTCTAGTATGGTATAATATATAATATTATTAAATATATCCTTTATACATACCACCTATGGTATTAACGAATCAAATCACATTGAGGGGGCGGTAGTCCACACTTCCTTAAATGAAGATATCGTGTTTACCCATAATGGAAACCATAATGGTATGCCCAAAATGAAAAATACAGAAGCTTAAGGAAATAATAAACATATTATATATCACATATAAATATAGTGTCATCTTAATGGCCACCTTTGAATGTGTTAAAAGAATGTTGAACAATCATCGTTTCGGGAGGCCGAAATTCGCCATCCACGGAAACAGTATGTTCTTTAAACAATAGATGTTGGTTTGTGAAAGTGTAGCTCGAATACTTCCTATAACAACATCCTAGTATATTTATGATACTTTATTTGTTACAAAATAAATGAATAAAAAGAGTTTAGGGGGTTGGAGAAGCAAAATAAAACAAAAGGACACAAGTGAAGACATTACTTTAAAATCGGGTAACTCCCTTTGGTTTGAGCTCAAAGGCTTCCTTGGGAAGACTTCTGCCCAAGGTGAGGCTTCAAGGAGTAATAGAGGAAAGTGCAGAGACAAAATGGTCAGAGTTTGGCCGAGACAATGGCTTTGGGAGTGTGGGTAAGGAGGTAGAGGTGGGGGCATTTTATAAGAGGAGAGGAGGGGCACTCTTGGAAGGTAAAGAAAAGTCACTAGATTTTAAAATGGTATTCAGATTTAAGAGGTCCCACATTGATGTGTTTCGAGTATAAGGTGATAATGGTTCGAAATACACTCCTCTAATAGGTTTTGGACATGTTTAGGTCTTAGATATTACATTATCTTTCCATTTTATTTAAATCGTTAAATAATGAGATCATCGCTGCATCATCATGATGTCATAAATAATTTAATTTATTTAATGTCTAAAAATTATATAAAAAATACTATGATATAGGAAATATTTTTATCTTTCCAATTAATATTTATAGTCATATATCTGATTTTTATAACCCCATGTAAAATTTTTTTTAGTAAAACATTTCATGTTTGTCTCATTTTTGCTTTAACTTTAAATAAAAATATATTAATGTCATTTTCCAACCAAAGTGGCTTCATGGGGTCCCCAAGTTGACCCATGGGTTTTCTTGGTCGGCCATGACACATCCAATGAGGTTAGGACATGTTTCAAGTTCATTTCATATTATTAAAATACTTTTTTTACCTCAAAATACACTAATTACCTCTAATCGCGATTAAAAACTTAATAAGGTACTATTCACCAAAAAATTATTTTTATCCCATTGAACCACATTTTACTTTTTAATGACAACCATGTATGTCGGATTTTTGAAATTCAAAACACAAAGATGACAAAATTTCATTTAAACGGAAAAATCAGTTTTTATAAGTACCACTTAGTGGTTTCACTATTCATCAAAAATTGAGGTTTTTCAGAAAAATCCCAAATATTCACCCTAAGATATATTTGATATTCCGAATTCAAAAATGAAGTCCATTTTAAAAAATTCAAAACATATAAGTCACATTAATTAATTTAATAATTAATTCCCGCTGTCAGAGAAAATAGCGTGTTTTTATGAAACAATAAGTATCAAAAGATTGACACTAGTTTAAGTCTGATTTCAAAGTGAAATTAATTCCAACGACCACTATTGGATTAAATGGTAAAAATATATTCTAATTTCACTTTAAAACCAATTCAAAAGATAATATAATCATATAAATAAATTAGATTAAAAAGAGGTTTTGAATTAAAATACAACATTTTACACTATTCATTAAAAAATGACTTTATCGGAAAGATACCAAAAATTTACACAAAGTAAATTTTGATGTCCCAATTCTTAAGAAGAGTTTTATTTGGTCCAAAAGGAGGTTTAAGAGTGAACAAAACTATATTTAATGACAGTTCTCCATCAAAAGGCGATAAGTGGACCTTTAGTGAAAACTAGGGCATATACGCCTAAAACCGAATTAATACCATATTTTATGCCTTTATATTTTATTGGATAAATGTAAAAACATTAAAAAACATATATAATCATATTTTAGTTATTTCTATCCATTCCTCCCAATACAGTGGCTACATGTTAACTACCATTTAAAATGATATTATTTTATTATTAGAGTGAAACGTATGATTCCCAAGAAACTCGTTGTTGTGTGTTGGGTACGCCATCGAACATAGCATCCCCTTTAAAGTCATATTAAAACTTTATTCACAAATATGGATAAATATGAAAATTTCATATTCTTTATTTACCTGGGGTGTTACATCCTCCCCCCCTTTTGGGAATTGCATCCTCGCAATTTTTAAAATTGAGCTTGGAAACATCCTTGAAAGTCCCACATCGGAACAAGAGTTGGTAAAACAATCACTTTAAAATAAAGAAAGATAAGTACAAAGGTCCCCTGAGTTAACCCATACTAGGATTACATGTAGAAAAATATGGACATTGAGGAGAAAACATAGGGTCATGTTCTGATGGAGAGTGATAGAAAACATGTTTAGGAGAAAGTTAACCACAAGAAAATCAAAAACCTGTGATGGGTTAAACGGTATTTGATTCCCCAGTAGGAAAAGTTAATAGACAACATTTTTGTTTTAAGTTACTTTTTATTGAGTAATTTATTCATAGGGAAACATAATCACTTATCATGTTGACTTTCAACTTTTACACAAACTCATATTTTCTCCAAAAGACAAGTTTTTAAGAAGACTTGTTCACATTAAGAGTACTATAATCAACTTCTAGAGAATCACCTAATACACCAAAGAGAACTATATACATCCCATATCTTTAGGCTTTAACCAAAAACAAAACCAGAAAGGTTAGTACAAGGTCAGATAATCCAGAAAAGGATAACCCATTAAAAATAAAATCTATGCTTAATCTCTAAAATTTGTCCAACAAAACCCAAAGTTCAACGAGGACCATCCGATAAACAATTTGTCCATAAAATTCTTCAAAGTAAACAAATATAAGATTGAAACCAAAATATTTGAAGGATTTAGTCACATAGTCTTCCAAGTTAAATCGTAACATTTATCTCCAAACAATATCAGTTGCTCCTAAAGTCTCGTATTGAAAAGTAATGGACCTAATCACATATCCTCCATGATAGGTTAATCATTTTCATAAATAACCCAAAATAAACTTACTCTTAACTCATAAAATCATATAAATAAAAAAAAGAATCAGTCAAACTAACCAGGGACTTCACGTAGTCCAGTGGTAGGCGATAAATACCAGTCGTAATTTGGTTGTGGGTTCGATTCCTACAGATTTGTCCGACGCGACGGGTAGTCACACGGTCTACGTGTTGTCCTTTTTCCAAAACTATATAATTCTCAAATCATTCCTCAAAAAGAGATAAAATTATCAAAAATAACCATAACATAATTTAACCTCAATTTTATCTCATGCCTTTCACTTTAATCATAACATATAGTAACCCATAATTACCTCAAAAGTAAGGATCATATAAACCCAAATGGTTCTCTATAACTATGTCCACAAAAGAAAAGATAACTATTACTTGAATAAAATTTGCCTATATTAAACATCAGGGTTACACATAATATAAAAAGTCTTCCAATGTAACCCCATCATCAAAAGAGACTTAATACTCTTAATAATTTCACCATAACTCTTGAATCCCTTATAGGTTGACATCTTACTCATTCAACATTCTTCATGATCCATTAACCATTCCTTTCCAACTTATTCCGAAATACCTCTTTCCTACAAAAAAAATCATGAATCATATCCTAAGATTCCAAAATAGGAAAGCAATAGTCATGAAATAATACATACCTTTGATTGGTCATTGTCAGTTTCTTCATCCTCAATCAGAATGGCATTAGGTATTGGTAAATGAACATTTGTACGCTCTGGGTGACCCAATTCACAAAACTTCTTCATATGACATGTGTTTCTATAATGACCATGCACACCACATTTAAAACATTCAACTGATCCCTCAGAAAGAACTTCTTTCCCTTTCTTCGAGTCAACTGGATGCTTCCTTTTGCAATGGAAGGTTCTTGCTTGATGACCTTCATTTCCACATCTATAGCATATTTCTGTCCCTTTGAAAAATTTCCTAGGTGTTTCTTTCCACATCTTTGACACATAGGTTTTTTAACACACTTACCTTCATGATTATTACCTGTACTTCCGTAGGGATTTGTTTCTTGCATATATGATGCCTTAGAGAAATCACCAAGGTTTAGGTGGTCAATCATGACTCCAAATAGTTGGTTGAGGATAATCACAAGAGTTCCCATTGCAGCTCCCATATCATTCAGTTGCTTGCTCAAAAAACTGTCATAGTTTCCTTCGCATCCACTGTTACTTTGGTGCCTGCTAGATCCAGCCATTTACTAAAACCAAAAAGGTCACTGTGAGTATATCAAAAAAACCATCATGTACTAATGAGGAAGTTAAACACTAAGATATACTTACTCATTCACTTTATCTAAAACTAGGACTCTTTCTGAAATCCTAACCATTATGGTAACGCCACTTATGCTTAAAGAATACCCTAACCTCTAAAGTTATCTAAACCGACCTTTGATACCAACTATAAGGCCCCAGCCTTAAACCTTACTTAATCATGAGTTATTACAAGATTACACATTGAGGATCTTTTCAGGTTTAGAGTTTTATAGAATTAGATCATGAAACTTGCATTACATTCCACATTTAAACAAATTGGTTACATAAAAGACAGTATTCATTCTTCTCATCGACGGAAAAATATTTAAAATAAAACATGGATTCTTTCTTGAGACATCCTTGACACTATCATCACATCATGTACCTTTCCCTTGACCTGTGAAAAACATTTCAAAAACTTGGGATGAGCATAAAAAGCTCAGTAAGGGTTATAAAAATATGGAAAGGAAACATGAGTTCACATATACATAAGAATGAAATCATACTTTACCCATAAAACACAGTCACTTTAACATAACTCATCAAACCATGAACAAATCATAGAAAACATAAGACATAATGGTAACTTGAGGCATTCATAACATTCTTACGTAGGGAGTAACCCTCTTAGTTACGTTTGGAATACCCATCACAGTATATTCCCTAAATATCTTTGGAGAAACCTTAACGTTTCACTCCTTCGTGTTACCCAATGCATTGGAGAGCTATATCGGGCTCACCCACCCTTAGTTTATCACAGAACCACCCGTCTTCATAATAATGCCCAAGAACCTCAACATAATCGTATCACATAAAACATGCATTAGGGAAACATAACATTTCCACCTTTCAATCAAAATATATCAATAAAACAGATTGTTATAAAAACATTATGAAAACCATTTTCAATACCAAAATAAAATAAAAGTAAAACATGGTATTTATTTTTCATTTAAAAAGAAGGTATGGCTTGTAGAGGTAGCCGAAACTCAAATAATGGTCACGGCGGCGGAGAAGTCGTTGTCACCGCATACGTACGACAAAAACATTCCCTTTTGTCGTTTAGTAAACACTTCGTATAAAAAATATTCCTTTTGAATAAACATAAAAGTTAAATGGGTTTATACACCATATAAAATAAGGTTGAATATAAAGCAAAATATGCCTCAATGAAAGGAGATTGAGACGAAGTCCCATACAAAGACGATATCCTTGGTTTAAGGATAAATTTATTACATAATTATGTATAGCAAACGAATACACCAAATATAAGTGGATATTAAGTGTAAAATAATCAAAGGTTATTCACACATGTTCATAGAACGACATATTCAAGGATTACAAGCTTATCCCAAAGAATCGAAATTGGGTTAAGAAGTTCCCTTGCAATAATTAGACAGCCTAACGGCGTCACTTCAAAATTCAGAAAAAGAGTTGATGAAAGATAAAAAGGGTATCTCATCCCTTGGACATAAAATTTAAATCAATAAGGATATAGAAGAACATATCCTAAAATAATATTATGTGAATTAAAATACATAACAAAATAAGTCTTTAAAAGAGGAGGGTGAAAGGTTCCCTTACCGACATGGGTATCTTTCGAAACATATTCCCCGTGAAAGAAGGACAATACATCATTGATGTAAATACTAATAAATGAAATAATATTACACAATGAGTAAAATAATGGTCAGTACATACAACACTCAAAGGAAATTGTGGCAAATGTAGCATAAATCTAACGGGAATAAAAGTGAGATGAAAAATCACTTTCGAAAACTCGGCAGCCTAATGGCGCCACATAAAACTTCCAAAAATGGATTGATGAGATCAAATAGGGTATCTCAACACATTACAATAAAATTTACATCAAGAGGAATATTAAAGAACATCCCCCATCATAACAAATAGAAGCTTAAAAGAAGTGACATAAAGGGGAGTACTTAAAGAGAAAGAGAGGGGTAAGATCTCTTACAAAAATTCAGTAGCCTAACGGCGCCACTCGAAACATCAAAAATGGATTGATGAGAGAGAATAGGGTCTCTCATCATATGAACATAAAAATTACAGTAATATTAATATAAAAGAACATCCCAATAACAAGAAAGATGAGCTTATAAGGAATGACATAAAAGAGTGTACTTAAAAAGAAATAGAGGAGTAGGATCCCTTACCTCAAGTCCAACTTGTCTTGTTAATTTCTTTATATTCCTGAATAATAAACTTTGGTCAATTAATAATTGCCTAATTAACTCCTTTAGAGATTATTATTCAGTTCATATCACATATTATAATGTTATAAGAATTGTTTAATAATGTCAGTTCATATCAGACGTTTTTGCCGATGTTTGGTACATGAGTCAAAAATGAACTTGTTTGAAAAAAAACATTGCCCATGTAGTTATAAGTAAATAATTTCCAGAATAGTATTAATGATTACAATATCATATATATCCAATAAATATTCATTTCATACTATACCGTATCATTTGGAGATAAAAAATGAAAAGCATCGTTCATGGAGACGGTAGGTCGTACGTACGCATGAACGCTACTTCCATTTCTATTTCATATTTAATGGAATTAAAACATAATGATACATAATAGTATTTTAATTCCAGTATGGTATCATATATAATATTATTAAATATATCCTTTATACGTACCACATATGGTATTAACGAATCAAATCACTTTGAGGGGGTGGTAGTCCGCAATTCCTTAAATGAAGATATCGCGTTTACCCATAATGGAAACCATAAAGGTATGCCCAAAATGAAAAATACAGAAGCTTAAGGAAAGCATAAACATATTATATATCACATATAAATATAGTGTAATCTTAATGTCCACCTTTGAAGGTGTTAAAAGAATGTTGAACAAACATCGTTTCGGGATGTCGAAATTTTCCATCCACGGAAACAGTATGTTCTTTAACCATTAGATGTAGGAGTGTGAAAGTGTAGCCCGAATCCTTCTTATAACAACATCCTAGTATATTTATTATACTGGATTTGTTACAAAAGAAATTAATAAAAAGAGTTTATGGGGTTGGAGAAGCAAAATAAAACAAAAGGACTCAAATGAAGACATTACCTTAAAATCGGGTAACTCCCTTTGGTTTGAGCTCAAAGGCTTCCTTGGGAAGACGTCTGCCCAAAGTGAGGCTTCAAGGAGTAAGAGAGGTAATTGGAGAGACAAAATCGGTAGTGGTTGGCCGAGACAAAGGCTTTGGGAGTGTGGGTAAGGAGGTAGAGGTGGGGGCCTTTTATAAGAGAAGGGAGGGGCACTCTTGGAAGGTAAAGAAAAGTCACTTGATTTTAAAATGGTATTCGGATTTAAGAGGTCCCACATTGATGTGTTTCTAGGATAAGGTGATAAGGGTTAGAAATCCACTCATATAATAGGTTTTGGACATGTGTAGGTCTTAGATATTACATTATCTTTCCATTTTATTTAAATTGTTAAATAATGAGGTCATCGTTGCATCATCATGATGTCATAAATAATTTAATTTATTTAATGTCTAAAAATTAAAAAAAATACTATGATGTAGGAAATATTTTTAGATTTACAATGAATATTTATAGTCAAATATCTGATTTGTATAACCCCATGTAAAAATTGTTTTAGTAAAACATTTCATGTTTGTCTCATTTTTACTTTAACTTTAAATAAAAAGATATTAATGTCATTTTCCAAACAAAGTGGCTTCATGGGGTCCCCAAGTTGACCCATGGGTTGTCTTGGTCGGCCATGACACATCCAATGAGGGTAGGACATGTGTCAAGTTCATTTCATATTATTAAAACACTATTTTTACCTTAAACTATACTAATTACCTCTAATCGCGATTAAAAACTTAATAAGTTACTATTCACCAAAAAAATTATTTTTATCCCATTGAACCACATTTTACTTCTTAATGACAACCATATATGTCGGATTTTTGAAATTCAAAACACAAAGATCGCAAAAATTTATTTAAACGGAAAAATCAGTTTTTATAAGTACCACTTAGTGGTTTCACTATTCATCAAAAATTGAAGTTTTTCAGAAAAATCTCAAAAATTCACCCTAAGCTATATTTGATATTCTGAATTCAAAAATGAAGTCCATTTTACAAAATTCATAACATATAAGTCACATTAATTAATTTAATAATTAATTCCTGCTGTCAGAGCAAATAGCGTGTTTTTATGAAACAATAATTATCAAAAGATTGACACTAGTTTAAGTCTGATTTCAAAGTGAAATTAATTTCAATGACCACTATTGGATTAAATGGTAAAAATATATTCTAATTTCACTTTGAAACAAATTCATAAGATAATATAATCATATAAATAAATTAGATTAAAAATAGGTTTTGAATTAAAATACAATATTTTACACTATTCATTAAAAATGAACTTTATCGGAAAGATACCAAAAATTTACACAAAATAAATTTTGATGTCCCAATTCTTAAGAAGAGTTTTATTTTGTCCAAAAGGATGTTTAAGAGTGACCAAAACTATATTTAATGACGGTTCTCCATCAAAAGGCGATAAGTGAACATTTAGTGAAAACTAGGGCATATACGCCTAAAATCGAATTATTTCTGTATTTTATGCCTTTATCTTTTATTGGACAAATGTAAAAATATTAAAAAACATATATAATCATATTTTAGTTATTTATATCCATTCCTGCCAATACAGTGGCTACATGTTAACTACCATTTAAAATAATATTATTTTATTATTACAGTGAAACGTAAGATTCCCAAGAAACTCGTTGTTGCGTGTTGGGTACGCCATCGAGCATAGAGTCCCCTTTAAAGTCATATTAATACTTTATTCACAAATATGGATAAAAATGAAAATGTCATATTCTTTATTTACCTGGGGTGTTACATCCTTCTCCCCCTTTTGGAATTGCGTCCTCGTAATTTTTAAAATTGAGCTTGGAAACATCCTTGAAAGTCCCACATCGGAAGAAGAGTCGGTAAAACAATCACTTTAAAATAAAGAAAGATAAGTACAAAGGTCACATGAGTTAACCCATACTAGGATTCCATGTATAAAAATATGGACATTGAGGAGAAAACATAGGGTCATGTTCTGATGGAGAGTGATAGAAATCATGTTTAGGAGAAAGTTAACCACAAGAAAATCACAAACTTGTGATGGTTTAAACGGTATTTGATTCCTCAGTAGGAAAAGATAATAGAAAACATTTTTGTTTTAAGTTACTTTTTATTGAGTAATTTATTCATAGGGAAACATAATCACTTATCATGTTGACTTTCAACTTTTACACAAACTCGTATTTTCTCCAAAAGACAAGTATTTAGGAAGACTTCTTAACATTAAGAGTACTATAATCAACTTCTAGAGAATCACCTAATCCACCAAAGAGAACTATATACATCCCATGTATTTAGGCTTTAACCAAAACCAAAACCAGAAAGGTTAGTACAAGTTCAGATAATCCAGAAAAGGATAACCCATTAAAAATAAAATCTATGCTTAATCTCTAAAATTTGTCCAACAAAACCCAAAGTTCAACGAGGACCATCCGATAAACAATTTGTCCATAAAATTCTTCAAAGTAAACAAATATAAGATTGAAACCCAAATATTTTAAGGATTTAGTCCCATAGTCTTCCATGTTATATCGTAACATTTATCTCCAAACAATATCAGTTGCCCCTAAAGTCTCGTATTGAAAAGTAATTAACCTAATCACATATCCTCCATGATAAGTTAATCATTTTCATAAATAACCCAAAATCAACTTACTCTTAATTCATAAAATCATATAACTAAAAAAAATAATCATTAAAACTAACCAGGGACCTCACGTAGTCCAGTGGTAGGCGATAAATACCAGTCGCAATTTGGTTGTGGGTTCGATTCCCGCAGCTTTGTCCGACGCGACGGGTAGTCACACAGTCTGCGTGTTGTCCTTTTTCCAAAACTATATAATTCTCAAATCATTCCCCAAAAAGGGATAAAATCATCAACAATAACCATAACATAATTTAACCTCAATTTTATCTCATGCCTTTCAGTTTAATCATAACATATAGTAACCCATAATTACCTCAAAAGTAAGGATCATATAAACCCAAATGGTTCTTTATAACTATGTCCACAAAAGAAAAGATAACTATTACTTGAATAAAATTTGCCTATATTAAACATCAGGGTTACACATAATATAAAAAGTCTTCTAATGTAACCCCATCATCAAAAGAGACTTAATACTCTTAATAATTTCACCATAACTCTTGAAGCCCTTATATGTTGATATCTTACTCATTCAACATTATTCATGATCCATTAACCATTCCTTTCCAACTTATTCCGAAATACCTCTTTCCTACAAACAAAATCATGAATCATATCCTAAGATTCCAAAATAGGAAAACAATAGTCATGAAATAATAAATACCTTTGATTGGTCATTGTCAGTTTCTTCATCCTCAATCGGAATGGCATTAGGTATTGGTAAATGAACATTTGTACGCTCTTGGTGACACCATTCACAAAACTTCTTCATAGGACATGTGTTTTCATAATGGCCATGCACACCACATTTAAAACATTGAATTGATCCCTCAGAAAGAAATTCTTTCCCTTTCCTCGAGTCAACTGGATGCTTCCTTTTTCCATGGTAGGTTCTTGCTTTATGGCCTTCTTTTCCACATCTATAGCATATTTCTGTCCCTTTGAAACATTTTCCTAGGTGTTTCTTTCCACATCTTTGACCTATATCGTTTTGAACACACTTACCTTCATGATTATTACCTGTACTTCAGTATGGATTTGTTTCTTTCATAAATGATGCCTTATAGAAATCACCAAGGTTTAGGTGGTCAATAATGACTCCAGATAGTTGGTTGAGGATAATCATAAGAGTTCTCATTACAGCTCCCATATCATTCAGTTGCTTGCTCAAAAAACTGTCACAGTTTCCTTCACATCCACTGTTACTTTGGTGCCTGCTAGATCCAGCCATTTACTAAAACCAAAAAGGTCAGTGTGAGTATATCAAAAAAAACCATCATGTACTAATGAGGAAGATAAACACTAAGATATATATACTCATTCACTTTATCTAAAACTAGGACTCTTTCTGAAATCCTAACCATTATGGTAATGCCGCTTATGCTTAAAGAATACCCTAACCTCTAAAGATATCTAAACCTACATTTGATACCAACTATAAGGCCCCAGTCTTAAACCTTACTTAATCTTGAGTTATTACAAGATTAAAAATTGAGGATCTTTTCAGGTTTAGAGTTTTAGAGAATTAGATCATGAAACTTGCATTACATTCCACATTTAAACAAATTGGTTACATAAAAGACAGTATTCATTCTTCCCATCGACGGAAACATATTGAAAATAAAACATGGATTCTTTCTTGTCACATCCTTGATACTATCATCACATCATGTACCTTTCCCTTGACCTGTGAAAAACATTTCAAAAACTTGGGATGAGCATAAAAAGCTCAGTAAGGGTTATAAAAATATGGAAAGGAAACATGAGTTCATATATACATAATAATGAAATCATACTTTACCCATAAAACATAGGCACTTTAACATACCTCATCAAACAATGAATAAATCATAGAAAACATAAGACATAAAGGTAACTTGAGGCATTCAAAACATTCTTACATAGGGAGTAACCCTCTTGGTTATGTTTGGAATACCCATCACAGTGTATTGCTTAAATATCTTTAGAGAAACCTTAATGTTTCACTCCATCGCGTTACCAAATTCATTAGAGAGCTATATCGGGCTCACCCACCCTTAGTTTATCACGGAACCACCTGTCTTCATAATAATGCCCAAGAACCTCAACATAATCGTATCACATAAAACATGCATAAAGGAAACATAACATTTCCACCTTTCAATCAAAAGATATCAATACAACACATTGATATAAAAACATTATGAAAACCATTTTCAATACCAAAATAAAATAAAAGTAAAACATGGTATTTATTTTCTTTTAAAAAGAAGGTATGGATTTTAGAGGAAGCCGAAACTCAAATAATGGTCACGGCGGCGGAGAAGTCATTGTCACCGCATACGTATGACAAAAACATTCCCTTTTGTCGTTTAGTAAACGCTTCGTATAAAAAAGATTCCTTTTGAATAAAATTAAAAGTCAAAGGGGTTTATACACCGTATAAAAGAAGGTTGTGTATAAAACAAAATATGCCTCAATAAAAAAGAGATTGAGACGAAGTCCCATACAAAGACGGTATCCTTGGTTTAAGGATAAATTAATTACATAATTATGTGTCACAAACGAATACACCAAATATAAGTGGATATTAAGTGTAAAATAATCAAAGGATATTCACACATATTCATAGAACGACATATTCAAGGAGTACAAGTTTATCCCAAAGAATCGAATTTGGGTTAAGAAGTTCCCTTGCAATAATTAGACAGCCTAACGGCGTCACTTCAAAATTCAGAAAAAGAGTTGATGAAAGATAAAAAGGGTATCTCATCACTTGGAAATAAAATTTAAATCATTAAGGATATAGAAGAACATATCTTAAAATAATATTATGTGAATTAAAAGACATAACAAAATAAGTCTTTTTAAAAGAGGAGGGTGAAAGGTTCCCTTACCGACATGGGTATCTTTCGAAACATACGCCCCGTGAAATAAGGACAATACAACATTGATGTAAATACTCATAAATGAACTAATATTACACAATGAGTAAAATAATGGTCAGTACATACACCACTCAAAGGAAATTGTGGCAAATGTAGCGTAAATCTCACGGGAATAAAAGTGAGATGAAAAATCACTTACAAAAACTCGGCAACCTAACGGCGCCACATAAAACATCCAAAAATGGATTGATGAGATCAAATAGGGTATCTCATCACATTACAATAAAATGTACAGCAAGAGGAATATGAAAGAACATCCCCCATCATAACAAATAGGAGCTTAAAAAAGTGACATAAAGGGGAGTACTTAAAGAGAAAGAGAGGGGTTAGATCTCTTACGAAAATTCGGCAGCCTAACGGCGCCACTCAAAACTTCCAAAATGGATTGATGAGAGAGAATAGGGTCTCTCATAATATGAACATAAAAATTACAGTAAGAGTAATATAAAAGAACATCCCAATAACATGAAATATGAGCTTAGAAGGAATGACATAAATGAGTGTACTTAAAAAGAAAGAGAGGAGTAGGATCCCTTACCCCAAGTCCAACTTGTCTTGTTCATTTATTTATATTCCTGAATAATAAACTTTGGTCAATTAATAATTGCCTAAGTAACTCCTTTAGAGATTATTATTCATTTCATATCACATATTATAATGTTATAATAATTTTTTAATAATGTTAGTTCATATCAGACGTTTTTGCCGATGTTTGGTACATGAGTCAAAAATGAACTTGTTTGAAAAAAGATTGCCCATGTAGTTATAAGTAAATAATTTCCATAATAGTATTAATGATTAAAATATCATATATATCCAGTAAATATTCATTTCATACTATTCCATATAATTTGGAGATAAAAAATGAAAAGCACCGTTCATGGAGACGGTAGGTCGTACGTACGCATGAACGCTACTTCCATTTCTATTTCATATTTAATGGAATTAAAACATAATGATACATAATATTATTTTAATTCCAATATGGTATCATATATAATATTATTAAATATATCCTTCATATTTACCACATATGGTATTAACGAATCAAATCACATTGAAGGGGCGGTAGTCCACAATTCCTTAAATGAAGATATCGTGTTTACCCATAATGGAAACCATAAAGGTATTCCCAAAATGAAAAATACCAAAGCTTAAGGAAAAATAAAAATATTATATATCACATATAAATATAGTGTCATCTTAATGGCCACCTTTTAAGGTGTTAAAATAATGTTGAACAATCCTCGTTTCGGGAGGACGAAATTCGCCATCCACGGAAATAGTATGTTCCTTAACCATTAGATGTAGGTGTGTGAAAGTGTAGCTCGAATACTTATTATAACAACATACTAGAATATTTATGATACTGTATTTGTTACAAATGAAATGAATAAAAAGAGTTTAGGGGGTTGGAGAAGCAAAATAAAACAAAAGGACTCAAGTGAAGACATTACCTTAAAATCGGGTAACTCCCTTTGGTTTGAGCTCAAAGGCTTCCTTGGGAAGACTTCTGCCCATAGTGAGACTTCAAGGAGTAATAGAGGTAAATGGAGAGAAACAATGGGCAGAGGTTGTCCAAGACAAAGGCTTTGGGAGTGTGGGTAAGGAGGTAGAGGTGGGGGCCTTTTATAAGAGGAGAGGAGGGGCACTCTTGGAAGGTAAAGAAAAGTTACTTGATTTTAAAATGATATTCGGATTTAAGAGGTCCCACATTGATGTGTTTCGAGGATAAGGTGATAAGGGTTCGAAATACACTCATATAATAGGTTTTGTACATGTGTAGGTCTTAGTTATTACATTATCTTTACATTTTATTTAAATCGTTAAATAATGAGGTCATCGCCGCGTCATCATGATGTCATAAATAATTTAATTTATTTAATGTCTAAAAATTATAAAAAAAATACTATGATGTAGGAAATCTATTTATCTTTACAATGAATATTTATAGTCAAATATATGATTTTTATAACCCCACGTAAAAATTGTTTTAGTAAAACATTTCATGTTTGTCTCATTTTTACTTTCACTTTAAATAAAAAGATATTAATGTCATTTTCCAACCAAAGTGGCTTCTTGGGGTCCCCAAGTTGACCCATGGGTTTTCTTGGTCGGCCATGACACATCCAATGAGGTTAGGACATGTTCCAAGTTCATTTAATATTATTAAGACACTATTTTTACCTTAAACTACACTAATTACCTCTAATCGTGATTAAAAACTTAATAAGTTACTATTCACCAAAAAATTATTTTTATCCCATTGAACCACATTTTACTTCTTAATGACAACCATATATGTCTGATTTTTTAAATTCAAAACACAAAGATGGAAAAATTTCATTTAAATGGAAAAATCAGTTTTTATAAGTACCACTTAGTGGTTTCACTATTCATCAAAAATTGATGTTTTTCAGAAAAATCCCAAAAATTCACCCTAAGATATATTTGATATTCCAAATTCAAAAATGAAGTCCATTTTACAAAATTTAAAACATATAAGTCACATTAATTAATTTAATAATTAATTCCTGCTGTCAGAGCAAATAGCGTGTTTTTATGAAACAATAAGTATCAAAAGATTGACACTAGTTTAAGTCTGATTTCAAAGTGAAATTAATTCCAACGACCACTATTGGATTAAATGGTAAAAATATATTATTATTTTACATTAAAACCAATTCAAAAGATAATCTAATCATAAAAATAAATTATATTAAAAAGAGGGTTTGAATTACAATACAACATTTTACACTATTCATTAAAAAATGAACTTTATCGGAAAGATACCAAAAATTTACACAAAGTAAATTTTGATGTCCCAATTCTTAAGAAGAGTTTTATTTGGTCCAAAAGGATGTTTAAGAGTGAACAAAACTATATTTAATGACGGTTCTCCATCAAAAGGTGATAAGTGAACCTTTAGTGAAAACTAGGGCATATACGCCTAAAATCGAATTATTTCCGTATTTTATGCCTTTATCTTTTATTGGATAAATATAAAAACATTAAAAAACATATATAATCATATTTTAGTTATTTCTATCCATTCCTTCCAATACAATGGCTACATGTTAACTACCATTTAAAATAATATTATTTTATTATTAGAGTGAAACGTAAGATTCCCAAGAAACTCATTGCGTGTTGGGTACGCCATCGAACATAGCGTCCCCTTTAAAGTCATATTAATACTTTATTCAAAAATATGGATAAATATGAAAATGTCTTATTCTTTATTTACCTGGGGTGTTACATCCTTCCCCCCTTTTGGGAATTGCGTCCTCACAATTTTTAAAATTGAGCTTGGAAACATCCTTTAAAGTCCCACATCGGAACAAGAGTCGGTAAAACAATCACTTTAAAATAAAGAAAGATAAGTACAAAGGTCACCCGAGTTAACCCATACTAGGATTCCTTATAGAAAAATATGGACACAGAGGAGAAAACATAGGGTCATGTTCTGATGGAGAGTGATAGAAAACATGTTTAGGAGAAAGTTAACCACAAGAAAATCACAAACTTGTGATGGGTTAAACGGTATTTTATTCCACATTAGGAAAAGTTAATAGACAAAATTTTTGTTTTAAGTTACTTTATATTGAGTAATTTACTCATAGGGAAACATAATCACTTATCATGTTGACTTTCAACTTTTACACAAACTTATATTTTCTCCAAAAGACAGGTATTTAGGAAGACTTGTTCACATTAAGAGTAATATAATCAACTTCTAGAGAATCACCTAATCCACCAAAGATAACTATATACATCCCATGTCTTTAGGCTTTAACCAAAACCAAAACCAGAAAGGTTAGTACAAGGTCAGATAATCCAGAAAAGGATAACCCATTAAAAATAAAATCTATGCTTAATCTCTAAAATTTGTCCAACAAAACCCAAAGCTCAACGAGGTCCATCCGATAAAAAATTTGTCCATAAAATTCTTCAAAGTAAACCAATATAATATTGAAACCCAAATATTTGAAGGATTTAGTCACATAGTCTTCCAAGTTAAATCGTAACATTTATCTCCAAACAATATCAGTTGCTCCTAAAGTCTTGTATTGAAAAGTAATTAACCTAATCACATATCCTCTATGATAGGTTAATCATTTTCAAAAATAACCCAAATTCAACTTACTCTTAATTCATAAAATCATATAACTAAAAAATAATCAGTCAAACTAACCAGGGACTTCACGTAGTCCATTGGTAGGCGATAAATACCAGTCGCAATTTGGTTGTGGGTTCGATTCCCGCAGCTTTGTCCTACGTGACGGGTAGTCACACAGTCTGTGTGTTGTCCTTTTTCCAAAACAATATAATTCTCAAATAATTCCCCAAAAAGGGATAAAATCATCAAAAATAACCATAACATAATTTAACCTCAATTTTATCTCATGCCTTTCACTTTATTCATAACATATAGTAACACATAATTACCTCAAAAGTAAGGATCATATAAACCCAAATAGTTCTTTATAACTATGTCCACAAAAGAAAAGATAACTATTCCTTGAATAAAATTTTCCTATATTAAACATCAGGGTTACACATAATATAAAAAGTCTTCTAATGTAACCCCATCATCAAAAGAGACTTAATACTCTTAAGAATTTCACCATAACTCTTGAAGCCCTTATATGTTGACATCTTACTCATTCAACATTCTCCATGATCCATTAACCATTCATTTCCAACTTATTCCGAAATACCTCTTTCCTACAAACAAAATCATGAATCATATCCTAAGATTCAAAAATAGGAAAACAATAGTCATGAAATAATACATACCTTTGATTGGTCATTGTCAGTTTCTTCATCCTCAATCGGAATGGAATTAGGTATTGGTAAACGAACATTTTTATGCTCTTGGTGACCCCATTCACAAAACTTCTTCATAGGACATGTGTTTGCATAATGACCATGCACACCACATTTAAAACATTCAGTTGGTCCCTCAGAAAGAACTTCTTTCACTTTCCTCGAGTCAACTGGTTGCTTCTTTTTTCCATGGAAGGTTCTTGCTTTATGACCTTCATTTCCACATCTATATCATATTTCTATCCCCTTGAAACATTTTCCTAGGTGTTTCTTTCCACATCTTTGACACATAGGTTTTTTGAACACACTTACCTTCATGATTATTACCTGTACTTTCGTAGGGATTTGTTTCTTGAATATATGATGCCTTAGAGAAATTACCAAGGTTTAGGTGGTCAATCATAACTCCAGATAGTTGGTTGAGGATAATCACAAGAGTTCTCATTGCAGCTCCCATATCATTCAGTTGCTTGCTCAAAAAACTGTCACATTTTCCTTCACATCCACTGTTACTTTGGTGCCTGCTAGATCCAGCCATTTACTAAAACCAAAAAGGTCAGTGTGAGTATATCAAAAAAGACCATCATGTACTAATGAGGAAGATAAACACTAAGATATATTTACTCATTCACTTTATCTAAAACTAGGACTCTTTCTGAAATCCTAACCATTATGGTAATGCCACTTATGCTTAAAGAATACCCTAACCTCTAAAGTTATCTAAACCGACCTTTGATACCAACTATAAGGCCCCAGCCTTAAACATTACTTAATCTTGAGTTATTACAAGATTACACATTGAGGATCTTTTCAGGTTTAGAGTTTTAGATAATTAGATAATGAAGCTTCCATTACATTCCACATTTAAACAAATTGGTTACAAATAAGACAGTATTCATTCTTCCCATCAACGGAAACATATTGAAAATGAAACATGGATTCTTTCTTGACACATCCTTGACACTATCATCACATCATGTACCTTTCCCTTGACCATTGAAAAACATTTCAAAAACTTGGGATGAGCATAAAAAGCTCAGTAAGGGTTATAAAAATACGGAAAGGAAACATGAGTTCATATATACATAAGAATGAAATAATACTTTACCCATAAAACATAGGCACTTAAACATACCTCATCAAACCATGAATAAATCATAGAAAACATAAGACATAAAGGTAACTTGAGGCATTTATAGCATTCTTACGTAGGGAGTAACCCTCTTGGTTACGTTTGGAATACCCATCACAGTATATTCCCTAAATCTCTTCGGAGAAACCCTAACGTTTCACTCCTTCGCATTACCCAATGCATTGGATAGCTATATCGGGCTCACCTGCCCTTTGTTTATCATGGAACCACCCGTCTTCATAATAATTCCCAAGAACCTCAACATAATCGTATCACATAAAACATGCATAAAGGAAACATAACATTTCCAACTTTCAATCAAAAGATATCAATACAACACATTGATATAAAAACATTATGAAAACCATTTTAAATACCAAAATAAAAGAAAAGTAAAACATGGTATTTATTTTTCTTTTAAAAAGAAGGTATGGCTTGTAGAGGAAGCCGAAACTAAAATAATGGTCACGGCGGCGGAGAAGTTGCCGTCACCGCATCCGTATGACAAAAACATTCCCCTTTGTCGTTTAGTAAACACTTCATATAAAAAAGATTCCTTTTGAATAAATGTAAAAGTCAAAGGGGTTTATACACCGTATAAAAGAAGGTTGTGTATAAAACAAAATATGCCTCAATGAAAAGAGATTGAGACGAAGTCCCATACAAAGGCGGTATCCTTGGTTTAAGGATAAATTAATTAAATAATTATGTGTGACAAACGAATACACCAAATATAAGTGGATATTAAGTGTAAAATAATCAAAGATTATTCACACATATTCATAGAAAGACATATTTATGGAGTACAAGCTTATCCCAAAGAATCGAAATTGGGTTAAGAAGTTCCCTTGCAATAATTAGACAGCCTAACGCCGTCACTTCAAAATTCAGAAAAAGAGTTGATGAGAGATAAAAAGGGTATCTCATCACTTGGACATAAAATTTAAATCAATAAGGATATAAAATAACATATCCCAAAATAATATTATGTGAATTAAAAGACATAAGAAAATAAGTCTTTTTAAAAGAGGAGGGTGAAAGGTTCCCTTACCGACATGGGTATCTTTTGAAACATATGCCCCGTGAAAGAAGGACAATACATCATTGATGTAAATACTCATAAATGAAATAATATCACACAATGAGTAAAATAATGGTCAGTACATACACCACTCAAAGGAAATTGTGGCAAATGTAGCATAAATCTCATGGGAATAAAAGTGAGATGAAAAATCACTTACGAAAACTCGGCAGCCTAACGGCGCCACTTAAAACTTCCAAAAATGGATTGATGAGATCAAATAGGGTATCTCATCACATTAAAATAAAATTTACATCAAGACGAATATGAAAGAACATAACCCATCATAACAAATAGGATTTTAAAAGAAGTGACATAAAGGGGAGTACTTAAAGAGAAAGAGAGGGGTTAGATCTCTTACGAAAATTTGGCAGCCTAACGGCGCCACTCGAATCTTCCAAAATGGATTGATTATAGAGAATACGGTCTCTCATAATATGAAAATAAAAATTACCGTAAGACTAATATAAAAGAACATCCCAATAACAAGAAATATGATCTTAGAAGGATTGACATAAAAGAGTGTAATTAAAAAGAAAGAGAGGAGTAGGATCCCTTACCTCAAGTCCAACTTGTCTTGTTCATTTCTTTATATTCATGAATAATAAACTTTGGTCAATTAATAATTGCCTAAGTACCTCCTTTATAGATTATTATTCAGTTTATATCACATATTATAATGTTATAATAATTGTTTAATAATGTTAGTTCATATCAGACGTTTTTGCCGATGTTTGGTACATGAGTCAAAAATGAACTTGTTTGAAAAAAGATTGCCCATGTAGTTATAAGTAAATAATTTCAAGAATAGTATTAATGATTAAAATATCATATATATCCAGTAAATATTCATTTCATACTATTCCATATCATTTTGAGATAAAAAACAAAAAGCACCGTTCATGGAGACGGTAGGCCGTATGTACGCATGAAAGCTACTTCCATTTCTATTTCATATTTAATGGAATTAAAACATAATGATACATAATAGTATTTTAATTCCAGTATGGTATCATATATAATATTATTAAATATATCCTTTATACGTACCACATATGGTATTAACGAATCAAATCACTTTGAGGGGGCGGTAGTCCGCACTTCCTTAAATGATGATATCGCGTTTACCCAAAATGGAAACCATAAAGGTATGCCCAAAATGAAAAATACACAAGCTTAAGGAAAACATAAAAATATTATATATCACATATAAATATAGTTTCATCTTAATGGCCACCTTTGAAGGTGTTAAAAGAATGTTGAAAAATCATCGTTTCGGGAGGCCGAAATTTGCCATCCACGGAAACAGTATGTTTTTTAACCATTAGATGTAGGTGTGTGAAAGTGTAGCTCGAATCCTTATTATAAAAACATCTTAGTATATTGATTATACTGTGTTTTTTAAAAATGAAATGAATAAAAAGAGTTTAGGGGGTTGGAGAAGCAAAATAAAACAAAAGGACTCAAGTGAAGACATTACCTTAAAATCGAGTAACTTCCTTTGGTTTGAGCTCAAAGGATTCCTTGGGAAGACTTCTGCCCAAAGTGAGGATTCAAGGAGTAAGAGAGGGAAGTGGAGAGACAAAATGGGTAGAGGTTGGCCGAGCCAAAGGCTTTGGTAGTGTGGGTAAGGAGGTAGAGGTGGGGGCCTTTTATAAGAGGAGAGGAGGGGAACTCTTGGAAGGTAAAGAAAAGTCACTTTATTTTAAAATGGTATTCGTATTTAAGAGGTCCCACATTGATGTGTTTCGAGGATAAGGTGATAAGGGTTCGAAATCCACTCATACAATAGGTTTTGGACATGTGTAGGTCTTAGATATTACATTATCTTTCCATTTTATTTAAATCGTTAAATAATGAGGTCATCGCTGCATCATCATGATGTCATAAATAATTTAATTTATATAATGTCTAAAAATTATAAACATAATACTATGATGTAGGAAATATTTTTATCTTTCCAATTAATATTTATAGTCAAAAATATGATTTGTATAACCCCATGTAAAATTTTTTTTAGTAAAACATTTCATGTTTGTCTCATTTTTACTTTAACTGTAAATAAAAAGATATTAATGTCATTTTCCAACCAAAGTCGCTTCATGGGGTCCCCAGGTTGACCCATGGGTTGTCTTGGTCGGCCATGACACATCCAATGAGGTTAAGACATATGTCAAGTTCATTTCATATTATTAAAACACTATTTTTACCTTAAACTACACTAATTACCTCTAATCGCGATTAAAAACTTAATAAGTTACTATTCACGAAAAAATTATTTTTATCCCATTGAACCAAATTTTACTTCTTAATGACAACCATGTATGTCGGATTTTTGAAATTCAAAACACAAAGATGGAAAAATTTCATTTAAACGGAAAAATCGGTTTTTATAAGTACTACTTAGTGGTTTCACTATTCATCAAAAATTGAAATTTTTCAGAAAAATACCAAAAATTAACCCTAAGCTATATTTGATATTCCAAATTCAAAAATGAAGTCAATTTTAAAAAATTCAAAACATATAAGTCACATTAATTAATTTAATAATTAATTCCCTCTGTCAGAGCAAATAGCGTGTTTTTATGAAACAATAAGTATCAAAAGATTAACACTAGTTTATGTCTGATTTCAAAGTGAAATTAATTACAATGACCAATATTGGATTAAATGGTAAAAATATATTCTAATTTCACTTTAAAACCAATTCAAAAGATAATCTAATCATATAAATAAATTTGATTAAAAAGGGGTTTTGAATTAAAATACAACATTTTACACTATTCATTAAAAAATGAACTTTATCAGAAAGATACCAAAAAATTATACAAAGTAAATTTTGATGTCCCAATTCTTAAGAAGAGTTGTATTTGGTCCAAAAGGATGTTTAAGAGTGAACAAAACTATATTTAATGACAGCTCTCCATAAAAAGGCGATAAGTGAACCTTTAGTGAAAACTAGGGCATATACGCCTAAAATCGAATTATTTCTGTATTATATGCCTTTATCTTTTATTGGATAAATGTAAAAACATTAAAAAACATATATAATCATATTTTAGTTATTTATATCCATTCCTGCCAATACAACGGCTGCATGTTAACTACCATTTAAAATAATATTATTTTATTATTTGAGTGCAACGTAAGATTCCCAAGAAACTCGTTGTTGCGTGTTGGGTACGCCATCGAGCATAGCATCCCATTTAAAGTCATATTAATACTTTATTCACAAATATGGATAAATATGAAAATTTCATATTCTTTATTTACCTGGGGTGTTACAAGGTTAACCAACCTTCAACCATGGAAACTACAAGGTAAGGTTTTATTTCACAATCTCTTCATTATCCAAGGTTGTCTATATGTAATTATCTAATGGGATCTCTTTATCAT
The DNA here is from genome assembly GCA_963277665.1 of Viscum album. NCBI lineage: Eukaryota > Viridiplantae > Streptophyta > Magnoliopsida > Santalales > Viscaceae > Viscum > Viscum album. Next base: position 1,796,837,066 of record OY728137.1, read on the forward strand.
TCACATCCATGTTTCTTAAAAAAGTATTTCAAGTCATTATTACTATTTTATATACTATGGGTTAAAGTCATTTTTACCCTTTTGAATTTTTATAAAAAGTTTATAAAGGAATATTTTCGTCTTTTTCCAAACAAGTTCCTTTTTAAACTTTTAGACAGAATTAAGGTAAGAATGTCTTTTTTTAACTTATACGGTGGGTGCAGCTATTTTCCGTTGTTATAAAATCATCGAAGCATCCCTTAAAAGATTATAAGAATATTTGGTAAGTAAATGTTTTATTTTATAATTATGTGACCTTTAAATGATTTCAAAATGAATATTTTAGGAATTTGTGAAAGGTACTATTTATCAAGATCATAATTTTAAATGTTTTAAAGATTTATCTTTCTAAATATTTTTAATTAATGTCCATGTTTTCAAAATGATTTTAAGGATTTATATATATGTACATGTATGTATTTAAATGATATTTCTTCTCAGAAGTTTCAAAGTGGTATGGGACACTTTGATTCAAAAATCTCTTTTAAATTACTTCCTTTATAAATGTGTGACTTTTAAATGATTTCAAAAAAGAGATATTTATCTAAAATAGTTTTCATTTCATCTATTTCAACATCATTTGATGGATTTTATTCTTATTTTAGGTTTATTTACTATGATACAAAACATCCATATTGTATTGAAGGTTTTGTGATATGTCTGACTGTGGATTTTTTATTTCTATATCATTCATGGTTTATGGAGAAAGTATTGACATTTAGTATGCTAGTTTTAATACAAATGTTTATGTTATATTTCAACCTGTTCATATGAGGAATGAATTGGACTTAATAAGTGACGGGTGGATCCCGCTAAATCTCCTCGATGCGTCGGTAGGTCTCATGAGATAGACTAGTGTCTTGGAAGGAGGCCTTGACAAAGTCTTATTTGTAGTCTTGGCACGAGGCCTTGGTTAGGTGGTTATGATAGTCTGTAATTATGCATTACATCATTATGAAAGTGGTTATTGATATTTCATGTGATTATTCAACTAGTATAATATCCATGGGAATAAGTAAATGGAATTATTTCATTTTATTTTTTCCATATTATGCTGAAGTTCAATTTTAAAAGGCTTTTGTTTTAGTTATACATTGCCTTAAATGTTTATGCTTAATTATGAAAGTTTCCACTATATTTTTATCCTTACTGAGCATCTTAGCTCACCCCTTTCAATGTTTTATTTTTCCCATGATGTGAAGAATTAATTTATGAATGACCTACAGGGATATGTATGAGGGGATAGAAAGACAATATGTTGTTGTAGTTATTTTCACATTATGATGTAATGTTAGACTTATGAATATATCTAGTGATTCCAAGGCTACTAAACTAATCAGTCTTTCAAGAATTGAAATTTTGTGATCATTCCAATGTTATGTAATAATGCACCGACTCTGGGTAACTCGGGTCGGGGCGTTACATTATTCCTTAGACCTTGAGGAACCTACAAAATTAACTTACACAATTAAGCATAAGGACTATGTCTTTTGAGATCAAAATGATAAAGGGAGGGGGATACATGATAAACTACTTCCAAATAAATGAAATTTAAATATTTCATCCTAGAAAACATGTAATGATAAATCATGGTATGATCTCCCAAGTGTTCCCTAAATTTTTACTACACACATAGGGTAGTACCAGAAATTATACAAATTCAGATGGTAGATGAAGCATCCTTGATTTAAACCAAAAAATATGACTTTTCAAAGATTATGATTTATCCTTTATAGTTAATAATGGTCCATGGATAGATTAAACCAGATAATCCCCCCTTAAAAATATGGTATAGCTTGTATGGAGGCAGTATGATAAAGTATGGACCGTCCTCTTCCTTGGTTGCTACTTGTGAAACATTAGTCTCTTCTCATGATGTCTTCATAAGGTATAATTCATCAAACAAATAGTTAAAGGTAAAGTGAGAGTGTAATTATATTTGAATAAAATTAAAACATGATGTATCAATATCAAATTCTTCCACATCAAAGTAATCATCTTTTTTCATGGTTTTCTTAGGAAAATCCAAGGTCATCTCATCCTGAACATCCTTAAAAAAATATTCAAAATGTCCAGGGAGCTCCACATGTTCCTCAATAGGTGTACATCTAGCTTCAATTTCTTCCACCATGGAATAACAAAGATTCTATAAATATGTAAAATAAAACCAATAGGGAGTGATTTATATTTATGTTTCAATAAAATCAGATGAGATAGATTATGAGAAGTGATCAAATCCAAGACATGGTTCAAATTTATTCAATTCCTCAGTGGTAAGTGCCTCTTAGAGTGGACACCATGAGAATAGAGGTAGGTAGTCGGGATCCTCCAGCTTGAATTCAAATTCCAACACTTGGGTTGTGTCTTCCTTCAATGGTTCCAGATATTCTTATTTGTATTATATGTGGAGATCAGGCAGTTCCTCGCATTTAATCATGAATTCATCAAATATTTGTTGATCTCCCACTTGTATCTTGGCATGTACATATTCCTTCTTTTACACCTCATATTATTACTCCAGATTAGGTTTGGGTTTCTCCATTAACGCAAGAACATAATCAAATGCTCTTTCATCTTTTCTCATCAGGTGTTCAATTCATTCACTAAGTTCGTTCACCTATGCTCTTCTAAGACCTTCTTGTTGTTGTTGTTGTTGTTGTTGATTCACCTATGTTTAATTTTTCCTTGCATAATATTTTTAATTTGAATAAATCATGGAAGTATTTTTTTTGTTTTTTTAGAAATTAAATATAAATAAGATTTGAAAATTGGAAAAGAAAATGAAATACTGATTAGCTCCATGACAACAGCGTCAGTTTTGATGTATGCCTGTCACGGGTCATGGAAAAAAGCAATTATATTTTTCCTAGTGCCACATAGAGGCAGACTAGGGTTGTCTCTCTTGAGGAGCCTTCACAATGTAGTTATTCAACTTCTTCTTTATCAAATAGAGTATCTTTTTGTGGTTTTTTATTACTAAATATAATGACATGTATAATAGGAATTCTAAATTTATACTAATATTCGAGTAAAAACAAAATAACGATAGGAAGAAAGTACTTGGTTTTTGGGTTCAGTCAGGAATTTAATCATTATTATCATTTATATTCCTGAATCTAGTTTGATAACTCAAACTTGAAATCTGATGTTTCAGTCACTATTTTTTTCCAGAATAAAAATAGCTTGAGTCACATGTTGTTAGGGACCATCAACCAATCAGGGAAATTCGACTTTCCCATGCATACTACTCACGTCTATCAATAATTTAGAAAAATAATTAAGGGAAATTAAAAAACCCCTTGAATTTATCCCAAGCCAAGCCTCGGGTTCAGCATCTCATTTGCAAGAATAAGATATCACAAAGGTGGATGGATTTGAGTAAAAGAGAGAGAGATGGAGAGAAAAATAATTTATATTGAATGTGAAAATAATAATAATATTAATTATTATTATTACTATTATTCTTATTATTATTATTATTATTATTATAGAAAAAAAATTTCAAAATATGAGAGAGAAATAAAGAAAAAAAATTAAAATTAATATTGAAAAATTAATAATAATAATAATAGTTTGTAAATATTATTATTATTATTATTATTATTTTATAAGAAATTAAATGGTTGAAACCAAGATAAAAATCCATAGATTTATTTAAAATAAATTCAAATTCCAAATTAAATTAAAATGAAAACTATCCTAAAATAAAAAAATAGAAATGATGGAGAATAGAGGAGCAACAACAGTGCCCAGCTCTTGGTGGGATCCCTCCTTTGTTGTGAGCTCCGAGTTGATAATTTACGAAGGAGGCGAGGGACTCCTTTTATAGGAAGAATTCATCCCATTAAAAAGTGGACATTTTTGAACCATTGAATGGAATTTTCTCGCATGTCTCCCTTCATCAAAGTTCTTCCTCATTGTCATTCACGTCTGGTCTCAAAATTTCAGTTCATTTGGACACCAGATGTAAGAGTTATGAATTTTTTTTGGCAGATGGTTTTCTTGGATGAAGGTTCCAAAAAGCTCCATTGGAGGTGTGTGATAATATGTGATTCCTTTATGGTGGTGGGATCCTTGTTGTCCTCATGAAAAATTCTTTAACTTCAAATTTTAAGGCCTCTACATGCTCAAATCATCCCATGGTCTAGAAGACAATGTTTAAGGAAATACAACGATAATTATAACAAAAAATCACTCAATTTAGAATTATAATTTTAATTAAATGAACAAAAAATCCTTGACATAAAAATATTCCAAATTACCCATAATTTTTATAAAACCATTAAATACATGGGTTATATCATTGAAAAAAATAAAAAAAATATTCATTATTTGATTAAAAATATGCACATAAAATTTCTCTGACATGGAGGTGTCGTGCTCAGAGATAACAATGGACCGGTTCTCATGAATTTTAATGGATTTCATGGTCTTGGATACTCCATAATAGTAGAATAAAAGGTTCTACATAATTATTTGGACATATGTTTGGAAATTAATTATCACCCCTCATTGATTCAAATAAAATTTGTAGTAATTTATAATTCAATTCACCACAAGATCAATACTCCCGGATCGATTGCTTATGAAATATGACGGTTAATTAGGTGCATTCATAAGGGTGTTTCTATAAAACAAACATGGTGTGAAGTCAATAAATTGGCTATTTTTTATCCTCCAGTAGAGTAAATAATTAACTAAGGATAATTGGTTCTAATGTGGGTAGTCTTCCATCGGAATGTGTTGGCTTGGTCAGGAGGATTCTCATGGTTTGCACTATTTTAGACCTCCCTAGTTTTGGATCCTTGAGGTACTTTTCCATTGTTTACTTACTATTTTTTCAGTAATAAAATAATATTTTGTGTGAAAAAAAGAATATAAGGGAAATCATAATTACAAAATTAGTTTTATAAATTTCAATATGGAATTTTTGGAAACTTCAGAATTAAAGTGGAGGTCAATCTAAATGTGTTGGAATAAGAATGAATCATTGATGTCCTGACTAATACAGTTGAAGAAAAGTTTAATAGGGTTTATGAACTTGATTGAGAAGTCATGGATTAGAGGTGAAAGAGAATGGAATAAGAGAAACTCTTTAAACCCAATTCGGTATTAGGTTTTGCAATGAAATCAATATTAGTTGAGGTTAAAGAAGTACTACGAGTAAATATTGATCCTTGTATTCGTATTTCAAATGTGAAAATATATATAAACAAAGGGAATGATATTTTATATAATAATACAAAGGATAATAAATACAAACCTTATGTCAATCAAAATTCTTTAAATCTGGAAAATAATGTTACTTATGGAGAATCATAGAATCATTCTTTCTTAAGTGTTTAAAATGTTACAATGACACCCAATGTTATGTGTTATTTACTTGGAAAATTATTACACTTACAATATGCTCACTCTATTTCAAAAATATTATTTAGTTAGAAACAACACTATAAAAATGTAAGAAACCCTCCATTATGTTATTATAAATTTAATGGTTATTTTTTCGGGTAATGGTTGTAGACACAATGCAGCCTAAAGTTCCCCAATGGTATAATGTAAACAAACTCATGAAAATAGGAAGGGAGGAAATCAGTTTCTAATAATCACATCAAAAAAATTTAATACTACAATTTTTTTTTTGTATATTGAAAGGTAAATTTTTAAAAAAAAGAGTTGTATGAGTATTAATTATCAGATACAGTTCATAAAGGATCATAGAAGAAGACTAAATGGCATGATAAGGTAAGTATTCTTGTGGTTTATTTGAGGGAAAAACATAAGCAAAATTTATGGGATCTAGATAGTAGATCTACCTCACACATTATTGAAAATAAATATTTTATTATTGAAATAAAATATGAAAAAAATGGAGTAATTGTTATAGAGATGATGTAGGACTCTAAGTTATTAGCTCTGAGAGGGCCATAATTTTTTGAAAAAATAATTGAAATATAGAAGTGATCTTATTAAAAATGATTAAGATGCAATTTAATGAGTGTGAGTAGGTTTTTTGACCCTGGAAATGATATGGAATTTACCTAGAATGTTTTCATTATTAGTGTAATGTATGGACCAATTTTTCCTTCAAGGATGATGAGAGATATAGAACCAATAATTGATAGGTGAATAAAACTAGTGCATTCTTTATAAATTGTATGAAAAAAAATTACTGAACAAGTGTGTTGGGAACTTAATAAAAAGATCTATAAACAACCCATTAAATACTGAGGGACAATATGACTTTCTTAATCTTATATGTGACAATACTTATACATGAAAATATTTTAAAAGGGGGAAAATACTTGATAACCTATAAAAAATTAATTGAATGTAATCTAGAGTATTATATCTTGGTCATGTGGATGTTTATGAGATAATAACTCTTAATTAGTAAAATGGAATAAGGTATTATGTCATGTTTTTTAGTTATTTTAGTATGATATGTTTTTTGGTGGTGATTACTCATGGGACTAAAGTATACAAGGTCATCACTCATTACCAAAGAGAAGATAAAATAATTCATGGGGTGAAAATTCATAAGTTTAACATAAAAAATGGTTTGTAATTCCTAGATACCCATGTAGATAATTATATATTGAAAAATGGAATTCATAATTTGGTTTTAGCGTTGAAAAATACTCCAAAAATAGAGTTGTTGAAAGAAGAAATCATATCATTTACAATTTTGATACACTATTCAAATTAAAATATCCCTACTAGAGATGTATTGAAATGAGGTACTCTTATCTGTGGTGAAAATATCAAATGTAAAATATATTTTTTCAAATAAATATATTATCCCATTTGAAATTTGTAATGGAAATAATATCATGGTTAAATACTTTTGAATATTTGAAAGTAAATAATTCAATCTAAACATGAAAATTTTAAATTTCACAGCATGCAATGATTAATGTATCATTCTAGGATATTAATCTAATAGTTAGGTATATTGATGCTATAGTAAATCTTTTCAAAGAAGGGTTGAATGTTATAATGTTACTTTGAAATAAAATGAGCATATTTATAATTATGACAACCATATTTAAAAAACTAATAAACATAATTTTCACAGAATCAATAAATAATGTGTGGTAGATTGTGAAGATGAAGTGTATGGATCAATTGGAGTTTGGTGGGATGAACCAAACTCCAATGATAGCTTTTTTGTGAGGATAATAAATCAGAAAAAAACATATAATTAAATACTCTAACAGTTCCAAAATCACTAATAACAATATAAAGGGTGGCTGGATATCCCTAGTTAAAACCTAAAGGATGAAGGTTCATTGAAAAACACAATTTATATCTATGTTGGAGGAACCAAACATTTAATGATTATTTTATTGTTGTAGGTTTGGTGAAATCAATTAATGTAGTGCTCGGTTAAATTGGGAAAAATAATAATTCGTAAAATATCTCAGGCCAAAAAAAAATTGATCAGAACTATGGGGGTATTCCTAAAAAACTAAATTAAGATGTAATAGTGACATATAATAAGGAATGACTCATGTGAAAGGGTTACTACCATTTTGATGAGATTGACATTGAAAAAAAAATTTCACAAGTGTCCTAATTAGAAACCATTGGATAATTTTTTTGTGATTACTATAAAAAGATTTTTATAGTGAATCAAATGGATTTAAAATCCTAATTCCTGAATATAGTATTTGAATATGAAGTTTTAATTGAAAAATTAGATGTGTTTCTCATCCCTGATAATAAAATAAATGTGTTATGGTTTAAAAATTTGTTATACGGGCAGAAACAAGCACCACCACCATGGTACTCATTGTTAGATAAGTATATAAGGAATATTGGTTACCATTGAGGAGGGGATGAAAATAACTTATATATCAGGAAGGAACAAGGGAAGTGGAGGGTCAAACATTTGTAGGTTTCGATTATTACGTAGGGATTTTTAAAATAAATCCAATGCAATTAATTTTTAGATTTGATGAGGTGTTAATTTGAAATGTCTTTAATTTATGAATTATTATTCTTTATTGGGATGAAGGAGATTCAATTGAAAGAATAGATATTTGTCACCCATACCAAATTTTTAAAGGACATGTTAAAACAGATTAAAATGGGAGATTAAAAAACAATGAAATCTTATATGGGTACATAGATGAAATTGACTAAAGATGACGATGGTGGAAAAATGGATGCAAAACTCTATATGAAAATTATTGATCTCTTGATCTAAATAAAACCATCTATTCATGAATTTTTTTGCACGTGTCAAGCTGGAGCATATCATATTTGTACCAAGGAAAGTAACATGATTGATATGATATACATAAATCAATATATGAACCAAAATGTGAACGATGGTCTATATTACTATAAATATTATCTATAAAAATTGGTGGGATATGTTGAAGCTGGTTGAATTAGTTTGGGTGACGACTTAAAATCCACCTCCATAGGTGTGTTCTAAAATTGCATCTCTTACATTTTTTTTGAAAAGGAAGAAGTAGTAATGTTTATATATAATAATTTCAATGTCATGGTTTATGTTGAAAACTCAATATTTTACTCTTTTGATATGGATGCAATAATAACATTAAGACATTGGTATTGATGTCATATCACAATTATAGATTATGTACGATAACTCTAGATCTATAAAAATTATAAAAAACTAATAAATAGTTTCTCAAAAAGAACATCTAAAATATTATAATTTCATTGAAGATAAAGTGAAGAATAAAGTTGTCAAAATGGAGTATGTGATGACATGAGATCATTATTCCAATATCCTAACAAATGATTTACCAAAAATTACATTCTAATTGCATTGGGTGGCCATTGGAGTCCAACCAAATCCATCTATTCAGATATAATCATAAATGAAATCCCACTTCCCCAAATAAATTTAATTAACATAAGAGTATCAATTCATCCATACTATCATGTTACATGTTTCTAACTCTCTTTTGTGCATCCTCAGAAAATTAATATTTGGGTTTATTTTCAAAGAGTTATAAGACATGTTTCACACAGGGGGAGAATATGGGGAGAATATGTTTAAGGGGGGTTATGTTTTTCAAAATTCATGGGTTTAAGGTTTGTTATGGATGTTTTCTTCGTGAAATTAAATAATGTGTTATCATATGAGAATTAATTCATTACTCTAGTCTCTCACATCAATCATTCTCTCATGTGAGCATAGATTTTCTAGTAAATGAACTGTTGATGAAATCCTTGAAGGAAAAGGATCAAAATGATGTTCAGGTGTGGTTTTTAAACTATATACTATGATTTAAGGGAAATATAGTTTTTTTGGAATTTTTAACAAAAGAAATTTGGGGTAATGTATTTAAAAAATCCCTTTTGGAGTTTTTTAATGTTTTTTTGGAAAGGTGAACAAATTCGGTCAATTGATTCTTCGAATGGTTGAAGGTTTGTGATGGAGTGATCTTCCTAGAAGACATATCTCAAGCTACAGAACCTTTAATACAATATAGAATATGTTTCTTTGAGAACAAAATGTCATAGTAAGGCAAAGTATAGTGTATAAGAGATGGTGTATAGTAACATAAAATTTTAACTATGCCATAGTATCCATGGTTACAGAAAAATGTTATTTATAATAATGAAATAATATGGCCAAGACCACTCAACACAAGAACCCGAGACACCCTCAAATAAGATGGGGGAAACATTAGTAACTATTTAGCAGAGAGGGAAGATCGGGGTATAAATTTGAGGGTAGGCCATGATGAAGGTTGAGCTATGTGAGATGGTTCTTAGCCTCTCACATCTAGGGTGGAACAGGAAGCTATAGTAAAGCATCATTATTTGTCATAATTGAATTGGTGGCTGAGAGAAATCCTAGTTTTTATAGAACTATATTTATATGAAGAAGTACATTGGGAAACATGATCATTTTGAATGCTCATTATTCAATTAAACCATGATTCAGGACCCTTTAAGAGGATTTATGAGCTTTCTTGGTGCAACTAAAAAATTTGAAGTGTCCACAACATGGAGAGTTGTTTGTGCTACAGTTATTTTGGAAGATGAATTTACAATACCATAACTACTCAATGCATCTTGGTGGGTCCATATTTCAATAAATCATGGATTTTAGGGATTTTATATGATATAGGATCTCATTTCATTGTGAACTTCTCATGTTGTAGTAGGTTTGGTGAGCCAGTCATTTAGATAATGACATAATTTTGAGAAATGAGAGCATTAATTCACGTTATTTATAGATATGGTAAAATATATATGGCCACAATGTATTATTCTACAACACTACAATGTGTATTAATAAATTTTATTTCTACACCATAGAAAATCAAGACACACCATAGCTAGTTAGTCCTATTCAGCTAGTAGTTTCATCAAGAAACAGACTGAGGGATATATTTCATAGATTACTATATCATTTTTAGTGATATATAATGGTTCATAATGATAAAAAAAATTATATAGGGAACATGGAATAATACAAGATATAATGTATTCAATCATAACCATTGTAACGATTTTAAATGATAATAGAGTCTATCAAAATAAGATATATGTCTTCAAACTATTATGTAGAATTTTCCTAGAGAATTTACACCAAGGAATTATGTGGTATTTATAAGAGTATTATCTCACTAGAACATCATTATAAGTTTCATAAGAGGCACACTAAGTAAGGTGTATTATCAAAATCTTCTTACATTACAGATGATCAATAATGTGATAAAGTAAATTGTTAGGTCATTACCTTGTTGAAAGGAAGAGAACATTAAAATGTTTTTAGAATAGTTCATTTGAAGGGTCATTGAAACCACAATTTTGGGTAAATAAAGTAAACCAGTGAGATATATTAGTTTTGTTACCGTTGACACTCCTTTCTGTCACAGATTCTAATGAATGAAAAGGGAAATACCTTAAACACAAATTGATTCTTACTTTGAAGAAACATCAAAAACCAACAAAGGCATGGACATGGATTTATTTAAGCATGGGCTGCGCAAGTTCTAAGATGGTCGCGCAGGTATACCTGTGCACCAAATATTGGGCGTGTAGGTGACATGTGTGCCCTATTTGATTTTTTCTCAAGGTCTTCATCAGCCTATAAATACCCCTTGTGGGCCCCCCATTTGGAAACGAAAAAATTCCAAAAGTCAGATTTGAGCTCTCGTATCCCTAGTCTCTTCTTGAAGTCTTCCAAACACTTATTAGCAAATTTCATACCTAAAATGGAATATCTAAAGAGGGGGAACAAGGCCAAAGTGTTAAAATTCACCAACACTTGCACGCCTAAGTGTCAAACCCTTAAGGGAAATGGTCACACCTGCGCGCCACCTTATCCATTCAACAGAACCTGCACGCCACCCTTTTTCAAGCCTTCAAGGATAATACTAAGGGCTCTAGCCAAGCCTTGACCCAGTATTACCCTATGGTTTGACCGGCGTGCAAGTACCCATGTGTCGTGCAGGTATACCTGCGCGACCAAGACCTGTGCGACCCCAACAGAACCTACGTGCCTGTATCTTTTTGGGGTGCCCCTCTGGCCTATACAACTATTTTCTTCAATTCCACCTCTACACTTCAAGACTTATCCTTCAAAAACCTCTTCAAACTCATTTTTGGCATGGTTCCTTTGTTGGCTTCTTTATCTAAAAGGAATTCTGTGGAACACCTCTCAAAACCTAGAGATTTTCTTGTCTTCATGTCACTAAGGTGAGCGATTTCATTAATTCAACCTCATCATTTAAGATTAGAAGATTTTTAATTTGGTAGTCCTTTTTAGGAGTAAGCCCCAAGTCCCCTAACTTGTGCCTCCTTTTCAGGAGTAAGCCCCAGTCTTCATGTTCCCTTATTTTTGGGCATCCTCTTTAGGAGTAAGGCCCAAGTTCACAAATTTAGGGCCTCCTTCTCAGGATTATTTCCCAAATTACGTGTTCCTTAAACTGGGCCCCCTTTTTAGAAGTAAGCCCCAGTCATAAATTCCCCTTAACCAGGGCATTGTCCTTAGGAGTAAGCCCTAGTCTTAATTTAATTTTGATTTGGGATTCCTCCTCAGGAATAAAACCCAATCATGAGTCCACTATAATTTGGGAATCCTTCTCAGGATTAAGTCATATGTTAAGTATCCAAATCTCCATAAAGCACATATACCTTTATGGACCTTGTTTCAGGGTTTCATCCTTGAATTAAATCCAAATATTAATCTATTTGGGTAGTCATACATACATAAGCCCCACATCATTCCATATGACTGCATATTTTGTTGCACAATCATCAGGTTTTACTTATACCTCTTGTCTCTCATTATGATCATGACTCACATGAGCTTATAGTGTAAAAGTAATTATTAAATCTTTCTTTGGGCCATAAATTATGCATAAACCGCATACTTCTTTACTCGAACTATGTCGGTTCTGATTCCTTTTCTAAATAAGGATACGTAGGTTTCCCATCTGTGGGTACGATCCCAACTCTAAAATAATCCATGTCCTTATGAATGAAAATAAACTTCAAGTTCCCCACTGAGTGGATTTAAAACCAGTATGGTTATTATAATGACCAAGTGATATCTATATAATGTATTTAAGGATACCATTGACTAAGAGTATCTAACAAATACAGATGATTCTCTATCAATGAAGAACCACGAATACATATAAAGGATTCTCTAAATCTCATACATATCAATCATTGATTGTCAGATCTAAAGGAAAGCTCATTTTCATACATGGTAATTCAATAAGGATTCACGAACATAACTTAAATCTATAAAGAGAGTCCCATAGTAGACAATAATTCCCCTCAAAATGGTGTGATGACTCCGACCTCACATCCTCTCGACCAATGAAAATTCTTAAGCCTCATCGGTTCACAACTAATGAGCACCTACCTTTGGGAAGTAGGTCCAAATGGATATAGAATCATTAGATGTTTTCATTTCTATGATCAAATCCATTAAAAACCGATTGGAATGTTTTAACCTTAAAAAAATGAGGTCATTCCCATTTCCAGAGGTAAAAAAATGGTGAACCCGATGTGAATCCTTAACCATGTTAAATGATGTTTTACTTATTTGTTAGGCCTCTATTTGAACTCAATGAGAGGGCCAACAAAACAATCAATTACATATGCGCTCATCCAAAAGATTTAGTGGCCGAACATATCTTGATTATGCCTATTATATCAAACAGGCACTCTTTTCCAAGATCTTCTGCGTTACAGAAAATGATTCTATAAAGTTCACACCAGGGAATACCTCTACTGTGAATACATCTGCTGCTACTCTTGTTGGATCTCCATCCTCTATGAGGATGTCATCACCTACTCAGCATCTTCAACGCTGGGTATCAAATGCACTGGTTAAGAAATACTATCAACAGGGTACCATTCCAACTCTGGAAGCTGCTCGACAAGCCCTCCAGGTTAATAATTTACCCTGGTTGTCCAGACAGCGATGACCAGCGATCAAGAAGAAGGCGGTGCCAACCACTGTCTCCAACCGTTTCGGGATGTTGTCCCCAGAAAATAACTACATGTACCTCCCATACTACAGGGAGGTTTATCCGGAGGTCACTCAGGGTCTCCAATCAAAGATTTATGAGTCCTTCTCGAGGACTCCCACCAACAATCGCTTCCAGACTCGTGCGGTTGTGCACCTTCAACATGATGAGGGTGTCATCTCCAGGAATTCGGCTCAGGTTCCTTGAATCTGAGCAGGAAAGAAAAACGGCCATAGGCAAAATTTGGTCAAAAGTTAGCAGGTTCTTATCTCTTCCATCTTTGGAGAAGTCCACCAACCTAACTTGGTGGCAAGCAATGAGCGGGCACATACACCCGTCCGTCCTGATGTTACTGCCCAGCAGACTCTTCTGGAAGCAACACCCCAATCCCATCAGGCAATTACGGTAGAGTGTTATAGGTAGGCATATACACCTGTTTATAACTCATCAGCTAGTCAGCAGGCTCATCTGACTACAACCAAAGAAGGTCCCCAATCTAATATGGAGGCAATTGATAAATAGGGACATACACCTGTTTACATTCAACAATTATGTCAGCAGTCTCTTCGGCTAGTATTGAAGGAAATTCATCAACCCTACTTGAAAAAGAATACACAGCAGGCACATACACCTATCAATGTTCATCAGGCTAACCAAAAGTCTCGTTTGGTAGCACCAAGAGAAGTCAGTCGGAAATCCACAATGAAAAATTTGGAGGAGACTCAACTCTCTAACCCTATGAATGATTACTGTCAGAATTCAATGACATGAAATGGAGGATAGGAGCATGCACATACACCTAATCCAGATACAGAATGGACATATATTCTCATTCTAGCAGCAGAAGTCACCAATCACATTCTGACAATGGTTAAAGAGTAGAAGAAAATCCCTGCTCATATTCTAGATGCCTATCAGAATATCATAACAGCTTTAGTAGCATCACAGGGAAAGAAATACAAATATTTCCTTGTCAATGGATTGACTCATCAACATATCACTCAGGAATAGACACACACCTTTTTTTCTATCCAAGAAGGTCATGGCACATACTCCCCTATGTCATATGGACAATCAAGTCAGGCACTTGCACCTGATCTGAATGGAGATAATCAGTCTAACCTGTCTATTTCTCTTGAGCAGGCACATAGACCTACCCATAATAAACACTTTTGTCAAAAATTGGTTCTTCAAGTGAGTAAGAAAGAGTATAAGAAGAAGACCCTCTAAGAACGGTCAAGAAATCAAGATCCAATCTTTAATAAGGCCTTGGTCAATGTTGGAGTTCTTGAAGCACTCAAAAAATTGTCTGTTACTACGGAAGATTATACTCTCTCATTTACCAATAGTGGGTACAATAATTTCGAAGGTCTGCACCAGAAACTTCCTCATGAAGCCTTGATTCATGAAAGTTCGGTCGATCTTGAAGTTTCATCTTCAGATGAGAGTCACAAGAACCCCTAGTGTGGCCAGAAGATCAAGGAGAAAAAGGTTTCATCTTTTGCTATAACCCACCATGGTGGTCCTCCCCATGATGATGAATTTATCTGCGAAATTCCTCTCCACAGTAGTAATTCACATTGCCTGTAAAATGCTCCAATGGACAATGTACTGACGAGAAAGCCCTCTTATCTTGAAGCACTTGAAAATGTGAAGCTAGTCATGTCTGATTCTTTACCACTAGCAAGTGAAATACTTTCTCAATCAGAAGATATCCTGGGGTGTAGGTCATTCTCAAAACCACTCCTGGGTCATTCATATTCTAGTTTGATTAATTAATTATCTACCAATCTTGTTGAATCTGATGAAGCAACAAAGAATCACCATCTCTGGTCTAATCAGGTAGAATAATCTTCATTGAATGATAAAGAGGAAATGCTGAATATGGGAAAACAACTAGTGATAGGTGAAGTACCAGTCATGTTTTGGCCTTTGGCTAAATCTCAGTATGATATTATAGAAATGTTTACGGAAGATTGTATTCACGATATTAGTATCAACATGTGGAAAACACTTTGTTAATTGAAAAAGAAAATATTATCTTATGATGAATATGAAAATCATGTCATGATAATAGAAGGGTTACAATGCCATATTGATTTGGCATCTCTCTCAGTTTCTTGAGATCTGAAGGCTGAAAAGAAGCAGAGAGCCCTTTAGCATTCATAATTTGGTGCACTAAAAATATTGCGCCAGTTAATTTCCAATGCCCTATCTAGTATTCATATCATGGTATGGGGTGTTCATGGAGAACTGCATTTCACTGTACTCTCCAATCAACAAAGCCCGCCAAAAATGGTCTCATACAATGTTATTTCCCATGGCTGGCCACATCCAATTGGTTTTGAATGTAGTCAAAGGCTTGCTCAGGAACAGGCCACAACTAGTTCTTCCCAAAATCTGTCATACAAAGAACAAGTTGTCAAATTACTCTTGAATCAATCAAATAAGAATATCGAACAGGATTCTCGTTTAGAGTAGGCATGTCATCAAGTGACAGAAGTTTCAGAAATCATCCAACGGTCATTTGAACCATGTGATTTGAGTGGATTTGGTTGATACATCCAGCCAATTTCTGGACTAAGGTCCACAAGATCAGAAGATCTTATAAGAAAGTCTCAAATGTAGTATCTCGAGAGCCACCCCAACTTTCCAGACTGGGGACTCTTTTGAACCAACCCTTGGGATCAACAAATAGGAATTGAGGAGTTGAGCAGGAACGACCCCAATCCACCGGACTGGGGACTTTTTCAAATCCTCAATCTCTTCGTCAGAGAAATTAAATCTTCTCTCTATTAGGGAAGAGTCCACAAGAAGAACGAAGAGCCAAATTATCATGAGATTCTCTCCAAATTACTATTCGTCAAGAAGTTCTTGAGGGATCAAATCTACAAAAGGCAATGTCTCATCAAGAACATGGAAAAAAGGCAGTATCGAAAAAATGCCGATATAAGGGATGCAATTCTTTATGCATCAATTAATGTCATAAATTCCATTGCTTCTGATCCTCCAGACCCTGAGCCTCACTCAGAAGGATCATATGAAGAAATTCCGGATTAAGAGGTTGTACGCACTGAAACAAATGAATAAGGTGTGCATACACGAAATCAAAGGATTACCCAGAATTTAGGTATTCTTTCTAATAAGAAACCCCCCCCCCTCTTCGAAAACCTTCCAAAAGGGGAAAGGAAAAAAGACATATTGCATTCTGCCCTACCTCTAGAGAAGGCCAGTCACTCTCATTAGAGGAAATGTTCGCACAACAAGAGGCGTAAATGAATGATTTAGGGAGGTTGAATGCAAAATTACTTCAAGGTAGTCTTCCTCCTATGTGTGCTGGAGTCAGTCAGTCAAGGTAATTCATTGTAGCTACTAGGATGGATCAATAATATCCTCCTTTACTAGTAAACCATCTCAGGTCCAATCCTATGGGTTATACGCAACAACAACCAGCAATACTACCATCAGTGGCAGTCCCGGTTTCTACACCTGTTCAAACTCCAGTTATTGCACTTGCACAGGTCCAAGCTCAACCAGATGTTTCTCAAAAATTAATGACTACCATTGAGACATTAACAGCTCGGTTGGAAGATATGTAAGGAAAACATGTGCCAGTTTAACCAGAGAAAAGATCCATCCCTTAATGGGTTGATGCAATTCCTCCCCCATCAAATTTGGAAAGTACCACATTTGCAATTTTTAATGGTTAGGGATACCCAGAGTAACTCTTAACACATTTTGTTTCTCGTTGCGATGCGATGATGGGAACCCCTTAGCAACAAGAAGCAGTTAAGCTCAGGTGTTTTGTATAGTTATTAAAAGGGCATGCTTTTTTCTGGTATGCAAGCTTGCGATCCTGATCAATTACTGGATGGGAGGATCTTCATCAAAAATTCCTTCTTCAATTCAGATCAAAGATTCCAAATACAACAGTTTTTGATCTTACAAATTTTAACCAAAGGGAGAATGAAAGGGTTTCATATTTCATTGCTCGCTGGAATGGATTAACATATTCCCTAAGCTTAGCACACCCTCAAGAAAAATTGTTGCCAATCTGTGTGGAAACTTTTCATGATGAATTAAGCACACCATTGATCCCAGTGAAATACACATGAAGGTTTCGAGGACTTACTTCAATCTCTCAATAGATTGAAGACTATCTTACAAAGACTAAGGATAAAACTAGGGTAATTCCATCACCTCCAGGAAAGAGAATGGGTCAAGCAGAGACTGCTATAGTTACAATTAAACAAGAACCTGTACCTACTTCTACTTCAAAACCTTCATATTATCGAAGGGCTCCACCTCCTGAGCGTCAAAAATAGAGGTCATTTCGTAAAGAGGATCACAAAGATCAAATAAGAAATAAATTTGAGGAGTTAAAGAGAAATTTTTATTCTTTCCGAAATGAACATGTTCCTGGTTACTTCATTTCAGCTCTGGAAAATAATTTAGTTCAATTTCCAAGGCCCAAAAGGCCGAGAAAGGAAGGATATGAAGATCGTCCAAACTATTTCTCTTTTCATCAAATGTTGGGGCATCCCAACCATGAGTTTTTTGTCTTAAAAGACCTCCTAAAAAAATTGTGGACTTAAGACAAGTCAAACTAAAAGGTTCTTCCGCTCAGGTAGCATGTGTTACTGCTATAGATCCTAATGAATAAGGCAAGTGTCAAGAAGTCAAAAGAAAAAATGAGCAAAAATATAATGATTGTATGGGCAGAAAAATGATCAACTGAAGTCATTCCATTTTTCGAACTCAATTGAAGAAACCAATTTTGTCTTCTGTTATGAATGCCATAGAAAAACCACCTTCATCAAAAGAAAAATCCTCAAAGGGGCAGCATAATTCAAAGAAATAAGGGAATTCAGAAGAAGATGAGATCATGTCAAAGCCCAAGTTGTCTTTGACTCTGTAAAATTTTATTCCATCTACTTCAATGTCACGGGCACCATCCCACCAAACGGAGAAGCCTAAACTGGCTAATCAGGTGGAGTCTTCATCAGATGGAGAGTTAAACTTTGGTTCTGTAAACATGATTCACATAACAGATCCTTATTCCATTCATAGTTATGGTCTTGATGAACCTGAGTTCCATGTATCAAACAAAGGAATTAGAGGGAGGTCCAGAGGTCTGGGATACAGGGGAAGACGTGGATATCCCATAATCCACAATTCCAATTCTACCCCTGATAGAACTGTATATGCAGCAGAAACTAATGGATAATCCCTTCACGAGGCTCAACAAGAACAAGAAAGTTCTTTCATAAATGGCAGATTTAGTCTTGGAATAGTTATTCTGTAGGATTTGTCAGAGGTTCTGGCTTCTTCCTCTCAGCAATTAAATAGACCTATTCGGTCTAATATTCCAAATCCATAAGTATTTCCATCTCCTATCCTGATACAAGATGCATCTACTTCTAAAGCATCAACTACTAAAGAACCTACAAAACCATATGTTCCTGTTGAAAAATGCAGACCTTTGGATAAAAAATATGATGTCTTGAAACATTTAGCCCAAGTACCGGCCATGTTATCAATTCTATATGCCTTGAATTTATCAAAGGATCTTCGGGAGGCACTCATTGAGGATTTGTAAATTCCTCAGGAGTTCGAAACTAAAATTACTACTGTTGAAGTGTACCATGTAGAGAATAATCCTGCAGAATTCCATGCAGTGATTTATTTCTTATATGAAGATGAAGATGATGTTGTGAATGGACATATGAGACCTTTGTATTTATCTGGCAAGGTCAATGGTATAGACATCCGAATATTTTTCATTGGTAATGATTCAGGAGTCATCCTCATCCCCATTTGTACACTTTGTCGATTGGGCCTCACCGAATCTGATTTATCTTCTTCTACTTTGATGTTGTTAGGATATGATAAAAATGAACAAAAACCTCTGGGCGAGATCACACTCAGAACTCAGTTTGGAGATCTTGTATCCAATTCAGATTTTGTGGTTTTTCATCATGACACAGCTTTCAACATTTTTCTTGGAAGACCTTGGCTACATCAACATGTGGTTGTTCCTTCATCATACCATCAATGTCTCAAATATTTTTTCAAAGGTCAAATTGGGACATTGTATGGTGATAAAGCCCAATTCAAAACTTGTGAATCTCAATATATTTAGGCGAAATTCTATCACATGGAGGGTAAGGAGAAATCCACAACAAGGGAGGTTACCAAAGTTAATGCTCTATATGGTTTGGAAAAGATTCCAGTAAACTCATTCATAAATGTGAGTACAGATTATGTGTTTCCTATCAGTCAAATTGGCAGGATAGACCCAAATCCAAATACTTTTATGTAAACTTCCATAATTTCATTTACGATAATCAATCCAGATAGCATGGGAGAAATTAGTGATTCACCATGCAATGATGAAATCTCAAATGGAGATGTCTTCATTTCATCCGATGAAATCCAGAATGTCTATACTTCACCAACTAGACCAGATGAAGTTATAGAACTATTAGAGGTGAACAATGATGTCGATTCTCAATCCATCATCTCCTCTTTATTACCCAAGGAAGACCCTTCATCATCAATAGGGTCAGAAATGGAAGTATCTTCTTCAATATGTTCAAATTTTAACATCTCTCCTGATCATGGAAATTATGCTTCATCATATACTATGAAAGTAGAAGGAGAAGAGATAACACATGTTTTAGATGAAGAGGAAGATATCAGAGATGCTCCTCCAGCATTTGAAGAGGGTATCTCTACCACTATGGATGAACTCAGAGAAATAAATCTGGGTACTAAAGAAGATCCACGCCCCACTTTAATTAGTGCGGCCATGACTCTTGAAGAGCAAGAAATGTATATTTCATTTTTAAAGAAAAATTGAGATTTATTTTCTTGGAACTATACAGAAATGTGAGGGCTTGATCCTGATGTTCCTACACATCATTTGGGTTTTCAATAAGAACATCGAGGATTCAAACAAGATGCAAGAAGAACACACCCAACTTATGCTTCCAAAATAGAAGTTGAAGTGGATAATCTTATCAAAGATAAATTCATCAGAGAAGTTCAATATCCCAAGTTGTTTTCTAATATTTTCCTTGTGAAAAAGAAGAATGGAAAAAATTAGAGTTTTCATTGATTTCAAGGATCTTAATCGGCATAGTCCTAAGGATGATTTTCCAGTTCCGATCACAAAACTCTTAATTGATGCAACATCTGGCTATGAAGCACTTTCCCTCGTGGATGGATATTCATGATATAATCAAATCTGAATGGCTCCAGAAGATGAGGAATCTATAGCCTTCAGAGCCCCTCAGGGTGTTTTTTGCTATTGGGTAATTCCCTTTGGCCTAATGAATGCTGGCGCAATATATCATCGTACCATGCACCGTATCTACAAACCCTTTTTAGGGAAATTTTTTGAATGTTATGTGTATGATTTGGTGGTTAAATCCAAACAACATTATAATCACTTGGATGATTTGGAAATCATATTCCACAAACTTCGACAACACAATTTGAAGATGAACCCTTTAAAATGTGCTTTTGGGGTAACCTCAGGAAAATTTCTCGACTTTTTTGTATGCCATAGTTGTATCGAAGTCGATCTTGAGAATACAAACTCAACACTTGGAATGTCACCTCCTCTAAATTTGAAATAATTGAGAGGACTTCAAGGACACTTGGCCTATATTCGGCATTTCATCACCAATTTGGCAGGTAAAAGTTTACCATTCACCAAATTGATGAAGAAGGGAGTCACTTACCAGTGGACTGAAGAATGTCAACAAGAATTCAATATTCTCAAGAAATATCTCTTGATTCCACTGGTATTAATTCCACCTATTGAAGGAAGGCCACTTATTCTTTAGAACTGACATTTTCTTATGTTCCGTGATCACTAAATACCCAAGTTGATGCACTAGATAATATAGCCACAGCTCTAGCACATCCAAATCAGGATGAAACAATCATCATTATTGCCCACTATCATACAATTTCACCTTATGTTCAAACCAGAACTGAGGAAATAAATGAAATTAGTACCATTTCGGATTCATATGGTCATACTATAGGATGGATGACACATATCAGGGAATACCTTTAAAATGGAACACTTCCACCTGATAGAGCCGGGAAAAAATAAGTCTGGTGGCGTGTGGTCAATTTTACTCTTTATGATAGCACTGATCACCTAGAAAAAAATTTCTACAAAAGAGGTTTTGATGGAGTTATCTTCAAATTCATTGATGGTGAAGAGACAATGGATGTCATGAAAGAATTACATGCAGGAGTCTGTGGTGCCCACCAATCTGGACATAGACTATCTGAACAAATTCGAAGGCTTGGATACTTTTGGCCTTCAATGATACAAGATTGTGTTGATTTCACGAAGAAGTGTCAATCATGCCAAGTATGTGCCAACTTCATTCATCAACCCCCAGAGTTGCTTCATACTTCTAAATACTCATGGCCATTTTCCACATGGGTAATGGATATAGTGGGACCTTACCCTTCAACTACAGCCAAGAAGTTTAAGTATACTCTTTTTGCTACTGACTTCTTTTCCGCATGGGCAGAGTAAATACATCTCAAAGAAGTTAGTTCTAAAATCATTGTTAGCTTCATCATGTCTAACATCATTACTAGATATGGTGTCCCTCATACCATATTAACGGAAAATGGCACCAACTTCTGTTCATCCGAGGTAAGGAAGTTGTATCAAGAATACAACATCAAATCTAATCATTCATTTCAGTGTCATGCAGCGGCCAATGGCCAAATAGAAGCTTTCAAGAAGAGTCTTTCAAATATAATGAAAAATATGGGGGATAAAGATAACAAATCATGGCCTGATAGAATCTTTCATGCTTTATAGGAATAGAGGACCACCACCCGCACTGCAACATGGTAAACTCCATACTCATTGGTACATGGAATAGAAGCAGTCTTGCCCATTGAAGTTCAATTACCCTCGCTCAGAGTATCCATTTGTGATCAGTCATCTACAGATGAAAAATCTCAATAGAGATTGGATGAATTGGAAAGATTAGATGAGAAAAGATTGTGCACCTTGCACAACTTGGAAGTCTATCAGAGTCCAATATCACGAGCTTTCAACAAAAAAGTTCGTTTGTGTTCATTTATTCAAAGAGAGTTGGTATTTGTTCTCAGAACTCCAATGATACCAGGAAAGAAACCTCCAAAGATTGAGACAAAGTGGGAAGGACCTTACTCAATACATAAGGTCTACTCCAATAGATCATATTCCTTAATCTCAATGGATGGGGAACTCATCACGACTCCAACCGGTGCCAGATATCTGAAGAAGTATTTTTTGTAACAAAAATACATATATGTCCAACATGACGTTAAACTATATTTTCCTCTTTCATCCATCATGATATTAAACTGGGTTGTCCTTACTACAAGAATTTAAACTGCACAATCCCTTATACATCCAACATGACATTAAACTGTGATGTTCTAGCTACATGACACTAAAATGTATAGAAGTCCCTTACGTCCAACAAGACGTTAAACTGCATAACCATCATCCTAGTTATATGAAGTTAAACTGTGTACCTCTCCATCCCACATGACATTAAACAATGAAAAAGTCCCTAATACGTCCTAGCTACATTACGCTAAACTATACAACACTCCATCATCCAACATGACGTTAAACTGTATTGTTCCCCTTTCATCCAACGTGACGTTAAACTGTGTTGTCCTTGCTGCAAGACTTTAAATTGCACAGTCCCCAAAGTATTTACAGTGAGACTTTAAATTGCATAATCTTTTCTTTTGTCCTAGCTATATGACGTTAAACTATACAACCCCCTCTTTTGTTCTTACTGCATGACATTAAACTGCATATTCCTCCATTTTCCAACATGACGTTAAACTGTGCTCAGTCCCTTATACGTCCAACATGACATTAAACTGTGCATCGTTAGGGTTGTTGCTACCTCTTGTTTCTCACACCGAGTATGACTCATGTGAGATTAGAGTAAACGTTAACCACAACACCCTCTATGGTCCACTAGCCATGCGTAACTCCCAACACCATTTTTTTAGGTCGTTGTTCTCAAAAACAACTTGATCACCAATTAATTCTTCAATTGAACTATAAAGACTTTGATCCTTGCCTTCTATGCTGGGTACATTGGCAACCTCACGAGGTTCAATCCCAAAACCAATATCTTCAGATCAGTTCACCTCAATCTCATACGATGTTAATTCGTGAAGCCACCCCCAGAATCAATATCTTCACATTGGTTCACCTTTGTCCTTGCTATATGACGTTAAATTGTACAACACTTTTGTCCTGTACGAAAATAAACTACAACGTTCTTTGACACCCTCACCTGAGAGGGAATCATTATTTACATTGATCTCCAATCATGTTATATTCTAAAGACTACATGAATACATGGAAATTTTGATCCTTTTATCTTGGTTCAAACCATCATTGCACTAAAGTCCCCTTTAACCCTTCACTTGTACGAACCAAATATGTACATAGTGTATTTCAAGAACTACGTGTGGCTTGATTCCCATCCTTATGGGATACGTAGAAGCGTTTGAGCATCCTTCAAATCCAGTCTGAAGTCTTTTGTCCTGACACCAAATTTCACTTTCAATCCCTTGGCTGAAAATTCCCCCGGTGAAAACATGGATGTGGTATGAAAACCCTAGTTTTCATTCACAATTAGGTTTATAAAACACACAATGTGTATTAATTATTATGGTTTGAGCTCTTTGACCCTAAACTAAGATCTCTTACACTCTCATCCCACATGACGTTAAACTATATTTCAAGAACTACGTATGGCTTGATTCTCATCCTTATGGGATACATAGTGAAGTCCAGCACATCAATTCAGGACCCAAACACAACATGATTATGGTTAGCATTGTCCTGTGTATCTTTACATACGTTGGAAAATGCCCATTTTGATGTTCCATACTCCTAACCTTAGATACATTCATATATTCATAACCCTTTTCTTGACTTCTGGTCACAAAATTTTTGATACCAGAGAATTCTTTTGCCTGACTACGCAGCACCTGCCCTTAGGCGGCCTTGCACAAGTAGTCTACATAACAGACCTATCAGCCAAAAGATACTATTATTTCACTATGCAGCCAATTCCCTTAGGTCTCCCTGCATAATTAGACCCCCTGATGGGCTTGTCAAATAGTGGTAACTTCATTCTTGGTATGAAAACCTCTTTTTTCTATATTTTTCTTAACGACAATATGTTGGGATCTGTAAAAATAGTCATCCTTAGCATATTTTTCCCACACTCTTTTTCATGATCTGAAAGTATTCCAATCTATTGTTTATATTTCCCTTCCCTAAGTTTGGGTCAGACCTTCGTAGGAGTGACATCCATCCAATTAATTGAAAATCTTGATTGGAAATATCCTCTCCATATTCATGTACCTCTATCCATATAGCAGACTCTATGCTTTGGAAAATTTGAATATCCATAAACATTCGCTGGATTTTTAGTAATAGAAAAATGAAATTTCTGAGAGTTTTTTTGCCTGACTATGCACCACGTGCCCTTATGTGGCCTTGCATAAACAGTCTACATAACAGACCTGTCATCCAAAAGATGCTATTATTTGACTATGCAGCCAATTCCCTTAGGTGGACCTACATAATTCAACCCCCTAACGGTTTTGTTAAATAATGGTAACTTCATTCTTAAGAAATACTTATTCCAATGCATCTTAGTCCTTTTTTCACATCATTCCTCAGATTCGAAATTTCTTAAGTCATAGTTTACATATTTTCCCTCATACTTGAGTGTGGTAATATGTTTTCTGATAAATTTTCAATGAATTGAGTCAATTTTAATCCATTCGGTCAAAGCTATTTCGACCTTAAACATTAGCCTTTTTATGTCCGACATGCATGAATTTAAACTGCCCATAAAAGACATGGGAACTCTGAACAAAAGTCAAAGTCCCAGCTCACTAAACATATATCTTGTATAATTAAGGTAAGATTGAGCAATAAAAATATTCAAAGTTTTTAGGGTTACTTATAATAATCCTAAGAAAAATCAAACTATACTTACTGGGCCCATTGGCTTAAGTAAAATTTTAAGCAGGTAAAAAAAGAAGGAATGCACAAATGATTGAAGATGAAAGTGTTTTTCATTGATGTAAAAGAGTTAGAAAGACATCCACATACTAGAGTCTCTTCTCCTTTTTATCAGGGATTACAAGATAATTTCAACCTAAATCTTCATTTGATTTACTGAATCCCAAGATTCATCTGCATCCACCTAGAGTTAATTCATTTAAATCGATTCAATAAGAGATGCAGTGATACCAACTCTTCTGGGAACAATTGTAAAAGAATGTTCTTGAGTGCGGTTTGAGAAAATTCTATGTTGATCAAACAGTGGCTCTGTTTTTGTCCTAGATACTTGGAAGATGGATGCATGGATTTGAGAATGGAGCATTGGAAGTAAAGGGACATTTGGAGAGAGTAATCTTTTCAGATATTGTTCTAATGTCATTATATTCTTCTCTCCACCAACCAGCAGTGGAAAACATATCAGCCCATGGGTTTTCCATTTTTATATCTACAAAGAAATGGCATAGAGAAAAATTTTGAAAGTTCACACCATTGTTGTTTCTCTTAATGCACAACATAACTGAAATAGAGGAGTAGTATTGCAGCTGCATCTCGAGCATATAATTCTTTACATCTGGAACGTTGACTCCTTCCAGATGAACATGGCCATACAGAGGTAGGTATATGCTCTGTGGAAAATTAAGATGATATTTCTTCATGTACTTGGCCAAATCTGGGAGAGTGCTGTCGTAGATATCATAGTAATCATGGCCAATGATGTTCATCATATCATCAATCCTCTTACTAGACAGCTCATCAGCCATTCCAATTCTTCTAGGAGCCATTGAATCTACTCAAATGTCGAATAATTAACTCTTTAGTAAGTTTATTTTTCATAAAATATGTGAAGAAATTAAAAAAATGGCTAAGGCATTAAGGCGTGAAAGTCCGAAGATTGCGCACAAGTGTAACTGTGTCACGCAGGTTTTGGTGTGCAGGTATCACCACGCAAGTCAAACTACCTCTGCAGAAGTGCGGCACGAACAGAAGTAATGAAACCGTGAAAAATCAGCAACCTTCATGACGAGAAAAAACTGCGTAGTGAGAGATCAAAAGCATTCAAAGCCAGGGGCTTTACACGATAATGGCATGCATATTTATAAGCAAGGCCACATCCTTACGCACCAATGCCTCCGCGGCTCACACCAGTGCGCCACTACCTGCGTGCTCAAAACTTGTGTGCCATTCTTCCTTGGTTTTCTCCTTTACCTCAAAGTTAAATACACCTTCCTTTCAGATCCAACTATGATGGGGGACTGTTTTTGATGCTCCTTTCTGTCACATAGTCTAATGAATGAAAAGGGAAATACAATAAACACAAAGTGATTCATCCTTTGAAGAAACATCAAAAATCGACAAAGGCATGAATAGGGATTTCATTAAGCATGGGCCGCGCAAATTCCAAGATGGTCGTGTAGGTATACCTGCACACCAAATAATGGGTGTTCAGGTGACCTGCGCACCCTATTTGATTTTCTCCCAAAGTCTTCAGCAACCTATAAATACCCCTTATGGGCCCCCCATTTGAAAACGGAAAAATTCCAAAAGTCAGATTTGAGCTCCTGGCACCCATGTCTCTTCTTGAAGTCTTCCAAACACTTATATGGTAATTTCTTACCTAGAATGGAATATCTAAAGAGGGGGAACAAGGCCAAAGTGTTGAAATTCACCAACACATGTGCGACTAAGTGTCAAACCCTTAAGGTAGATGCTTACACCTACGCGACACCTTATCCATTCAACAGAACCTGTGTGCCACCCATTTGCAAGTCTTTAAGGATAATACTAATGGCTTGATCCAAGCCTCGCCCCAGTATTACCCTATGGGTTGACTAGCACACAAGTACCCAAGTGCCGCACAGGTATACTTATGCGACCAAGACCTGCGCGCCCCCAACAGAACTTGCGTGCCTACTTCTTTTTGGGGTGCCCGTCCTGCCTATTCAGCTCTTTTATTCAAATCCACAAATCCTCTTCAATACATAGCCTTCAAAACCCTCTTTAAAGCCATTTTGGCATGGTTCCTTTTTTAGATTCCTTATTTGAAAGGAATTCTATGGAGGACCTCTCAAAACCAAGTTATTTTCATGTCTTCATGTCAGTAAGGTGAGAGATTTAATTCATTAAACCTCATCCTTTAAGATTAGAAGATCATTAATTTGGGCATCCTCATTAGAAGTAAGCCCCAAGTCCCCTAAACTGGGCCTCCTTTTTAGGAGTAAGCCCCAGTCATCAAGTTCCCTTAATATTGGGAATCCTCTTTAGGAGTAAGCACCAAGTTCCCAAATTTAGGGCCTCCTTCTCAAGAGTAAGTCCCAAATTACAAGTTCCTTAACCTGGGCCTCCTTTTCAAGAGTAAGCCCCAGTCATAAATTCCCCTTAACATGGGCATCCTCTTTAGAAGTAAGCCCCAGCCTTAATTTACTTTTGATTTGGGCTTCTTTCTCAGGAATAAAACCCAATCATAAGTCCTCTATAATTTTAGAATCCTTCTCAGGATTAAGTCCTAATTAATTCTCCAAATATCCATAAATCACATATACCTTTATGGACCTTGTTTCCAGGTTTCTTACCTGAAGTAAATCCTAATATTAATCTATCTGGGCAGTCCTACATACAAAGCCCCACATCATTCTATATGATTGCATCTTTCGTGGAACATTCGTTAGGTTTTACTGATACCTCTTGTTTCTCACACTAAGCATGACTCACGTGAGCTTAGAGCGTAAAATTAATTATGACATCTTTCTCTTGGCCAACAATTAGGAATAAACCTCATACTTCTTTACTCAAACTACGTGGGTTATGAATCCTTTTCTAAATAAGGATACGTAGGTATCCCATCTATGGGTATGATCCCAACTCTGAAATTATCCATGTCCTTCAGAAAGATAATAAACTTCTAGTGCCCTACAGAGTGGCTTTAAAACCAGTATGGTTATTATAATGACCAATAGATCTCTATATAATTTATTAAAGGATACCATTGACTAAGAATATCTAATAAGTACAAATGATTCTCTATCGATGAATAACCTCAAATACATATAAAAGATTCTCTAAATCTCATACATATCAATCATTTATTTTTAGATCTAAAGGAAATCTCATTTTAATAATTGGAAATTCAATAAGGATTCAAAAAACATAACTTAAATCTATAAAGAGAGTCCTGGAGTAGATAATAATTCCCCTAAAAAGGTGTGCTGATTCCAACCTCCCATCCTCATGACCAATGCAAATTCTTAATCCTCATCGGTTCACAACTAATGAGCACCTACCTTTGTAAAGTAGGTCCAAATGGATATAGAATCATGGAATGTTTCCGGTTCTGCAAACAAACCCGTTAGAAACCGATTTGAATGTTTTAAGCTTAAACAAATGAGGTCATTCCCATTTCTAGAAGGAAATAGTTACACTGACAGATCATATATTTCGTGCTTCTAATATTATCCTAGTTAGGGAAATCCAAGTAAAATACTATGTACACCATTGATTTCTTTTATTTATTTTCAATAGAAATTAAGAGAGAGAAATAGGGTGTTACTCCCATTAAGAGAACTAGATCATTAAAAAGTTATTCTAGGTTTAAAATATGTGTTAACCTAATTCACCCCCATATTAGTGAAATTCCTTTGATTAGAGACCAACACCCAAGCTTGGAGAAAACTGTAATACATGATAAAAACAACATTTTTTGAATGTTTCCATTATAAAAGAGCTCTTATATTGGGGGAATGAAAATCAATAACTTTAGAATAAAAAAAATATTTATAAAGGATTTGTTTAATTAAAATATGTATATTAATGTATAATTTATAATTACTAAATTTCTAGTTATGTCATTTTAGTCTCTCAAAACATTTTTCTTCAAAAATGGTTTTGATTGAATTCTACATACATAATATATAACTAATTTATACCATTTCGAGAAATTTTATTCAAAATAATGAATATAAATTTTTAAATTATCATTTAAATATTATCTTCAGTTTATTTTTTAGGACATTTCTAAAGACATTTATTTTTTAATCAATAGTGAAAAAATTTGATTCTTGTAAAACTGTCATTTCTTTTCATTAAATCAATTAATTTAAATGCACCATTATGTTTTTAATTAGATATTAGAGTATAATAAGATTAATTTAATTATAAATAATATAATTAGTTACATAGGAATAAATATTATACTTTATTTTGTATAATATCACTTTTGGGATTCAAACCAAATTTTTGAAAAAATGGTTTTTATGCATGCTATGTGTTTTTATATTAAACAATGAAATAAATATCTATTTATTAGTGGATTTAATGTAATTAAGGGATTATAAAATTTGCAAAACATTTTTTAATTCCTTTGAATGTTTTAAAAAGGGATGGATATTAATGAAATTCAATTTTATGCATAAAAATGGTTTTTCCTAAAAAAATGGTTTTCATTCTGTTTTATAAAATTATTTAAAATTATTTTTTGTAATTTATAGAAATTGAATACTGTAAAATGTATTAAAATTTTAGAATTATAAGAATTAAAATAATTTAACTATCTGAATTTAATTTTTTTTATCATAATAGATTATAAATAAAGTAAAATTTTGTTATCGTTGTTAAGGTTAAAATGGGTTTATCAGGGGGTAAAAAAGAGATAATGGTAGCAGTACCATATAAAATTTCCTATGTTTTATTAGTTGAAAATATTTCAACCATATCTTATCATATCATTGATGGATTGTCCTTTTTTTACTTTCTAAAAAATGTAACCTTAGATTATTGAAATCATTTAATGAATTCCTTGTGTGTTCCTCTCATGTCTTATAAAATGTAACCTCTTATTCTCTATTATTCACGCAATATGATGCTTCTAAATCGGCTAATCCCTACACCAAAATAATCCTAGATTCCATACCTTCATTTAAGAGTTTCTTTTATTCCCTAAAATCTAATATCTAATGGTTTAAGGGTTAATCTAGAGCATTCCTTTTAAAGATGAAAATGTTAGATCCTTTACAAATCAATTCAGATATAAGGTATGGGGTTTTCATATAAATTTTGTTTTATTAATAAATGTTTTATAATATGAACCTATTTATCTTCATGAGATGTAAATACTAAAAAATTTACATATTATATCATTGATACTTCTTAATTCAAGCTATTTAATGATAATATTTGAAATATTTAATCCAAGGGGTTTTGATTCGAATGTTACCCAATTGATAAGGGTTCAAATATCAAATTGTCTCCTACTAGGAATATGTTATATAATACACCAATCATATTTTATAAGGTTTATTAAATTATCCCTATGATATGTTGTTTAATTAATATACTTATTCCCTAGTTATTCCATGTTTCATGTGATTTTATTATATTCGTGGAAATTATAACTTAAATGTTACCAACGTTGTAATGGTTTTACATTACAATCTAATTTTTACCATGATTGTTTTTAACTAAATTTACAATAATGAAATTACAAGATATATATCTCCCTAATAATATTTCCTTTCTTCTCAAAACATTATATATAAAGTTTTAGTTTATTTTTCTATTTGTCCTCTCTTTAAGCACTTAAGAGGTCGAAATGAAGTTGTTATAAAAAATTAACATTATATCTCTCTTTGGTCCGGAATACATTTCATCTATATCAAAATACTATTTATATTGATTTCAATAATTTTTTTGTAATTCACTAATGATTTTATAAATTCATTTTACACGTGTTTTATTTTTTATAATTTTTTTAGAAAAGAATCTTCTTTTCATTTTCCCATAATGAACTTTTTATTTTTTTACCAAAAATCTGAAAGAAATCACTATTTTAATGATTTAAAAATTAATGAATTTACCACTACCATTAATTATTTTTAACTTAAAAATTATTTTACACATTTCTATGGATCCTTTTAATGAACATTTTTTCCATAATATTTTGTAAATTTTAAAATATTAAATACGTGATTTTAAAATAAAAATTGTAATTTCATCAAGTAATATTCCCTTGATATTTTAAAGTTATATTCATATAAAATAACATAATTTGATATTTCTTATGATTTACTGAGAATATGATGAAATTTTACCATATTTATTCATTATCTATTTGGTTTCAAATAATTATGATGAAATATTGATGAAACACATATTGTTTTGTTATAGTTATGCATTGATGTAATGTTGAATGTTTTAAGATATTTTTTAATAAATATAAATGGATTTTTGTTTTTTTATAGGCTAGATTGTTATATACATCAAATGTATTAGGTAATTAGTAATGTTTTATTAGCTCATAGGGCACACATGAGGTTATCCAAATCCCAAATAGGGCACACGAGAGGTTATCATAAGACCAAAAGAGGGTACATGGGAGGTCATCCCAAGATCAAAGTTAGTACATGAGTGTTCTTATCAAGATTAACATTTGAGATATTTCATGGTGGGTTTACTTGGGAAATGACTTCTATGATTATGATAATAAATCACATTATTCCACTATCTTTTGACATGTCCTTATTTAAAAGTCGTATTCTCATGGATCAAGATCTTTGATTCTCATATAATTAATTTCCTATAAAAAACCAAATATTTATGAAATAATTTATGTTTATGAACTAATAATTTTTGGGAATTATTGTCTAATTTTAATCTTATTTTCCCATACCCTTATTGTTATCTTATAACCATTAAATAAAATATCTCATGACTACCCTTCCTGAGAAATTGATCTCACCCTTTTTATGTTTCCTATCACATAGTTATAATGAATGGTTTTAAGTAGGATATAAATAAGAAGTTTAATATATGAGATGATATTGTGAGAGATGTTAAATATTTTTCATGGAATAAAATGATTATGTATCTATCCTCCTAATAAACAAATCTTTTATTTTCTTGAGGCATGTATTTTTGTGAAATTTGTTGAATATTCATCTAAAATTATGTAGTATATGTTACAAGGATTTGTATTCTATATGTTTATTTAGAATAACTTTAATATTAAACAATATAGTAAAATATTTTCTTTTTTAGTTAATTATTTCTAGTGACTTACTTTTGATTATGTCTAGAGTCCTAAAATTTATTCTTTTACTATATTCCTGAATTTTTTAAAAAATATTCAAAATGAAAAATATCCCAAAATAGTTTCCTTGTGTAGTTCCCATGAAATAGAATTTTAGTGTAATGATTTTTCTCCTTTTTTTAAAATTATGGTGTTAAACAGATATTCCATACCAATAGAACACAACAAAATAATTTTATTATTTACATTAGAAAAAATATTTTTTATGAAATTCCTAGAACATTGTTATGTTAGTTAAAAGTAAATACTAATTTTATTACTCGAATTGGTAATGCTTATCCCTATTCCATAAATAGAATTATACTAAGGCAGATTTAAATGAAAAGTAACTATGAGTTGTGGAATGAAATAATTAAAATGGTGGGATACATTATAGTTTTTGAATAGAAGCTTTTTAAATTGAATACTAGTGAATATATTATTTAATTTTATTCAAAGGATAATAAATTAATCTCTGTAGGTATTTCAACCACTTTTATAACAAATATAGTTTTTAATAAACAAAAAAATATAGTTGGAGAATAAATTTATGTAAATTTTTATGAATGTGACCCTTTTACAAACTGGAAACCATATATTAAGACCACTATTAATAATTTAACAACAAGATATGGTATACATTTATCAACATAAAATGAAATGATGATGAGGAACATTCTCATATACAATATTTTTATAAAGAGTTATAAATTTAGAAGCCAAATACTATACAACCTAAATAGAAAAAACAATAAATAAAATACATTAAATGAAATTAATTTTGTTGTAGATCAATGTTCTATGAAAATATTACATGATTGAAATACAAGTAATTTTCCTTAATTTAAATTTCTATAAGATCCAAAAATAATAGATGATAAAATAAGTAATGAACATTTATTTTTATTTATTCAAGGATAGTTGAATCATTTTAGGAGAAATCAATATTCCATGTTAGTAGGAAGACCCTTATATTTCACTATAATATGAAATAAATGGGTGTTTTTGAGTAATCATGATGATTAAAGTGTGATCACTTGGAAAAAATCATGGTTGGTGGATAATGTTTATATTCAATGTGAAGGAATAGATTATGAAGAGGTATTTACACCTATTTTTAGATTATAATCCATTAATATCCTCCTTACTTATGGATATCATATTAATTTGAAAAAAAATTATGGATATTAATTCTTTTTTTAAATGGTTTTATTGTGTAAAGTGTTTGTTCTAAAAAAACACTTGGTTTTTAAAATCCCCATTCCATAAATTATGTTATAAAACATTCTCTTTCTTGGTATTAATGTGGAACATAGATATTTTTATGAGTGTAATTATTATTTTATTTTGTAAAATGGATTTTCAAAAAGGTTGTATGACCAAATATTATGCATGAAATATTATCCTGGAGGTATTTTATGTTTAAATATTTGTTGGTGATGTGGCTTTAAGCTCAGAAAAATAGATGTTTTGTAATGGGTTCTCTATTATCAAGTATGAATATATTTATATGAGTATAATGGGTGATTATATTTATTTCATAGTTTTTAAAAAATTTCAAGGAGACATTGGGAACGATTTAAATCATAAAAAATATATTATAGGGGTCTATTACTCATGTTTTGACTCCAAAAAAATAATACACATTAAACACATATAAGATATAATATTAAACATGACAATGATGAATATAATAAATGAATAAATGATATGTGACATGGAGTAATTACATGGATATTATTATACCTTACAACTAGAAGACTAGACATCAGGTTTAATGTGTGTTTCTATGCATGATTTCAAGGTACTCTATAAGAATATCATTTTACAGATGAAAAAATGATTTGAATGTGTTTTAAGGTTTATTTTCTCTTATTTAGTTATATATTAAAATATAAATATTTCATATGGATTCATAATCTAATTCTACAATGGGATATTGTATATATAATAAGAACAAACTTGCTAGAACCTACAATTTCATGGAAAAATAATTGGTATCTTGGCCTTGTATGAAAGAAATTTGTTGTTTAATTATCTATATCTAAATCATAATTTATTTTAGCGGGTTATTTTTGTGAATAATTGTTATTGATAGATAACTAATTGGTTGACTTTGGGTTTATTTTTCATCATTTTCCTATTAAATATAATAAGATTATTTTTGAAAATAATTTTAAAAATCCTATAAGTTATTGTAATGATTCCCACATTTCTATGAGTCTTCCTTTCATGAGAAATAAAATATTTGAATGTGAAATTTCTCTTGTTTCGGTTAATATTGAATGATAGTTATCCGATATATTCACTAATCCCTTTCCTTTTAATCAGTTTCATTTTACTATGATAAATATTGTTTTTTATTTATTTTACTTGATTTTATTATTAATACTTTTTTAATATTTTTTTTATCAATATGTGTTTAGTCATATATAAAATATTTACTTATTTACTTAAAAAATTATTTTGATTTTCAATTTCAATCATATGAAGTGTTGTTTTTACCCTTTATATTAATTTTTAACATTTTTAATCTTACATATGTCCCTACATTTTTGTAAAATATGTTGTAATTTAATGTTACTTCAGGTTCTGTGTGTATTATGTATTATGAACCTTCAATTATGTTTTATTAACTTATTTCATTCTTATGTTATTATTATAATTATTTCAAATCAATTATATATTCTTTTTTTTGTTGGTGATTCCTAATATTTTTCTCTCTGTATATTAATTTCCCAAATAATTTTATCCGTGGATCATAAATTTATCCTTTTAAAACAGAAAACCAATCATTTATGTAGAAAAACTACACCCTATATTACAAACATGTTTTATTTTCTCTAATGTGTAATATGGATGGATCTTAATTAGTAATGTCATTCATTTAATTAATAAAAGAGTATATTGGTTAAAACTGGTGGATCTCATTCATTAAATCCAATGAATTTGGTCGGTTGAATTGGAAAAATATTATTTTGAAAAAAAATTAATGTTTTTAAAATTGAGAATATGTATTTGATGTGAAAGGGAAATAATATTTCTATGATTCTAAGGTAAAAATAGTTTTGATAGAATATTTCATATCTATTTGGTAGCATGGAAGGATGTTTGATATCAATAGTTAATAGTAAAGAAGTATCATCTACGTCATAATATCTTGTTGAAATTTTCTTGTGCTTGCGTGATAGAATATTATTGCATGCTTAATATTTGAGTGATAATGGAGAGATTAATGTGGTAGTTATTATTTTATATCAACTTGGTGTGAAAATTTTAATAAAGGTGAAATTATATGTTTTAGAACCAAAGAATAATGTTCTTTAACAATTAATTCAGACTTGTATTGGTTAAATAACATGTAAGTATGAAATTTTTCTTTTATAATCATGCATATCATGTACAAGTTTCTAAATGTTAAGAAAGATAACCTACCAATATATATTATACGTGTTATATACCATTATGATTATTATAAATTAAGGCTGAATTATTATCCATATATAAGGATACAAAATTGATGGTTTATGAGGAATGGAGCTCCTCTATACTAGGAGAAAACTTTGAAATGTCTTCAGCATAACACTCTTTAAACAAGGTTGTTATAGAATAATTTATTCTCATTTATAATATCTAATAATAGGGTAATGCCTTTTTAATGAGATGATTCCAATATTACTTTTGATGGGGAAGAAGTATATTCTATAGTTACGGGGGATCTAAGCCTTGAACAAATTATGGAAGAGATAAATAAACATTACATCATGAGGATTAATATGTTCAAAATGATTTACTTATTAAAATTATAGAAGATCATGTTTTGTATAGTGGGGTTAAAAATTATGAAATTAAATTTAATGTTGAAAAAAATTAAATGGATGTGAATGAGGCTAATAAAAAAATATAATTCAATTACAACTATGATTTCAAGAAGAATATGATATAGATGGTCATGATATTTTAGAGGATAATTATGGTAATTAAAATATAGTTGTAATAATTACATATAGATTCAAACAAGTTATGGATGAATAAATTACATCTTTAGTGAAATAAAATACACTATTTTCTAATATAAACCTTTTTCATTTTAATACTAGTATATTTTATAAATATAAACAATTACAATATGAATTCGTTGACATAAAAGGTGGATTTAATGATTCCAAACATAAGCATAATAAATTTAAGGTGAATTCAATATCAAAAACATTTATGACTTCATATATTATATGGTTTTAAATTTCTCAAGACATTATGAATATATTTAATTCTTAGATAGATTATTTATAGAAAAATAACTAGTTAATATAAAAATTTTAAATTTTATTTTGGAAGAACAAAAATATATTATATATAAATATATAATTTATATTCTTTAACTGGTATTATTATGGTTAATAAAATAATTTATGAACTACCATGTCATGTTTTTTATTTGTAAAATTTTCATGTAAAGAAACCATAGTATTTATAAATAAGTGTTTAATTTTATCAACTATGAGTTGAGATAATTAGATGTTATATGAAAGTTTTTGAGATAAATTATAGTTATTTATGTTTCATAGGGATGACTTGTAAATAATGGTAAAGGATTCCAAGAGTTACCAATTTCATACATAATATCTTGTTGTTAGTATAACAATACATCTCTTTATTCCATACTTAATCCTGATTTATTATGTAGATTATTACTTAATAAAACCTAGTAGATTGAGAGGACTAGTGTATTGGGAAATTAAAAACATTATATGACAACTTAAAACATGAAATGAAACATATTTATAGAAAACTTATTTTACATGACCACAAAATTACATCATACTTAACATGACTGAAGGATATACATAATAAAGGGGCGAGATATAAAGCCTAGTAATGGATTAAATAAGGCATAACATGAAGAAGACAATATATGTTAGACAATAGGCATATCAATGAGTCATAAAAGAAACATGAATATAAAGGCATGAAAAAGCCTAGTAATCATAATATTGAAATATGTAAACAAAAACTCCATGAGATTAATATGATCCAAATATCATTTCACATGGATTATCACAAGTCAAAGCTCATTTCACAAGAGGTAGAATGAGTCAACACCCATTGCACATGAAGTTGCATGGGTCGACACCCATTGCACATGATGTGTCACAATTCAACACCAATAGAACATTCCGTAACATGATTCAACACCAATTGGACATGAAGTATCATGATTCAACACTAATTTCACTTGATGTATCATGATACTAAACATTACCCAATTCATTAGAGTGCTATCATGGCACACCCTACATAATTATTTCAATCTCATGTTTATATGTGCCACGTAGATCATATAACATGGATTCATTCAATATCATAAGTTATTCCACAATCAAATAATGTGAAATAAATACATTTAAATAAACTATAAATAAATATATGATACTAATGGTGAATACCATAGATATAAAAATGGTTATGGTATGCACTACACGATGGAAAATCGTAGGGCAATTTTAGTAGCATAACAACATCAAATATAAATTCATAAAAGGGGTTCATGAGAGAGAAGGGAGTGTATAATAATTTAAAAATGAAAATGAATGTAATGGGTATATGTTATAATGTATGCCGATTTAATAAATTTCAAATTAAATTGAATATCCTAAATGAGGTATATGATAAAAAGAGAAGAGAGAGAAATATCTTAAGAAATTTTGGCATAATAATGGCTTAGGTGAGGGTCCAATTGGGGAAGATAAATGATACCTAATTGAAATAACATAAAATTTAAAGTATGTAATTTATTATAAAAGGATTAAAATATCGCTAATTTAAATTAAAAAGACTAATTTGAGACAAGGTTCTTGAATTGAAAGGAAGAGAGGAAGGTTGAGGATCCCTTGGGGAATTTTGGCATAGTAATGGGTGTACATAGAGGATTATTGGGGGGATTAATGAGAGTGAAAGGAATATATTATAATTTATAAATAAAATTTACAGTAAGGTTATCAAGTAACATCTTATCCCAAAATATGAAAATGAGATTTAATAATCATATCTTAAAATAAGTGCTTGAATGGAAATGAGAAGAAAGGAATCCCTTAAAGAATTTCGACATAGTAACTAGTGTACATAAGGATTATAGGGGAGATAAATGAGAGTTAAAGGAAGATATAATCATTTAGGAATAATATATACTATTATAGGATAATGTAAAATCTTATTTCAACATATGAAAATTTAATTTAAGAAGCATATCATAAAAGAATTGCTTGAATGGAAATAAGAAGAGAGGAATCACTTACTTGGATTTGTAACCCCAAAAGATTGGTATAGGCTTCTTAGAATCTTGGGTACACCTTTATAGGAATATATAGAGTATAGGGAAGAGGTTATTTGAGCTTCAAATTGATTTAGTGAAGATAAACTAGATCATGGGAGGGTTTATATAGGAAAGGAGGGTGATTTCATTATTATTTTGGTATTGGAGACTTCATAATAAATTATTCAAAACCAAAAAACATAACATGGTTTCCCCATAGTTTTTCAAATATGTTAGTGGTATAAATTATTTTATAAGGCCATGGGATGAAGATATTAAAATATTTCCATTGCTTATGTGGAGATGATTCACACTTTCAAGGAAATAATTTCAAAATCTTAAAATATATTATAAGTTTTAGAGGATTCACTATGCATTTATAAAAAAATAAAATAAACATATAATTAAAATAATTTAAAATTAAAACATATATTTGGCCAATTATACATTTTATGGTATTTATTATTACATTATTAATCCATTATTATGTCATAAAACAAACCATATATTTTTACGGTATTTAATTTTTATCCAAAAATTTGACTATCTCAGAAAATTATGAAAAATCCAACATTAGAAAATTTAGATTTCATGATTCCAAAAATAATATTCATAATATCTAAATAATTTTATAAATATTTGAATTTCCACTTTTAAAATAAAAACAAACTTTTATTGAAATTTGATGGGTTTTGACAAAAACATGTTTCAAACCATAATAAAAATTAATGTTGATGTCATAAAAAGTATACGATAATTTATATTTAATAAACTTTATTTCATAATAATATTTTAATAAAATATTATTTATTTCAAAAATCCTTTAATTCATCAAAATAAATTTCATAATTAAGAAAAAATAATATTTGTTCTTTGAAAATCATTTATAAATTAACAATAATAGAATAAAAATATATTTTTTATTCTATATAAAATAATGTACATATTCTTATTTCTAGGGTCTTGATACATATCTATTTATTATGACATTATTTTTTCTAATTGTAAGGTGTGTGATGGTGGGTCTATCATGGGGTCGTTAGGTGAACATGGTTTAGATCGTGATCTCGGTGAGCTTGAACTTCTCCCATAAACGATTTTGCTCATGCATAAGCTGTGGGATATCATCATGATCCTGGTCGAGGTAAAATCCTATAAATAATATCTCCCTCTAGAGATCTGATGAATTGGATTTATAGGATATGATCCTACTAGTTGAGGTTATCACTTCCTTTTGTCTATGCCAAAAATATTAATAATACCTTATATTTATACTTGTCATGTGATCATTATTTAATGGATATATTATCAAAAACAAAGATTCATAATGGTCATTTAAAATCCAATTGGATATAATAAAATAAATAAGGGGTTCAAGTGTTTTCTATATCTATAATAAATTTAATTAAATAAAAAAATGGAATTTTATTCATAATAGTTTGGGTCCTTATAACCTTCCCCCTTAATAAATTTCACCCTTGAAATTTCCTTTCTCCACACTAAAACAGATGAGGGTAACTCGAATTCTACACCTCCTCAAGTTCCCATGTTGTTTCTTCAAAATTGTCGTTTCTCAACAACACTTTGATGAGTGTAATTTTCTAATTTCATAGAAATTTTTCTCTACGATCTATGATCTTCACTGACAACTTCTCATAGGAAAAGTCAATATCTAATGTTACTACCTCTGGATTGAGTATATGTAATGGGTCTGGTATGTAAGTTCTTAATCGGGATACATGGAAAATATCATGTACTTGAGGCAGGTTCAGTAGGAGTTCATGTTGATAGGCCATTGCTCTGATGTGATCAATGATCTCAAAAGTTCTAATGTACCTTGGAGTAAACTTTTCCTTCTTCACAAATCTAATCACCCTTTTTCATGGAGATATGTGGAGGAATACCATGTCTCTAACGTCAAACTCTAGGTCTCTTAGTTTATTGTCATCATAACTATTTTTTCGACTCTGAGCATCTTTGATGTCTTATTGAATGGTTTTAACCTTCTACACCATTTCCTCAAACATTTAATTACAAAAAAGTTTTCATCACCCATCTTTATCCCAACATTTTGGTCACCTACACCTCCTTTTATGAAGGGCACTATAGGGTTCCATTTGAATTCTTGAGTGGGAACTGTTGTTGAAAGAGAACTCCAACAAAGGAAGATGTTGGTCCCATCCAACCTTGAATTCCATTGAGAATGCTCTCAACATGTCCTTAGGTGTTTGGATAATATGCTCAAATTGGCCCTCAGTTTGAGGGTGATAAGTCATACTGTAGCAGTGGTGGATACTATGTGGCATTGTAGCAGTGTGGTATTGTAGCAGTGCAGTATTGTAATGGTACTATTCACAAAATGGTCCGTGATCCAAAAACAATTGGGCCTAAAGGGAATTTAATTGTGTAAATTCCCACTAGGCCTTTGGGCTATGTAATGGGTCTCCCTCTACCCAGTTAAAGAGGTCTTTTCTTTTCATTAATAATAAATAAGGCTTCAGCCCCAACCTTTTAAAAAAATATATCTCGATCAGACATAATTGATAGCGGTAATGAATGCAACCTTACCACTTCTATGATATATATATATATCTGTGTGTGTGTGTGTGTGTGTGTTTGTGTACTATTTGATCCATTGAGAAATCCTATTGAATCACAAAGAAGTGTGCGGTCATTGTAAGACAATCCACAACAACATAGATATCATTTTTTCCCTTGGATGTCTTTGGATTTCCAATGACAAAGTCCATGGTGATGTTTTCTTATTGTCATGTTGGTATGGGTAATGGTTTCCTCATCCCCTTATAATTTTTCCCTTCATCCTTTACTTGCTAAAATACAATACACATTGATTTATATTCAGTTATCTCCTTCTTCATATTATCCCACAAACAATTCTCTCAAATATCTCGATACATCATTGTGTTTTCTGGGTGATAATATAAATTCAAACTATGTGTATCATCGGAATGTTTTTTCCTTAACTTGGGATTTGATGGAACACATTGTATTGACCCAAATCTCACAATTATTTATTCATTAACATATAACTCTAATGATTTTCATTCTCTTATGGTTTCCCCATTCTTATGAATTCTACATCATCTTTTTGGGTATGCTTTAAACTTTGCAAAATATAAGGTTGAAAAATCTTTGGTTAAATAATTGATAATGTTCCTTTCTTTATGATTCCAATGTCCACCCTTTTCAAAAATAATAAGATTGAATCCTTTTCAATTCTAATCAATTTTTGAATTGTTGGACCCATTATACTTAGAGCATCTTTCACCTGATTCTCTTTTCCAGGATGGTAGAGGATTGAGAATTCATAATCCTTGATAAGATATAACTATCTTTATTGGATCATATTCATCTTTTTCTGTGTGAGTATATATTTAAGCCTTTAATAATCAGTATATATTTCACACTTCTCCCCAAAGAGGTAATTGTGCATTATTTTCAATGTAAATATCACATATTATAACTGTAGATCATGTGTGGAATATTTTTCCTCTTGAATTTTCAACTACCTTCAAGCATAGGTAATTACTTTGACATCTTTCATTAACACACATACCAATCCCTTCTTTGAAGCGTCACTGTAAATTAAAAACAACTCCCCACTTGGTGGTAGTGTGAGCATAGGGGTAGTGATAAGACTTCTTTTTTTAACTCCATGAATATTTATTCACATTCATAATTATAAAAAATTTAACTCCCTTCTGAGTTTTCTTTATAATAGGGATTGATAATCATGATAAATTTCTCACAAATTGGCAGTAATATCCACCTAACAAAAAGAATCTATGGATATCTGTCAGAGATGTTGGCCTCAGCCATCACTCAATTGATTTTTCCCTTAAAGGGTCTATAGATATCTCATTGATTGTGATTATATTCCCAAAGAATGATACTTCATTAAACCAAAACACACATTTTTTGTACTTCAGATAGATATTCTCCTTTCATAAGGTCTTTAGAAAATTTCTCATATGCTTATCACGCTCCTCCTTGGTTTTGGAGTATATTTTAATATATCCTATAAAAACAAGCAAATTTTTTTCGAAGTAATATATAAATACTCTATTCATCAATTTTATGAATATTTATAGAGCATTAGTGAGTCCAAAAGTCATCACTATGAAATCATAGTGCTCGTACATTGTATGGAAAGCAGACATAGGGATATCCTTCTTCTTCACCCTTACATGGAAATATCTCGATCGAAGATCCACCATGGAGAAGTATTGTGCACCCTGTAGATGATTAAACAAGTCATAAATTTATGGAAAAGGATACTTATTCTTCAACATGATTTTTTTGAGCTCATGATAATCAATACAAAGGCACATTGACTCATGCTTATTCTTGAAAAAGATGAATGGTGCACCCCAGGGTGAAGCACTTGGCCATCTAAACCCTTAATCCATATTCTCCTATAATTGTTTTTGTAGCTTCTAAAGTTCCACAAAATCTATTCTCTATGGAGTCTTGGATATTGGAAATTCCCTAGGTATAATATCAATAGAGAATTCAACATCTCTTCTAGGTGGAAGACCAGGCAAATCCTTAGTAAACACATTAGTGAATTCCCTTATAGTAGGAATGTCTTCAAGGACAGTTCCTTATTTGACTCAATAATTTGAGCTTGATACACTTGATAATAGGGAATTAATATCCATTCTTGATAATATGGTTCTAAATAAGATTCATCATCCTCTATTAACTTGTATAGAATTAGAGGTCGATTCACAATATGGAGAGTAATTTCCCTCTTATAGCAATTTATGTTGGCTCTATATAGGTAAATCCATTCAATGCCCAAAATTGAATCAAATTATACCAAGGTAAGTATGAAAAGGTTAACTGGGAAGTTCAATACACAAATTTTTTTTAGGGAGGATTTATATATGTGGGATTAAATAATTTCCTCATTTTTCATTTTCCCGGACATCTCTTCTTTCATGCTTTGTAGTGGCATTTGAATAGTTATACTAAAATATAGTGATATGAAAAGAAAGTGAAGAACTGTGGATGATAACCCTACCTTTTACTTTTTTTATTCTAGTTATTAATTATACAATATAGACTTAGATATGGGTATCTTATAAAATATGTAAAGGATAATATATTTACATTAAAAAGGATAACGTAGAAATTACATTTATCTCCATAACTTATGTGATTATAATATCAATTCTATGTTATCTATGATATAATTCCATACATATATTCTTATGGGATATTTTTTTATTCCCTTAATAGTGTTTTATAATGATCTTATGAATTTACTAAAGCATGTCACTTGAGAGTGTCAAACTAAGTGTGCAGTAAGTCCCATTATTGTGTACCAGGTTACCCCAAATCATGTCTGGAATATATTTTCAATGTTTTTACTAGTAGGTACATCTATTTCAAAGCCATTTCCACTTATAGTCTCTATAAATAGATGTATTTTTATAATAAAACACTTACTCTTTACTTACAAAAATATAGGGATGTTATCTTACACACAGTTTTATCCCTTAGGGTTTTAACTAGGGTTCTCTAATCCTAATCCCAAAAATAACTTAACCTATCCTATCATACCAAGTATAACAACCCTTAAATTTACTTCATAT
Organism: Viscum album; assembly: GCA_963277665.1. Classification (NCBI taxonomy): domain Eukaryota; kingdom Viridiplantae; phylum Streptophyta; class Magnoliopsida; order Santalales; family Viscaceae; genus Viscum; species Viscum album. The sequence goes on from OY728137.1 coordinate 1,796,881,725, forward strand.
TTAATAATGATTTATTAAATCAATTATCACTTAATATAACTTATAATATCGATATGTCTAGTGTCTTGGGAAATTAGAAACATTATATAACAACTTAAAACATGAAATACAACATCATTATTGAAAAACCTTTTTACATGACCACAACATTCCATCATACTTAACAATGGATGGGGTGACCTGATTAAATAAAAAATGGGTGAGATATATGTAAGGGAGTAAGAAAATAAAAACATGAATAATACAACATATGTTAGACAATAGGTATATTAATGTGGCATAAATGGAACATGAATATAAAGGCATCATAAAGAATGATAATCATAACATGGAAATTTGTAAAAAAACATACAACATGGTATTATAATGATTCAAGACTCATTGAACATGGAGTATCATGAGTAAAAGTTCATTGAACATGAGGTAGTAAGATTCAACACCCATTGCACATGAAGTAGCATGGGTCAACACCCTTATTACATGAAGTAGAATGCGTCAACACCCATTGCACATGAAGTAGCATGATTCAACACCCATTTTACATAATGTATCATGATTAAAAACTCATTATACATGATTTATCATGATATTAAACATTACTCAATTCATTAGAACACTTTTAGGGTTCACCCTTCATATTAATTGCAATCTCATGTTTAAGTGGGTCATGTGTATCATATAACATGGGTTCATTAAAAATCATATGCTATTACATGATCAAGGAATATGGAATACATACATGTAAATCCCCAATAAATAATTACTTTTCCCTAAAGATGAAAACCCTTTATAGATAAATGGGTATGGTATTCACTACACGATGGAAAATTGTAGACCAATTTTGGCTACATAATGACGTCAAATAGAAATTCATAAAATGGGTTGATGAGGCAAAAATGGGTCTCTAATCATTTAAAAATGGAATGGACAGTAATGGGGATAGTTAAAAGTTAATCCAAAATTATTAAATTTTAAATTAAATGGTATAACATAAATGAGGTGCTTGATAAAAAGAGGAGTGAGAGAAGTCTCTTACGGAATTTCGGCGTAGTAACTGCTTAGGTACCGGTCCAAATGGGGGAGGATACATGATCCCTCATTGAAATAATGTCAAATGGAAAGTAGGTAATTGATTATAAAATAATTAAAATATAATTAATCAAAATTAAAAAGTCTAATTTCAAACAAGGTTTTGAATTGAAAGGAACCGAGGAATGTAAGGATCCCTTAAAGAATTTCGGCATAGTAGTGGGTGTACATAAAGGATTATAGGTGGACTTAATGAGAGTGAAATGAAGCTCTAAAATTGTAGGAATTAAATTGATAGTAAGGGGATAATGGAAAATCTTATACCAACATATGAAAATGGAATTTCAGAATCATAACATAAAATATGTGCTTGAATGGAAATGAGAAGAGAGGAACCCCTTAATAAATTTCGGCATAGTAATGGGTGTACAAAAAGGATTATTGAGGGGTTAATGAGAGTGAAAGGAATATATCATCATTTATTCATCAAATTTAAAGTAATGGGATCATGTAACATCTTATCCCAACATATAAAAATGGAATTTAAGATGCATAACATAAAATAAGTTCTAAAAATGAAATGAGAAGAGTGGAATCCATTAGAGAGGCTTCTTGGGAGCTTGAGGGAACTCTAATAGCACTATAGCAAGTAAAGGTAGGAGGTTGGTTGAGCTTCATAGTAATTGAATGATGATAAATGGGATCTTTTGTGGTTTATATATGAATGGTGGGGGATTTTTTTATTTTTATTTTGGACACTTCCTAATAAAATATTCAAAACCGTAAACCATCCGATGGTTTTTTCCCATTGTTTATGGATAAGGGGAGTAGTATAAATTATTTTTTAAGACTAAGAGCTGAATATATTAAAATATTTCCCTTTCTTATGTGGAGGTGAGTCGCACTTTCCAGGAGATTATTTTAAAATCTTAAAATATATTATAAGTCTTGGAGAATTCGCTAAGGATTTATAAAATAAATCATATAAACTTAAAATCAAATTATTTTAATGGAAGAACAAATATTTGAATGAATATACCTTTTATGATATTTATTATATCATTATTTGTTAATTATTATGTCATAAAATACACCATATATTTATACGTTATTTAATTTTTACCCAAAAAATCGATTATCTGATAAAATTATAAAAAATTGATCATTGGATAATTTTTGACATCCAGATTCCAAAAATAATAATCATATTATCTAAATAATTTTCTAAATATTTTAATTTTCACATTTTAAATAAAAACTGACTTTTATTAAAAATTGACAGGTTTTGACAAAAAACAGTTTTCAAACATTAATAAAAATTAATATTTACGTAGTAAAAATTATATGATCATTTATATTTAATAAAATTATTTCATGATAATATTTTATTGAAATATTATTTATTTCAAAAAACCAATAATTCGTCAAAATAGATTTCTTAATTTACCATGAATATTATTTTTTCTTTAAAATCATTTACAAAGTAACTATAATATAACGAAAATATATTCATTATACTATATAAAAATAATGTACATATTCTAAAAACAAGGGTCTTGATACATATCCCTTTATTATGATAGAATATTTCATAAGAGTAATGTGTGTGATGGTGGGGCTTTCAAGGGGTTGTTCGGTAAACATGGTTTGGGTCATGATCTCGATGAGCTTAAACTTATCCCATAAACGATTTCACTCATGGATAAGTTGTTAGATCTCGACATGGTCCTGGTCTAGGTAAAATCCCTGAGATGATATCTCCCTTATAAGCTCTTATAAATTTTATTCATATGGTATGATCCTACTATTTGAGGTAATCACTTCCTTTGTCTGTTTTAAAGAGATCTATTAAACCGCAATATTTATTCTAGTCATGTGATAATTTTTTAATGGATATATTATCAAAGGTGAAGATACTTAATGTTTATTTAAAATCCAATTGGATGTAGTAAAATGAAAAGCAGGTGTGTTTTCTTTCTATAACCATGCGGCATTTAATTAATTAAAAAAGCGTAATTTTATTCATAATGTTTTGGGTCGTTATAATTAGCATAAATTTAAATTCCATGGAACTCAGTGAGATATAGAAACATGTTGAAGTTTTAGTATATATTTCCATTTACAAAATTCATATTTGTTAAATATCTTCTTTTAAACTCAATAATGAGTTAATGTAAAAAATAATTTATCATTGTTAAATATTAAAATAAATTACCGAATGAATGAAACTGCAAGTAAATAATTTTTCAAAAAATAAAAAGTTCGTCATCACTTAAAAAATTGAAATATTTTAAAAAACAATATTTATAAATTACTTATTTTCTCTCAATTTGTTAATTTTCATGAATGGTGTCAGTAAAATGTATTGACAAAATTTAGTGAATGATTTGTAAAAATTAAAGAATAATTAATTTTTTATAATTAATACTAAATGAATTATTAATGGGTAAAAAATTTTGATTAAAAACATTTTTATAATTATATATTTTATATTTTTGATTCAGTAGTTAAATTTATTGTATTTAATGTATGAATTTTAATTCAATTTATTTCATTATATGAATAAATTAATAATTATTATTTTAGTGATTACTAATTTTTTTATAGTATTGACAAAATTATTTAATGATTAAAATATATTGTTGTTACACCCTTGAAATATAAAGGGTTAATAGAATAAATGATATGAATCATGTTAATAAGGTGCACCTTCATTTTTGACACCCTATCTGATTAAAACTCCACAATTAAGCATGCTTGGGTTGGAGTATTGATCAGGATGGGTGACCTTCTAGGAAGTTTCCCAATGTGTGTGTGAGTGAGGAAAATTAAAACTGGAAAGGACATGTGTTGGCCTGTGGAGACTATCAATAGTCATATGACCCGTTAGGGCACGTGGGTGGGCCCCAGGGTGGGGACCATGTGTCTACGAGGCAACTGGTGGGTGGGGCCCAATTGATACATTTGGTATCAGAGGAGGTACCCAGCCTTAAGTGCAGTGCACTGCCTGGGATGAGATGTAGGGCCCATAATGAGGACGTTGTGCTCAAAAGGGGGGGGGGTGATTGTAACACCCTTGATAGATAAAGGGTTAACTGACTAAAAGTTATGACTCATGTCATTAAGGTGCACCTTCATTTTCGGGAGCCTATCTAATTAGAACTTCACAGTTAAGTGTGCTTCTCCTGGAGTATTGATCTGGATGGGTGACCTTTTGGGAAGATTCCTAGGGTGTGTGCGAGTGAGGACAAAGCACACTGGAAAGGACATGTGTTGGCCTGTGGGGAATATTAATAGTCAGATGAACCGTTCGGGCACGTTGGTGGGGACCAGTTGTTACATTTGGTATCAGAGGTAGTACCCAGCCTTAAGTGCAGTGCACCGCCTGGGTTGAGATGTAGGTCCCACAACGAGGACGTTGTTCTCTATAGTGGGGTGGGTGATTTTAACACCACCGAAAGATAAAGGGTTAACTGACTAAAAGATATGACTCATTTCATTAAGGTGCACCTTCCTTTTCTGGAGCCTATCTGAATATAACTCCACTGTTAAGCGTGTTTGGCCTGGAGTATTGATCAGGATGGGTGACCTTTTGGGATGTTTCTCAGGGTGTGTGCGAGTGAGGACAAAGCACACTGGAAAGGACATGTGTTGGCCTGTGGGGACTATCAATAGTCAGATGACCCGTTCGGGCACATGGGTGGGCCCCAGGTTGGGGACCATGTGTCTGCGGGGCAACTGGTGGGTGGGGCCCAGTTGTTACATTAATTTAATTGGCAGTAATTAATTTTACTTTGACACATAAAATTTGTTGACAACAATTAATTTTATGTTTAGTTGACAACAATTAATTTTACGTCAACACCAAAAATTAATTGATGGGAGGGTTGAGAGGTTTCTTCTCCCTCCCCATTAAATGGGGGTTGTTAAGCCACGTGTCGATCCCACGTCATAACCTCTCGTGGGAGGTTATGCTGCTCAGGTGGTCCCCACCCCAATTATCCTCCCATGGGTGGTTAGGTTGTGGTGGCCCCACCACCATGTGTCTACGGGGCAACTGGTGGGTGGGGCCCAGTTGTTACATTAATTTAATTGATTGTAATTAATTTTATGTCGACACTTAAAATTAGTTGACAACAATTAATTTTACATCAACACCAAAAATTAATTGATAGTGGGTTGAGAGGTTTCTTCTCCCTCCCCATTAAATGGGGGGTTAATCCACGTGTGGACCCCACGTCATAACCTTATGTGGGAGGGTATGCTGCTTGGGTGGTCCCCACCGCAATTATCCTTTCATGGGAGGTTAGGGTGTGGCAGTCCCACCACCAACTCCCAAGTGGAGATTTTAACCAACTAACCGTACACACAACAAATGATCTTTTAAATAAATTATTTTTTTATGGTTATTCCATTTTTGGAATTTTTCATAGGATGCATGCACTGAATAATCTTAAGTTTCTTCTACGGTAAACTGACCATCCTGAGCGCAACGGTGCCCTCATATTTCTGATTCGAGTAACTGTTTAAGATTTATTCCACTTTTTCAGGAAAAATTCTTACGCACGTTAATTTAAGCTTAAGAAAACTTCGACGGATCATTCCGCGCACTCCGGGCCTCGAAATCAGGCACCATTAGAAACTAAGGACACGTAAAATTCCAATGAATTTAAGAGAAAAAAATTCCTTGAAATTTATGGGTCTTTACATTACCCGCACCTCAGGGATTTACATCCCCGTAAAGCTATAACACACACTAGGGAAACAAAAAGGAGGTACTGAGAACGCATATGAGCCTCCCGCTCCCATGTGCTCTTTTGGAGTTTCCCGTGCTGCCTTCGAATGCGCCCCAAGGGAATCGATCGTCCATGCAGGACCCGCTCTTGTCGATCCTCAATCTCGACTAGAACCTTCATGAAATTCTCCCCATTATCGATGTCCATCTCCCCATGGTTGATGATGTGGGACGGGTCGTGCACGCATATCCTCCACTTCTTCACCAAAATAGGCGAGGTGACTTACTTCTTGGACCTTCCACCTCAGTTGCACCGAGTGCATGATGTCTTCCACGTGGTAGGCCAGGACCTGAAGACCTTGTTAAGGTGGGGTGTTTGTGCTATCACCAAGGCGCAGTTGTCACGTTTGGTATTAGAGGAGGAACCCAGCCTTAAGTGCAGTGCACTCCCTGGGTTGAAATGTAGGGCCCACAACGAGGGCGATGTTATCTAAAGGGGGGGTGATTGTAACATCCCCAAATGATACAGGGTTAAATGACTAAATGATATGACTCATGTTAATAAGGTGCACCTTCTTTTTCATGATCCTACCTGATTAGAAATCCATTGTTAAGTGCGCTTGGTCTGGAGTAGTGATCAGGATGGGTTACCTTCTGGGAAGTTTCCCATGGTGTGTGCGAGTGAGGAAAAACACACTGGAAAGGACAAGTGTTGGCCTGTGAGGACCGTCATTAGTCAGATGACCCGTTTGGGCACTTGGGTGGGCCCCATAGTGGGGACCATGTGTCTGTAGGGAAACTGGTGGTACCTAGCGGGCCAGGACCTGACAACCATATTATGGAGGGGTGTTTGTGCTATCACAAGGGCCTTGTTTTCACATTGCCATGCTGCTATTACATCGTCTTCGATCCAGGGTTCTGAAACCCTAAAGGTTGTGGAGGGGTCAGGCCATATTCGTGCAGCCCGAACCCTCCACGTTAGAATGATATAAAGCACCTCAACAAGTTGATTTAATGAGAGCTGATTAGGCATTCATCAACTTAAAACACACCCCTACCTCTTTAATTTTTGTGTGTTTGTTCATCGCGGGGGAACACGATGTTGTCGCCATTCACCGTACGCTTCAACTTCCAAGATCGTGCGTCGGTACGTTGATGACAAAGAGGAAGGGTTATTGGAGAGGTATCGCATCGGAAGGGGGTTCCTAGGAAGTAGCGTCATCTTTGGCGTCTTCACGTTCTTCGTTGGAGAAGATAAGTTTCTCCAACTGTTGGGTGTCATGATAATTTACCAGTGCTTTATTGCTTGGTGAGGCTATCCCAAAACCTTCTCCCATGCTCTCTATATATAGGAGATGGAGAGAGGCATGTAACCATTGTTGAATTTATGATGGTTCATTTATTAGGAATCTTCCAAAATTCAAACGATGCAGTTAACTAATTTAAAAGGGGGTCGGGCGAATTAAATTTTGTAGGCGCAATTTAATAGGTGAGGTGGCACAGTAAAAAGGGGAGGATACCAAGAAGTGTCCCCCAACATAGCCTATGTCAAAACAAAAGACACAGATTAATTTTATGTTGACACATAAAATGAATTGACAACAATTAATTTCTATGTTGAGTCAATATAGAATTAATTCGTGTCTTTTGTTTTGATGAAGGCTAGGTGTGGGAAACATCTTGGCATACATCCCTTTTTACTATGCCAACACACCTCTTAAATTGTGCCAACATAATTTAATTCGCCCAACACTTGGAAAAACTTATCTTCTCCAGCGAAGAACGCGAAGACGTCGACGACGATGCTATTTCCTCAGAACCCGCTTCTGATGTGGGACCTCTCCGACAACCCTTCTTCCTTCCTCTTCGTCATCAACGGACCGACGCATCAGCTCAGAAGTGGAATCATACGGAGAACGGCAAAAACATCGTCTTCCCCCGTGATGAATGAATTCCCAACAATTAAACAGGTATGGGTGTGTTTTAAGTTGTTTAATGCTTAATCATTTCTTGTTAAATCAACTTCTTGAGCTGCTTGATATCGTTCTAACGTGGAGGGTTCGGGTCACAGGAACACGGCCCGACCCCTCTGCAACATTTATGGTTTTGGAACCTTGGATCGACGGCGACGTAACAGTGGCATGGCAATGTGGAGATGGCGACGAAGATGGAAAATAGAGTTCGTGCTTCCCACAACCTCCACGAACCCTTCCATCGATCGAGCGGCGCCCGACCAGCCTACCCGTGCGCTACCGGCGCGCCCTGCACTTGCCAGGTGCCCTCCTGGAACCTGCCCGGTGCCCCCTGGCACCAAGGCTGCCTACCCAGTGCCCTCTTAGTGCCTTCCTGGTGCCTTGGGTCATCTGCCTGGTGCCCGTCCGACTGCCCGACGGGCCCCATACCCTTCCTTGTCTACCAGTGGCCTGTCTGCGCCCCGCGCGGCCCGTTGTTGGCCTCTTGGGCAGAGCCATACGAGTCGCACCCCTCGTGGCACCAGCCAAACCTTCCAATGGCCTTCAGGCCGAATCGCCCACGTGGAGACTTCGGCCTGAAATGTCCACGCAATCCGCTGGGCCAGGCCCAGCGGACTGGGACAAACTCAGCAGGTTGAACCGCCCAACGAGGCGGGTCAAACCCAACATGTATGATCGGGTCGACCCAGACCGAGTCGACCAAGACTGAGTTGGGCTGAGTCAGTCCGACCGGTTCGGACCGGACCTAGGCCCACTTTTGACCCTTTGCTTGTGTTGACCATATCATTGGCACCGGAAGTCCGTTTGACTAACCGTTAGCGGCGCTAGTAATCTCTTTGAGAATCGGTCCCTTAAAAAATACCCCATGGTAATTTGGGGTAGAGTTGTGATATGGTCGAGTTGGTTCATAAAAGAAACCAACCGGACCCCTAGGACAAAAAACGATAATAACTCAAAGACTGGGCGTCCGATTGACGTGCCTTCAGTTGAGTTGAGACCCCTATGATGAGGTGGTCCTTTGTGATACTTCTACGTGAGTTTTCGTGACACTTAGAGTATCGACCAGTAGCTCGTGGAGCAGATCCTCCCGAAGATGAGAAGACATAGTGCAGAGACCTAGTAGTTGTAGACTTGATGACTACTCGATCGATTCGACTCGGAGTGATTTGACTAGCCTAGTGGACGGAGTGCCTAGTTTGGCGGCAGAGCCACAGAGTACGAAGCACATGGTTTGGTAGTAGACCCGCGATACTTGACAGGAGGAGTACCTTTGATGGCTATTAGGGGGAGCGCCCAGTTTGGCGGTAGACCCACAGTGGGGGAGCGCCCGGTTTGGTAGCAGACTCGCGATACTCGATAGGTGGAGTACCTCAGCAGTCTAAGGTTAGTGAGTAGTGCCTCATAGTCACGATAGGTTCACTGTACTCGACAGAGGAGAAGTTCTCCAGTAGTTGCGGTTTCGTTAATGAAAATCCTGGTTTGAGCTGAGTAAATGACCTTTGTGTTTTCTTCATGATTGAGATGGGTTACTTGATAACTTAGGTATATGTTTGGGAATATATCAAAATAAAGGTTATTTGTTGATATCTTTCATTGGTGTTTTATCCATGCTAGATTTAGTGAGTCCTTGAGGGTCTCGGGGTCCCTACATAGTATCGTTATACTCACCCCTACACGGGCTATGCCCGCACCTCGTTGTGTTGGATGCAGACAACAGACAGCACTGATCGAGGCAGAGTGTACGAGGACTGGACGGTACCTGGAGGTGGACACTCGGCGTGACGGCACACAGAGAGGACCGATAGACGCAGAGTGCTGATGAGGAAATATGTACATACCCTTTAGGTTGGATCCATGGGGGACGATCCAGGAGCTGCTAGTCACCTTCCAGCTGTTTGTCTTTCAGTTGTACATTCTTTCAGTTGTAGTTGTACCTTTCTGTTGGGCTTGTATTTCTGGCCCCTTTGTACTTTCAACACACTTGTTGTACTGCTTTACTTAGTGTTTTCTTCCACTTGTACTCCGGTTTGTGTGTTATGTTTTATAAAGGCATTGTCTTCCCAGTTTTTAGGGAATTACGCCTTTGGTGCTAGACGCTAGCCCCTAGCCTATGGAAGGCGTGCTTGGGGTAGTCACGATACGGGCCCCGGGGGACTGGTCGTGACAATAATTTTCAAAAAAAAAATCTATATGTTTTGAATTTTTTTATTTGACTAAAATAATATGATATATATTAAAAAATTTATTTCAATGATTTCAATTCAATATAGTTATTCAAAAAAATTAAAAATCATTTAATTATTTTTACGTGGTAAGGAATAATAATAAACTCATTTTTTGTGATTAAAAATATTTTTTTCTAAAAATCATTATCTGTTATGAGTACTTTAGTAAAATTAGTTTTTATCACAATAATAAAATGAACAAAATTAAATTGTTTTAATTTATTGAATTTCAATAATGAAATTGGTTAATAATGTCATTATTATTTTTTTGGGGAAAAAATATGTTATTAGAGTAAAAGTTTGTCAGTAAGATAAAGTAATAAATGAAGTAAAAGATAAAAATTTATCTATAAGGTCATAAAATATCACAAATAATTATCTCAAAATGTTTGAATGAGGGATTTTTTTAAATTTCCTTGTCTTGACATAAATATGTCTACACTATTGATCCACTTTCCATGGAAATGAAAATCTAGTTTTCTTAAAAAATAATTATTTACAAAAAAACCACCTCGTATCATGTATAAAAGGACCCCTCCACACCCCAATTTCACCAAAACCATTTATTTTGTTTTTTATTAAATCTTTAATAAAATTATATTCCTAAAATCCAATCCAATGTTTGAAACATATGGTGATATTGTGAATTCCAAAATCTATATTTCCCTAGCCGTTCTCTAAGAGGATATTCAACACTTTAATGTAAGTGTTATCCTTTTCTTAATGATTCATTCAAATCATCTTTATCCACCTATAATGAAATATTTTTTTCCAAATTTATAAAAGAATTTAATTAATATCTTCTATAATGGTGATATTATAAGTAATAAATAAAAAAATATGCATTCATTCATTTTAATATGTTCTTGTTTGGGTCGGTTATACCACCTACATGGACGAGGTTATAATATTTAACTCTAAAATAAAAAATAAAATTCAACAATAAAAATATTATTTAATAAGTTCTAATTGAATATGTTTTAAAAAATTTGGAATAATAATATCTTAAATTATATTAACTCTTTAATTCAATTCTTTTATAAATTCAATAATCATGGAAAATAAGATCTTAAAGTGTTCCTTGTGAACCATCACCATAATTTCTATAAAATGGCCCTAGAATAATAGATAATTATACATCACATATATATATATGTAACCACTATAACACTCCAAGATTCCACAGTACACTTCTCTTTGAATAATACAGTAGTGTGTGTTGTACGCAACTTCAAGTTCTAGCACACCACAACCAATCAAACTAGCTGTTATGAATAGTAAAAGACACTTTTTAAAATTTCATCAATTTTATCATTCAAAATTGACTTCGTTTTTGTATTCGGAGTATCAAAATTATCTCAGGGTAAATTTTTTGTATTTTTCTGAAAACATTTATTTTTTTGATGAATAGTTAAAAACACTGAGTTGTAGTTTAAAACCAAATTTTTATCTAAATAGTTATTTATTTTATTTAAATTTATTTTAGGTCGAAATAGATACATAATACGTATATAATTCCAACGTAATTCATTGGATTAATTTTATAATAATTTTAGTTATATAAAAAAATTTGAATTTTTTACTGTCTTTTACCCACCTCCTTGGAGCATTTGCAAATTTACATAAAACATAATTTTACCACTTCTATGAGTTAAATTTCTAAAATTTGAGAGTCACGGTTGTTATCAGTAAGTAAAATTTTGTTCAATAAGTTCAAAATAATTTTTGGTGAATAGTAACTTTTTACTCTTATTTACCACGGTTAAAAGTAAATAGGGTAATTAAGGGTAAAAATGATATTATTATTACCCTAACACATGGAATAATTCTATTTGACAAGTTTAATTCGACCAAAAAACACTTATGAATAAATTATGATCCTTTTGGTCTACTTGGATTAGATTAAGACATTTATTAATATTTAATTCAAAGAAGAATTAAAAGTGTTAAATTCAATGATTAATAAGTAAACCATTTTTAATATAGGGTTACACATAAGATAAGTTTTACAATAAATATTCATTAAAAATATAAAACGATTTCATACATAATGGTATTTTATTTATAATTTTTAGACATTAAATATTTAAATTTATTTATGACACAATGATGATGCAGTAGTTACCTAATTAATTAAATATTAAAATAATTTATATTATAAATATCCAAATAAATGTAATTTGAGAATTTTTATGAAGAAAACAAATTTTATAGGTTAATATGATATTTTATGGTTGGTTAGATGAATTCGTTTTGAAGTAATAATGGTAATATAAATTTAGAAAAAACAAATACCAAATAGTGTCAAAATTGACCTAAAAGAGTTTTTAAAAACAAATATTATATTATTAATTGATATTCTATTCATAAAAATATAAGGTTTAGAAAAAAGACTTATATAATGATTATTTTATCATTAATGAACCACTTGAGGTTCTATTGGAAGTTTATATTAAAATTATTAACGATATAATATAAAAATACAAAGAGACATGGTAAATGTCAAACTATTTAACTAAGAGTTAAATCTAAAAGTTTAAGTCAATATAGTGACCCAAACCTGTCTAAAACCTATTGATTGATTTTTTTTTGACCCATCCCCACCTTATAATTAATACAATTCATTTTTTATCCATTAGAAACCCAAAATAATTTTATTATAAAATAATATTTCTAGTTTTTCATAAGGTGCCCCTCACCCCTCTTATAAAAGGGCACTCACATTTCTCTCTAATTCATACCTTAAAAGCCATTTGGCCCTGACAACCCCTGCCCAAATACCCTCTCCACTATTTTCCCTTCATCTTATAGGCCTTCCATTAGTCATAAAAAAAACCTAAGTATCCCTTTTAATCAAATAAAAAGGAAGAACCCGAAGAAGAGGTAAATATTCCATCACCTCTTTCAAGTTCCATTCATCTTCCACTTCCTCGTTCATTGTTGTTTCCATTATAAAATAATAAATCCATTATATTCTATATATTGTGATGTTATTATAAATATGGTACAACCATAATCAATATTTTATCCATCCTTTGAATGACATGTCACCATACGTGCGTACATACGGCTTACCGTCTTCAGATCGTGGTGTATTTTTTATTCAATACATTATTTTTTGGATGGGTATAATAATGATTTTTAATTGATGTAAATAATAAATATAACATGATAATTATTCTATATATATAATATACCAACCAATTATATAATATTTTAATATCAAAACAATGATATTGTCGCTCGTGCGTACGTACGGATTACTGTCTCCATGAACGCGATGAGATTCATTCCCCATCATATCTATTCAAGAATAATTTTCATTTGATGATTAAAAGTAATGTTTAAATACTTGATATAATTATGGATATGAATAAGATATATCCCATCCATAACAAATATCACTCACATAATAATTAATATAAAGCAAAATGTAACTGTTAACACCCGAAATATTGATAATACTAAGATATTATTAACAAAGAAATTTTAAAAGATCATATATGATATAATAATAATGTATATGATTCTTTTATAACTTAATAACAATTATCTCACCATTATACTAGACGTTAACCTACCCTCGACCAAGGAAAAGTACAAGTTAAGGGTTAATTTAATAATCTCTTTATTATCTGAGGTTGTTTATAGGTAATTATCTACTCGGACCTCTTTATCATCCACATCCATGTTTCTGAAAAATGTATTTCAAAAAATTATTACTATTTTATAGTCTATGGGTTAAAGTCATTTATACCCTTATTTTACTTTTATAATATTTTTGTAAAGGAATCTTTTCATCGTTTTCCAAACAAGGTACTTTTAGACCTTTTCGACAAATTTATGGTATGAATGTTTTTTAACTTATACGGTGGGTGTGGCTATTTTACAGGGTTATAACATCGTTTAAGCTTCCCATACAATATTTTAAGAATATTTTAGAATATGAATGTTCTATTTTATAATTATGTGGCTTTTAAATGATTCCAAAATAGAAAGATATATTTCTCTAAAAAGGATTTGATTTTATCTATGTCAACATCCTATGATGGATTTTAAGTTTGTTTGAATTTGATTTTTTATGATACAAAAACATCCATATTGTATTCAATTTTTTTTTCATATGTTTGACTACGGATGTGTTATTTCATACCAATAATGTTCTATGGATAATGTATTGAAATTTTGTATGCCAGTTTTAATATGAATGTTTATGTTATGTTTAAACCTTTTCATATGAGGACTTCATTGGACTTAGTAAGTGATGGGTGGAGCCCGCTATAGCTATTCAATGCATCATTAGGTCTCATGAGACAAACTAGTGTCTTGTCACAAGAACTTGAAAAAATATTATTTGGAGTCTTGTCACAAGGCTTTGACTATGTGGTTATGAAAGTCTGGCATTATGCATTCCATCATTATGAAAGTGGCTATTAATAATGCATGTGATTATTAGACTAGTAGAATATCCATGTCAGTAAGTAAATGGCATTATTTTGATTTATATTTGCCATATTATGATGATTTTTATGTTAAAAAGGCTTTTTTTTTACTTTTATACATTTCCTTAAATGTTTATGCTTATTTATGAAAGTTTACGCTATATTGTTATCCTTACTGAGCATCCGAGCTCGCCCATTTCTATGTTTTATTTTTTCCTTGGATGTGAAAAAATATATTATGACTGACCTATAGGGACAGTCTATGGGATCTCAGTGTTTTCTATGGAAACAATGTTGTTGTATTTTTCCATTTTATGATGCAATGTAAACCTTATGAATGTATCTAGTACTTCCAAGGATACTAAACTAATCAGTCTCTGGAGACTTGATCTTTTGTTATCATGCTAATGATAAATAATAATGCACTGAATCTGGGCTTCTGGGGTTAGGGAATTATAGTTTCAATCATAGGAAGTTTAGTACAAACCTTGGAAACTAGATTTAGATAAACTCTGATTAGAGCACATTTCCCTAAGATAGACTTTGAGGATTAGTATAGAATAACTTACTAGAATTTTGGTATTGTAGAGATTTTGTGAGTTTTCCGAGAAATACATCCCTGTATAGATACAAGCAGGTAGAGGTGTCTCTGGTATAGATTTACCTAGCGGTAAAACCCAAAAACCCTTCTTTGAGCTGGACTCGAATGGGAACTGGTTCACGACTAAGAGCCTTGCTAAACAATTGGTTACAACACTCCCAGGGGATATGATTAGGATACTTCTCATTTTATTTACAAACTATTATGAAGGGTTTATGAGTATATTCTTTTTTAAGGAAAACATTTTTTATGATTATGGATTATATCCATAAACTGTTCAATTTATGTTAAGTGTTTTACATGTTTGGAATTATGTTTTTCGATTCATAAACTAATCTAGTGAATTCCATTGTTTAGAAATGGTTCCTATTAGAATGAATGGAAACCATATGAATTCACTCACTCCATGTAGGTATTTCCCTCAAACTAAAGATAATTATTGTAGAGCGGGTGATCAACCGGAGCTGATCAGCTAATCACCATTTGGGGACAACTCACTCAGATTATAAATAATAAACTTACCCGTATAGAGCACCCTGATCCACAGTGTGGAGGATCAATATTAGATCGCATCATGAGGAAAAATCCACCAACATTAAATAGGGTTAAAAATCCACTAGTAGCTGAGAAATGGAAATATTCCTTAAGGAAAATATTACCTGCCTTGGGGAGTAGCAAAATGGAAAAAGTTGTCATGGCAGTTTACCGCCTCACTAGAGATGTTGATCAATGGTGTTCATTGATTCAATACACAAAGGAATATTATGAAGTATGAAATATAGAATGGATAGAGTTTAAATATATTTTCTTAGAAAAATACTTTCCTCATGACCATCGAGCAGATACGGAAGGGAAATTTCTAAGTTTTAGGCAAAATGAGGATGAGAATGTCACAAACTATGCACCTAAAATTACAAGGTTAGCGAGGCATGTTGCAGATTATATAAGTAACCCAATACGTAATATTGATCGTTTCTTTGATGGGATAAAACAATTTATCTATTGATAATTAGCCTCACAATCCTTCTTGTCATAGGAAGATATTGTCTTATGTGCTATCAAGATAGAAAAATAATTCTATAAGTCTTATGACATTAAAGAAAAGTAAGAGAAGAAGAAATCTGCTGAACACTCTAGAAATATATATAAAGGGAAGAATCAAAAAGTTGAATATCCATCCTATAGTAAATGTGGGAAGAAACACCCTGGTACATTCCTAAAGGGAATGGGAGTCCGTTACAAGTGTGGAGAAAAAGGAAACTAACCTTGTGATTTCAAGGGGAAGAAAGAGGTTTTCGATGTTGAATTCTACGATTGTAGAGAAATGGGGAATTATGTGAATGAATTTCCTAAGCGTTAGAAGAACTTACCTCGGAAAAGGACAAGGGATCAAGGGAAAGCTTATACTATCACTACTACTGAGGTTGAAGTTCCGAAAGATGTATTGGCAGGAAATTTAATGGTTTCCTCAAGTTTTGAAAATGCTTTATTTGATTTTGGATTATCGCATATTTCATATATTCCCATTATACTAAGAAAATTCAATATTTCCAATTTGATTTAAGAAGGGAGTTATCAGTAAAAACTCCTAAGGGATGTATCATTGCAATAAAGTTTTTTGAATTAGTCCCCATAAGGTCATATAAATGTTCTTTATCTGCACATCTCATTGTCATACCCATGATTGAATTTTATATAATCCTCGGTATGGATTGGATTTTGGACCATGATGCAAAAATTTATTGTAAGAAGAAAGTGGTTACTATTTTTGATGACAATGATAAAGAACACCTTCTCTTTAGAGTAGAATCATCACCACCTAATTCTTCTCTAGATCCACCCCAGGTGCTCAACTAAATTCAATTATTGGGGTGGAAGAGAATTAAATAACCGTGGGTGAGGAAAATAATGTTCAAATAGAGGATATATCTGTTATAAAAGAATATATTGATGTGTTTCCATAATATTTACCTGGACATCCTACAGAATGAGAAATTGAGTTTTATATTGATTAAATTTCTAGATCAAGGCCCATATCGAAGACCCCTTATAGAATGGCCACTGTGGAATTAGTGGAACTAAAGAAATAAATTGAGGAATTGAGTAATAATGGATTTATTCTCCCTAGTGTTTCTCCATGGGGAGCCCCTGTCCTTTTCGTTAAGAAGAAAAATGGATCTCTGAGGTTGTGTATTGACTTCAAGGAGGGCAATGCTATTACAATAAAGAACAAGTATCCCCTACCACTCATTGATGATTTATTTGACCAACATCATGGAGTTCAATACTTTTCAAAGATTTACCTTCGATCTGGATATCATCAGTTGAGTGTGAAGAAGGAATACATTCCAAAAACAACATTTTCAACCAGGTACGGGCATTACAATTTTACAGTAATTCCTTTTGGATTTACTAATGCACCCTCTTTATTCATGGATGTAATGAATAGAGTTTTCAAATCATATCTTGATGAATTTTTAGTGGTATTTATTGATGATATCTTGGTATACTCCAAAAGATACGGATATCATGAAAATCACTTGTGCATTATCCGAAAGACTCTGAGAAGACATGAATTATATGGGAAGTTTAGAAAGTGTGAATTCTAGATTTAGGAGATATATTTTCTTGTCCATATTGTCTCCAAGGATGGAATCTCTGTTGATCCTTCTCTGACCAAGGCAATCCAAGAATGGCCAACAATGACGAGTATAATTGAGGTATGGAGTTTTATAAGTTTAGTAGGTTATTATCAACATTTCATCCAGAATTTCTCTCGGTTGGCTAATCCATTAACAAAGATCACACAAAAAGGGATTAAATTTTTATGGAAAAAAGAGTGTGAATAATGTTTAGATGAATTAAAGACAAAACTAGTCAATTATCCTATCTTGACTCTACCATATTGGAATGATGGGTTTGTTATTTATAGTGATTCATCGAAGAAAGGACCTGGTTGTGTCCTTATGTAAAATGATAGAGTTATTGCCTATGCATCACAACAGCTAAAATTTAATGAGAAAAACTATCTTACTCATGATCTTGAGTTAGCAGCTGTAATCGTTTCTTTAATGATATTGAGACACAATCTCTATAGTGAAAAATGTGATATTTATACTGATCACAAGAGTTTGAAGTATATTTTCTCATAGAATGAACTCAACATGAGGTGAAGGAGATGGCTTGAACTACTCAAGGATTATGATAGCACTATACACTACCACTCGGGGAAGGAAAATAAGGTGGAAGATGCTTTGAGTAGAAAGGATCATGGAGTTTTGAACAAGATGAGAGTTGAAAAGGATCCTATATACATGGATCGAGTAAAGATGGATACGAGAATGACCATGTAAGGTGAAACATCAATACGTTTTCAAATGTTTTCCAAAACATCTTTATTGGAAAGGATAAAGAGTTCTCAGACCGGTGGTGAAGAGTTTAAAAAGAAGATTAAAGTTGTGAATGATGGGAGATTGAGTGACTTTGTTTATGAAGATGGAATTTTCAAATTTGGGAAGAGACTTTGTGTCCCCGATATACATGATCTAAAAATGGAATTGTTGGATGATACTCATATTTGCAATTTCTCTATACACCATGGGAGAATCAAAATGTATAAATATTTGAAGGATCATTTTAGGTGGGACAACATGAAGAGGGAGATTCCTGATTTTGTGTCAAGCTGTTTGATTTGGAAACAAGTGAAAGCTGGAAGGCAACAGCCTGGAGGAGTCTTGTAATCTCTTCCCATATCTAAGTGGAAATGGGATGATATCACGATGGACGTTTTCATGGGGCTACCAAAAAATCCTAAAAGGAATGATGCAATATAGGTCATTGTTGATCATCTTACCAAGTAAGCACATTTTATTTCTATAAGGGACGATTAACCACTTGAACGTTTAGAAAAACTATATATTAATGAAGTTGTAGGACTTCATGGAGTACCACTATCGATTGTTTCTGATCGTGATCACTTTTTTACATCAACATTCTAGAAAAGTCTTCAGAAAGCCCTGGATACTGAACTTAGTTTGAGCACTGCCTACCACACCCAAAATGATGGGAAATCAGAATGTACTATTCAAACCTTAGAAGACATGTTTAGATCATGCTCACTTGTCTTTCAAGGTATTTGGGATAAATATTTAACTCTGGTATAATTTTCCTAAAACAATAGCTTTCATTCAAGTATTTAGATGGCACCATATGAAGAATTATACGGAAAGTGATGTCGCACACCAACCTGTTGGGATGAAGTTGGCTAATGAAAACTCGGAGGCCCAGAACTTGTGAAGAAACAATGGAAAAGGTGAAGGTAATCCAAAACCACATCAATGCATCTCAAAGTAGGAAGAAGAGATATGCCGATAACCGAATGAAAGATTTAGAATTTCAGGTAGGAGATCAAGTTTTCTTGAAGTTATCTCCATGGAAGGGTGTTATAAGTTTCAGTAAGAATGGGAAATTGGGTCCTAGGTACATCAGACCTTTCGAAATTCTAGAACGAATTGGTGTTGTAGCTTACCGTTTGGAAATGTCGCCAAGTATCTCCAATGTTAACGACGTGTTCCACATATCAATGTTGAGAAAATACATGTCTGACCCAACGCATGTACTTACTTATGAGGAATTAAAACTAGAACCCAATCTATATTATTATGAAGATCCTGTCAAGGTTCTTGATACAAGAGTACAAGTGTTGAGAAACCAGATAACTCGTCTGGTAAAAGTTCTATGGAGAAACCATAAGATGGAATAGACAACTTGGGAACCTGAGGAACATATGATGAATAATCACCTGAGTATTTTCATGCAGTAATACTATAGATATTTCTAGGATAAAATTATTTGAATTATTGAAGAATGTATAACCCCAAGCTTCCACTATACGCTTCTCTTTGAATAATACAATAGCATGTGTTGTACGCAACTTCGAGTTCTAACACACCATAAACAATCGAACTAGCTGTTATGAATAGTAAAACCCAATTTTTTAAATTTTATAAATTTTACCATTCTAAATGGACTTCATTTTTGGATTTGGAATATTGAAATTAGCTTAGGGTGAAATTTTGGTATTTTTCTGAAAAGTTTCAATTTTTGGTGAATAGTGAAAACAATGAGTTATAGTTTAACCCCAAATTTTTATTTAAATAATTATTTAATTTATTTAAAATTTTATATGTTAAAATAGATACATAATACCTATATAAGTTCAATGTAATTCATTTGAGTCAGTTTATAATAAGTTTATATATATAAAACTTTTATTGAACTTTTTTCCTACTTTTACCCACCTCCTAGGAGCATTTGCAAATTTACAAAAAAACTTAATTTTAACACTTCTTTGAGTTGAATTTCTAAAATCCTAAATACACAGTTGATATCAGTATGTAAAATTTGGTTTAATAAGATTAGAATAATTTTAGGTGAATTTTAACTTTTTACTTTTATTTACCATGGTTAAACGTTATTAGGGTAATTAAGGGTAAAAATGATATTATTATTACCCTAACACATGTCCTAACTCTATTTGATAAGTTTAATTCTACCAGAAACAACCTTAGGAATAAAATATGATCCTTTAGGTCCACTTGTATTAGATTAAGACATTTATTATTATTTATTTCAAAGAAGAGTTAAAAGTGTTAAATTCAAAGTTTAATAAGTAAACCATTTTTAATATAGGGTTACACATAATATAACTTCAACTATAAATATTAATGAGAAATATAAAAATATTTCCTACATGATGGTATTTTATTTAAAAAAATTATACATTAAATAATTAAATTTATTTATGACAGAATGATGATGCAGTAATTACCTAATTAATGAAATATTAAAATAATTGATATTATAAATATCCAAATAAATGTAATTTGAGACTTTTTATGAATTAAAATAATATTATAGGTTAATAGGACATGTTAGGTTTCGTTAGATGAATATTTTTTAAGTAATAATTCTGTTGTGAATTTAGAAAAAAGAAAATACCAAATAGTGTCAAAATTGACAAAAAAGAGTTTTTAAAAACATTATATTATTAATTGATATTCTATTCCTAAAAATATAAGGATCAAAAATAAGACTTATATAATAATTTTTTTATCATAAATGAACCACTTTGGGTTCTTTTGGAAGTTTATAGTATGTTTATTAATCATATAATATAAAAATACAAAGAGACATGATAAATGTCAAACTATTCAACTAAGAGTTATATCTAAACGATAAAGTTAATATAGTGATCCAAAACTGTCTAAAACCTATTCGTTGAGTTGTTTTCGACCCATACCTACCTTATAATTTAAATAAATAATTTTGGATCCATTATAAACCTAAAATGGATTTTATTATAACATAATATTTCTAGATTTTCCTAAGGTGCCCCTCACCCCTCTTATAAATGGAAACTCCCCTTTCTCTCTAATTCACACCTTAAAAGCCATTTTTCTTAGCCAACCCCTGACCAAATACCTTATACACTATCCTATATTAATCTTAGTGTCCTTACTTTAGTAATAAAAACAACCTAAGGAGCCCTTTTGATCAAATTAAAAGGAAGAACGCGAAGAAGAGGTAAATATTTCATCTCCTCTTTCAAGTTCCATTCTTCTTCCACTTCCTCTTTATTTGTTGATTCCATTCTAAAATAATAACTCTATTATATTATATATACTATGATGTTATTATAAATATGTTACAAACATATTCATTATTCTATCCTTCCATTGAGTGACATGTCACCATACGTGCGTACATACGGCTTACCGTCTCCACGTCGTAGTGTAATTGTTATTCAATACATTATTATTTGGATGGGTATAATAGTGATGTGTAATTGTTGTAAATAATAAATATAACATGATAATGATTCTTTATATATGATATAACATCCAATTATATATTATTTTAATATCAAAATAATGATATTGTCGCTCGTGCGTATGTACGAATTACCATCTCCACGAACACGATGAGATTCATTCCCCATTGTATCCATTCTAGACTAATTTTTATTTTATGATTAAAAATAATATTTAAAGACATTATATCATTATGTATATGAATAAGATACATCCAATACATAACAAATATGACTCACATAACAAATAATATAATGTAAAACGAATCTGTTAACACACGAAATGATGATAATACTGAGATATTATTAACAATGAAATTTTAAAAGATCATATATGATATCAAATTAATGTATATGATTCTTGTATAATTTAATGACAATTATTTCACCATTATAAAGGATGTTAACCTACCCTCAATCAAGGAAAAGTACAAGGTAAGGGTTAATTTTACAATGTCTTCATTATCTGAGGTTTTTTATATGTAATAATCTACTGGGACCTCTTTATCATCCACATCCATTTTCTTAAAAATGTATTTCAAAACTTTCTTAATATTTTATAGACTATTGGTTAAAGTAATTTATACCCTTTTATGACTTTTATAATATGTTTATAAATTAATATTTTCTTCATTTTCCAAACAAGGTACTTTTTGACCTTTTTGAAAAATGTAAGGTAATAATGGTTTTTTAACTTATATAGTGGGTGTGTCTGTTTTCCACTGTTATAACATCGTCAAAGAATCCCTTAAAATATTATAAGAATATTTTCAAATATATCTGGTTTATTTCATATTTACATTAATTTTTAGTGATTTCAAAATAGGAAGAGATATTTCTGTAAAAGGGTTTTGATTTCATCTATGTCAACATCCTTTGATGGATTTTAAGTTTGTTTGAAGATGATTTATTATGATAAAAAACATCCAAATTATATTAATGGTTTGTGATATGTTTTACTGAGGATGTGTTATCCCATACCATTCATTGTTTATGGATAAAGTATTGACATTTCGTATGCTTGTTTTAATACCAATGTTTATGTGATGTTAAATACTTTTCATATGAGGAATGCATTGGACTTAGTTAGTGATGGGTGGAGCCTGCTATAGCTCCTCGATGCATCAATAATTCTCATGAGACAAACTAGTGTCTTGGCACAAGGCCTTGAAAAATCTTATTTTTAGTCTTGGAACAAGGCCTTGCCTATGTGGTTATGAAAGTCTGGCATTATGTATTCCATTATTATGAAAGTGTATATTGATATTCCATGTGATTATTCTACTATTAGAATATTCATGTGAGTAAGTAAATGGAATTATTTTGAATTATATTTGCTATATTATGATGATGTTTATGTTTAAAAGGCTTTTGTTTTAGTTTTATACATTGCCTTAAATTTTTATGCTTATTTATGAAAGTTTCCTCTATATTGTTATCCTTACTGAGCATCTGCGCTCACCCCTTTCTATGTATTATTTTTTCCAAGGATGTGAAAAAGTATTTTATGACTGACCTACAGGGATAGTATATTGGATCTCATTGTGGTCTATGGAAACAATGTTTTTGTAGTTTTCTATTTTAGGATGTTATGTAAACCTTATGAATGTATCTAGTACTTCCAAGGCTACTAAACTAATCGGTCTTTCAAGACATGATCTTTTGTGATCATGCCAATGTTATGCAATAATGCACTAACTCTGGGTAACTAGGGTTAAGGTGTTATAATCACTATGAAAATACTATAGTTAAAGAGCCCTCAATCATTGTACAATGATCAAAACCACATAAGTGAATAATTTGTTTATAAAAGAACAGTTGGCAGACAAAATATAAATTTTTTAAATTTAAAAATTAATATGTGTGTAATAATGAATTATAAATTTAATTTATTGAGTAAAATTGTTGTTAATTATTTTCTTTTATAAGTAAATTATAAAATAATTTTATTATGAATGTATAAAGAATGTGTTAGACCCGAAATAAGTCCTAAGTAGTCATTTATCATTCATTCTGACATTGAAATCAATATTATCATTATCGATGCTTCTATTGGAGAAAATTGTATGTTAATTCCATATAAATCATCATATTTTTTTATTCTACTCTAATTAATTATATATTTTAAAATTATATTTATAATTTAAACTCTATTTGTAATATAATTCCACTAAAAGTTTTCCTATAAGTGGAGTTGACTATATCTCATAATTTTAGTCTGTAAAATTGGTTATAATGGATTAAAATAATAGATATTACTTCCATATAACACCAAAAACATTATTAAATATTGCTGATTAGTTTTTATTAGAACATTAACTTATCATATTTAAAACTATGGAAATTAGGATTTACTTGACTTGAGTAGGTCATATATTATACAGTAATATTTTCTGTATTTATATGTTTGCTTCCAACCTTACTTATAAAAGTGAACCTATTATCCATAGTAATTAAAAAATATTAATGACTCTATGTCAAATAATACCAATCCATGTCCTTTCTTAACTTCTATCTGCATGTCTTGGACTTCTTAGTCTCACTAAAATACCACACTATGATGGATAAAAGAGAAATATAATAGAGGGTTTTCAATGAATTGGTATAACTCTTGACCAAGTTCTTTTGTAAGTATTCCTTCTTCAGCCGTCTTCAAACCTATCATAAAATATTATTATATTACAAAAATTATCTCCAATATAAATAATTTTATTTTTTTTATGATATTACCGCTTTTCATGTCATTTTTAATCCATTGAGAAATGAAATCATATCTTGTGCATTTGACGACTACTGTTCCCAAAAAAAGTATTGTTTATAATTTTTCATAAAAAGATCTAATGGATGGTTATAATTATGGATTTAATAAATATATTGGTTTTTATCAAATTATTATTATTCTATTAAAATAAAATATTTTTTATCTTCTTTCCCACCCATCATTTATAAAATGATAAATTCGATGATGCATACTTCTTTATTACCACCTTCATGAGGCGATGTGATTCATTTCTAGTTAATTATTCACATGGATGATAATAAGGACAAATTTACCAAATATATATTATATCTAGGATATAAAAATTATTTTAAAATGATTTATAATTATATAATTTATTTCCTTTAAAACCATTCAGAAAATTAATACATCACCATGCATGTGTGTGGAATACAAACTCCAAGGATGAGGTATTTTTCATTTCAATAACTAAATTTCATGGTTGTTTATAAAATAATAAATAATGAATAACAATTATATAAAATTAATTATTAACTTTTTTTAGGTGATGGAACTATTTCATTAAAAAATTGATCACTATCAACAAATTGAAGTTGTTTTGGAAAAACTGATCGAAAAACTATAATTGGTCAATGTAAGTGAGAACAATACGATGAGTTGATAATAAATAATTATAAAATGAAATTCAAAAAATATATTAAAATGGATCATAATAATTATATAATAAATTTAAATTTATTATTCATGAAGAGATAACTCATCTGACTAAGTAGGAATCCAAAAATGGGTTTTTTGTCTCAATTTTACTCCAATGAGAAATGTTTTATATTATCCATGTAATTTATTATATATGGTATATATTTTTATCCTTTTAAATATTAAATAATTAATTACACTATATTATTTTTATTTAATGTCTCAATCCAAAATTTTATGTTTAAGGGTATTCAAAAAAATGTTATTAACACTATGATGGTATGTCTTAGAATATAAATCATATTCAGGATTATTCATGTTTGAATTTATATTTGAAGAATTATATTCTCATGGTATTATTAAAACCTATTAATTTTATTCTCCATTCGTTATTTCTGGGGTTTCCATGCTTATATTATAAATTTTCCTCTCCTTTGAACTGAAATATGAAATTAATTTATTTCATAAAATCCATCATTAATTTAATTTTTTGGTCTGGAATATTTTTCTTCCATATAGGTATTTTTTAAATCATATCAACAATGTTATTATATAAATTTATTTTTTTTGAAAATATTGAAATTCAAGTCCCATTTATTAAATATGAAAATAGAGGATTCTGTTTTCAAAACTAGATATAGGGAAAACCCATTACATGGACCGGATGAAAAACATCCTGAAAAAACAAGATCCATGGCCCAAACATGGTCCCAAATACCAATTAAGAAACATAAATAATAAGAATAAAAATACAGAAGTCTTTTTCACCCCCTTTCAGACAATTCAGAAATGATTCATTTCAAGAAGGTGCACCACTCCCTACCAAAAATTTCATCATGCTAGTTATTCAACATGATATAGAACTCCCCCGTCCCTCACCGGCATATGGTAGGAAGAGAGGATGATTGGTTCTAGCACACCTATTTCTTTCTCTATTAATCCACGTACCCAATGGTGCTTGAAAAGAACTTGCTTCACTTTCAACCTGATGCATCAAACAATTGGATATAAAACATTGGAAAAAATCAAAGACATAGGGCCCATCCATCCATTAAACATGATGATAAATAGATGAATGATGTATGAAAGCACACTGATCAGTATTATGAGGCCACCCACCTGAAGACACCTACAAGAAGTAGAACCATCATCCCAATGCAACAAGAGAAAATGAAGATCTTTCAATTAAAATGCATCCTATTACGTAGTTAGTTACGATACCAAAAAATTGCCAACATCAACCAGAACACCATGAATGATTATCCAGCCTCTTATTAGAACACAAAATCCACAAGAATGGAAGATTGGTCATTGAACATAATCAAAAATATGACCAGAAATAGTAATTCTATAAATCATCCCTATACATTGTCGGTGAATGATGACCGCATATTCCATGACACCACTGAACAAAAGATCAACATCATCCCATATCCAATCTTATATTCACATAAAATCAATAGGATCCCAACATGATCACTGTTAATATACCTTTATCACTATCACCAAGAAGCAAAATGTTTACGGACCTCTAACACATGACCAAAGGTATCCAATCCACCACCTGATTCAAACCCATCCACTTAGGAATATTGTGAAATGAAATACGAGCCACATACACATGATGAATCTGTGGACCATCAAATGGAATCAATTCAAGTGGAAGGGGTAAAGATATAAACTATATTTTGATATGAAGGAAGACAAGGATAACCAATGTAAAAGTAAATCTTGAATAATCCAATGAGCAGATCAAAGAAGAGGTGAAACTTAAAATGAAGAAAAACCTTGATTCATAAAAGAGGAACAGAAAACAGATACACCCACAAACCTCCTCCATCAAAATACAGGTAAAATACTGTAAGGAAATTAGAAATCCCTAAGGAAGGGTTACTCTTAACCTAGAGAGTGTGTAACAATCTTTCTCTGTTGTTATATACATTTAAATGGTCGGTAAATGAATTTTATTTTATATAAAAATTTCTTTATAGATTTTTAAAATAAAAATTAGAAAAAATTTATGAACATGTTAATGTTGTAATTTTAAAAATTTATAAAAGGAATTTTATTTTTAATGTATAAAAACTGGAAAAATATTTAATACCTCTATGATTTATATTCAATATTTATCTTTATATACACGTTTATATGGGTTTCAAAAGAACATAATTTTCCATTAGAATATTAATTTTTTTTATTCTAATATAATGAATTGTTATTTAATAAAATAAAGATATATATTTTATTAAAGGATTTATTAGATCATTTTTACAAAAAAAATGTCTTTAAGGAAAGTAATTTATAAAATTCCACTTTTAATTCATTCTCAAATTCACAAAATTTATTTCTTTTCTTAAAAACATTATTTTTTGATGAATTTATATTCTTATTTCTTCTTTTAATAATTTATGAATTATCCCTTATGTAGTTATTATTCACATTCTTATTATCACGGTCTCTTTAACACTGTTTTATACATTGGACATTATTTTTATCCTTTATATCCATATTCTTTTGTATAATAAATTTATCTATCATTTCAATATTTTCTTAAATATATATCACCTAAATATATGGTTTTGGTGGATGAAATATTTTGAATAATGTTATATCATTAACTAAGTAAATATTGATGTTACATATTCATGGTTTCATACATATATTTTTTTATTGATAAATTTTATTTATTATTTATTATATTAATGATTAAATTTAAGAGGAATGCATTAGAAATATATAATTGATTCATGGTTCCAAGTTATAGATAGCCCCTTGATGCATCAAAAGGTCTCACATGATAAATAATTAGCCAAATTATGTGGGTATTTCATGAATACAAGCCTATTCATTAAAATATATTAAAGAAGTCATTGATGGTATGATCATGATGTCTTGGAATGATTCCATGATAGTAAGATCGTTACATCTGAAATTATTGATTTCGTTCAATAAAATATTAGGTATAATTACCCATGTGATTATTAGGTTGATACATCCCATTGATGTATATTAATGTTTTAGTTATTGATTAAATGGAATGACTTTTTATAATCCCCCTTCCAATATTTATTATTCATAATTTTCACTTGATAGCTTATATTATACTCTAGCCTTACAGATCATCTGGACTCACTTTTTATTTTTGTTTCATTTCTATTAGATATTAAAAATGAATGTTTTAATTATCTTCAAATAAAATAAATTTTTTAATATAAATTTTTTATTTCCCAATATAATATGGAAGATAGGTATATTTTTAGTTTTCAAAGAATTATAAACTAATTTATTCATGGTGGTGAGATCCCATGAATATTATTTATATGTAACAATGTAAATTATGGATCTGGGTTACTAGAGTAATGATTACTATAGTTGGTATCATTGGAAGTTCATTATGAAAATTGGGGACAAAGATTATAAATAAATAAAAAGTATTAGAACTGAGGTAAATCCCTCAGAATATTTGAGTAATTTTATGTTCAAAAATATTTTTATTCTACATATAAATATTCATGATGTATATGATCAAATAATATTTCTGAATTTATATAGATATAGAACTTCGGGAAATAATGTGAAATAATATATACACCTAGAGTAAATATATGGATCTCCCTTAAGAGAAAGTCAATATAATTGGTGTTGGATCTGAGTATATCATATCCATATTGGGGTATCTAACCCATTTTATGACAAATAAAATTCCCCATATTGAGTAACATATTTTTCCACAACATGATGCACCAATATTAGATCACTTTATATTATAAAATCTACCATCCATTATTGGAAATTCAAATCCCACGGTAGTCATGCAATAGGTTAAGTCCCTTGAAATGGTATTCCTACCACTGAGATGTAATGAAAGGGAAATTTTTATTTCTGGTAGTATATTGCTAAAAATAATAAGAAGATCAATAATTTCCATTGATTTAAAATACTAAGGGGGAATATGAGATATAAATTATGAATTTGAGAACATTTAATGTGATATTATTTGAAAAATACTATCCTTGAGAAAAAATGAGCTGATATATAAAGAAAATATACTAATTTACATAACAAAGATAAGGAAATTATTGATGATTATTATGATCACATTACCAAATTAGAAAGGAAAAATAAGTACTACATATGTAATTTGAAAATTAATTCTGCTGTTTTCTTTGATGGGTTTAAGATGACCCATCAAAGGGAAAGAGTTGTATAGAAATTTTCATCATAAGATGATATGATAAAATGTTCCATTAAGAAATGAAGAAAAATTTTCAGGACTTATAATTTCAAAGTAAATAAATAGAATAAGATGACGACAGATCACCATTAAAAAGTAAACGTAATCAAATAAAATAAGGGAATAATATAAAATCCATCATATCAAAATTATGTAAAAATATCATATTAAATTATTAAAGGTAATGAGATTTTGTTATAAGTGCATACATAAAGGATATAATGCTCATGAATATAATGTAAATAAAGAAACCAATGATATCATGTGCTTCAATTATAAGGATATAGGGTACTATTCATATTAATACCCTAATAGTCAAGGATTACATTTATATTTTAATGTTGGTATAATTTTCTTGGAATAATATATAAGGGAATATGATCATAAGAATCTCCTATGAATCACTCATAATACATTCAAAGGAAATTAGTTGTTTGATAAATTTATCATTTGTGAATTTTGGTTTTAGAATATTTTTTTCATTAAATATTTTTCTCCAAGGATGGAATATTTGTTGATATTTCTAAGATAAGTAATAAAGACACCATCATAAATAAACATTAGTTCCAATAATAATTTGTAATTAATGATGATTATAGTACATTATTGTTAATATATGATTATTATTTATTAAAAAATACAGTATTCTAGAGAGTTTTGGGGTTTAATGACTAATAGCGTACCATTGGTTTTATTATTGACATTTTGGAGATATTACTCCTTTATTTGAGGTATTTATTTATTTAATATTTTTTATTTTTATGATGACCATTTTTTAGATTTATTAAATGGATTGAAATGAGCAGAATCACCAGTCATAAAATATATAATACAATGATGAACATTATCCATTAATAGTTATTAAGACCCCAAAAATGTTGATTTTACTAATTAAAATGTAAAATTTTCTCCTTTATTGTTAATAATTTTGAAAAATATATGAATAAAAGGTATAATACTGATAGAAACACATCATTTGAGAAATACCTCTAATGGAATGGAATGAAATCAAGAATGTATATTTCCCCAAACTCAAGTACTGTAAGGTAAATCTATAATGTTTTATATTGAATGCATCACTTAAGTATCTAGGTATTATTTTCAAAACACATTATAAATTGAATGTGATTTAAATTTACATATATTATTTAAAAAATATATTTATGAAATAATATGTTCCCAGTAATAATCTATAAATTAAAATTCATTATAAAATCAATTATTATGTCATGATATAATCAAAATAAATTATATTTTTTTTGGGAAATAATTATATATTGATTGGAAAACTTAACAAACCAAGATTTTAGTTTCAAAATACTATGAAAATTATATTACAGTAAACACATCATTGATCCCGAATGAATTGTGATACTCTATAGAAATATTATTATATAAATATGATCGATATAACCTAGTGGTTGGATTAGCGAGTATGAATAAGAGTAACCATAATATGAAAAATATAGATATATATAATGGTTTTCCAAAAAAAAATTTATTAATTACTATGAAATACGAACTTGATTTCTAATTATAACAATTAAATAACATAATATTAAAAAATATATTTAAAGGGTTATTATTTATAAAAATAATTTTTTTATTTTTTTATTTTTTTATTTTTATTTTAAAGATAAATTTATAAATTTTAGAAATTTAAAATTATAAAAAGTATTTAATTTATTGTTTTATCATAAAAAAAATATCCTAGTTTATAATTTTTTGAAATTTTTAGAAATAGTTATTTTTTGAGTGAATAATGGAAAAATACATATTTTAAAAATATTGTCACAATTATGAAATTATCAGGATATAAATATGAAAATAAATATGATGAAAACAATTTTATAGTAAAAATATATATTTATGAAGTAATATAATTCCTTTTAAAAATATAACCTTGAATATATATATCTATGTTTTATGTATTCAAAATTTAAGTAATGTTTTAATTTGAATAAAATTTATTTATTGGTCTTTTCTTTTAATCAAGTATTCAAAATCTTCCTTGCAGTTTTGATTCAATTAGAAAGTAAAATAAGTCACCATTTATCTGACATGGCAAAATTAATTACTTGTGTGTACAAATTATAATTTATATTGGTGTAAAATCATTTTTTCTTAGAGGGGAATTTTTTCCTGAAAAAATTCTTCATTGTGTTTTGTGAACCTATAGTAAAAATAATTTTTACCCCTTATAGAAATTTAATCATATATATTAAATAATGTATACATATGATATTTTTAACATATTTATACATATTTATTCATTATATATATATATATATAATTTTTATTTCATAGGGGATACGATAACATCGCTCGTGTGTACAGCAGACTACTGCCACACGAAGCGATGTGATTCTTCTTCTAATGATTTACATGGAATTTAATAAGGTTAAATTTAATGATTATATATGATATAAATGTAATAATAATGTTATTAATAAAATATTTATCATTATGTTTTGATAATATATATCAATTTCATTCTTATATTTCACTTACTTAAAGATGGTAACATCCTTCTTATTCGTGTGGAATACCCCCTTCACAAAGCGATGTGAATCAATTTTCACCACCAAACCATATTTATGATATGTATAATTATATAATATGGTATATAAGATATATTCATAATTATATAAAGGTAAAATATTACTTACCTATTTTCCAAAACAGACTTTGAAAAATGTGTATGTCACTCATGAATGTGTATGATTTATTGTCTTTGTGATCGTAAAAATATTCTCTTTTTCATAACCATCTTTCATTATTGGTTTTGAAATTAACATTTATGTAAAAAATATTGTAATTATTTTATGATTATTATTCTAGATATTATGGAACTATATAATATAAACAATAACTAAAACATTCATAGAAAAACATGAATTAGAAAATAAAGAAATTAACACCTAGAAAATGGATAAAATGAATGATTATTAATGAACATGTGAAAATAAATTATAAAATGATAAAATATGATATTATAAATAATAATATATATTTTTATGTTAATTACATGTTTAATACCATTAAATAGTTTTTTATAGAATGTTCAATCAAAAGAAAGAATTGTGTAATGGATTTCATCTCAATTTATATTCGATTGAAACTTAATTTTTAGTATAAATAAATTGAATTTTATGTGGTGTATATGATTCTAATTTAATATAAAATACCAGAATTCATTCATTATTCATGTAATTTTAATCAATTCATCCAAGAGTATTTGACATGAAAATTACTAAGTGGTAAAAGTTATTATACAATCTAACTTTCTTTTGTGAATGTTAATTATCTGTTGAAAAATCACATTATTTTTATCATTTTTAATTGGAAATTACATTTCATATAAATATACATATTATTCAATGATTTATATGATTATTTCCTAAACCTTATTCCATATTTACATATGGTATTTAAATTGATAGTTATTTTTTATCTACATAAATATTAATATATCCATATCATTTACACAATACAGATATTTGATGATAAGTTACATTGTTCATCAATTACATTTTTTATATGATATATTAGTAATTATTTGGACATGAAATACATGGGTGGGGATTTTCTGTAAAAAGGACCTTTATGCATCAATAGTCTCATATGACAAAATCAGTTGTCGAAACTCTATGCATTTGTAACAATTGGTTTCAAACTGTATTGAGGATGGATTTTGATAGAAGCGGTATAGTTAGGAAGACATGATGGGTTTGTACCTAGTAGTTTAAAACTGGATTGAGGATATATCTTAATACTAAATGAATCATGTTTCTAAAAAACATGGAATCTAATAATTTAACATTTACTTCATTAAGAAACTAGTTTTGGTAATTATTTTCCATGATTTTTTCAATATGATATTATCTATGGATTCATTTCATTCTAAGTTTATTGATTAAATGTCATGTGTTTTTAGTTACTTACCTTTCTATATTTCTTCTTACTTATGTTATCATGATATTCAAGTAATTTAAAATGCATTTGTTTTTAGTTATTTAACTTTCAATGTTGATTATTCCAATTGATCTAGGTTAGATTCTGTTGTATGTTACACTTATTGAGAATCTAATCTCACCATTATTTTGTTTCCTTCCCAAGGATCTCATTAAATGTGCTACATTTGATATTCAGGGTTATTTTAGAGGAAATAATGTTATTGTTGGAAAAACATATATTTTAATTTGTGTGTTTAAATATAATATGGTAATCATGTATGTATCATTTTTTCTAAGAATAATAAACTATTTTTCTTTTATGATGTTCTTTATTGCTTCTTATTCCAATGAAATAAAGTAAGACATCGTCTATGGGATATTGGGGTCGGGGTCATTACAACTATTAAAAAGATATTTCTAATAATTCATTAGATTTTTATAAATATTGAATAATTAAATTTAAATAACCAAAAAAATTGAATGTATACACTTTATATTTTGATTAATTATATAAATATACTCTAATTCATTTGAATATTAAGATAAATAATTATTAGATTTTTCATTGAATAGATGGATATTGTTATGTTTATTAAAAAAATTAGTTTCTTAAGATTAATTTGATTTATGATGTTACAAAATTAATGTAATATCATGTTACCTTAATCAGGTAATTTCTTCACCTTTTTAAGTTCATGTTCAGTTAGAAATCCTTTTATGTGATTTTTCTAGGTTTACTACAGACTAAAGGATAGGTACATGTCATGTACTTGGTATTGGTTACATATCGTGGACTGGGAGATCAGGTTGGGAAAGGGTAGATCATTTCGTGAGCTTTTACACGCCATGTACTTGAGGTACACGGTGTGTAGGGATTAAATAACAGTTTTTAGCCCAAAGCAATGACCTTTTTTGAATACTTATTTAGTGTGACCTATACATCATGATCCCTTGGTACACATCGCGTCTCGGCCCACACCCAACCTTATGTAATGTGTTTGGTAGTGTCACTCAGTCTATTATTTCCATACCCTTTTTCTCTCAGCCCTGGACTCTCCCTATGTGTTTTTCAGAGGTTCCCCACCTTTAGGTTCAATCTAGTTGGATTTGGATCTTCATTTCATCTATGGTGTAATTCTAAAGTAAGTTTTCTCCCTCGTTCTTTGAGTTTCTCTCTTTCTCACCTCTTATTATTTCAATGGATTATCTAGATATTGATGGATCTATGACATGTGGTGTTGGATCTGGCTTCTAGGATGAGTTTCAAGATCTCTTTCACTATCATTCTCATTGAAGTTTTCCATTGTGAGTGTTGTTATTTGGGAAAGAGGTAGGTGGTTTCGTATAAATATGCCAAATTGATTACCATCATATTAATTGAGTTATTTCAATTGATGATTTAAATTCAATTGCTTAATATTTCTTTCAATTTATTTGATAAAACCCAAATTCTAATGAATTATAGGATTTCATTTAGTTTTTGCACATAAATTTGGGAATTCCCAAATTCCATTGATTTGGGGTGGGTTTATTGAAATTGTCTAATTTAAATTGTTAAATTTAAATTTTGGATTCGATGGAAATTTTTTCAATTAAATAGTTTAATTTAATTGGAAAAATAATGGTGAAAAATATGGAATTATTTTTGAATGAATTTCAATCTTGAAAATGGCTTAAAATGATTTGATAGAAATCTAGTGGTTTTATCTTGTGGAAAAGGATTGATTTTAATAAAACATTTTTTAGTTTTAAATGGAAATAAATTATAATTTTTTGAAATGGAAGAATGGGATTGACTGTATATTTATGTAGTCTTAAAATAGTTCACCCATCATATAATAGTGCATCCAATCCTTAGTGTAACACCTCAAGATTTCATAGTGTGTTATTTCTTCAAAATAATTCAATAACTTGCACTACACGCAACACCGAGTTCAAGCGCACCATGACTTACCAAACAAGCCGTTCAAAAAAGTTTATGAATATTATTAACTAAATTTTAAACTTTATATAATCCTTATAATTTTAGAATCCATATTATGAGTTTCTTAGACATAATGTAAGAACAAATTCATCTTCAGTATTGTAGTTTTACCAACTTTTAATAATGAACCCTTTTTGAATAAAATATTTTAAACTTTTTGACTAAATGGGGACATCAAAAAAAATTTAAAATAAAACATCCCAAGCTTCCACGGTACGCTTTCCTTTGAATAAAACAGTAGCGTGTGTTGTACGCAACTTCGAGTTTTAACACACACCACAACCGATCAAACTATGAATAGTAATACATAATTTTTGAAATTATATATATTTTATATTTCAAAATGGAATTCATTTTTGGATTCGGAATATCAAATTTAGCCTAAGGTGAAAATTTGGTACTTTTCGGATAACTTTTATATTTTGATGAATAGTGAAAATTACTAAATTTTAATTAAAAACAACTTTTTTAATCAAAATAATTAATATTGATAAATTATTAATTTGAGTGGTTTTAAAGTATATTTAGAATATATTTTTACCATTCAATTTAATGTTTGACATTGGACATAATTTTACAATTAAACCGAACATAAACAAGTGTCAATCTTTTGATAGTTATTATCTTTTAAAAACACGCTTTTTGTTTTGACAGTGGGAATTAATTTTAAATTAATTTCTGCCACTTCTGTGTTTTGAATTTAGGAAAATGGATTCCATATTTGGAATCAGGAAGTTCAAATTGTGTAAATAGGTAACTTTTATTTTTAGACATTTTGAATAATTACTGCGGTAAATATTTTATTTACCATGGTTAAGGGTAAATCCGGTAAATAAGGGTTAAAAAATAATATTATAATAATACTAAATTACCCTAAAACGTGTCCTAACCCTATTGGTTGATACATGGTCGACCATGGGCATCTTTGGGTCTATTTTGGGACCCCATGGATCCACTTGTAAGTGATAATGACACATTATATTAATAAAGTCAAAATAAAAATAAAAATGGCATAAGCTTACATCTTTTAGAAGAACAATTTTTAGATAGGGTTATACATGTTGGATTTTCGATTATAAATATTAATTAGAAAGCTAAAAAGATTTCCTACATGATTATATTTTATTTATAATTTTTAGACATCAAATAAGTTAAATTATTAATGACACAATAATGATGCAATGTTTACCTCATTAATAAATCATTTAAATAAATAAGATTATAATGATTAAAATATTATCTAAAACCTGTCAAATTATTATTGGTTGATGTTATTTAGAATATGAGTAATCTTATCTTCGACCTCAATGATTTTTGGACCATTATAAACCGAATACAAATATATTATAAAGTAATACTTTCACACTTTCCTAAAGATCCCCTCCTCTCCCTTATAAAAGGAGACCACTTCTACTCATTCCTCACACCTCTCAAGCCACTTGGCTCGTCCAAAATCTGCCCAACTAAGCTCCCCACATCCCTATACTCCTCATTGAAGCTTCCCCTTAGGCAGAAAGCATTTCAAGAAGTCCTTTGGTTCCATCCAAAGTGAGTTACCTAAATTAAAGGTAACATTTTCTCTTAAATTATTTTCAATTATTTTGCTTCTCCAACCCCCAAACTCTTTTTATTTCCTTTCTTTTGTAACGACACCAGTATCAACAATATACTAGGATGTTGTTATAAGAAGGATTCAAACTACACATTCACACAACTCCATCTAATGGATGATGAACATAATGTTTCTGTGGATGGCAAACTAACGCCTCACGAAACGATGATTGTTCAAATACATCTTACCGCCTCTCATGGTGGCCATTAGGATGGAACTGTAATTAAATATGATATTAATGATATATATTTTATATATAAGCTTCTGTAATTCCATTTTATTTCATACCATTATTCGTTTCATGTTGTATATACATACGATAATTTCATTTGAGGAAGTGCGGACTACCGCCCCCTTAAAATGATATGACTCGTTCATACCACACATGGAACGTATAAAGGATGGTGTTAATGAACTTAAGTAACATATATAAAATATTATATTATACTGGAATAGTAATATACCTATGTATAATTTGGATTCGATTCTTTTAAAATAAAAATTAAATGGAAGTAGCGTTCGTGCGTACGTACGGACTACCGTCTCCACGAACGCGATGAGATTCATTCTCCATCGTATCCATTCAAGTATAATTATCATTTGAGGATTTAAAAATGATGTTTAAGAACTTGATACCATTCTGGATATGAATAATATACATCCCATTAATAACGAATATGGCTCACATAACAAAGAATATAAAGTAAAATGAACCCGTTAACACCCGAAATGACGATAATTCTAAGATATTATTAACAAATCAATATTAAAAGATCATATATGATATCATATTAAAGTAAATGATTCTTTTATTATTCAATAACAATTATTTCACCATTATACAGGAGGTAAACCTACCATCGACCAAGGAAAAAGTACAAAGTAAGGGATTTTCTTATCTCACTTTCAATTCCGTGAGATTTCCATTTTTCCCCACTAAATTATTGAAAGTGGTGTATTGTGTACTGCCATTTGATATATATTCATGATTCTATTTATATTCATGTTATTCTGTAAATCATTTGGTGGTTATTAACTTTTGGCCATAGGACTCAGTTGATTAACGTGGTAAGGGGTTCTTTATCTCACTTTTAATTTCGTGAGATTTCCATTGATCACCACTTAATTATTGCATGTGGTGTATGTGTACTGCCCATGATTGTATTCATTTCGTAATATACTTTAATTTATAGGTATTTACATCATCATGGTATGATACTTCTTTCATGGGTGTATGTTTCTTAAGTTACCTAATCAATAAGAGAATTTGAGATTTCAATTTCCACTCATTTGGCTTTACGCATATTTCATTGATTATATTACCCCAAGATTATGTGTGGAATCACTATTCATTTGATTATGTCATAATTTCCACTCCCCTTCCTGTGGATATAAGTTTGATACACATAATCACTCCATTGATAATTCTCAAGTCATTGATATGAATTTGATAAGAGTAATTTTAACTCATTCTCCATTTGTTGAGTTAAACATCCAATTCGTTGGTATTGTTTTTACAAGAATATGTGTGAATATCCTTTGATTGATTTACACTGAATATCCAATCATATTTAGTGTATTTATATTTGTCACACATAATTATGTCATTGATTTATCCTTAACCTAAGGATACAACCTTTATGAGAGATTTCATCTCAATTTACATTCCATTGAGACTTCTTTGTTGATATACACCAAATCACTTTTATGTGGTGTATATAATGTACTTTGACATAGTATATCATGAATCCCTTTATTCTCATGATATTACAAAGTTTTGATTACCACAATTATTTGTATTCAAGTGTCTCTTTTGGTTGGAATCTCTAACTAAAATACCATTTTTCAAAATGATTTAAAGACTTATTCATCTAAATCGTTCTCATTAATGTCCATGTTTTAAAAAAATGGTTTTAAGGATTTATTTATATGGACATTAAAGTTTACAAATTAAAACTCCTTTTAAAAAGTTTCAAAGTGGTATGGGACACTTTGATTCAAAAATCTATTTTAAATGGCTTCTTGACAAATAGTGTGACTTTTAAATGTTTTCAAGAAAAGGGGGATATTTCTCTCAAATAGTTTTGATGATTATTTTCATCTATGTCAACATCCTTCATTATTCTTGATTGAGGTTAATGTGATACAATACAATCTTCCATATTGTATCAAATGAGTTATGTTTGACTATGGATGTGCTATTTTTATACCATTCATGGTTTGTGGTAGAAGTATTGACATTTCGTATGCTAGTTTTAATACGAATGTTTATGTTATGTTTAAACCTGTTCATATGAGGAATGAATTGGACTTAATAAGTGACGGGTGGAGCCCGCTATAGCTCCTCGATGCATCGGTAGGTCTCATGAGACAAACTAGTGTCTTGGCACAAGGCCTTGGCAAAATCTTATTTATAGTCTTGGCACGAGGCCTTGGCTATGTCGTTATGATAGTCTGGCATTATGCATTCCATCATTATGAAAGTGGTTATTGATATTGCATGTGATCATTCGACTAGTAGAATATCCATGTGAGTAAGTAAATGGCATTATTTCATTTTACCTTTGCCATTTTATGCTGAAGTTCATGTTTAAAAGGCTTTTGTTTTAGTTATAAATTTCCTTAAGTGTTTATGCTTATTTATGAAAGCTTCTGCTATAATGTTATCCTTACTGAGCATCCGAGCTCACCCCTTTCAATGTTTTATTTTTTTTCCCAGGATTATGAAGAAGTAATTTATGAATGACCTGCAGGGATAGTATGGGGGGATATGAAGACAAGATGTTTTTTTTATGATGTAATGTAAAAATTTATGGATGTATCTAGTTATTCCAAGGCTACTAAACTAATCGGTCTTTTGAGACTTGATCTTTCTCATGATCATGCCAATGTTATGTAATAATGCACCGACTCTGGGTAACTAGGGTCGGGGCATTACAGTTGGTATCAGAGGAAGTTTAGTACAAACCTTGGTAGATAGATTTAGATAAACTCTGATTAGAGCACGTAGACCTAAGATGAACTTTGAGGATTAGTATAAAAGAACTTCCTAGAATTTTGGTATTGTAGAGATTTTGTGAGTTTTCCGAGCAATACATCCCTGTCTGGATACGAGCAGGTAGGGGCGGCTCTGGCACAGATGTACCTAGGGGTAAAACCCGAAAACACCGCTTTGAGCTAGACTCGAACGAGAACTGGTGCACGACAACGGGCCTTGCTGCACTCTTGGTTATGACACTCCCGGGGGATATGCTTAGGATAATTTACATTTTCTTTACAAACTGATTTAAGTAATATATACATAAGATGAGAGTAAATGACCTTGGTTAATCCTAATATGTTTAAAATTGAGAATATGGTGATATTTTAATCTCTAAATAATTTTACGACTACTATTACTCACACAATGATTTCTGGTTTTAGTCAATGGCTGGATTCCAAGGAAGTCATAGTGACTTTGAGAATGATGTACAAGGTGGGAACGGTGGTGGCAATGAGCAACAAAATGGAATGTTGATAGGCGTAAAAGATATCGTCTTTATGCCAAATCAGTTTTCCAAAAATATTATCAACAACATATATATTAACCAACTCCCAGACTCAAAAAGGAAGAGAAAGGTGATAAATGATAAGATCTCCAGCAATGGAGACCATGGAGAAAAGAAACCTCAATTTTCATCATGCAGGAATTGTGGAAAGAGACACCCAGGAAAGTGTCTCAACGGGACAACGAAATGTTTTACGTGCGGGAAGGAAGGACATAAAGTGAAGAATTGCCGAAGAAAAATGAAGAGTACTATGGAAGAAGATAAAAATGGTCCCAAGAGTCCATTTACAGTCATTTGTCGTAAATGTAGGGGACCTGGCCATTACCCGAGTGAATGTCCTATTCTATAGGATATTTTCTTGGTCAAAGAAGATGTTATGTGGAAATAAATGGTTGGTGAAAGATTAGCACTCCTTGTTGATGAGTTTACTTTGGAATAATTTTCTCTTGTATTTGTAA
Organism: Viscum album; assembly: GCA_963277665.1. Lineage (NCBI taxonomy): Eukaryota > Viridiplantae > Streptophyta > Magnoliopsida > Santalales > Viscaceae > Viscum > Viscum album. The sequence continues at coordinate 1,796,922,829 of OY728137.1, forward strand.
CCCCGCAGTTTGTCATGTGAAGATGTTATTTGAGGAAGAATTGTCTCTTCTCTTGTGGATATAGGTATAAATAACCATTTGGTTTTATATGATCATTGGGGTTTGAGAAAATGATAAGTTATTATAATTTGGGATGAAAATGCAAAGTATGATATAACATTTGTGGATAAATTATGTTATTTTGAAAATTTTATCTCATTTTGGTAATATTATAGAATATAGTTTTTGAAAAAGGACAACACGTAGACCGTGTGACAACCCGTCGCGTCGGACAAAGCTGTGGGAATCGAACCCACAACCAAAGTGCGATTGGGATTTATCGCCTACCACTGGACTACGTGAAGTCCCTGGTTAGTATGACTATTTTTTTGTTAAATGATTTTATTGATCAATAATAAGATGATTTGGGTTCTTATGTCTTATCAAATGAATACCCTTGGTATAGGAAAATGATTTGGTGATTAAGTGATAAATGTTATTTTGGAAGATGTTCGTTTTGTTAGGAACACTATATGCCCAAGGAAAATAGAATACAATGAGGTTTCATTTGTAGAGTAATGGTGGATTTTTATCTACATTTTTATTGTTGATTTATAGTGATTTGGGTTATTTATGGAAATGATTAACCTATAACAGAGAATATGTGATGATGTTAATTACTTTTAAGTATGTGACTTTAAGAGTATTTGATGTCATTTGGAGATTAAATGTAACATGGGAGACTACATAATCAAATTCTTCTATGTTTTGGGTTTCAATATTAGTTTGGATTATATTAAAGGATTTTAAGGACAATTGGTTATTGAATGGTATCTATTTAACTTTGGGGTATTGTTGGTTTAATTTTAGAAATTAAGATTAGTGTATATGAATATCCTTTTGGGGGATCATTAGATCATTCACTAACCATTTTGGTTTTGATTAATCTTCAAAGACAATATAAATATATGGTTTATCCTACATGGATCATGTGATTCTATAGAAGTTTATTCTAGCTCTTCCAGTGTGACCAAGTCTTCTTGAATACTCATCGTTTAAAAAAAATTGAGTTAGTGGTGGAAATTTATTAAAGAATGAAAATCTACTTAAAATTTAAGTATATCTCATAATGTTCTTAGTCAATATCATAAATGAATTCCTCTTCCTTATGTAATGTATCTTTAAAAAAAAATGTTGTCCTAGATAGTACCTTAAATCATCACTAATTTATGGCTTTGGGATTGTTGGCCTTTTCAAATCCATGTTCTCTACCACTCTCAATCAGATAATTGATGGTTAGATTTCTCCTCCATATCCATATTTTCCTACATGGAACCCTAGTATGTGTTATTTTCGGTAATCTTCATACTTTCCACTCTTTATTTTAAATAGAGGCCTCATTAATTCATTTTTCGATGTGGGATTTCAACTAGATATTTTGAAATGTCAAAAATGTGTGATCCCAATACCCTATATTTTGTTGAACCGATGGTACTTCAAATCATCATAGATTGATGAGTTTAAGGACCTCAATTTTATACTTGTTTGTGATTGATGACCTCAACCACTACCTATAAATATTTACGTTTTTCCTCCAATTATATGTCTCTAATTGCCACCAATGTTCTCGTAATCGAGATCATAATTTGGTGGTGACCCTTTCATTTCTATTTTCCTCATATTAAGACTAAATTTTAGTAAACCAATTTCCGATGTGGGTTTTCCCACAAATATATTTTCTATTTTCAACCTTTTATTTTCGAAGAACAATTTCAAATTGCGAGGACGCAATTTATTGAAGGAGGGGAGAATGTAACACCCCAAGATTTCATAGTGTGTTATTTCTTCAAAATAATTCAATAACTTGCACTACACGCAACACCGAGTTCAAGCGCACCATGACTTACCAAACAAGCCGTTCAAAAAAGTTTATGAATATTATTAACTAAATTTTAAACTTTATATAATCCTTATAATTTTAGAATCCATATTATGAGTTTCTTAGACATAATGTAAGAACAAATTCATCTTCAGTATTGTAGTTTTACCAACTTTTAATAATGAACCCTTTTTAAATAAAATATTTTAAACTTTTTGACTAAATGGGGACATCAAAAAAAATTTAAAATAAAACATCCCAAGCTTCCACGGTACGCTTTCCTTTGAATAAAACAGTAGCGTGTGTTGTACGCAACTTCGAGTTTTAACACACACCACAACTGATCAAACTATGAATAGTAATACTTAATTTTTGAAATTATATATATTTTATATTTCAAAATGGACTTCATTTTTGGATTCGGAATATCAAATTTAGCCTAAGGTGAAATTTTGGTACTTTTCGGATAACTTTTATATTTTGATGAATAGTGAAAATTACTAAATTTTAATTAAAAACAACTTTTTTAATCAAAATAATTAATATTGATAAATTATTAATTTGAGTGGTTTTAAAGTATATTTAGAATATATTTTTACCATTCAATTTAATGTTTGTCATTGGACATAATTTTACAATTAAACCGAACATAAACAAGTGTCAATCTTTTGATAGTTATTATCTTTTAAAAACACGCTTTTTGTTTTGACAGCGGGAATTAATTTTAAATTAATTTCTGCCACTTCTGTGTTTTGAATTTAGGAAAATGGATTCAATATTTGGAATCAGGATGTTCAAATTGTGTAAATAGGTAACTTTTATTTTTAGACATTTTGAATAATTACTGCGGTAAATATTTTATTTACCATGGTTAAGGGTAAATCCGGTAAATAAGGGTTAAAAAATAATATTATAATAATACTAAATTACCCTAAAACGTGTCCTAACCCTATTGGTTGATACATGGTCGACCATGGACATCTTTGGGTCTATTTTGGGACCCCATGGATCCACTTGTAAGTGATAATGACACATTATATTAATAAAGTCAAAATAAAAATAAAAATGGCATAAGCTTACATCTTTTAGAAGAACAATTTTTAGATAGGGTTATACATGTTGAATTTTCGATTATAAATATTCATTAGAAAGCTAAAAAGATTTCCTACATTATGATATTTTATTTATAATTTTTATACATCAAATAAGTTAAATTATTAATGACACAATAATGATGCAATGTTTACCTCATTAATAAATCATTTAAATAAATAAGATTATAATGATTAAAATATTATCTAAAACCTGTCAAATTCTTATTGGTTGATGTTATTTAGAATATGAGTCATCTTATCTTCGACCTCAATGATTTTTGGACCATTATAAACCGAATACAAATATATTATAAAGTAATACTTTCACACTTTCCTAAAGAGCCCCTCCTCTCCCTTATAAAAGGAGACCACTTCTACTCATTCCTCACACCTCTCAAGCCACTTGGCTCGTCCAAACTCTGCCCAACTAAGCTCCCCACATCCCTCTCCTCCTCCTTGAAGCTTCCCCTTAGGCAGAAAGCATTTCAAGAAGTCCTTTGGTTCCAACCAAAGTGAGTTACCTAAATTAAAGGTAACATTTTCTCTTAAATTATTTTCAATTATTTTGCTTCTCCAACCCCCAAACTCTTTTTATTTCCTTTCTTTTGTAACGACACCAGTATCCACAATATACTAGGATGTTGTTATAAGAAGGATTCAAACTACACATTCACACAACTCCATCTAATGGATGATGAACATAATGTTTCTGTGGATGGCAAACTAACGCCTCACGAAACGATGATTGTTCAAATACATCTTACCGCCTCTCATGGTGGCCATTAGGATGGAACTGTAATTAAATATGATATTAATGATATATATTTTATATATAAGCTTCTGTAATTCCATTTTATTTCATACCATTATTCGTTTCATGTTGTATATACATACGATAATTTCATTTGAGGAAGTGCGGACTACCGCCCCCTTAAAATGATATGACTCGTTCATACCACACATGGAACGTATAAAGGATGGTGTTAATGAACTTAAGTAACATATATAAAATATTATATTATACTGGAATAGTAATATACCTATGTATAATTTGGATTCGATTCTTTTAAAATAAAAATTAAATGGAAGTAGCGTTCGTGCGTACGTACGGACTACCGTCTCCACGAACGCGATGAGATTCATTCTCCATCGTATCCATTCAAGTATAATTATCATTTGAGGATTTAAAAATGATGTTTAAGAACTTTATACCATTCTGGATATGAATAATATACATCCCATTAATAACGAATATGGCTCACATAACAAAGAATATAAAGTAAAATGAACCCGTTAACACCCGAAATGACGATAATTCTAAGATATTATTAACAAATCAATATTAAAAGATCATATATGATATCATATTAAAGTAAATGATTCTTTTATTATTCAATAACAATTATTTCACCATTATACAGGAGGTAAACCTACCATCGACCAAGGAAAAAGTACAAAGTAAGGGATTTTCTTATCTCACTTTCAATTCCGTGAGATTTCCATTTTTCCCCACTAAATTATTGAAAGTGGTGTATTGTGTACTGACATTTGATATATATTCATGATTCTATTTATATTCATGTTATTATGTAAATCATTTGGTGGTTATTAACTTTTGGCCATAGGACTCAGTTGATTAACGTGGTAAGGGGTTTCTTATCTCACTTTTAATTTCGTGAGATTTCCATTGATCACCACTTAATTATTGCATGTGGTGTATGTGTACTGCCCATGATTGTATTCATTGTGTAATATACTTTAATTTATAGGTATTTACATCATCATGGTATGATACTTCTTTCATGGGTGTATGTTTCTTAAGTTACCTAATCAATAAGGGAATTTGAGATTTCAATTTCCACTCATTTGGCTTTACGCATATTTCATTGATTATATTACCCCAAGATTATGTGTGGAATCACTATTCATTTTATTATGTCATAATTTCCACTCCCCTTCCTGTGGATATAAGTTTGATACACATAATCACTCCATTGATAATTCTCAAGTCATTGATATGAATTTGATAAGAGTAATTTTAACTCATTCTCCATTTGTTGAGTTAAACATCCAATTCGTTGGTATTGTTTTTACAAGAATATGTGTGAATATCCTTTGATTGATTTACACTGAATATCCAATCATATTTAGTGTATTTATATTTGTCACACATAATTATGTCATTTATTTATCCTTAACCTAAGGATACAACCTTTATGAGAGATTTCATCTCAATTTACATTCCATTGAGACTTCTTTGTTGATATACACCAAATCACTTTTATGTGGTGTATATAATGTACTTTGACATAGTATATCATGAATCCCTTTATTCTCATGATATTACAAAGTTTTGATTACCACAATTATTTGTATTCAAGTGTCTCTTTTGGTTGGAATCTCTAACTAAAATACCATTTTTCAAAATGATTTAAAGACTTATTCATCTAAATCTTTCTCATTAATGTCCATGTTTTAAAAAAATGGTTTTAAGGATTTATTTATATGGACATTAAAGTTTACAAATTAAAACTACTTTTAAAAAGTTTCAAAGTGGTATCGGACACTTTGATTCAAAAATCTATTTTAAATGGCTTCTTGACAAATAGTGTGACTTTTAAATGTTTTCAAGAAAAGGGGGATATTTCTCTCAAATAGTTTTGATGATTATTTTCATCTATGTCAACATCCTTCATTATTCTTGATTGAGGTTAATGTGATACAATACAATCTTCCATATTGTATCAAATGAGTTATGTTTGACTATGGATGTGCTATTTTTATACCATTCATGGTCTGTGGTAGAAGTATTGACATTTCGTATGCTAGTTTTAATACGAATGTTTATGTTATGTTTAAACCTGTTCATATGAGGAATGAATTGGACTTAATAAGTGACGGGTGGAGCCCACTATAGCTCCTCGATGCATCGGTAGGTCTCATGAGACAAACTAGTGTCTTGGCACAAGGCCTTGGCAAAATCTTATTTATATTCTTGGCACGAGGCCTTGGCTATGTGGTTATGATAGTCTGGCATTATGCATTCCATCATTATGAAAGTGGTTATTGATATTGCATGTGATCATTCGACTAGTAGAATATCCATGTGAGTAAGTAAATGGCATTATTTCATTTTACCTTTGCCATTTTATGCTGAAGTTCAAGTTTAAAAGGCTTTTGTTTTAGTTATAAATTGCCTTAAGTGTTTATGCTTATTTATGAAAGCTTCTGCTATAATGTTATCCTTACTGAGCATCCGAGCTCACCCCTTTCAATGTTTTATTTTTTTTCCCAGGATTATGAAGAAGTAATTTATGAATGACCTGCAGGGATAGTATGGGGGGATATGAAGACAAGATGTTTTTTTTATGATGTAATGTAAAAATTTATGGATGTATCTAGTTATTCCAAGGCTACTAAACTAATCGGTCTTTCGAGACTTGATCTTTCTCATGATCATGCCAATGTTATGTAATAATGCACCGACTCTGGGTAACTAGGGTCGGGGCATTACAGTTGGTATCAGAGGAAGTTTAGTACAAACCTTGGTAGCTAGATTTAGATAAACTCTGATTAGATCACGTAGGCCTAAGATGAACTTTGAGGATTAGTATAAAAGAACTTCCTAGAATTTTGGTATTGTAGAGATTTTGTGAGTTTTCCGAGCAATACATCCCTGTCTGGATACGAGCAGGTAGAGGCGGCTCTGGCACAGATGTACCTAGGGGTAAAACCCGAAAACACCGCTTTGAGCTAGACTCGAACGGGAACTGGTGCACGACAACGGGCCTTGCTGCACTCTTGGTTACGACACTCCCGGGGGATATGCTTAGGATAATTTACATTTTCTTTACAAACCGATTTAAGTAATATATACATAAGATGAGAGTAAATGACCTTGGTTAATCCTAATATGTTTCAAATTGAGAATATGGTGATATTTTAATCTCTAAATAATTTTACGACTACTATTACTCACACAATTATTTCTGGTTTTAGTCAATGGCTGGATTCCAAGGAAGTCATAGTGACTTTGAGAATGATGTACAAGGTGGGAACGGTGGTGGCAATGAGCAACAAAATGGAATGTTGATAGGCGCAAATGATATCGTCTTTATGCCAAATCAGTTTTCCAAAAATATGATCAACAACATATATATTAACCAACTCCCAGACTCAAAAAGGAAGAGAAAGGTGATAAATGATAAGATCTCCAGAAATGGAGACCATGGAGAAAAGAAACCTCAATTTTCATCATGCAGGAATTGTGGAAAGAGACACCCAGGAAAGTGTCTCAACGGGACAACGAAATGTTTTACTTGCGGGAAGGAAGGACATAAAGTGAAGAATTGCCGAAGAAAAATGAAGAGTACTATGGAAGAAGATAAAAATGGTCCCAAGAGTCCATTTACAGTCATTTGTCGTAAATGTAGGGGACCTGGCCATTACCCGAGTGAATGTCCTATTCTATAGGATATTTTCTTGGTCAAAGAAGATGTTATGTGGAAATAAATGGTTGGTGAAAGATTAGCACTCCTTGTTGATGAGTTTACTTTGGAATAATTTTCTCTTGTATTTGTAACCCCGCAGTTTGTCATGTGAAGATGATATTTGAGGAAGAATTGTCTCTTCTCTTGTGGATATAGGTATAAATAACCATTTGGTTTTATATGATCATTGGGGTTTGAGAAAATGATAAGTTATTATAATTTGGGATGAAAATGCAAAGTATGATATAACATTTGTGGATAAATTATGTTATTTTGAAAATTTTATCTCATTTTGGTAATATTATAGAATATAGTTTTTGAAAAAGGACAACACGTAGACCGTGTGACAACCCGTCGCGTCGGACAAAGCTGTGGGAATCGAACCCACAACCAAAGTGCGATTGGGATTTATCGCCTACCACTGGACTACGTGAAGTCCCTGGTTAGTATGACTATTTTTTTGTTAAATGATTTTATTGATCAATAATAAGATGATTTGGGTTCTTATGTCTTATCAAATGAATACCCTTGGTATAGGAAAATGATTTGGTGATTAAGTGATAAATGTTATTTTGGAAGATGTTCGTTTTGTTAGGAACACTATATGCCCAAGGAAAATAGAATACAATGAGGTTTCATTTGTAGAGTAATGGTGGATTTTTATCTACATTTTTATTGTTGATTTATAGTGATTTGGGTTATTTATGGAAATGATTAACCTATAACAGAGAATATGTGATGATGTTAATTACTTTTAAGTATGTGAGTTTAAGAGTATTTGATGTCATTTGAAGATACAATGTAACATGGGAGACTACATAATCAAATTCTTCTATGTTTTGGGTTTCAATATTAGTTTGGATTATATTAAAGGATTTTAAGGACAATTGGTTATTGAATGGTATCTATTTAACTTTGGGGTATTGTTGGTTTAATTTTAGAAATTAAGATTAGTGCATATGAATATCCTTTTGGGGGATCATTAGATCATTCACTAACCATTTTGGTTTTGATTAATCTTCAAAGACAATATAAATATATGGTTTATCCTACATGGATCATGTGATTCTATAGTAGTTTATTCTAGCTCTTCCAGTGTGACCAAGTCTTCTTGAATACTCATCGTTTAAAAAAAATTGAGTTAGTGGTGGAAATTTATTAAAGAATTAAAATCTACTTAAAATTTAAGTATATCTCATAATGTTCTTAGTCAATATCATAAATGAATTCCTCTTCCTTATGTAATGTAACTTTAAAAAAAATGTTGTCCTAGATGGTACCTTAAATCATCACTAATTTATGGCATTGGGATTGTTGGCCTTTTCAAAGCCATGTTCTCTACCACTCTCAATCAGATAATTGATGGTTAGATTTCTCCTCCATATCCATATTTTCCTACATGGAACCCTAGTATGTGTTATTTTCGGTAATCTTCATACTTTCCACTCTTTATTTTAAATAGAGGCCTCATTAATTCATTTTTCGATGTGGGATTTCAACTAAGATATTTTAAAATTTCAAAAATGTGTGATCCCAATACCCTATATTTTGTTGAACCGATGGTACTTCAAATCATCATAGATTGATGAGTTTAAGGACCTCAATTTTATACTTGTTTGTGATTGATGACCTCAACCACTACCTATAAATATTTACGTTTTTCCTCCAATTATATGTCTCTAATTGCCACCAATGTTCTCGTAATCGAGATCATAATTTGGTGGTGACCCTTTCATTTCTCTTTTCCTCATATTAAGACTAAATTTTAGTAAACCAATTTCCGATGTGGGTTTTCCCACAAATATATTTTCTATTTTCAACCTTTTATTTTCGAAGAACAATTTCAAATTGCGAGGACGCAATTTATTGAAGGAGGGGAGAATGTAACACCCCAAGATTTCATAGTGTGTTATTTCTTCAAAATAATTCAATAACTTGCACTACACGCAACACCGAGTTCAAGCGCACCATGACTTACCAAACAAGCCGTTCAAAAAAGTTTATGAATATTATTAACTAAATTTTAAACTTTATATAATCCTTATAATTTTAGAATCCATATTATGAGTTTCTTAGACATAATGTAAGAACAAATTCATCTTCAGTATTGTAGTTTTACCAACTTTTAATAATGAACCCTTTTTAAATAAAATATTTTAAACTTTTTGGCTAAATGGGGACATCAAAAAAAATTTAAAATAAAACATCCCAAGCTTCCACGGTACGCTTTCCTTTGAATAAAACAGTAGTGTGTGTTGTACGCAACTTCGTGTTTTAACACACACCACAACCGATCAAACTATGAATAGTAATACTTAATTTTTGAAATTATATATATTTTATATTTCAAAATGGACTTCATTTTTGGATTCGGAATATCAAATTTAGCCTAAGGTGAAATTTTGGTACTTTTCGGATAACTTTTATATTTTGATGAATAGTGAAAATTACTAAATTTTAATTAAAAACAACTTTTTTAATCAAAATAATTAATATTGATAAATTATGAATTTGAGTGGTTTTAAAGTATATTTAGAATATATTTTTACCATTCAATTTAATGTTTGTCATTGGACATAATTTTACAATTAAACCGAACATAAACAAGTGTCAATCTTTTGATAGTTATTATCTTTTAAAAACACGCTTTTTGTTTTGACAGCGGGAATTAATTTTAAATTAATTTCTGCCACTTCTGTGTTTTGAATTTAGGAAAATGGATTCCATATTTGGAATCAGGATGTTCAAATTGTGTAAATAGGTAACTTTTATTTTTAGACATTTTGAATAATTACTGCGGTAAATATTTTATTTACCATGGTTAAGGGTAAATCCGGTAAATAAGGGTTAAAAAATAATATTATAATTATACTAAATTACCCTAAAACGTGTCCTAACCCTATTGGTTGATACATGGTCGACCATGGGCATATTTGGGTCTATTTTGGGACCCCATGGATCCACTTGTAAGTGATAATGACACATTATATTAATAAAGTCAAAATAAAAATAAAAATGGCATAAGCTTACATCTTTTAGAAGAACAATTTTTAGATAGGGTTATACATGTTGGATTTTCGATTATAAATATTCATTAGAAAGATAAAAAGATTTCCTACATGATGATATTTTATTTATAATTTTTAGACATCAAATAAGTTAAATTATTAATGACACAATAATGATTCAATGTTTACCTCATTAATAAATCATTTAAATAAATAAGATTATAATGATTAAAATATTATCTAAAACCTGTCAAATTCTTATTGGTTGATGTTATTTAGAATATGAGTCATCTTATCTTCGACCTCAATGATTTTTGGATCATTATAAACCGAATACAAATATATTATAAAGTAATACTTTCACACTTTCCTAAAGAGCCCCTCCTCTCCCTTATAAAAGGAGACCACTTCTACTCATTCCTCACACCTCTCAAGCCACTTGGCTCGTCCAAACTCTGCCCAACTAAGCTCCCCACATCCCTCTACTCCTCCTTGAAGCTTCCCCTTAGGCAGAAAGCATTTCAAGAAGTCATTTGGTTCCAACCAAAGTGAGTTACCTAAATTAAAGGTAACATTTTCTCTTAAATTATTTTCAATTATTTTGCTTCTCCAACCCCCAAACTCTTTTTATTTCCTTTCTTTTGTAACGACACCAGTATCCACAATATACTAGGATGTTTTTATAAGAAGGATTCAAACTACACATTCACACAACTACATCTAATGGATGATGAACATAATGTTTCTGTGGATGGCAAACTAACGCCTCACGAAACGATGATTGTTCAAATACATCTTACCGCCTCTCATGGTGGCCATTAGGATGGCACTATAATTAAATATGATATTAATGATATATATTTTATATATAAGCTTCTGTAATTCCATTTTATTTCATACCATTATTCGTTTCATGTTACATACGATAATTTCATTTGAGGAAGTGCGGACTACCGCCCCCTTAAAATGATATGACTCGTTCATACCACACATGGAACGTATAAAGGATGGTGTTAATGAACTTAAGTAACATATATAAAATATTATATTATACTGGAATAGTAATATACCTATGTATAATTTGGATTCGATTCTTTTAAAATAAAAATTAAATGGAAGTAGCGTTCGTGCGTACGTACGGACTACCGTCTCCACGAACGTGATGAGATTCATTCTCCATCGTATCCATTCAAGTATAATTATCATTTTAGGATTTAAAAATGATGTTTAAGAACTTGATTCGATTCTGGATATGAATAATATACATCCCATTAATAACGAATATGGCTCACATAACAAAGAATATAAAGTAAAATGAACCCGTTAACACCCGAAATGACGATAATTCTAAGATATTATTAACAAATCAATATTAAAAGATCATATATGATATCATATTAAAGTAAATGATTCTTTTATTATTCAATAACAATTATTTCACCATTATACAGGAGGTAAACCTACCATCGACCAAGGAAAAAGTACAAAGTAAGGGATTTTCTTATCTCACTTTCAATTCCCTGAGATTTCCATTTTTCACCACTAAATTATTGAAAGTGGTGTATTGTGTACTGCCATTTGATATATATTCATGATTCTATTTATATTCATGTTATTCTGTAAATCATTTGGTGGTTATTAACTTTTGGCCATAGTACTCAGTTGATTAACGTGGTAAGGTGTTTCTTATCTCACTTTTAATTTCGTGAGATTTCCATTGATCACCACTTAATTATTGCATGTGGTGTATGTGTACTGCCCATGATTGTATTCATTGTGTAATATACTTTAATTTATAGGTATTTACATCATCATGGTATGATACTTCTTTCATGGGTGTATGTTTCTTAAGTTACCTAATCAATAAGGGAATTTGAGATTTCAATTTCCACTCATTTGGCTTTACGCATATTTCATTGATTATATTACCCCAAGATTATGTGTGGAATCACTATTCATTTGATTATGTCATAATTTCCACTCCCCTTCCTGTGGATATAAGTTTGATATACATAATCACTCCATTGATAATTCTCAAGTCATTGATATGAATTTGATAAGAGTAATTTTAACTCATTCTCCATTTGTTGAGTTAAACATCCAATTCGTTGGTATTGTTTTTACAAGAATATGTGTGAATATCCTTTGATTTATTTACACTGAATATCCAATCATATTTAGTGTATTTATATTTGTCACTCATAATTATTTCATTGATTTATCCTTAACCTAAGGATACAACCTTTATGAGAGATTTCATCTCAATTTACATTCCATTGAGACTTCTTTGTTGATATACACCAAATCACTTTTATGTGGTGTATATAATGTACTTTGACATAGTATATCATGAATCCCTTTATTCTCATGATATTACAGAGTTTTGATTACCACAATTATTTGTATTCAAGTGTCTCTTTTGGTTGGAATCTCTAACTAAAATACCATTTTTCAAAATGATTTAAAGACTTATTCATCTAAATCTTTCTCATTAATGTCCATGTTTTAAAAAAATGGTTTTAAGGATTTATTTATATGGACATTAAAGTTTAAAAATTAAAACTCCTTTTAAAAAGTTTCAAAGTGGTATGGGACACTTTGATTCAAAAATCTATTTTAAATGGCTTCTTGACAAATAGTGTGACTTATAAATGTTTTCAAGAAAAGGGGGATATTTCTCTCAAATAGTTTTGATGATTATTTTCATCTATGTCAACATCCTTCATTATTCTTGATTGAGGTTAATGTGATACAATACAATCTTCCATATTGTATCAAATGAGTTATGTTTGACTATGGATGTGCTATTTTTATACCATTCATGGTTTGTGGTAGAAGTATTGACATTTCGTATGCTAGTTTTAATACGAATGTTTATGTTATGTTTAAACCTGTTCATATGAGGAATCCATTGGACTTAATAAGTGACGGGTGGAGCCCGCTATAGCTCCTCGATGCATCGGTAGGTCTCATGAGACAAACTAGTGTCTTGGCACAAGGCCTTGGCAAAATCTTATTTATAGTCTTGGCACGAGGCCTTGGCTATGTGGTTATGATAGTCTGGCATTATGCATTCCATCATTATGAAAGTGGTTATTGATATTGCATGTGATCATTCGACTAGTAGAATATCCATGTGAGTAAGTAAATGGCATTATTTCATTTTACCTTTGCCATTTTATGCTGAAGTTCAAGTTTAAAAGGCTTTTGTTTTAGTTATAAATTGCCTTAAGTGTTTATGCTTATTTATGAAAGCTTCTGCTATAATGTTATCCTTACTGAGCATCCGAGCTCACCCCTTTCAATGTTTTATTTTTTTTCCCAGGATTATGAAGAAGTAATTTATGAATGACCTGCAGGGATAGTATGGGGGGATATGAAGACAAGATGTTTTTTTTATGATGTAATGTAAAAATTTATGGATGTATCTAGTTATTCCAAGGCTACTAAACTAATCGGTCTTTCGAGACTTGATCTTTCTCATGATCATGCCAATGTTATGTAATAATGCACCGACTCTGGGTAACTAGGGTCGGGGCATTACACTTAGGTAGTTAGTGAGTTATTTAGATACACTCTATGTTTTTTTAAAAAGTATTTTAAATTTTCCAAACTAATTTGTTCTGAAAAAAATGAAAACATTTATTTTAATAATCTATATTTTTCATTTATTATGGAATCTTTGGTGGTATCCTACTAGGATTAGGATCACACGCTACTTTTTCCTTTGGTTTTTAGACTTTCTTTTTCCAGGCTCGAGAAAATAGAATGAATCTTTTGTAGGTGGATAAAAATGTTGATCTTTGGACATGGTGAGTTGTGTCCTTTGGACCTTGAGGCTGTTTTCCTTTGTAGTACTTTGGGTTTTAGTACTTTAATTTTATGCCCCTTTTTATTCTCGTACTTTTAATCCCAATGGAGTTTTCATATTGATATGTATGTTTTGTTTTATCTTTACTTCTATGTTCTTGTGGTATAAATTTTTCCCACTTGTATGTTGTATGATGTTAGATGCTAGTCGTCTACCCATGGGGATCGAGAAAAAATTTCGGGTTATGCCAGGAATTTCTATGTAATCAGGTTACCAGGGTACCCATGATGGTTCGTGTTAAATTGGTATCAGAGGAAGCTGTTGATCATTCATTTTTCTTGAAGTCACTAATCATTTTGAAATCTTGTTGGGAATTTGAAAGTAGTCAAGATTGAGTGTGTGGCCATCTCTCACCACAATGAACCTTAAGTCACCAGGGGTGGTTAGGGAAAGACATCGTATGATTTATTTGTAGTCTTTTCCTGTATAGATTTGGATTGATTGAAATACAAATCTTGTGTGTCCCTTATGTTTGGAATATTTTCTCTTTCTACTCAGTTTTATTGTTAATCTAATGTTCTCTATTTATTGGATGATGTGGTGGAGCCTCATTACTTTGAGAAGACATATGAATAAGATGCAGGAAAAGGCACATGTTGAACCTTGCAAGAAATTAATGTTTTTTTATCTAAATTTGGATTAGGTGATTGTGTGTACTGTCCATGCTCTGGGACAGGCACCACCTCATTTCTCGCTTAGGCTCTAGTCATGGATCCTTAGGTGGATGTTCTTTGGAATCATTCTCAAGAGTTCCTTTACTAGAAGCCACCAGTCATCAAAGGATACACTGATCCTCAACATTCTGAGTAATGGTTGGTCAAGATATAACATCTGTTTGAGTTCTTAAAGGCACCAGAATTGATCTGTGTGAAGTGTACCACCTTATTGTTAGAGGGTCGAAGCACGAGGTGGTGTGAAATGATGGTGATGATAGGGAAACATAGGGTCTTATAGTGGAAAAACATCCAGTTTCTTTTCACCAATCAATTCCATCCACACTCAATGGTTTTGTTTAAGGCTGTGGAGTATTTCAAGCTTTATCAGGCTAACAAAACATTGACTGGGTATTAAAATCACTTTTCAAAGATGGTGTAGTTTTCTCCACAGATTATATCTAATGATATAATGAAATATTGATAGTTTGAGTTGGTACTTTAATTAGATATTCATTCTCGCATTTTCTAACTGATGTTTTCCACCCATGATGATGTGCTGGATAGGGCGATGATAGTTGAGATGGACTTTACTAGCATGCTAGGGTTGATGGGAGTTCCTTTTTCTCCCAATGGAAAAAATGGGTCCATCAATGTAAAAAAAAGTATGTGTGATGATCCTTATAGTAATTCTCGATGGTATATTCATTCCAGACCTCCTACAGCTCCAGGAGGATGGTCGTTGAATTGCTACCAATGTGGAAGACCAGGACATTATAGGATTTTT
Organism: Viscum album; assembly: GCA_963277665.1. Lineage (NCBI taxonomy): Eukaryota > Viridiplantae > Streptophyta > Magnoliopsida > Santalales > Viscaceae > Viscum > Viscum album. The sequence goes on from OY728137.1 coordinate 1,796,938,590, forward strand.
TTCACTAAGGAACCCAAGAACTGTGGCTCCTATGGACATTCAGGGAACTTGAAAAGGTTCATCAATCACTTCTCTACTCCGCATAGTGGGACAAGATCATAAACGCTTCCTAAAATAATGGGAAAATATAATTCTTCAATTATAAAAGGGTTCCACCAATAGGCATCTGGAACGAAGCTTCTTCACGCAGTAGAAGAGTCACCAGAGGAAAGCAGACATTGGTCTAACAACTATGAGAAGTAACATTACCATTTCTTTTTCATTATTGACTACTCCTTTTGATAATCGTGAATCTAACTCTTTTTTTAACCAATGTCATTAATCTACTAAATCATCCTATGGAGAAACATTCATGTGCAATTTATATTACCACACCCCTTGGTATGAAGAGAGATCATGGTGTCTATAGTCCTACCCATGTCTTCTCTCTATCAGATATCATGCTAGATTAGAGTTTCCTGGTTCTTGATATGAAATCTATTGATGTCATATTTAGGGTGGATTGTCTCATTTCCAACAATACCCAAATTGATTGTTATCTCCAAGAGGTCTACTTTAATACATCCATTGGTGCACCTCTTATTTTTTATGAATAATGGGACCCAAGGTTAAGTAGTGTAATAAATTATTATACAGATTTGGGGAAAGTGATATTAGTGTTTTCTTTTGACATGGAGCGAGATCCAATTGGTGGTGATATTCCTCTAATTTTCACCGAGTTTTCTGACGTGTTCCCTTCATATTTCTCTAGACTTCCACCAGTGAGAGAGGTTGATTTTTTTTTTATTGACTTAATGCATGGTACTCAATCAATTGTTATCCCATCTTAATGCATGGTAACCACTAAGCTAAAAGATCTTAATTCTCAGTTGGATGGTCATTTTGAGAAAAGAATTATTTGTCCAATTGTTTCACCTAGGGCAGCGCTGGTTCTCTTTGCTAAGAAGGATGATGGTTCTCTTCACTTATGTGTTGATTATCGAAAGCTCAATCGATTTACGATGAACAACAAATATGTGTTTCCACAAATCGATGAACTGGAAGATCAGCTAAAATGGAAAAAGTGGTTTTCTAAGATTCAACTTCAATATGGTTACCATCGATTGAGGATAAAATAATATCACATTCTGAAAACTGCATTTCAGAGCAGGTACGGGCACTTTGAATAGCTTGTTATGCCCATTGGTTTTACAAATTCTCATTCTATTTTTTGGCTTTAATGAATAAGATTTTCCATGAGTATCCAAATATCTTTATGGAAGTCTTTTTAGCTGACATTCTTGTTTACTCTATGTCTGAGGAGGATCATGTGGAACATCTAAGAGTGGTTCTGAATCTACTAAGAACTCACAGACATTATACCAAGCTTTCGATGTGTGATTTCTAGTTTCGATAAGTGAAATTCTTGGGACACATGGTGTCTGGACAGAGTGTGTCAATTGATCAAGAAACATTTAGGGATATTGTGACATCAGAGCAACCATGAAATTTCTTCATGACCAAGAGCTTCTTGGGCTTATCCAGACATTACCATAGGTTCTTGAAATAATTATTGAAGCTGGATTCTCTGATGACAACTATAACTTAGATGGGGGTGAAGTTTTCATGGGATGATTAATGTCAGAGTTATTTTGTGGAGTTGAAACATATGTTAACTACTATGTTGGTGTGGACTCTTCTAGAAGCTGGGCAGGGCTCTGTGGTCTTTTTTGGTGCATAAGGTTTTGGATTCGATTGCGTTCTTATATAGGGTGATTAGGTAGTAGCATATGGATATTATCAGCTTAGGCCACATGATAAAAAATATCCTACCCATGATCTATATCTTTCATCTATGATGCACACACTTAAAATTTGGCAGAACTAGATTTTTTGGAAAATGGTTTACAGTGTATTCATACTACAAAAGCCTGAGTTATATCTTCTCTCAAAAATATTTTAAACCTTCTATAGAGGCATTTGGAAGAGTACCTATAGTATTTCTTCTTTGACATCACCAATACCCTAACGAAATGGAATGTCATTACTGACAATTTTAGTATTAAATTCCACCCCCCGTAGTGAAAGAATCATTGAAATAGTGTAATTTGATGATGGTTTTTTCACAATTTCATATTGGAGTTTGGGAGCAAGGGGATGAGTTTTCTATAGCCAATGTACAGTTGATATCTTCTCTTCTTGAGATGATTCTCCAATACCAACATCTTGGTGATGAGTTCTTTAGAATTAGATAATCCCTTTATGGTGGGGAGACAGTTTCCAAGTGGTCATTCTCCATATAGGGTGATTTATGTTATCAAAACTTTTTCATTGTTCCATTAGAGGAAAGAAAGGTTGTGTTGGGGGATTTCGATAATTCTCCAAGGGTTTTGAACCCAGGATCCCAAAAAATATTCTATGCCATGAGGAGATAGTTCTGGTGGCTAGGTAGGATATGGTACATTGCTAAGTTGGTCTCCCGATAGTATATGTGCCAGCAGGTGAAATACATGAACTAGAAACCTTTGAGTTTACTTCAACCACTTCTAGTCCATACTTGGAAGTGGGATGAGATATCTATTGAATTTTGGTTGGGTTTCCTCATACCGAAATAAAGAATAATGCAATATGGGTTATGATCAATAGTCTAACCAATTAGGATCACTTTATACCCATTCATGATATGACCAAAGTTGAGGAGTTGGGAAATCTCTATGTGAAATATTTTTTTCTTGCACAAAGATCCATCTATGATAGTATCTAGTAGGGATCCTTGGTTCACTTTTTTCTTTTGGAGGGGCCTTAAGGGGGAACTAGGATCTCATGTTTTTTTGAGCCCGGCTTTCCATATGCAGTTGCATGGACATAGTGAAAGATTTATATTGATTCTTGAGGATATTCTTTGTTCCTATGTTCTTGACTTCTTTAGGGCTTGGGATGATCACTTAGGGCTTGTTGAGTTTTCTTATAATTACAGTTACTAGTCCATTATCAGAATGGAACCTTTTGAGGGCCTATATGACCAAACTTGTAAATCTCTATTGTGTTGGTATGAGGTCGATAAAAGTTCTTTAGTTTGACCATGCATGGTGTAAAAGACAAAAACAATGTTTTAGTTGATATTTTAGAAGATGTTGACATCCCTAAGCTGATATAATTCTTATGCTGATCGATGTTATAGACCTTAGGATTTTTCATTTGGTGATCAAGTGTTCATAAAAGTTTCACCTCGGTTGGATCATCGACAGCTTTGGATGAAAGGGAATCTTTCTCCATGCTTTTTTGGACCTTTTGATGTTGTTGAGAATGTGGGTAATGTGGCGTACCATTTGAAACTTACCCTAAAGCTAATGTCGATGCATGATGTGTTCCATATATCACATTTGAGGAAGTATCTTTTCGATCCAGATCATGTTTTCAGATGGAGTGATCATGAGATCGATCCTAATTTATATTTGATTAAGAAACCAAAAAGAATAGTTTATTCTGAGATCAAGGTACTTTGTGGGAGGATGATAACTCTGGTTCACATACTATAGTATCATAGTGTTGATAATCATGAGACATGGGAACATGAGGCACTAATAAGAGAGTAGTGGACTTCTCTTTATGGCAGGGAAGACTTTACATAGGCTTTCTAGGGAAAAATATTTTTTATGATGGGGAGGTTGTAACATCCCATTACCTTGATCATGTAATTTTTCAACATTTTCTAAGTTCCTGTTGGGTTAAAAATTGTTTTATGTCATTCTTTTGGGTTTACTACAGATTTTAGGACATATACAATACATATTCCTGAAGTACACGTCATGTACTTGGTGCTAGTTACATATCGTGGACTGGGAGATCATTTCATGAGCTAGTACATGTCGTGTACCTGAGGTACACTTCATATAAGGATTAACCAGCAGTTTTTTCCTGATGTGACTGGCGTTTTGACATATTTATCCACTGTAGCCAACATGTCTTGACCCTTTGGTGCACTTAGGGACTCGGCATGTTCTCAGCCTTAAGTAATGAGTTTGGTAGTCTTTCTTGGTCTATTATTACCATACCTCTTTTATCTCAACCATAGACTCTCCCTATGAATTTTTCAAAGGCACCAAACCTTTTGGTTTAATCCGATCAGCTTCAAATCTTCGTTGCATCTATAGTATGATTCCCTAGTAAGGGTTCTCCGTCATTCATCAAGTTTCTCTCCTTCTCTCCTCTTGGGATTTTAGTAAATAACCTAGAGATTGATGGATCTATGTCATGTGGTGTTGGATATTGCTTCTATGTTGAGATTCAAGATCTTCTTCACCATTTTTCTCATTTATGGGTCTCATTGTGTGTGTTGTTCTTCAGGAAAGAGGTAGGTGGTTCTATACGAATTACCAAATTGATTACCATTGTATTTATTGATTTATTTAAATTGAAAATATAAATTCAATTGATTAATATTTCAATAAATTTCTTTTATAGAAACCCAATTCTAGTAAATTGGATGATTTGAAATGGTTTCAACATAAAAATTTGGAAAACTACCAATTCCATTGATTTGGAGTGGTTTTATAAAATTGACTAATTTTAATTGTTGAATTTAAATTTTGGATTTGATGAAAAAAAATTCAATAGAATTTTATAATTTAATTGGTAAAAATAATGGTGAAAAATATGGAAATAGTTTTTAAATGAATTTTAAACTTGTGATTGGATTAAAATGACTTGATAGAAACCTAGTGGTATTATCTTTTGAAAACGTCATGTTTTAAAATAAAACATATTTTTTATTGATAATATTTTTAATTAGTATTAAAATAGATTTCACATAATGTAAGAGTCCATGTATGCCTTAGGTAGTTAGTGAGTTATTTTGATACACTCTAAGTTATTACAACATTCTAACACATACATGTAGTGAGTCACATCCCTAATGGGTTGGTGATGAGTATCCTTTGGAATGTGTCACAGGTACATGTGTATAGACATTTTTTTGATTTCACATAGAGAGTGTAGAATCCTATAACTAGTTTATACAATCGTATCTTTTGGTAGATTACCATGTTTATCACTTGTTTTCTTATATATGAGAAATAAATACATTCTAATATTTATTTGAACTTATTTACATGCCTGATTAATTTATAAAAACTATTTTATATTAATTTGTTAATTGAACCTTTGTTTTAGAATTATTCCACCTCTGGAAAAGTAAATCATTTTCCTTGAATGTAATTTCCATTATTTTAAAAATATATATCATGTATTGTTTAGATATGCTTTTAAATTTTACAAACATTTTTTTTCTAAAAAATTGAAATATTTTATTTAGATAATATATATTTCGAAGCTATTATTGAATCTTGAGTGGTACCCTACTAGGCTTAGGCTCACACCCAACTTTTTCCTTCGGGCATTTGTATACATTCTTCTTCTTGTCTCAAGTAAAGAGAATGGGTCTCTTGTAGGTGGATCCAATTGTTGATCTTTGAATATGGTGAGTTGTGTCCTTATGCGCCTTGGGGATATTTTTCTATTTAGTAATTCGGGTTGTAGAAATTTAGATTTTATGCCTATTTCTATTCTGTTACTTTTATTCCCTGTGGGGTTTTCCTATTGATATTTGTATTGTCTTATATCTTTTCTTTTGTGTTCATGTGGTAGAAATCGTTCCCACTTGTATGTTGTATGATTCAAAGTACTAGTTTCCAACCCATAGGGATCGAGAATGCACATCAGGTTATGTTAGAACTAGCTTGATTATCTGGTTACCAGGGTAGCCAGGCTGGTTCATGATAACTAATATTTTATGAAAAGTATTTATGTGATGTGTACCAAATGATAAATTAACACATATCATTATTCAAATCGATCAATGAGGATTCTACTTGTAGACCATAGAAATATATCAACATGGATTTGTTTAAACCAACTTGAATATTGAACATTAGATGAAAATAATTTGATTTTTCAATGATCTTTACTGACTTACTTTGGTTTACTTTTGGATGCATAAAATTGAATCATGTGTTGTATTCTTGAATTTTTAATAAATTATTCAAAATTAAAAATATTACAAAATGGTTACCTTGAGTAGTGACCAGGGAATAAAATTTTAATATAATTATTTTTAACTCATTTTGGATAAATCATAAAATTAAACATAGATTATATACTACTAGAACACCTCATTATAATATTATTGATTAATAGGGAAATAGGAATTTTTATGATATTTTTAGAACTATGTATTATGATTTGAAAATAAATTCTACTTTTTTGGTTGAAATAGTAAATATATCTAGCAATGTATTTAATAGAGTTACTATATGACCAATTTATATGAAAATATCAGATGAGTTATGGAATTAAATAACTATTATGGTCGGATACTTTAATGTTTTTTTGAGGAAAGGTTTATTTCCTTAATACTAGTAAAAATATTGGAAAATTTTTTCTAGTGGATAACGAAGAAATATCTCTAGGTGTTTCTAGTACTTTGAATGGTTATAGTGTTTTTAATAAATTTCCAATGATAGTTGGAAAATTAATTCATGTGAATTTAGATGGAAATGATACTATTTAATATAATAAAACATATATTTTTCCCATGATGATTCATTAAAAAACATTACACTTATTACTATGGTAAACATAAAATAGAATGATGATGAGTAACATGATCACATACAATATTTTCCTAAATAGTTAGATATTGATGAACCAAAGACTATAAAGTAAAAATACCCTATAAATTTAAAATAAAAATCCTTTATATTATTTTATTTGGGTTTTGGATAACAATATTAAGACAAGGTGATGTGCCTGAAAAATATCCATGTTTCCTAACATGAAATTTCAATATAAACCAAATATAGTATAGTAAGAATTGAGTGATGAAAGTGGAATTTTAACTATGCTGAAATTGTTATATCAATTTAAGAGATATACATAATTAATTTTAGTAGAGAGACCAACATATTACACTATTATATAAACAAAATGGTTGTTTATAAATAAGCATGATGATCATGGTGTGACCACTAAGAAAAAAATAATGGTTGGTTGCTAAATGTTATATTAATAATGAAGGAATAGATTATGAAGAGATATTTACCCCAATTTCGAGACCAAAATACATTAATATACTACTTAATAATATATCTCATTTGAATTCCAAACATTTAAAGATAGATATTAAATGTTATTTTAATTTTTTTTTCTTGTGGATAATTTTTCTTATGAATATACTTATAGTTTTTAAAATACAGTATTTCTTAATTATAATGTTAAAATTACCTAATCATTATAACATATTAATTATCTTCCTAGAGCTTCATATGAGTGTATAAGTTCTTTTATTTTTCCAAATGTATTTTCCTTAGGTATTTATGAATAAAAATTATTCAACAAAACAACATATTTATTTATTTTTCTTTATGAAATATATATTATTGATGTGATTTTTGGCTTCAAAAACTATATTTTGGGTAGTGAATTTTCTAATCATGAAGGAAGACATTTAAATGAGAATAATGGGTGAGTTTAACTTTTATAGCTTTTTAAATAATTCATAATGACATGTGGAATGTATTATATCATTGAAATTATAATCTAAGTTTAGTATACATATTTAAAATTGGAAAAAAATAATGAAAATGAAGGACTTATAAGTTAAAATATTAACCTTCATATTGATGAAGTTTTGAATACAATAGATGAAAAGTAATATAGATGAATAACATAGATATATATATACCTTACTACTAGTAGATGAGACATCATGTTTAATTTGTTTTTCTATTTATGATTTCAAGCTACTCTAATGGAATCTAATCATGATTATATGAAAATAATTTTAATGTTTTTTAATGTTTCTTCTATTCTTATTTTTTTATTCATTAAAAAAATGTTTTATTTTTATTCATAGAATGATTATACCATTGGGTGTTATAGATATGATTATAAGAAACGCTCTCAAACCAACTATTTCATTTGAAAATCCTTTATATTATGGTCTTTTAATAAATAATACATTGTTAAATTATATACATCAGAAGAAAAATATGTGGTAGTTTATTATTGTTATGAGGAAATATTATTGATAGAACACATATTGGTAGAGTTTAGATTTAAGTTTGATTATTTTTATATAAAATATGAGAACTCTAGTTCGATAAATATTTCCTAAAATTCATTATTTAATTATAAAACAAACCACATTGAAAAGATTTTTCATTTCATGATATATCAAAAAATAAAGAGGTGATTTATCTCTTGATTTTAATGACACTAAACGATAGTTATTATATCTATTCACTAAGAACCTTACTTTTGATTACTTTTATTTTCTTATTACATGGATTGTTTTGTTTGAGTTTTTTAGAGTTTATTCTAAATATGGTTCGTTTTTTATGTTTAATTTTTTATTCTATATTAGCTTTTAATATTGTGTACTGATATTATTTATCTAATTTATCTTTGTTTTCATTTATATTTAAATTTTGACCTCATTAAATTTTCATTTTACACATACATAGACTTTTTTAACTTTTTTTCTCTTATATAAGTCTCTTTGTTTTTATATAATATGTCTATATTAAACATTAATTATTATTTTGTGTGGACTGTTTAAAATTAACCATATTTTATCTATGATTATTTATTTTTTCAATTTGATTATTATAATTTTATAAAATAATTCATATATTTCTGTTTTTTAAGTGATATATATTATTTTTCTTTATGTATAATGATTTACCATAAGATTTGACCTTTATAACATGGATTAATCCTTTAGAAACTAAAATCCGATCAATTATGTTTGAATAAGACATCCTAGAATTATACCTTGTTTGATTTTCTACAATGGGAATTATGGATGGATCTTATTTAGGATCATAATCTATTTAATTGAAGAAAATGAATAAAGCTTAAAATATATGGATCATTTTTGGTAAATACATTGATATTGATTGGTCTAATTGGGAAAATTGTGATTTTAAAACTGATTTATGTTTTATTAATTTGAAATATGTATTTGATGTGAATGTGAAATAATATTTCTATGAGGATGGGGTTAGATATATCTAATAGAAAATTAAAAGTATATTTGGAATAAATTAGTCCGGTTTGAGATAAATTTTCATTATAAAGGAAGTATAATTTACATTATAAGAGATTGTTTATCATTTCTATTTCCCACATGAAGGAAGTTCCATGTGCGGTGGATCTATGACTAATATAAGAGAGATTAATGTATTAGATATATTGTTTTATCTATTTGGTACAAAAAAATAAATAAGGTGATATTAATTTTTTTATAACCTATGAATGAGGTTCCTTACTAATTTTTTTAAAATTTCACTGGACAAATATCATGGGAAATTGAAAAATTAATTTTAAAAGACATGTATCACATATATGAGTTAATAAATAAAAATAAATTCAACATAACTTGATATTTGATGAAAGTGATGGAAAATTATTTTCATGGTAAAAGATGTATCAATTGTTTTCCATACATATTAATACTGGATTTATTAATTGTGATGAAAATACATCCTCTAAATAAGGATACAATATTGAAATGTCATCAGAATAACACCCTTATTTCTGTGGTTCTAAGAAAACATTTCAGCACATATAATGTATATAATAATTGGTTGATCCGTTTGGAATGAGATTTTTTAAATAGTGGTTTTGACGATGAAGATTTCATTGCTAAAGTTATGGGGGAGCCTACACATGTAAAACATTATAAATGAGATAATAAGAATTTAATTCATTGAAGATGAATATATTGAAAATTGATTTATTTAATAATTTATATACATTCATGTTTTGATAATGGATTTAAAAATTAATAAAAGAAATTGAATGTAGAAAATATTAAACGTATGTGAATAAAGCTGCTGAACCTATAGAGGAAATATTAAGAAAAAAACAACTTTAAGGATAACATGAAACAAAACTGGTCATGAAATTTGGGAGGTTAATGATGTTATTAATAATGTTGAATTATAATGTATATAAAGATATAAATTACCGATATATGAATAAATTGTATCTTAAACAAAAATCAAATCATCTACATTTTTATATAAACCTATACAAATTTTCTACTTATAAATTCTATCTTTTTCAGAAATTAAAATCTATATTCATTGATTTGAATGATTATTTTAATGATTAAAAAGATGAGAATAATGAATGGAAAGATAATTTAATGTCAAAATAAAATTTGGATACTTGAAATCTAAAATGGTTTTAATATTTTATTACTATGTTCATATAAATAAATTGAATTCTCAGATAGACTAGTTAATGTAAAATAACTTGTTGAGAAGGATTTTGGAAATTATATCATGGAAGATATAAAATTTATTAATGATCAATATTATAAATTAAATTCATTTCATAAAATTTTAATTTATTACGAAATTACTGATTAACTATTTAGTAATGCAGTTCCAAGGAAAATTTTCTTGTTAAGAGTCCATGTATGTAATAAAGAAGTGATTAATTAATTTCTAAATGTTAATAGAGATAAATTGAGGTTATTCAGAATGATTTTTTTGATAAATTAAAATAATTGGTGTTTGTTAGGGATGAGTTTATAAAGTATTTAATATCTTGGTGTTAATAGAAATTTTAAAGTATTTAAGCACATTGACATACTATAACACACCAAATTTTTTGTATGTTTTTCCCTTTATATAATTTTAGTTTTTTAGGTAGCTTAGTTTACACACAAAAATAAAAAAAAGTGAAACATTATTTATCATTTTTGAATATTACAATACATTATAACATTAATATAAAAAATTTTAATTTATTTTCCAATAAAAACGAAAATTTTCTAATTCAGTTAGAAATATTTCATTGATTCTAAAGTAACTGTGTAATGTCCCGGACCTGGGTGCCACACAACGGGTGCCCCGAGCCCGGTTCGCCACGTGACCTCAAGCGCATTTCCCCAAATGCCATAGGCTGCCGACTAGCAGCGGGGGCCCAGGTATGATAGTGGGGAAACTATGCCCTCATTTGTCAAAGTGCAGTGCAGCGGAATACAGAATAAACATACAACGATAGTGGAAGCAGTAAACATACACAACTGAAATAAAATATAGTAGTGGATATAATCAACAGTATATAAATGATGATGCTACATGTTTCAAGTTTTAAGAAAGTAGCAGTAACATGTTATACATCAATACAGTACAACATAATACATAGTACACAAACAAGAAAAACAGCTGGCAGCTGCATCGCGAGCCTAGGCTCGGTCCCATGCCCTCCTACTCCACAGTAACTGTCAAGTACCTGTGTATGGAATGTTTCCCTTATCTACACATATAGCAACGTAATCTGTTTGGGCCGAAAAGTGTGGCCCAAACAGGGTGTGAGAAATATATCTTAGTAGGCACCCACCAAAGGCTCGTTCCCAACTGCGTGTAAGCATGCAACAAGAGTGTGCAATAATAAAATGAAATAAAGTAAGCAGTACTAAAAATTATCTAACTTAACAATTAAATTTCCATTTTATTATTCATTTAGTTCATTTAATTTAGTAAAATTCTTGTGCTCAACAGAACCAAGCCCTCATGCCAACCAGAACTGTGCCCTCAGGCTAAATAGTAAACCACACCCTCGGGCTTTCCCTCAGGACATACAGAATTTAAACCCCAGGTATTTCCCTCAGGCATAACAGAAATTTCCCTTAGGCATAGGAAGTGTCACCCTCAGTCATATAATTCAAGCCCTCAGGCATGAAAGGTTTACCTCAGGTGAAAAACTACAGCCCTCGGGCTAAATAGTGCAATTCCCTAAGGCTAATCACAACAGCACCCTCAGGCTAAATACAACAATTCCCTCAGGCTAAACAGGTAACCGGGACATGCCCAATAGGTAAACAAGCAGTAACAAGCAATTCCTCTCAAGGTAATTCTATAATTACTTCTTTGAAGGAATACCCTCAAGTACCCTGTCCAAATAGTTAAACAGAAGAACAAACCCCCGGGGTGGTTCTGGATCCAATCAATAATCCCAACCAACATTTTATTATCATAATTTAATCACCTATGAAATTCTAAGCATTAAATATAGAAACGGCCTCAGCCACATGACACCCCAACATGGGTTCATGGCACAAAAATGCACAAAAACACACGATAGTTGGAAATTTACACCAAGCCACTTACCTTATGCGCCAACGAACGTTACACCCGAACACCGACTCCAGAAACGCCCAAGAACGGCGTAGATATGATGAAGAAAAAAACCCATTCAAATGTAAATAACTTCCCCTCGGGAAAGAATTGGTAAGAACGGTACCAGGAGGGGAGAGGGCTTACCTGTGCAGTTCCTACGAGATCGTCTGAAGCCAAATCGGATTCCAGACGAACACCCAGTGGATCATTAAAGGTTCAACCTCCTCCTTTGGCTCCAAATCAGCTCAAGTGTCTCCTTTTCCAAATGAGGAGGCTACTACCTGTTTTAAGATGAAAAAACAATGTACTTGGTGTGTACTTCCGTGTATACGACGTGTAATTCATTCATTTAACTATTCCTCTGGCGGCACCGCCTCACTGTTCAACCATCGACATGAGTACACGGCATGTACCCCCAAGGACACGGTGTGTACTATCACCTAGCTGGCGGCTGCTCCACCACCTTACTGTTTAGGCCTGCCGACTGACTACACGGCCTGTAAGGTACCACTACACGATGTGTAGTTAATTCCTACAACCTTCATTTCTGGCATGGATACACGCCCTGTGTGCCCATCCCACATGGCCAAAAGTACACGGCGTGTGGAAAAGTACATGGTGTGTAGTTCAAAAATTTAGGATTTTTCCCCATTTTTCATATTTTCTCAAAAACACTCAAGGAAAAGGAAAAAAGAAGAAGCATGTACCTCAAAAATAAGAACTGGGTTCTTACTAACTTCCCCACTTATAGCAATTCGTCCCCGAATTTCCCTTCCAAGGGTGGAGAAGATAAAGCTCAGAACAGCTCTGGCCACTGAGCACATATGTCAGCCTCCCGCTCTCAGGTCTCATCCTGCACTCGGCTATGCTGCCATAACACCTGTACGAGAAGAACTGACCGGCCTCGGAGAACCTTTGTGCTCCTGTCAATGATACGGATCAGATTCTCCTCAAAGGATGCATCATGCTGAAGCTCAACCTCCTCTATCTGAAAGGTGTGAGATGGGTCTGAATGGTAGCGATGCAACTGAGACGCGTGGAAGACGTCATGCATGGCTCGGTACCATTGCGGTAACCGAAACCGATAGGCAAACAACCCGACTCTCTCCAGAATCTCGAATGGCCCCACATACCTCAGTGAAAGCTTACCTTGTCTCGTGATCCGTTTGTGTCCCATCCTCAGCAAAACATGCAATAAAACCTGATCCCTGGACACGAACTCCAAAGGTCGTCTACAACGATCAGAATAAGACTTCTGAAGAGACTGTGTGGTAGCCATCCGCTTCTGAATCAACTGGACCTGCTCTGATGTCTCATGTACGAGCTATGGCCCCAGTAAAGCTGCCTCACCTGCCTCTAACAAGCACAAAGGTGATCGGCATGACCTACCATATAACGCCTTGTATGGTGCCATCTCAATAGTCGCCTGAAAACTATTTTTATACGCAAACTTGACTAAAGGTGTATGATTCTCCCAAGAGCCCCCAGAGTCTACGACACATGCGCGCAACATGTCCTCTAGCACCTGTATCATATGCTCTGACTGGCCATCTATCTGAGGGTGGTATGTTGTGCTCAAAAGCACCTATGTACCCAGCGCCCTCTGAAAACTCTGCCAGAAACAAGACATAAAGCAGGTGTCCCTATCAGAAATGATAGAACGAGGGACCCCATGAAGACGTACAATCTCTCGGATATACAGCCTTCCGAGCTCGTAAACACTGAAGGTCTCCTTGATCGGAAAGAAGTGAGCTACCTCCATGAGTCTGTCCACAACAACCCACACGGCATCATTGCCTCAAGGTGACCTCGAAAATCCCGTCATGAAATCCATCGCGACATCATCCCATTTCCACTCTGGAATGGGTAACTGCTGTAACAACCCAACTGGCCTCTGGTGTTCTGCCTTCACCTGCTGAAAGGTGGAACACCTCGTAACAAAACCAGCTATCTCTCTCTTCATACTCAGCCACCAGTATTGACGTCTCAATTCATGGTACATCTTGGTAACCCCGGGATGAACTGCCCCAGCTGAATCATGAAACTCCCGCATCAGCTTCTTTCATATATCCCCTGGAACCCATACTTGTCCATGGAAATGCAAAACCTCATCATCTCCTATCATCCAACTGGGAAGAGGTTCCTCACTTGCCACTGCCTCCCGTAAAACTAGGCCTTCTGAATCCAAGAGCTGCCTCATCCTCACTCTGTCTAGGAGGGTAGAAGTCACAACTAAAGAAGAAATATCAGTCTTCCCCTGACTGTCATGCACCTCTAGATGCATCTCAGAGAACAAATCCATAAGCTCTCACCCACCAATGGCCTCCTGCACTGCTTGTATCTGAGTCTTCCTGCTCAGTGCACCAGCTACTGCATTACCTTTACCAGGTGTGTAGGCAAGTTTGAAATCAAAGGATTGTAGGTACTCAACCCACATTCCCTACCTCAGATTCAGGTTACGCTAAGTAAAGATATAATTGAGGCTTTTGTGGTCGGTGAAAACCACAAAATTCTCTCCCAAAAGATAATGCCTCCAATAGCGCAACGCAATAACAACTACAGCCAACTCGAGATCATGCGTCGGGTGATTCTTCTCATGTGGCCTCAACTGCCGAGACCCGTACACAACAACTCGGTCACCCTACATCAAAACGGCACCCAGCCCAATCTCTAATGCATCACAGCAAACTTTATAGCTCTTCCCCTTCTCTGGGAGTATCAGGATCGGTGTTGATGTCAACCTTCCCTTCAGAACCTGAAAAGATGTCACGCAAACTTTTGACCAAACTAACTTCACACCCTTCTTAGTTAGACCCGGAAACGGTGCTGCTAAGTGGGAGAAGTCCTGTATGAAGCGTCTATAGTAACCATCCATCCCTAAGAAACTCTGTACCTCAAACACGTTCTTAGGATGCTCCCAAGAAACTACTGCTCTCACCTTCTCTAGGTCTACTGCAACTCCTGCCTCTGAGATGATATGGCCCAGGTTGTGAATCTGGTCCATACAAAAGTGTCACTTCGAGAGCTTAGCATATAGACGATGCTCTCTCAGTGTACTCAAAACGATATCAATATGGGTGGCATGGTCATGTCGAGTGTGAGTGTACACCAAGATGTCATCCACGAATACCACCACAAAGTAATCAAGGTACGGATTGAACACACGATTCATCAGAGCCATGAAAACGGTTGGTGCGTTCGTGAGTCCAAACGGAATAACCAAGTACTTGTACAGACCATATCTGCTCCAAAAAGATGTAAGCGTTATATCCGATGGTCTCACGCGCAACTGAGGATATACTGACCTCAAGTCAATCTTCGAGAAAACTCGTGCTCCACGAAGCTGATCAAACAGATCATCTATCCTCGACAAGGGATACCGGTTCTTAACCATCACCTGGTTCAGCTTCCGATAATCCATGCAAAGTCTGAGGGTACCGTCCGACTTTTTTGCAAAAAGGACCGGAGAACCCCAAGGAGAAGTCCTGGGTCGGATAAAACCCTTCGGCTGTAGCTCCTCTAACTGCCTCTTGAGCTCCTAAAACTCAGGCGTGGCCATCCTATAAGGAGTAATGGACACCGGTGTTGCTCCAGGCACAATCTCGATAGAGAAATCCACCTCATGCACCGGAGGTAGACCTGAAAATTCATCCCGGAAGGCATCCCTGAAATGATCAACAACTAGAGGGGAATCCGTCTGACAAGTCCCCTGATAATCCAGATATAAGCTCGCTATCTGGGTTGTGACACCACCTCGCCCATGATGCTTTGGTCCAGCTCGACTCGCCTGTACATCCCACTCGCCCTTGTATAGAAACTCCCCACCCTCTAGTGATGTGAAACTCATCCTGCGACGATAGCAGTCTACAAAGGCCCGAAAGGGATCCAACCAGTCCATCCCAAGAACAACGCCATAGCTCATCATCTCTAAGACATAGAGGTACCAAAGGAAGTGAAACCAACCAACCTCAAGGGGAACTCCCTGCACTGATGTACACCAGTCGTCCTAGTTCCCAACGGAGTGTCTAACATCACGATATCGGAACAAGTAGAAATATAGAGCCCAAGGCTCTCCACAATGGGTACAGATATGAAACTATGTGTAGAACTCATATCAAAAAGTACCGAAGATAAAACAGAAGCTACTAGAATAGTACCTCAGACTGTAGAAGGTCCACGATCCTGCTCTTGCTGGGTCTGTTACATTGCATATGTCTGACCAGTGCCACGGCCCTGCGACACAGCATGGCTACCCTGAGTTGTCACGTGTTGCTACCTCTGAGATCCTAGTGTCTGGCTACCACGGCCACGACCACCATCTCTGCTCTCATGCCCTGACGTATTCCAGTTCCCCGACTAGTAAGAAGCCACTGGTCCTGCTCCCGCACGCGGAGTCTTCACAGAACCCCTCTCACTATCCACTGGTAGAAACACCCTGAAAAAGCATTGCAGATGACCCATCTTACTGCATGCTCGGCACTCCACTAGGTCTCGTGGACACTACGGCCTCTTTTGACCCTCTCTTCTACACTGGTAGCACCATATTGGGCCACCTGAAGAATCTGCCTGGCTGGTACTGCCACCATGAGAGAAATCCATCCGTCTCTTCCTCTTACTAGAACAAATAACACCAGTAACCGGTGCTGAATCGTCCTGGCCCACACTGATCGATTCCCGCATGTTTCTCTCAGTAATCAGTGCCTAGTTCACAATAGTGTGTACTGAAGGTAACCTGAAAACATTTACCAGTGCTCAGATGTCATACCGAAGACCATCCTCAAAACGTCTGGCTCTCAACATCTCGTCACCCACTAGCACGGGTGCAAAACGCTGAAGCACCGTAAAATGAGCAGAATAATCCATCACCGACATAGCACTTTTCTATAGATTCATGAACTCTCGAGCTCTATCTGCCCTTAGCATCTCGGGAAAGAAGAAATCATAGAAGACTTCTTGAAAATCTTCCCACGCCATGTCTCTGTGATGCTCTGACTGGGTGGTAACATCCCACCACCTCTTGGCAGAATCACGCAGCATGTCAGTCGCGAGCTTGACCATCTGCCCTGAAGGCGTCTCAAGATTCTCGAAAATAGTCTGCATCGATCCTAGCCAAGACTCCGCAGCCTGTGGTCTGCCATCCCCTGAAAACATAGGCGGATGCTACTGCTGAAAGATACGTGTCAGCTCGGCCATAGATGTAGCAGCCTGCGGTGCTCCCTAAAAGGTCTTCATAAACCGCATAAATCCTTCACAGAACTGTGTCTCCATGCCTATGTCTGGTATAGTAGCTAGCGCCACATCTGGCTCTGCTGGAGGATCAACTAGTATCCCATGGACCACCATCTATGGAGTATAATCGTCACCGCTCTCCTAGCGAACAACTCGTGGTCATATAGGTGGAATGACTCTACAAGGTCAAAGGAACGCCTCAGATTCAAAGGAACCAAAAAGGAAACAAGAGGAAGAAGGCATTAAAAATTGGTAAAATAAGACTACACAGCATGTACAATGAATACACAGCATGTACTTAACTTTCCTTCCCCGGCCCGGTTCCTTCCACATGGCTAAGCCACACGGCTTCCGTCGAACAGAACTTCACGGCGTGTATAATATCTAAACGGCGTGTACGGTGTTATTTTCCAACTGCTCGTGTCGTCTATGGCATGGCCGACTACTCGGCTTGAAACTACATAGCGTGTTACACTCGCACACGGCGTGTACACCACCCTGTTTCCCAGCCACACGGCTAACTGCACACAGTCTATCCTCGAACAAGACTACACGGCGTGTCCCACAGGTACACGGTGTGTTCAGGGAGAGGTGACACCGGACCGTGTTGTTAGTTACACGGTCGATTCCCCAGGTCACACTACACGGCATGTCCATCATTAACACGGCGTGTCTGTCAAGGATTTCACCGACCCGTGTTGTTAGTTACATGGTCGGACTCTGAATCAACACTACACGACGTGTACAAAACTACACGGCGTGTATTACCCAATCCTTTCCCTACCCCGTGTCGCCTCCCACATGGTTTGTGACATGGGAAGAGACTACACGGTGTGTACTCAGGGTACACGGCGTGTACTCAAAAAGTTCATTTTTCTTCCTGAACAGAAGAGCATACATGGTGTGTATTAAAATACTACACAGCATGTATACTGGGTTTCTAGACAGTATGCCTCATAAACTTCCCCAGAACCCAGAAGATATTATAACCAACACCTAAGTGTCAAATTCCGACCTGTGGGCGCCATACTCCCCACGAATCAATGTTTTACATCTTATATGTGTTATAACCAATAAACAGTCAATGATCCACCAAATTCCGGTCAATGGGGGGCCATACTCCCCAAAAACCAAAGTTCGGCATCCATTCTATAAACAAGCTCAAACAGAAATACCATATCACAAGGTAGGTATTTATCAAGCTGCTATCACAGCAGCATTCTTTACTAGCACAACAACTATCACAAAAACATGCAAATTCTAATGCACCTACATGGCATGGAAACTATGCATGGCATTTGATTTCTAGCATGTGCCTATATGATTCATGAGACATCATACCCTCATCTCATCGGGTTGCAATTAAATAAAACCCATAGGTAAAATATAAACTGCATAATCTCAAAGTCTGTCACCCAATGGTGAAAACATATCAACCGTAAAATTGAAAAATCATAAGAATGAAAAATATGAGGTAGACTGGCTTTTCCCTATACATGGGTTAGCTACGCCCAGGCACAACATATTACATACTACCGGTCATCCTATCCCTATCTACAGCTCCAAATAGTAATTCAATGAAAATAACCCCTCTGATACCACTTTGTAACGTCCCGGACCCGAGTGCCACACAACGGGTGCCCTAAGCCCGGTTCGCCACGTGACCTCAAGCGCATTTCCACAAATGCCAGAGTCTTCGGACTAGCAGCGAGGGCCCGGGTCTGATAGTGGGTAAACTATGCCCTCATTTGTCAAAGTGCAGCGCAGCGGAATACAGAATAAACATACAACAACAGCGGGAGTAGTAAACATACACAACTGAAATAAACTACAGCAGTGGATATAACCAACAGTATATAAATGATGATGCTACATGTTTCAATTTTTAAGAAAGCATCCAGAACATGTTATACATCAATACATCACAAAAAAATACAGAGTATATTAAACAAGCAAAACAGCTGGCAGCGGCATCGCGAGCCTGGGCTTGGTCCCATGCCTTCCTACTCCATAACAATAGTCAAGTACCTGTATAGGGACTCTTACCCTTATCTACTCCTGCAGCAATGTAATCTGTTTCGGCCGAAAAGCATGGCCCAAACAAGGTGTGAGAAATATATCTCAGTAGGCACCCACAAAAGGCTCGTGCCCAACTGCATGTAAGTATGCAATAACAGTGTGCAATAATAAAATGCATTAAATTAAGCCGTACTAAAAAGTAACTAACTTAACAATTAAATTTCCATTTTATTATTCATTTATTTCTTTTAATTTAGTAACATTGTTCTTCTCAACAACACCAAGCACTCAGGCCAACCTGAACCGTGCCCTTAGGATAAATAGTAAACCATGCCCTCAGGCTTGCCCTCAGGCCATACAGAATCTAACACACAGGTATTGCCCTCAAGTGTAACAGAAATTTCCCTCAGGTGTAGGAAGTTTCGCCCTCAGGCACAAAAGTCAAGCCCTCAGGCAGGAAAGGTTTCCCTTAGGAGAAAAACTACATTCCTCGGGCTAAATAGTGCAGTGCCCTCAGGCTAATCACAACAACGCCCTCAGGATAAATACAACAATGCCCTTAGGCTAAACATATAACAAGGCCATTCCCAATAGGTAAACAAGTAGTAATAAGCAATTCATTTCAAGGCAATTCTACAATTACTACTTTGAAGTCATACCCTCGGGTATCCTTGCCAAACGGCTAAATAGTGGAACATACCCCCAGGGTGGTTCCGGATCCAAGAAATGATCCCAACCAACATTTTATTATCATAATTTAATCACCTATGAAATTCTAGGAATTAAATATAGCAATTCTCTCAGCCACATGACACCCCAAGATGGGTTCGTGGCACGAAAATGCACAAAAACGCACGACAGTTGGAAATTTACACCAAGCCACTGACCTTATGCGCCAATGAATGTTATACCCAAACGCCAACTCCAGAAACGTCCAAGAATGGCATAGATATAACGAAGAACAAAACCCATTCAAATGTAAATAACATACCCTTGGGAAACAATTGGTAAGAACGGTACCATGAGAGGAGAGGGCTTACCCGTGCGGTTCCAACGAGATCGTCCGAAGCCGAATCAGATTCCAGACGAACACCAGGAGGATCTTCAAAGGTCTGACCTCCTCCTTTTGCTCCAAATTGGATCAAGTGTATCCTCTTCCAAATGAGGAGGCTACTTCCTATTTTAAGCCGAAAAAACAAAGTACATGGCGTGTACTTCTGAGTACATAGAATGTACTTCTTTCATTTAACTGTTCCTCTGGAGGAACCGCCACAGTGTTCAACTATCGACATGAGTACACGACATGTACTCCCAAGTACACGGTGTGTACTATTTCCCAGCTGGCGGCTGCTCCACCGCCTTACTGTTTAGGCCTGCTGACTGACTATACGGCTTGTAAGGTGCCACTACACAGCGCGTAGTCGGTTCCTACACCCTTCGTCGCCAGCATGGATACATGCCCCGTGTACCCATCTCACACGGCCAAAAGTACACGACGTGTGGAAAAGTACACAGCGTATAGTTCCAAAATTTAGGATTTTTCCCCATTTTCCATATTTTCTAAAAAACGCTTAAGGAAAAGGAAAAATAAGAAGCCCGTACCTCAAAAATAAGAACCGGGTTCTTACAAAATGATTCAATGAATTAAATATTTTTGTTAAATATAAAAGTTTTATAATATGGTAGTAATGAAATATATTTAAAAAATTAAATTAATAATTATAAAAAGTAACAATATACAATATATCGTTCTTTAACTATATAGAAGACTGACTTAATTATCAATGGCTAAAATATTTTTCTTAAAATCATAGTTTTGATGATATATTATAAGTTTTTAAATAAAAGTTAAATATATTTTATTTGACGTATGAATTTAAGTTGAATGTATTGTTCATATTGATAAATAAAAGAAAAATCATTCATGAATAGATTATGAATTAGTTAGTAATGAAGATAATATCTTTTATTGTTTAATGGACCAACTTTAAAAAGAATTATTTATTCTATATATTGTTTTTATTCATATTAATAAACTGAATTGATTTTAAAAAATATATTTTTTAGTGAAATGAATTTTATCTATTTTAAATCTAATTAATAATAATTAAATGATTATTAATTATTAAGGTATAATAATAAATTAATTTTTGTGTTTAAAATATATTTTTTCAAAACTAATTTTTGGGAGCTATGTTTACATATATTAAAAATAATTTTTACCACCAAAATAAGTTGAATTCGATGAAATGTATTTCACTTTTGGAATAAAAATATTATAATTATGTGATGATGAAAATTTTATTTTTATGCAAAAATAAATTCAAAAGTAAACGTTAGTCCCCATGATATGGCTAAAATTATATAAAAATGTTGAATTAATATATATGGTCATAAAAGATCACAAATAATTTTGTATAAATGTTTGAAAGAAGGATTAATTGATATCATATCTTCAATATTACCCCACACTAGATCCACTTACCTTGAAAATGAAGTTCCTGTTATTTAAAATTTTGGGGTTTAAAAAAACACCACCCCTTCTCATGTATAAAATGACCCTTAAAAATCCAACATAAACCCACTTAAATCCTTTATTTACCTACATAATACCTAATTAAATAATCTCCCTAGAATACTCTCACATATTTATAAACCTAAGGTAAAACGATGATGTCTAAAATACTTGTTTTCTAAGAGGCACTATACAATGAGACTCAAGTCTTAAAGGTATGTTTTATCCCATTCTTAATCATTATTTTTTTCCTTATTCATAAATTAATATTGAAATTTTATTTATATTTTTAATAATTTTTTATCATCACCTTCTATGAAGGTGATATTACATAAATAAAATATCATGATCTTACACGTTCAGTAATTATAACATTTTCTTAGTTTGGTCAGTTATAAAACCTACATTTATAATTTTATAATGTTTACCTCATGAATGAATAAGAAAAACAAATCAACTAAAATTTTATTTATTAGTGTTTAATAAAATATCTTTTCATAATTCTTGAAATACAATATGACAGATTATATTCACTAGTTAATTCAATTCTTCTTTAAATTTAACAATCACTAAAAAGTGGATTTTGTAGTACTCCATGTGAGTTTTTACCCTAATATTCATGGGATGACCATGGTACTACAATCACATGTCAATAAGATATACGAATTATCTTTAAATATAATGGAGATGAAGAAACCATGATCATTCGTCAAGTACCGAAACCACCAAATTGATTAAGTCATTGAAAATAAAACATTTGACACAAAAATACTGATTTTACAAATGAAAATTATTATGTTTGTCACAAGGAATTATTAATAAATTTTATTAATTAAAAATATATATTAATATGTTTCTTGTACAAATGATTAATAAACCTAAATTTATTATACATGTATTAAGAGTGTGTTCAACAAAGCATAAGTTTGAGGTAAGGGTTTCTCTTCTAATCACACTTTGAAATCAATATGATATTTATCCATATTTTCTTTTGAAAAAAGATTATGTACATTACCTACAAAAACATATATTTTATTCCCCTATATATTATTTTTGGGATTAAATGTCTCTTTAAAATTTCGACTCCTTTTGGCACATAATTCCACAGAATGGTTTCCTACAATTAGAGTTATCGTTATCTCATTTTTGAGTAGATAAATATTTTTCTCCATGTTGGAAATAATTATTTTGTTCTATAAATGTACTTATAAAAACATCAACTATTTGTTGAGGTATTTTAAATTGGTATTTTTTTCTTTGCAAAATAATTGAACTTATCTCTCTTTAAAAATTTCAACATTGGTAATTTAGAGGTTTATTTAACTTTATTTATAAAAGGGTGAAAATAGTTTATTTTATAACGTTTTCCCAAAAGTTTCAAGTTTTCTTAGGTTTGTCTAGTTTTAATTAAGAATAATAATTTCCCCATTATCATGGAATTCAAATTGAAATTTGATTATCATTTTCTAGAAATCATTTCTAATGTAATAATTGATATTAAAATTGTAAGTTGTATTTCATCTTATTTTTCAATGTAAATTTATAATTATCTCAGATTAATGAAAACATTTATAATCATATCTCAGATCAATGTGGATTATGATAATTTTTTGAGGTAATTTTTCATGAAAGCTAATTAAATGTCATGGTTTAATTAATCTGAGATATGATTATAAATGTTTTCATTTCTATATGGGAAACATATATATCGGTTTTCATTATATAATGGTTAGTACTAAAATTTTATATCCGACCAATTAATTTTGAAAATATTTATATCAAAAAATATGTAATCAAATTGCATAGGGAGTTAACCTTATACATTATTGTTAAATAATAATGGGTAGTGAATCCAACCTATAACTATATTTTGTCTATAATGTGAGGTTTATCTTGGAAGTTAACCTTCACAGTGGAAATGATTTTCTATTATTCTTTTTGTTCTATACTATTTCCTCATTTCTATATTATTAAATTTTATAATGTAATTTTTTCATAGTTTATGAATATTGAATCATGTTTCTACACTCATTTGACTCATGTATTTTTTTCACACAATAGACATATTTTATAATTCTTTTTTTATTATCCATGTTTTATTGGTTATGATTTCAAAATGTGATATTAATGTAGCTAGATTATGTTATAATTCCCTTATCTTTATCTTTATCTCATGTATTATATTTTAGTTTCATATTTTATGTTTACCCTTTATGAGTATATAGGCTCCCTATTTTCTTATATTTTCATCCCCTAGGTTATGAAGAAGAGTATTGACTATGATGTTCCTAAAATGGTATCATTTGGAGAATATTTTTGGGAGATATTGAATATTTTTTATAAAAAAAATTATTATAAATCTAATATACAAAGACACCACAGTTATAGGTTCGGGGTTGTGATTTGTTATGAGATGTAATGGATATTAACAAAAAATGATGTAATCTATATGTATGATATAGTTTTTTATTATTATATCTGTAACATTATCTTATGGATATATGATTCATGGTGTGATATATATCATCTTCTAAATATCATGTATGTTTTTTCTAGTAGATATGTAATATCACCCATTACATATAGAATATTTAGATGCTAATACCCAACACCATTAAGTCAAAACATAATATATCTCAAACATTATATAAGATAAGGAAGATTGGAATTACACAATGTATAAAATCCACTTTGATAATCATAATTTTATGGATTTAATAGATGTTTTACTATATCATATGTAATATTATTTTCATAATACAAAGGTTTTAATGAATCGTAAAAAATATACATTCATGTAATATGTATGATTTATCTATTTGAAAAATTAAATTAATGTCTAAATTTCTTGGATGATATTTCTAATAGATTTATAAATGGAAAATAAAATGTGATGGTTATATTATAATCCTTATATACTATATATCATGATTTTTCATGGAAGTTTACATTCAAGTTGAGTTTTAGGAATTTAGAATTTTACAGTGAAGATGATAATCATGCCAAAATGATTTCTAGGGATGATTAAAATTGATTATGAAGGATAAGGTCAGGTCTGTTTAATTCAACACAATAACATCACATAAAAATACCATTGAAAAATAAAGGTGAGGTTAAGTGTGTTGGTAAGACATCACATGGTAATATTAAACTATGAATGTTATGCTCCTAGTTTTTTTGATATTGATGAATGAATCATGATATAATAGTTTGTTACACACTAAAACCATGCATTCTATGACAAAACTTTTAGTTTTCTCATGTTTTGGAATAATATTATTTGTAATAAATTATTATCTCATAATGAATACCTATAAACATATTGTGAAAATATAATATGAGTATTTTTAGAAATTCTATTGAGGACCCTGGGGAAAACTCGTGTGATCCGTTGATAAATGAAATAAGTTGAAGATCATCGAAACTGATTAAAATAATTATTTAGAGATAATATTTCAAAATTTTTGGAGTGCATAGAATTTTTATAATTTTCCATAATTCAAGATTCACCCTTATCCTGAAAATATAAATGAAGAAAATATCTGATTAATTGAGTTGGAATAAATTATATATACTTAATGTGATTTAT
Source organism: Viscum album (assembly GCA_963277665.1). Lineage (NCBI taxonomy): Eukaryota > Viridiplantae > Streptophyta > Magnoliopsida > Santalales > Viscaceae > Viscum > Viscum album. The sequence goes on from OY728137.1 coordinate 1,796,964,115, forward strand.
CTTTATGAAAATATATTTGGATTGAGTATAAGGTTTTTGATGTACTTGTGATTCTAAATATTATGGATTTCATATTCTTGAATAATAGGACGTATTAATTGTTATTGAATAGTCAATATCCTTGAAGGAACCATGTGATATTATATATCTTTGGTTATTTTTTTGGTTTGTTTTAATTTTACATTTAAAGTAGTGGGAAGTATCATAAATTAACTATAATAATATAACTCATATTGGGATATAGACTCACATGGGTTAAGTATTATACCTTCCCTTATAATGCAATCACTTTTGATATTATTGTAAACAATTATATGTTAGACTTGACCTGAGCACCGTATGTATGATGTAATCACACTACTTGGTAGAGAAACATATAGGAAATATTGTGTGCACCATTTTTCATTATTTATTTTATGTATATGATTGAGTTATATTTTGTTTGATTTTATTCCACCATAACTAGTCACAATAATTTATTTATAAGAAGGGAAAAATGGTAAAAATAATTTTGCATGGATTCAACCACATTCCAAGTTTTATACAATTGATTACTTATGAATTTCTAGTGATATTATATCTTATCATGGATCTCCAAGAGTGATTGTTTAATTGTTTGAATTATATTATGGAGAATCATAATTCTATAATATTTAGAGTTATGCATACATTTAAATACAATAATGATCTTGCATAAAATAATTTTAGTATTTCTTATCTTCTTTCTCTTTCCCTTGGTGTTATTGGTTCTTTTATTATAGGTTTTATACTATTTGATAGATATTATCCCATAACATTTTTGGATAAAATAAATATGGAGGTTGATGAAAATAATAGGACAAAATCTTAACATCCTTATCTGAAAAAGTATACATGAATGTGATGGAACTCAAAACCACCCAAGAGAACTCAGATATTCTTGAAAATATTAGTGAAATAAATTCCAATATTAAATATTCCATGTTACATATTTAGCATGTAATTTTTTAGGGTATAAAATTGAATTATAATGAATTTATAATTGAATATTGAATAAGGGAAAATGAGATGGTATATAATAATAGAGGTTATAAAAATATATTAAATGGTTCAAGCATTATGAATAATCTATTAACAAAATTTTCATAAATATTTTATGATAGTTATCTCATTAAATGATAGAGATAATTTTTCTATTGATGAAATATAAAATATTCTTGTTACTTATACAATATGAATGTATTTTTTTTCAATAATATGAATAAATTGGATAATGATACTAATTTTTTCCTATGAAGGATCAAAACATCAAAGGGAAAAATAATGGATCCCACATAAGGTAATAAAATGTTGAAGCATGTGAAATAATCAATTAAATTATGTATATGAGCTATAGAAGATTATAAGGTAAATATAAATGTAATAAAATTTTTAATTCTTTATTTATCATGGAATAGGGATTTTTTAGTTTTTTCATATAATATGAAGAATACTAAGGCTAAAAATGATGAGATAGAGGACTTTTTTCTAAAATAAAAAGGATAAAACCCATGAAGAATGATATTTTAAAGAATATATTCCCATGAATGATGAGATGGAACCTGATGAAAAAATGAGGAGTAGAAGAACACTCATTAAATTCATGTGATTCATAAGATTATGATACCAATTAATATGTATAACCTTCAAAAATTATGTCCATTAACATGAAATAAATTCATGAAGTGATGAGGATAATGAAGAGAGGTACATTGAAAATTTGTTTAATGATGGCCATTACATTTTTCTTGAGAAAAACACCAAGAGCATGAAAATTGTTAGTCTAGTTATGAATGATGAGAAATGAAGAGATTATGAAGTTGATATACAAAAAATCAGTCTGGATACAGTAGTGATACTAGGAATCCCAATGTGAGACTTTTAGAACAAGAAAATTTGTTGAAACATCGTAATGTAAAATAAAATATAATGGAAGGAGAGTTTAGAAATTTACAGCATAGGTTTCTTGAAGATGAATATAGTTTGAAAATTTTAAGTTAATATTATAAAATATCTATATATATTCATGTTAAATCTTCTAAATATGAAGTGTACGGTAGAACAAAGAAAAAGTTACAAACATCTCTTGTATAATACATGTTCAGTAAAAAAGTCATTTGAAATTAAAGTCCCTAAATCCAAAACTAGACCTATATAGGATAAGAAAAATAAATAAAACTCCACTTATGAATCAATACATTTTTGGGAAATTTTGAGAAGATAAATTCCCCTAATAAGAAATAAATATTATGCTAATATTAAGAATATACAACAAGAATATTAAAAAAAAATGTATAAATCTTATTGAAGAAAAAAAATAAATGTATTTATTTTGTGTGTGGTGTATATAGGATTAATTCATTGGTTTTGAAGAAAAAAAGTCATTTCCATTGATTCAATGATTGTATGAATAGGGTGAGCTATAAAAATAAGGGGAGATATACTTATAGAAAGGTTTAAGTAATGAAAATAAGTTTAACATGTTTGTTTACTCAATGTATATGTGATTGAGAATAATAATTTTATTACAGATGTTATTAATAAAAAAATTGTATTGATGAATATATGGAAACACTTCAAGGAAAAGTTTTATATGATAATATAGTTTGGATGAATCAAATTTTAGAAAATGTTGAGAGATAAATTCATAATTATTTGACTCTTAAAGATATAAAGTGGTTAAGAATAAGGATAAATGAAAGTGAATATTCATTTCAAATGATATAAATCACAAAAGAATGAACAACATTTAAAACATTGATGAATTTAATTTCATAGTTGGGAATGGAAGAAAATTTTAAATTATAGGAGTTAGTAATGATGTGATTGGATCACCAAAAATTAAGACCATATATGTTTTCTATTTAGGAGAATATATAAAATGTTTTGAGTGTTAGCGATAATTATGATGATTAGAATGAAGTAATTTACAGAAAAAAAAAATTATTGAATTCTCATGTTCTTTAAAGACGGATAAATAATCATGAAGGTAGAAATAACACAAAAAATATATTACAAACTATTAATTCTTTTTATTCATGTTAATATTTCTAAAAATATAAAATGTAATTATTCCTAAGGCCCTACTATTTTAGGTAAGCACCATATCAAAAATGATCGCAAAATGGACACACCAATGATCCTTTATTTATGAATTTATTTAAAAGACTAATTCTAGATTTGTAGAATATTATTTTTTTAAAAAATCAAAAATATTTTTTAATTCTTCATACATATGTATCTTAAGATGTAAATTTTTAATTTTTTAGAGAGATTTATTTTTAGGTGAATCGTGAAAATAACATTTTTATTAAAACCAAAACATTTATGAAATTTTTATGAATAAATCATAAATTAAAACTTAAAAAACCATTATTTTGAAATAATATATATATTATAAGTGATATTATAGATTTTAAAATATTATTCTTAATTTATAAATCTATATTTTATGTTCTCTAACCTATGTGTCCTTTTTTATTAAAATTGTTTTAATGCATTATACATTTACTATATTAAAATTCACTAATATCAATTTTTTTAAATATTATTTAAGAAATTAATTTCAAATTTTGAATCATTAAGTCCAAATTATGTAAAAACGTTGATTTTATTTTTTGGGATTAAAAATAAATTACAAAGGTAAAACCTAGTTATTATAGTAAAAGTTAAAATGGTAAAAGTATAAAATACATTGGTAAAGAGTTGAAAAACATTTAAAACATGTGTTATATAGAATGGTCGAGGATTTCATGACATTAACTATTCTCGAATCCATTTTTTAAAACATTTGGAGTCTTGTACCCCCCCCCCCCAGATTGAGGTATGCCACTATTTTATGCTTCTTTTTCATTTTTTGATTAACTTCCATAATGTTAAGAAAGTATTTTGGGGATTAAAGAAAACAAAATTCAAGTTTGGATAATGAACATATTCTTGTTTTGAATGGTTTTCATGATATGAATAATGAGGGATATATTTCGTAAGGTTATTTCATATCTTGAATATTTCTTATCAGTGAAATTGGGGAAATACATGATATGAAAACCATTCACAATGTGAAATAAATTATGCCTAGAAAATAAGACATTGAAACTTGGTTATATGTGCATGTTGCCTTTTGAGGAATTCATGTCGTGAATTAATAATTCACATCTTGAATAGATAATACACATCAATATTTATCCAACCTATGGTAGTTAAATTTCTCATTTTTCCTCCTCTCATTTCCTACTGACTTCTATTGTTTATCTTGGATATTGATGATGAAATTCGATGTTTGGACTCGATTGGAATCAGATCCATGAGAGTTCATTCATTAATATCAAAAGTTAGGGTTTTATTATTAACTCTCATTTTGGATATCATTGTGTTGTCTTGATCAAGACTATATATTGGTTTTTGAAACCTAGATCTCTTAGATTAGATTTTTGGTAATGAAATATTCATGGGTTTTATAGAGGATTGGAAGGAAGGGGTTTATCTGTGGAATCATTTAAGAATCTATATGAAATCATAATCAAAGTAAACAAGTTCTATACCACTCAAATGTTCTAGATATTATTGCCTTTAATTATGAAAAAAATTTCCTGTGATTTTATTATAAATATCTAGATTAATTTGTGTGGAAAAACATTTTTTATCTGATTTTAAAAGGGTAGTTTTGAAAGATGATCATGAGATGTTTTAGTTAAATTTTTCCATCGGATTTTTTTGGAAAACTATATGATATGGATGATGGTATTTATATAAATGGTGGTGTATGTTCATATTAAATTGTAAAATACCTATTTCAAATAGTCTTTGTTCTCAGTACTTACTAGAAAGGTGAAAGTGTATATACATATTGATGACTTGGATAAATATGAATTTCCACTCATGAGTGTTGGGATTTTTATTTAGCATGCATGTGTGTGTGAATATAGAACATGGAAATGGGTATGATAAGATGAAAGTAAAAGATAAATATGTAATATAGAAAAAGTTAAATAACTCCTTTTACTATTAATTTCTAATAAAATATTTTAATACTACCACACTCTATTATATATAAATTGTGATAACATTTTATTAACCTGGGGGCATGTGTTGGGAAGTCCCTGGGGAAATACTTCTGATTGACATACTCACCCCCTGCTTGGTCACTTTTGTGTGTTTGTATATGTCATATTTTGAGATATATATAAGGGTCGTGTTTCACACTTCTCTAGTGATGGTCTATGGAATTTTTGTTTGGTTATTGGTGATAGAGTCTTGGAGTGTCTATATTTTGGTCTGGGATGGTTTCATGTTGGTGCTAATGTCTTTCTATTTATAGTATTTTCCTAACACCTTTGTTTCTTCTCCACTATTACTATGATATTTTTGTATATTTCTATTTTATTAACTTATGAGTTTTCTCATTTATCAATCATGTATTTATGTAATATTATATTCATTATTTTCACAAGGTCCTATATTTTTCAAGGAAAATAATCCTCCAATGGTTTACTAATCCCTTGGAATTTATTTCTAGACTTTGATGTCATGGGGAAATTACCTCTGTTTAGTTGTACATCTGCCTATTTATATGAAAATGGGTGAGGTAAGGGGTGTTACAAATGGAATCAGTATTTCTTAGTCCCTGTGTTGGTTTGGTGGAAAGAAGATAAGACTTTTAAAACAATAAATGTATATAATAAAATGATATATCTAACATATTTATGCTAAAAAATATATTATCAAGGTTTCCAAATAAAAAAAATTCTATAAAACTTATGGAAGTGTTTCCATCACATCATCATGGGTTTATATTATTAGAATTGAATATAATTCATTAGTTATGAGACTTCACATTTGAACTATATTTTTTATCTATTTTTAAAATGATTTGTTAAAATGGTTAAAATGGTTTATGATTGAAATGTTCATTTCACATTTTTTGTTCATGCTAATAATAATTGTTTATTATTTTCTAGAAAATTATTCAAACCATTTATTCCTAGAGATAATTGGACTAAATGGTGTAATGTTTTACCTATAAAAAATTGAACCTGGAAGACGATATAGAAATTAGCAGGAAGAAGTTACTACAAATGTGGATGCACCAAAGCTGTAGGTGAACTAATAATTTTTATAGATTATTGTGAAATAATTTCAAGATATTAAAAGAGGAAATCAAAATTGTAAACAGAGTCAAGTAGATCATTTGATATAGTTTCTTAAATAGTATCCTTCTTTTTTAGGGGATTCTGAACATGAGAATGTATAGATATGGATAAATAAAATTTATAGAACCGTCAATTTTATTTATACACTAGAATAATAGTATATTACCTAGAAAACCGTTATATTAGAAGGTCATGCATGCTAATGGTGGGATTTATCTATATGAGCTAAAGCTGACCAATGGAATATCTATTATTTATAGCCTATATCAAATATTACACTTATTAGTTTACATTTACATACCCAAGTAGAGTCTTTTACATTTTCAAGGAGTCTTGGGATAAAAACTCAAGCAGAGAAGGACCCATAGGGATAATAGATATAGAAATATCATCCCAGTTATCAATAATGTCCTTAACTACTATTGACGAAACATGGAATGAGATTCCTCCTAAAATATTGTATCCATACATGAATGTTTTTTCAAATTATTTCCTTAGGTTATCACCTAAAAGGGAAATAAAATATAGTAATTGAAATACCTTCAGTAACAAGACCTATTTCCATACCTACTTATAGAATGTATCTAGAAAAGTTATATGTATTAAAGGTCAAACAAGAATAATTGGAAAATAGAGGTTTCATCTGAACTAATACATCACCTTAGTATACAAATGTTTTATTCATAAATAAGGAAGATATTAATCTTATCTTATAAATTTATTGTCGTAAGTTGAATAATTTAATGATTAAAAATCTATACCCTCTACTAAAACTTATTATCTATTTGATCAATTAAAGGGATAAAAATAGTTCTATAAAAGTGATCTATAATTAAGTTATCATCATCTAAGATTCATAAAAGAGGATATTTCAAAGATAGAATTTTAGAGTCACTTTATCCAATTTGAATATGTCCTCATGGTTTTTGTTTCAGATGAACACACTAGCAGTTTTAATTTCATAAATGAACTTTATATTCCACAGGTACCTCAACTCATTTATTGTTATATTTTTTTGATGATATTTTTGTTTACTCTAGAAACATGAATAACCATGAGGATCACTTAGAAATTTCATTGAGTACCTAATGGGAACATTGTTTGTATGCTAGATTTATATGTTTGAATTCTAAATGCAATAATCTTGTTTCAATGGGTATGTCATTTCAAAATAGGTATACCAATTTTAATGGGTAACATAGAAGTCATAGTCTCAAGTAAGACACATATTAATGTTTCTCATCCATATAGTTTTTTGGGATTTTAAAGCTATTATTTCTTCTTCATTTGATATTTCTTATGAATTTTGTCCCCTATGACTGCTATGATAAAAAAAGGTGTTCCATTTTTATTGAATAATGAATGTCATAAATTATTTTTGGAACTTAAAACTTATCTCACTTCATCACCTATCCCATTTTTTTCAAAACTAGGTAACAAATATGTACTATATTTTGGTGCATCGACATCAAGCCTTGGTTGTGTTCTCACTTCAACAAAACTATCCTTTAATAGTGCTAGAAATGGCATTTATTAGTACTAGAAAATCACTGACTAATTAAGATATGTTAAAAGCACATGAATTTTATCAGCGCTCAAGTATCCCTGATAAAGGATACATTTATCAGTACTAACAAAAGAGATGAAAATTGAGACCTTTATCCACACTCTTAGAAGCGATGATAAAGGTCCCATTTATCAATGCTTTTTTAGTACTGTAAATTTCATGCTTTGTTAGTGATTTTATAAGCGCTAATAAATAAATTTTTACCAGTGCTTTTGAAAGTGCTAATAAATGTGTTATTTTCGACATTTTTAAAATCACTGATAAAGGGTGATACTACAGTGTGGCATTATAGAACATTATAGCGCAACACCTGAAACACACAAAAAACACACCATATATCAATAAAAACAAATCATAATACAGATTTAAATGAAAGGAATTTTATAACACAGTTAAAATAACAAAACAATATATTATAAACATTTCAAACATTATTTTATAAAATTACCTAAATATAATTTTTTACATACATTAAAAGAAATCCTAACTATAGGATAGAGCACCCCAACATGGGATACGATAACTAGTCCAATGTGTTTAAGCTTCTTTCACAACAAGTCATCCAAAATGCTTCATCCACAAACTTCTCAAAATGGAGATCCTTAGATAAGAGGACTCACTCCCTGAAAGATGGACTAAGACACCCAATAAAAAGAGAATCCTTCAATATATCATTCGACACCACATCTGTACAAAAGGAAACCAGGTCATTTAATTTTCCAATATAATCCTTCACTGGCCGCTAACATTGTTGCAAACTCGTGAGCTCTTTCCTTTTCATTGTCTTCGCCTACTATGGTATAAACCATAAGACAAATAGGCACTTAAAATATTCCCACATCATCCCAAAATGATTCATTGGTGGGGGAAAACATCCATTATTCCAAAGGTGAACCCCAAACATACCAAAAACAGTATGAACTCTACCAAATTTGGGAGTTCTAAACACTCTAAACACATAATCAACTTCCTCAACCCAATTAGTTACCTTTAGGAATCCTCGATTTACATAAGAGATGGGAAACGACCAAGGAGAACTAGAAATAGGCCAAGACCCACTATAAACTTCAGGGACCATTCTAGGAAAAATATTCTGAATAACACAAAAATCATAAAATTTGGTTCAAAATCAATCTAAAACACAACTGAAAAAAACTTCTCGGGTGAAAAAACGGTCTCACATGCCAAAAAAAATTTAAACAAAGTATGTGGAGTGAATAAGAGGCTACTATACCAAAAAACAAATGTATCTGAGTCATAAAAAACTATGAACATCCTAAAAATTATTTTTTAAACTCTAGCTTTATGGTTTTTTTTATCTTATCTATGCTTTTCTTAATTTGGTTTTATGTTTTTTTATAAAAATCAAGAATAATACTTATTATTAATATTAAATTTAAAATATATTTTTCTAACATTTGGGTTAGATTTATGGTGTTACCTAATAAGAAATTTTCTTAGTTTGATTAGTATAAACTGCCAAAATCATTGACTGAAATCTAGAAATACATTAAGACACCCATAGAAAAATAAGATAATGTTGCAATGATAACCAGATCATATGAAAGATTATTTTTCAATGAATTACCTTTAAAATTATATCTCGTAATATATGTTTCATAATTTTTTTGTTAACCTATATTATTGATTTATATTTATTTGAATTTCTGATATGAATTAATCATTGAACTATGGGGGTTATGGATTTAATCAGATAGTTTAATTTCAAACCCAAAGGTAGAGATTTCATCTTCCAAAACATTAAAGAAAAAAATTATTTCATTAATTAATCAATTAATTTCATATAACTTATGACAAACCCATATATCATAACACACATTATTTAAATGAAAATGTCAATTTATATTGATTATAATATACATCATTAATAAAATCCTATATATATTTAAATACACAAATATATAGTTAGTGATACCTAATGAAACATATAATAATGGGAATTCTTATTTTAGGGTTAGTCCACATAACCCCCTTCTTGAGGATTACAAGGTTCAAAATTCATTAGAATAATTATCTTGAACCTATAAGTATCCAAAACCTAATAGTAAAACCTCATTTTTTGTCTGATCATAAAAATTAAATCTTGATCACGGTAGATTTATTTTATGAATATATCCATTACATTTTATGGATCATGTTATATTGGGTAACTCATATGATGTTTCGATGTGACAGATATTCAAAAGACATTATCACAGTAATGTTAAAAATAAAAACACTAACAATGTTATAAAATATTTATTAATATTTATGTGATCAAATTTAAAATGTTTGTTGTTTATTGTTAACTATTTACTACCCCTCCAAGTAATGTTTCTTTATAGTATGTCTTAATAAAATATGCTAATAAAGGTTTTAAACTATTAAATGAAGTGCCTGAATTGTATTTTGATCCTTCAATGCATAGAGATTAATATCATTTAAGTTGGGATACCCTAGTGGATAAATTATTCATCTATAATTTATAATTATTTGTATAACTCTATTTATAAGATACTAGAGTGATATTTTTTTGACCACATAAAGGCTCTTTTATGAAGGGGTCATCCTTGATCAAATTTTATAAAGAAGTGGTTTACAAAATATTAGGAAAAAATTTTAGAAATCCAATCGACTGTATAAATTTTAATTCCTTATGTAAATGATTGACTTCTATAGAATATAAATGAGTTTAATGAGGGTTTTTGTAATAAATATTGTATATATTACCCTCCAAAAAGGAAATTACATGAGGTAAAAAAGGGGTCTTTGACAAGGAAATTAAACAACAGATAAAAATTATTATTTGAGTTAGTCGTGGCCATAAACAATATACATGGGAATCCATCATATTTTTTATACACAATATAAATGACTACGTATGGTAATTCATCTCAAAATACAATATTGTTTATAATTATATCTCATCAAATTAATTTGGTTGGTCCTTTACAGGATTCGCTCCTATAGCGGTGAGGTGATGAGATGTAGGGTTCATCATGGTGAAAAAATGAGAAATGTGGAATCCAAAAGATCAAAAAATGATATATGAGAAGTATAAAATAACATACCATGGATTCTATTCTAGATTTGTCTGATGGATCGTAGTGGAGTCGCCCTAGTAGTAGAAGAGTTCAATGAGAGCTTCAAAATCGCAATGTCTGAGTGTGGGTTAAGGTTTCCTAAAATAGATTGTCAAAATTTCTAACAATGCTTTTATGAAAGCACTGATAAATATTCCTTTTATTAGTATTAAATTGACAAGCAACGATTAACTTTTTTTTTATCAGTGCTAAGAAAGAGATAATATATCTCTATATTTATTAGCACTCTGAAAGAGTTGATACAAAACATCATTATCAATGCTAAAGCGTAGATACAGGGGAACCTTTATCAGTTCTAAAATAAAGCACCAGTATAGTATACCTTTTAACAATTATTATTTTAGCATTGATAAATATGGAATTTCACTACACATTTTTCTAGTGCTGTTATATTTCAGCACTATTAAAGTCCATTTCAATCATAGTGTCTCATATAGGTTGATCATGTTGTGTCTTATAGATCAAGGTGATTGTGTGTACATTATAGGAATTGTCTTAGACATGACCTGGAATTACTATCCATTTTCTATGGATTAATCATGTGGAGCAATTACCACATTGGAGAAACCTTCATAATTTACACTAACTATAAGAGTTTTAATGACATATTTTCTTTTCAAGATTTGGACTTGTCAATATTTTCTATAGAATATTTTTTCAGTCAGAAATCATAAAACAATGTGGTATGAGAATCTTGTTACCAATTGCAGTTGATGATAATGGTCACTAATATGAATTTAGATTCTGATATTTTTTTTGAGAATGTAGTTTTATTTTTAGTAAGTCCTCTTGTAGACTTTAAAAATTTAGTAGATTAATCTTATACATTATATCTAAATTTTAACTATATTATATAATACCTAAATGGTGGGTAGATTTCTAATGGATTTTAAAAAGATGAAATAAACACTTTCATGATTTTAGAACCAAATTTTTATTCCACGGTCTTCTTAGGAATATCCCTTTTTAAAATACTATATTTGAAATCGGGTATTAATATATGTGTTTAGAAAATGTTCTAGGAAATAAAAGAAAACTTCTGATGGGTAGGTATGAAATAGAATATTTTACACTATTTGGTGAACTTGATGAGATGTCATCAAGTAAAGGTTGAACACCAAAGACCTTCTAGAATGATGAAATCTAATCTTATACCTGTATGTATGTTACAAAAATTTATAATGAATTTTCTCATAGGCCTATAGAAAAAATTATGGATATAATATATGATATGGTTTTTAGTGGTTTGACCTAATAAGTCAACATGGTTTATTCTTATTAGATAATCCAACATTGTAGAGGACTTGAAAAAATTGTATTTCCATGAAGTGGTCAAGTTCCATGGAGTTCTATATTCAATTATATCTAACAGAAATCCTTATTTCAATTATTGACTTTGGTGATCATTAAAAATGTCTATTGGAATTAAATTGACTAAGAAAACCACATATCATCAATGCAATTATGGATATTCAAAAAAACTATTCATATATTAGAAGATATTCTTAGAGCTTGTGTCATATACTTTAGTTTTTTATGGTCGGATGAAATTTCTTTCATCAAATTCCCCTATAGAAACAATTTTCAAGAGAAAACATAGATTCCACCATTTGTGGTTTTGTATAGACATCCTTATTTTTCTCCTTTATGTTGAGTTGATACATGATATACCTCTTTTATTGGACCAAGTTTTGTCCATGAGATAATAGAAAAAACCCAATTGATCTTGAAAAAAATGGTTATGGAATAGAGTAGATAAAATTCATATGTAGATAATCATCTCTAAAAGTTTTATTTTTATGTGAGTGAGGATTTTTTTGTTGATTTTGTCCTCGTAACATGGTTAGTGATGTATTGGGGAATAAGGTATGTTTGTGCCATTTCATATGGGATTGTTTGAGGTTATATAATTTTTTTGGCACAGTTGCATACCTAATAGAATTACTTATAAGTTTCATTGATATTCATAATATTTTCCATGTTTATCAAATGAAGATGTGTCATATTGACCCATGACTTTTGATCATTTTGGATTATGTTACCCTTGATCTAGATGAAAATATTATCGATAAACCAGTTTGAGTTTCAGATATACATGAATAGTTCATTCAGGGGAGATCATTTCCTTAGTTCGAGTAATATGGTATTATTTCCATGTTCAAGGGGAAACCTGGGAATGAGAAAATTTTATATGGGGGAAATGGTGATATTTTTTCTAGCTTCTCATGGATGAAAATTTAAATATTTGGGAGAATATGGAACCCTCAGTTTGAAGAAAACTGTTATTTTATAATTATTCTCTATGGTTTAGAATGTGTTCGATAATGTTATGAAAGTGTTTTGAGGATATATAGTAATGAAACCTATAATATATCTATAGAACATGTACATGTTATGAATAGTTTTCATGACATGAATAATATGGGATATATGTCGTGGGCTAATTTCATAGCATTAGTGGTTTCTCTAGGTGTAGCTGGGGAAATACATGATGTGGAAACCATTACCAATATAAAATCTATTTGTCCTAGAAAATAATCTAAGGGGATAAGAATATCAGTTTATGTAGACTCATGATGAATTCATGACTGGACTTTATAATTCATGAAATAAATATCATAATAATAGCTATATTTACCATCCTATGGGTATAATATTTCTCATTCGACCTCACCTATTTTCCTATTGACTTCTAGGGTTTATCTTGGTGATTTATGTCAAACATCAACATCCAAAAACTATTTTCAATGAATCTATGAGTTTTCTTTCAAGGAAATAAATGATTAGGATTCCATTATTTTTTATTATTTGGGATCTATTTGTGACAGATTGATCCGAATCATTGGTAATTGTTTAATTCATATAACTTTGGGTTTAGACTTGTGGTGATTATATCTTCTTATATTTTCATAAAGGAATGGAAGGGAGGGGTTTATCCATGGAATCATTTATGATCTTTTGTGAATACATAATCAAGGTAGGGGATTCTCCCCCACTATACAATTCTATAACTTTTTTGGTTTTAATCTTGATATATTTTTCTTATTATTTGATTGGAAATATATAAAGTAGTTTTTATATAATTACATTGTATTGAAGTAATTTTAAATAGGGTAGTTTTAAAAAAAATTCATGAGATGTTTTAATTAAATGATTTCAAAGGATTTCGTCTTTAAAAGAAATGTTTTTTATGAAAAAATATTTAATATAGGTGATGGTATTGTAATACATAGTGGCGTGGGTTCAAGTTGCTTTGTATGAGGCCTTATTGAAATAGACATGGTGCTTAGTGCCAACTAGAAAAAAACAATGGTATATCACCTAGTGAAAAATATGGATTTCTGATCATGAGTGTAGGTATTTTCATTTATCATGCATGTTTGTGTGACTATAGAGCATGAAAATGGGTATACCAAGTGTAAATTTAAAGATAAAGTGTAATGATTGAATTGTTTAAATTACCTTCTTTAATTGTTTTATTTTTATAAATTTTATTTATATTTTCACTCTATGTTTTACATAAAAGTTTATAAATTATTATAATTATAGTAGAATATATTGGGAACTATTTGGGAAAATCCTAATGAGTGGTATTATAACCCCATTCCGATCATGTTATTATTTTTCATTATGTTATGTGTTTTTTCATTCATGCATCATGTAGTTGTGTTTTATGTTATTTTTCTTTTCATTAGGGCATGTGTTGTTCAAGGAAAAGAAACCACCAATTGTTTAGATATAACATAACATTTTTTCCATACTTTGGTGTTATGGTGACATCACACATGGTCAGAAGTGCCCTGTTCTTTTCCCAAGCTAATAAGTGATGGAAAATATATTACATTGATCCATTTTCCAAAATAATTACAATATATTATTAAAAATTTGTGTTTATTTACAAAATTCCATACCTTTTCACAAATAAAAGGGACCACTCATCACACATTAAATAGAACTATTAAAAAAATTCCTCTTCAAATCTAACCATTTTTATTCCCCTTGCGTCCTTTATTTCTTCCATTTTATTCTAGTCATTGTATTTTATCATAAGACATCAATTTCCATTGTATCCTTCATGGTGTTCTCAATGTGTCCAACAAGAGTAATCCTTTTTTACTTAACATCATTACCTTCTATATTACCATTACAAATAAAATTTTCTCATACCAATATGTTAATATAAGTAATGATCATAATAAAAATTATATAATTTTAAGGGAATAATCATTTACCTCCTTGCACCATTTCATAAAGGAAAAAAACAATATTTGTGCATGTTGGTAGATTATAACCTCCCAAAATAATCATGTTTATTTTCCCTTAAAAACCATAAACATATGGTCTTAATGTTCAATTTAATAAATATGTATTATATTTATAACATATTTTATATTTTTAATTAATAAATCATATTATACATTTCAATCATTTTATGGAAAATGAAATTATTATCCATTGGTACTTGTGAACTACCTTCTCCGTTGAATTATTGACATCATTTATTATTTTAATCACCATGGTACGTGAATGGACCTTATAATGGGTTAATGGATAAATTATATTTTTATGAAATTATTAACATTTTAAAGAAAAATTAAATGTCCTATTAACAATGTAATCGATAAGAAACCATAGTAAATTCAACCATCAAAAAGATTAATCTAATAAGAAAAAATAATTTCTTTACACTGTAAAATAACATCATATATATTATACTAATCATATATTTAATTTTAATTTTGATATAACGCATTAATAAACACTAAATGATATCATTATTCTTCAAGTATAATGATTTTATAACAAAAAATATCTCATAATCTTCAATTAAATAAATCTATGATCATGTTTGGGTCAGTTTAACCCCTTAGTAGAAAATACTATGAATTTATATCATGAATAGGGGGATAGCGCCCCACTCTCCTGGAATTCTCAAGATCTTGGCTCAGCTTTCGTCTTCTAGGGTTTCGTCCTCCCCGACGGCGATGAATCCTTCACCTCGCTTCACTTGGGTTCTCTTTTCTCTTCATCATTCGTTCTAGCCTTTGGTTTCCCATGTTTCCTTCTTCTGTATCGCTCATTCTTCTTTAGGTTTCCCATCTTCGTTTCGCCACCCTACTCCATGAGGTGCTTAGGTTTCTTCTCAGCTACTTCTACAGTGCTCTAACCTCGCATTCCTTCGCCCACTCCAAGTCAGATTTGGAGCAAGGGATACTCCGAAGTTTTGGGCAAGCGATTTGGCAGACATCGGATTCCCATGCGCTAACGGAGTCGGCTCTTCATTCTTAGGTTCCATCCCAATTTTTTCCTTTTATTGTTGGGATTTCTTTATAGGTTTCTTCCTGGGGCTTCTTCCCAGGGTATTTTCCTCGGTCGTCTCACCGTGATCTGACCTAGAATTTCACCACTCCTCCCCAGGTCTGATTTAGAGAGATGGATACGCATGGGTTTTGGGCCACAAGGTTCGGTGGTCACGGATTTCCCCAAGTAGGCCTTCATTTGTTTTCCTTTGTTTGGGTTTCATTCCCAGTTATCTGTAGATTCGGTTTCATTTAGGGCTACTACCCTAGTTAGGTTTATCATTTGGTGTTCTCCCTCGATGGTGGTTCGTGATCTACGGTGGTGGTTTCATTCTCTGGTGTTGATTGTTGGTGGCGTGAAGATGAGACAGTGGCAGCATCTGTTTGATGGTGGTATCTGTTGATGTCTTTAGGTGACAAATTCTGTGTTTTTTGTGATGTTGTGATGTCAGTGACATGATGGTGCCGAGTTTATTTGGTTTTGAAGATGGTGGGGCGACAGTATATGGGGTTTACTTATTGGTTGATTTGCTGGTGTTTTCTGTTCTCGTGGTACTGATACAGGTCTGGCGGTTCTTCTGGCTGACAGTCAGCGGAGTTCATGACGACGGTGCTTGGAAAGGGGTTGATGGTGAAGGGACGATGCATTAGGTGATGTGATGATGGTGGTGGCTATATGGATGTGACTAGACAGGCCTATCCTCGGTCCATGAAGTGGATCTCGCAGCCTTCAAGGGGATTATTTGGTTGGTTTTGAGGACCACTTTATTTTGAATTTCTGGATCTTGTTTGGTTTAAATTTTGAATTTTGAATCCGAAAATTTGAATTTTTTAATCCTGATGTACGGTTACCACTACAATAAAGTGGCTCTCAGAAAATTAAAAAAAGATATTTGAGGTATTTCATGAATGACTAAGTGAAAATAACTATTGGTATAATAAGATATAAATGTGTAAATAAGTATATATATTTTGTTTCTAGATATCTTTTTTCAATATTTAATTCGTTCAGTAAGAAAACACCCTTTGAATATAATGGGTCATTGAAACGTGGTTGTTATTGATTTCATCTTCAAGGATAAAGACTAAGACACTTATAAAATGAATTTGAGATATCATTAATTATTATAAATAATTTTAATATGAAATTTAACAACCTTATAAAGATGAAATTTTTAATAATTATTAATTATAACATGGCTATTATGAATGTTGTACAAACAATTAAATCTATTAACACCAAATTTTGGAAAATAGGTAAAACATAAAATCTAGAATTAAAATAGAGAATAAATACATATAAATATTATAAATGAAAGTGTGTATGATTGAGGTACATAATTAAGTTATTTTGATAGATATTTATATTAAACAATAGGACAAATTATGTTTGAGGATTTCAGGAAAAGGGGTAAGAGTTTTAGATCTCAGATTCCACTCTTTGTGAAATGTTCATTTTTTTGTTGTATATTTCCTTTATATGGTGTATAAAATTATAATTTGAGATTTAATATCTTGAAATTACATTTATTCGTGGTATTTTAATATCACTTTGAATCATTATCCCTCTTTGGGTTTTGGGTGAACTTTCTCCTAAGAAATATGTATCTTTTTCCATCTCAATTTTCATTGTATGGGACTCATTATTTAGAGACCTGAAGATTAACGTACATGGACATTACATTACTTTTGCGGAATACTTAATACATAACAAAAATAGACACACAAGGACCATAATTGTTTAGTGTCTTTGGAACTTGGAACGTAATCCTCTAATCGTGGTGATAGATCTTCAACATCTCCCATAAAGATCTTCCCTTTTTTTTCTTACCTAAAACCGTACTTTATATCCTAGGAAAAAACAAAAAAAGGGTGAGATCAAATGCTCAGTAAGGGTAAGCATGGATAAAATAAAACATACCATAAACATTTGAACTTAAAAAAACATTAACATTAAAAATCTTGGAAAACGACATAAAACATGGAAGTACATAAGGCATAGATCATAATGGAACATAAATCATGATAAAATTGCATGGGAATAAAACATGTAATTGTGGCATCCCTTAAGCACATGTAATGATTTCCATAATAGCCAAGGCATTGATGACAAGACCATCTTAGTGGACAAAGTCCCTTTCTGAATTGAGTTCACTCCTCGTTTCAGTCCTGTTTTACTGAACCGGTTTAACCTGTCGTTCCAGCCATGGCTATCTCATTAGATATAAATCTTTACTCAATGAATTGGAGGGAGATATAGGTCCCACCCATCTCATAATGAAATCATTCTTACTTGTGCCACAAAAAAAACATACATCATTCATAATAACCTAATAAATAAAATGGGTTTCATAAACATCATCCAATCATTACATAATCCAGATAAAAGAAATGGATATCATTTCATAATAAGAGAAGTGAAACCATATAAATCATATAGACATTACACTTGAAACATACACATATGAAATAATTTCATCTTAGACGAAAAATTGTTTTGATAAAACACTTGAAATGAATTCTTGAGGAAAATATCCTTTTTTCTTCAAAATCATTTTCTTTTCACAAAATGTCATGCAATTTTAAAAGAAAATGATTATTTTGAAAATAGTCATGAAATATTTTGGAGGAAGATTCATGAAAACAAGGATTTATAAAACCGTAAAAATCCTTTCATGTCATATAAGTTAAAAAAACATTCTTCTCGTACTTTTGTCAGAAAAGTCAAAAAGTACCTCTTAACGTAAACAAAAGAAAGATTCCTTATATACCATGTAGTAAAAGTCAAGAATGGGTAAGAAGGACTTTAAACATACATGAAAACACATTTATAAAACATGGACATGAATTATTGAAATAACCCTAGTAAATACTTATGAATAAGCAATATCGGATAAAAATTAGATTTGCAAAATTATCCCTTACCTTAGATCTGATTTTCTTCGTAAGTGTCTGAACCTCCTCTTCTTCGATGCGCCTCTTTGAAACCTCCACTTAGGGCACTATGATTGGTCATTAAAGTAGAGCAGAACCTCTAGGATGTTTCTAGGGAATTGGAGAAGATAATTTGGCAGGGGTTGGCCGATCTTGAAGGCTCAAATTTGTGTGAGGAAGAGAGGGAGGAGGTGCCCTTTTATAAGGGAGGAGAGGGGCACCTTTGGAATTCTTAAAAATATTAATTTATATTAAATCTAACCCCACATAAAAACCTCCAAAAATGACTCATATTCAAATATTATATGAGATAGGGTTTTAATCTCATCAACCAATCAAATTTAGACATGTTTGGATCTTATTTTAAACCTTGTCATTTTGATTTATCCTTATTTAATCTATTTAAGTTTATTTGTGGTAATAAAATTCTAAATTTTAAATTATAACAAATAATTACTTATTTGTTGTGAATTTTCCATAATTGTTTCCTTTAAAATATTATAGACCATATAAATTTAAATTTTTAATTTTTAAATATTTTTGTGATTTTTAAACAATTTTATAATATGTTATTTTTATAAAATAACAATAGTGTCAATTTTTACACTATTCATTTATTTGAATTTAAATAAAATATATACAGAAGATATGTTCGAAATAAAAGCTTTAATAGATTCATAAAAGGTCATGTGTTTCTATAAAATTAGTGTATCACATTAAATAGTTCATATAATTTTTATTTTATTATTTTTAAAACCATTTATTTGGTTTATCTCTTAATATAATAATTACTACAACATTTTTGTATAATTATTTAATATACTGATTTGTTGCATAAAAATTTAAAATAAAATTCTATGATGAAGATAAATCTATTAAATTTCACAATAATACTTTTACTCGAATTTATCATCTTAAAATCACAGTATTTAAATTGTTATATTTATTAAATTATGAAGGTGACAACTTTCGAATCATTTAAAATAAAATAATATAAGTGTCATAATTGCTTGTATAAGACTCCAAATGGTCAAATATTCGACCATTGGATGATTATAGTTTAACATTACATGACCTATAAGTTTTGGTCAGGGTTTTGTGCCATTTATGGTCACTATTAGTTTAATAAAAACTATATTCTTGATTTTCCACTAGATAAATAATTTCTGCATCACTATTCTGTCACAATTAATGATAATTATTTAATCCCAAAAAATTATAAATAAATTATCATGATGTAGATAATTGTGTTAGATTTATGTATACTATTAATTTTAGAAGTTTCATGAAGTTTATCACTAACTTAGAAATATTATACTTATAGTATTTAAGAGAGTTACATGTTGTCACTTTCTTTGGTTTTAATAATAATTAAACTATTTTCATGGAAAAATTCCATTAAATGAATCTAATCCGTCACTTAGGTGATATGGGTAGACTTTTAGTCATCCAATAGTATTTCTCCAAGTTTTAGGCTAATTTTATAATCTTATATTTACCCTTCATTACCCGATTTACCTTTAACTATAGTAAATAAAATTTACCGTAGTTAGTATTCACAATGCCCAAAAATAAAAAGTATCTTATTAAAATAATTTGGACCCACTGATTACAAATATGTAATCAATTTTTCCAAATTCAATACACAAAATTTGCAGAAATTAAATTAAAATTAATCCCGTTGTTGAAAGAAAACGGGTTTTTCTTTAAAACATTGCAAAAGATTGAATTGATTTAACCTACGAATTCAAGGTAAAATCAATGTCAATGACATACATTATATTAAATTGTAAAAATATATTATATTTATACTTTAAACCCATTCAATATTATAATTTAACCACATAAGATATTACGATGAAAAAAGTTGTTTTTAATTAAAATATAGCGTGTTTTTAATATTCATTAAAATATGAAAGTCATCAGAATAAAATGAAAAATTTATCCAAAGTAAATTTTTATTTCTTTATTCCAAAGAATAATTTTATTTTGTCAAATGGAACTTATAAACATGTCAAAAACTAGATTTAATGTGGGTGCGCCATCAAAAGGCGGCAAAACTGCATTTTTTTTAAAATACTTATTTTACCCGAAAAATTTATTTTGTTCTTATACCATGTTCTAGAAAATGTGTAAGATGAATAGTAATGTTATAAAATTAAAATTTTAGTTAATACTATTCATAACAGCTAGTTCATAATAATATTATTATAATATATCGTTGTTTAGTAAAACCTAGAATTGCGTACAACACACGCTATCGAGGAAGGTCGTGATTGCGTGTAATGCAAGAAAAGTTAGGGTTCGGTGTTGTGAAAGAATCCTTCGTTGTTTAGTATAATAGAATCCAACCATATTTCATTTATACATTGAATATATATATATATATACTCAATGTTGCGTAGAATAACCATTATCAAAATTGTGTGTAACACGATCCAAGAATAGTGTTTTGTATACTACAAGCTAATACGGTGTTGCATATAGCGCAAGGTAATCTTGGTGTAGCATACAACACAAGACATTAATGAAATTAAAAGAATATTTTTCATAAAATATCAGGGTGTTACATTCTACCCCCCTTAAAATGAATTTCGCCCTTGAAATTTGTCGGGGTTATAAATGGTTTACTACTCGAAAGTTTGTTTAATATAAACCCACATCGTAAAAAGGAATACCAAAACATGGCTTTAAAAACTAAAGTATGAAATGTAATGGTTACCCAAATTAACTCATCACTGGGTTTCCACATAGGAGAACATAGGTGAAAACATGGATATTGGATAAAAATCTAACCATTAAGTTCTGATGGAGAGTGGTAGAGAACATGGCTATGAAAAATCCAACAATCACAAAGCTATTGATTTGTGATGATCTAAGGTACCATCTGATTCATCAGATATAAGGGATCTAGGACAACATTTTTGGTTTTCAAGATCATTTCCCTAAAGTTGATGAATTAAAATAAATACTTTCATGATTTTGGTACAATCTCACTTTTGTTCGTGAATTGAACAATTTCCACTTCATCCCTTAAAGGAATGAAGTTGAATTTGTTATTCTTGATGTGTTAGCAGATCATGTGATAGAATGATGGGTCATTCCATCTCTTTCAAACAAAAGGTTAGAAAAAGTTATAAGTCCATCTTATGGTCAGATTAATCGTATGGTTCCAAAAATAAACCTATAATTCATATATCATACCGCTTAATAAAATAAAATTAGTTTCTACAAACCAGGGACTTCCTGTAGGCTAGTGGTAGGCGATAAAGTCCAGTCGCACTTCGGTTGTGGGTTCGATTCCCACAGCCTTGTCTGACGCGATGGGCTATCGCCCGTCCTATAGGTTGTCCTTTTTTTAAATATATATTACTGTAACATCCCATAAATAATATCAAAAAAAAGTTCTATCCTTAAACAATACTAACTTATGTCCAACATAATCCATTCCAATCTTTAGGATTATCTAAAATACTTCGATCCAAGCTCATAGTATAAAGAAAATGATTACGTGAAATGTCATCAACCAAGCATGTGAATACCATCATTTATCCCCCATATATCTTGTTGGTCACATTCCAATAATGTGAATACCTTAATCATGTATTCTCTTGAAAAATGAATACCCATTAAACCTTAGTGAAAAGATGAATGCTATCAAAAGTTAACTCTTTCCCCATACCAAAATCCAAAAATTCTATATACTCAAACCATGATATAACCTTCTCCTTATATCAGTCATTAGCTCATGAATACTATCAAACATTTAATTTTCTCTTTATCCCTTCATTATGCGCATATCATATACATTCCAAAAATATCTGAATAACCTTTCATGGATACTGGTACCATTAATCATACACTTTCAAAACTCAAGGAAAGACAACAGTGTAACAATCTTTAGATGTCTCTTTATTCCATAGTACCATGAGATTACTTATACAACATTACACATGATAAACATGTAATCATTCCACTATATTCTTAAACCATTGACCGAGCTTCAAGAATTATTTCATCTCACATATCATTTGTAGTCTCTTCATCATCATCAACATAAATACTACCCATACAACCATACTGATTCTCTTCAAGAGACCTTCCCTTAGGGCATTGGTTTGCATAATGCCCATACATTCCACATTTAAAACATTTAACCATTGTTGATGTCGTAGCAATACCATTATCCTCATCCCTGGTGTTAACTGAACCATTTCCTTTGAACTTACTGGCTTTGTGTCCTTCTTTTCCATACCCAAAGCATCTTCCAGTTCCTTTGAAACATTCTCCTTGATGCCTCTTCCCACATGATTTACATAGTGTAAATTGACCTTTCTTTCCTCTATGATCATCATCAAACTCCTTCTTTCTCTTATTATCCAAGTCAGGAAACTTACCAAATTTTACTTTATTGATAATATTATGAGATTAATGATTTGGAATAATAATGATGTTTGGACTTACAAATCCCATTTCATTTGGTTTCTCATGAAGAATATCATTCCATTGTCTATTATATCCTCAATTATCATGAATCATCTTGTTTCCAGCCATTTTCTAAAACCCAAAAATAATAGTGTGAGAGGAAAAAATCATGCTAGGGAAAGCAACATAGTAAAGGGGGAGTACCCTCAATATCTAACTTCTTAGGTTAAATTCTTAGATCATTACCATAGTTCTAGGACCATATCCTATATGTATACTTATCCTTAGGGACATCCCTAGACATACCTTAGAAATATCTCTAGGGATCTCACTAATGTTTTCGCATCCTAGTTTCCAAAGGTTGACTAAACTTTTCCTCTGATACCAACTGTAGAGACCCGAAGATTAACGTACATGGACATTACATTACTTTTGGAGAATACTTAATACATAACAAAAACAGACACACAAGGATTGTAAATGTTTAGTTTCTTTGGAAACTTGGAACGTAATCCTCTAATCGTGGTGAAAGATCTTCAACATCTCCCATAAAGATCTTCCCTTTTTTTCTTACCTAAAACCGTTCTTTATATCCTGGGAAAAAACATAAAAAGAGTGAGCTCAAATGCTCAGTAAGGGTAAGCATGTATAAAATAAAACATACCATATACATTTGAACTTAAAAAAACATTAACATTAAAAATCTTGGGCAATGACATAAAACATGGAAGTACATAAGGCATAGATCATAATGGAACATAAATCATGATAAAATAGCATGGGAATAAAACATGTAATTGTGGTATCCCTTAAGCACATGTAATGATTTCCATAATAGCCAAGGCATTTCTGCCAAGACCATCTTAGTGGACAAAGTCCCTTTCTGAATCGAGTTCACTCCTCGTTTCAGTCCTATTTTACTGAACCGGTTTAACCTGTCATTCCAGCCATGTCTATCTCATGAGATATAAATCTTTACTCAATGCATTGGAGGGAGATATAGGTCCCACCCATCTCATAATTAAATCATTCTTACTTGTGCCACAAAAAAAACATACATCATTCATAATAACCCAATAAATAAAATGGGTTTCATAAAAATCAACCAATCATTACATAATCCATATAAAATAAATGGATGTCATTTCATAATAAGAGATGTGAAACCATTTAAATCATAGATACATTATCCTTGAAACATACACATATGAAATAATGTCATCTTAGATGAAAAATGGTTTTGATAAAACACTTGAAATGAATTCTTGAGTAAAATATCCTTTTTTCTTCAAAATCATTTTCTTTTCACAAAAGTCATGCAATTTTAAAAGAAAAGGATTATTTTGAAAATAGTCATGAAATCTTTTGGAGGAAGATTCATGAAAAGGAGGCTTTATAAAACCATAAAAATAATTTCATGCCGTATAAGTTAAAAAAACATTCTTCTCGTACTTTTGTCTGAAAAGTCAAAAAGTACCTCGTAACGTAAACAAAAGAAAGATTCCTTACATACCATGTAGTAAAAGTCAAGAATGGGTAAAAAGGACTTTAAACATACATGAAAACACTTTTTTAAAACATGGACATGAATGATTGAAATAACCCTAGTAAATACTTATGAATAAGCAATCTCGGATAAAAATGAGATTTGCAAAATTATCCCTTACCTTAGGTCTGATTTTCTCCGTAAGTGTCCGAACCTCCTCTTCTTCGATACGCCTCTTTGAAACCTCCTCTTAGGGCACTAAGATTGGTCATTCAAGTAGACCAGAACCTCTAGGATGTTTATAGGGAAGTGGAGAAGATAATTTGGCAGGGGTTGGCCGAGTTTGAAGGCTCAAATTGGTGTGAGGAGGAGAGGGAGGAGGTTCCCTTTTATAAGGGAGGAGAGGGGAACCTTTGGAATTCTTAAAAATATTAATTTATAATAAATATAAACCCACTTAAAACCCTCCAAAAATGACTCATATTTGAATTTTAGATGATATAGGGTTGTAACCTCATCAACCAATAAAATTTAGACATTTTTGGATCTTATTTTAAACCTTTTCATTTTGATTTATCCTTATTTAATTTATTTAAGTTTATTTGTGGTAATAAAATTCTAAATTTTAAATTATAACAAATAATTACTTATTTGTTGTGAATTTTCCATAATTATTTCCTTTAAAACAATATAGACCATATAAATTTAAATTTATAATTTTTAAATATTTTTGTGATTTTTAAACAATTTTATAATATGTTATTTTTATAAAATAACAATCGTGTCAATTTTTACACTATTCATTTATTTGAATTTAAATAAAATATATACAGAATATATGTTCGAAATAAAAGATTTAATAGATTCATAAAAGGTCATATGTATCTATGAAATTAGTGTATCACATTAAATAGTTCATATAATTTTTATTTTATTATTTTTAAAACCATTTATTTGGTTTATCTCTTAATAAAATAATTACTACAACATTTTTGTATAATTATTTAATATACTGATTTGTTGCATAAAAATTTAAAATAAAATACTATGATGAAGATAAATCTTTTAACTTAAACAATAATACTTTTACTCGAATTTATCATCTTAAAATCACAATATTTAAATTGTTATATTTATTAAATTATGAAGGTGACAACTTTGAAATCATTTAAAATAAAATAATATAAGTGTCATAATTGCTTGTATAAGACTCAAAATGGTCACCTATTCGACCATTGGATGATTATAGTTTAACTTTACATGACCAATAAGTTTTGGTCAGGGTTTTGTGCCTTTTATGGTCACTATTAGTTTAATAAAAACTATATTCTTGATTTTTCACTAGATAAATAATTTCTGCATCACTATTTTGTCACAATTAATGATAATTATTTAATCCCGAAAAATTCTAAATAAATTCTCATTATGTAGATAATTTTGTTATATTTCTATAGAATATTAATTTTCGAAGATTCCTGAAGTTTATCACTAACTTAAAATTATTATACTTATAGTATTTAAGAGAGTGACTTGTTGTCACTTTCTTTGGTTTTAATAATAATTAAACTATTTTCATGGAAAAAACTCCATTAAATGAATCTAATCCGTCCCTTAGGTGATATGGGTCGGATTTTAGTCATCCAATAGGATTTTTCCAAGTGTTAGGGTAATTTTATAATCTTATATTTACCCTTAATTACTCGATTTACCTTTAACTATAGTAAATAAAATTTACTGTAGTTACTATTCACAATGCCCAAAAATAAAAAGTAGCTTATTAACATAATTTGGACCCACTGATTCCAAATATTGGATCCATTTTTCCAAATTCAATACAAAAAATTTGAAGAAATTAAATTAAAATTAATCTCGTTGTCGAAAGAAAACAGTTTTTTCTTTAAAACATTACAAAAGATTGAATTGATTTAACCTATGAATTCAAGGTAAAATCAATGCCAATGACATACATTATATTAAATGGTAAAAATATATTATATTTATACTTTAAAACCATTTAATATTATAATTTAACCACATAATATATTACGATGAAAAAAGTTGTTTTTAATTAAAATATAGCGTGTTTTTACCATTCATTAAAATATGAAAGTCATTAGAATAAAATGAAAAATTTATCCAAAGTAAATTTTTATTTCTTTATTCCAAAGAATAATTTTATTTTGTCAAATGGAACTTATAAATATGTCAAAAACTAGATTTAAAGTTGGTGCGCCATCAAAAGGCTGCAAAACTGCATTTTTTGAAAAATACTTATTTTACCCGAAAAATGTACTTTGTTCTTATACCATGTTCTAGAAAATGTGTAAGATGAATAATAATGTTATAAAATTGAAATTTTAGTTAATAGTATTCATAACAGCTAGTTCATAATAATATTATAATAATATATCATTGTTTAGTAAAACCTGATATTGCGAACAACACACGCTGTCG
Organism: Viscum album; assembly: GCA_963277665.1. Classification (NCBI taxonomy): domain Eukaryota; kingdom Viridiplantae; phylum Streptophyta; class Magnoliopsida; order Santalales; family Viscaceae; genus Viscum; species Viscum album. The sequence goes on from OY728137.1 coordinate 1,796,991,552, forward strand.
AGGAAGGTCGTGATTGCGTGTAATGCAAGCCAAGTCAGGGTTGCGTGTTGTGAAAGAATCCTTCGTTGTTTCGTATAACAGAATCCAACCATATTTCATTTATACATTGAGTATATATATATATACTCAATGTTGCGTAGAATAACCATTATCAAAATTGTGTGTAACACGATCCATGAATAGTGTTGCATATACTACAAGCTAATACGGTGTTGCGTATAGCGCAAGGTATTCTTGGTGTAGCATACAACACAAGACATTAATGAAATTAAAAGAATATTTTTCATAAAATGTCAGGGTGTTACACATTATATATTCACCACCTATTTCATTAAGTGTGCTAAATACAATTTCATAGATTGTTTTTAAAATATTCATCATAAATTTCATGGTATTTAAAAGTCTGTATTTTTATTCCTCCCATATATTATTTAGAGTCTACCAAAATGAGTGTTAAACTAAATCTTTTCTATGTTGGAAAAACCATCCTATGTTTTGGTAAAGTTAATTTGTGTATATTTTAATTGAAAAAAATCATTGTTTGGATACTAGAAAATGGATGTGCATGTGGAATAGATTCACTTAGGGGTAATAATAGCTAAAATGGATAGTTGATCATTAACTCATTCACCACACTAATTCAAGATGAGTGGACCTAAGAATACACAAATTTTTAGACACTCATATTTTATATTCATCGGATTATTCACATGGTCTTTATCAATTAAGTTCAAGGATATTTATTCCCAATTTCATTGGGATGTTCTCATAGATATCTACATTATTTAATTGAATATTGAAGTATAGGTTTATTTATTTTTTATTTAAATAGATATCCATGTTTTTATTAAACCATTGGTTCCTTAGGTAATGTTATTAAATATATTATTGACTATTTTATTGAATGCAATGGACTCAATTAATTGGAAGGTGGAGCTTATAAGTATATATCCCACCTATTCATCAATATGTCTCATGAGACAAAATATCTTGGGTTTTCATGTAAAATTATGACCATAATTGTATCGTGTCTTCCCATAACTCCATAACATCATGTTTGATGTCCAACATTATGCATTACATCCATATGAGATCAACGATGATTCATATCCATGTTTTCATTATTTTTCACATATATAGAATTACCTTAGTATTAGTTGATTATATAATCATGTTGGTTTTTTATTCCTACCATATCAGTTGTTTCATGATTATGTTATGATAACTTACATTGCATGTTACTCCTTACTAATCATCTTATCTAACCCTTATTTTTTCTTTTTCCCTAGAGGAGAACTATCTGTAATTTTTAGGGATATAATGGAAGGGAAAATAATGTTCTCTCAATGTGTTAATATTCTATCCCTTATTTTTAAATTTAATAATTGTATGTATATCATCTCCATGACAAATAAACTATCAAATCCTTTAAGAATACTAGTATTCTAAGAAGAAAATTTAGTACAGAAAACATATCTAGGTTTTTATTCTCATGATTGATATATATTAAAAAAATATGAAGTTTAATAGGATCCTTGGAGACTATATTTTGAAGAACGGAGAAAGATATCATAATTATTATAAAAACCTCAATATTTATATATAACAATCGTGAAATATTACCATGAATTATATTTTACATTTCAATATCATGAGTTAATTATGTCTATAGATATATCTATTAAAAATAGGAATGCAAACACTATTAATTGTTTTAGTTAATTTATTGATGTTCCCCATGATAATTTCAATGTAGATGAACATGATGCTTATAAGATCATAAACATATTAGTTTTTTAGTATTAGGTTATTAAAAATAATATTTCTTGTGTAGATTGACCTACTGATCTAGATAATGGTGTAACTCTATTTCACTACATTATATGAAAACAAACAGTGATATTTAGTTTAACTACTAATCCATTATTAGATAAGCAGTATTTCAAGTCCCTAGATAAGTTCTTTATCACGTTGGGACATAGGGAAATAGAAAAATTCATCATCGAATTCTATCATCTTAAAAGAGATACAAACCAATGTGGTTCACTAATTCAAGATTCTGAATAGGAATATAAGATAAATCACATGAAATGTGGATATTTTAGGTAGAAATTATATGTAAAATAATTTCCCCATGATCAAAGAACTGAAATAGAAAGGAAATTCCCCAGTCTTAGACAAAAGGAGAAGGAAACTGTTATTGAGTATGTGGCTAATGTTACAAGGTTAACTAGACAAGTTGTAGCCTATTATAATAGACCAAAAATAAAAAATTATTATTTCTTTAATGGGTTAAAGTTATGCCTTCAATAGGTGTTTTTATCTCTATCCATTTCATCATATGAGGATATAGTTTCAATTTCATTGTAGAAAGAAAAAAAGTTCTATAGGCTGTATGTATTTAAGGTTTTGTACCTCATAAAAGGAATACGGATCAATGCCAAACGTTTTCAATTACCATAATTGATGTATAAAATCATAATTTTGTGGTGGCATGTACTTTTGTCATAGAACAAATATCTATTCATGATTTACTTGCTTATTTATCTTTATAATCTTTTGTAACTTCTATTTCTTCCAATAAAATGAAAAATATTTCTATAACTTTAGTAAGAGAGTTAATAATTAAGACATGTAATGGAAATAATAATATAACAAATATGTTTCTATCAACTCCTATTATGATGCATAGACATACCCTATTTGAAAATGTAGTTACTATAACTATGTTTTAATTTTATGTGATCCTTGGTATAGATTGGATTATAATGTATATTGAGAAAATTTATTTTCAAGAGTAGATTATGATTTGTGATGATGTGGTGGAATATATTTTCTCTATAGGGGAGACATCATCATTTAAATTATGTATAGATTCTACCCCCAATAGGTTTTCATAATGAAATTAAGAAAAGATTGAAAGATCTAGCATGATCTATAAATAATGAAAATATCCAAATGATTGACGATATACCCATGGTACACAAATTCAATGATGTTCATCAGGAATAATTACCTTTTAATTCACCTAAGAATGATTTGTAGTTCTCTATTGAACCCATTCTTCATCCTGTAACCATATATAACTCCCTATACAATATCAAAAATGGATTTAGTGGATTTGAAGAAGCAAATATATGAATTTTATGATAAATTTTTTGTATTCCCTGGTCTTTCACCATGGGTAGACCCTATTTTATTCACACAAATAAAGGATGATTCTATGATATTTTAAATCAATTATAGGGATATCAATTCCATTACGAGAATGGATAGGCTTCATTTACCATCCATTGATGCATTTTTTATCCACTTCAAAGAGACCAATAATTTTCAAAGATCGATCGGTTCTATGGTTATCATTAGCTAATGGTTAAGAAGGATGATATACTGAAGATGATATTTTCAAACAAGGTATATAAATTATGATTTTATAGTAATTATATTTAGATTAACTAATATACCATCAATATTTATGGATATAATGAATACTGTATTCATGGATTATCTTCATGACTATAATATGGTATTCATTGACTATAACTTGATATAATTCAAAATTTATGAAGATCATGAGAACCATCTGTAAATAGTTGTTGAGACCCACAATAAAAATAAAAAAAATTGAAATATAGTTGGTGTGAATTTTTCACAATTATGTTTCTTTTCATGGGAAAATTATCTCCATTTATAGAATGTATATATTCCCTTTAAAAAAGGTTTCAAATAATGTCATTCAAAAATGAAAAAAATGAGATATATAGTTTCTTTTCTTTACCTGGTTATTGATGACATAATTTTCAAAATTCTATCTATTTGACCATCTTACTAATAAAGTAAACAATTAAAGGGGTTAAATTTTTATATTTATGGGAGTGTGAAGGTACTTACAAATAGATAAATAGTACAATAATTACCCTATCAGTATTAACATTGCCATATAATATGGAATAATTTATAATATATAGTGATGAATTGATGAAAGGAATAGGTTGTGATTTTATTGGGAATAATATAGCGGTTTCCTATGCATCAAGGGAATGGAAAATAAATTTATTTAACTTTAAAACTCATGATCTTGAGATAGAATCCATAATATATTCTTTCAAAAAATGGTAAAATTTCCTCTTTTATGAAATATTTTATATATATGTGTCTGTGTGTATACTAATATATTTTCATATATATCTTTTCTGATAAGGAGCTCAATATAGTATATATAGTATAATTGGATCTACTCTAGCACTATGTTTTTCTGATACCCTACAACCATGGGATAGAAAAGAAGGTGGATTATGAATTGAGCCAGTGGGAAAATAGATTTTAGTGCCTCATGATGATTAATAATTATTATATATATATATATAGATAAAGTAAATATGGATATGTCTATTTTCAGGCAAGGGAATCTATAAATCATTTTCTAATAAATTTATAATCAAATAATACTAAAAAATATAGAGTAGTCCTAATAGTGTGATGAAGACTTAAAAAGGAATTTTAATGAATGAAATGATGTGAAATTGGAATACTTCATTTATAGAGGTGAGAAACTTAAGATTTCAAGGGGGTATGTGCTCCATCTGTACTAGAGTTAAAGAGGAAACTGCTAAATGAATCACATAGCTCATATTTCTCTATACACCCATATAGAATAAATATGTATAGGTATTTAATTAAACTATTATGGTGGGATGATATGAAGTTGGAAACTGAAGACTATATTTCTATATTATTAGTATTCCAGTAGGAAATTGATAAAAGAAAATATCATTAAGGATTCATAGAAACTCTTCCCATTCCTTAGTGGAAGTGGGAAATTATTACAATAAAATTTTTCATTAGACTTTTAAATACTAAAAGAATAAATGATATAGTCTGGGTTATTATTTATCACCATACTATTTAGAATATTTCTTATTAATAAAATAAATTATACCCTTTGAGATCCCTTTCTAAATGTATATTAATTAAATTCCAAGGAATCCTAGGGAACCTATATCAACAGTATTGGATAATGATCCTTAGTTCATATAGAAATATTGGAAGATTCTTAAATGGGATCTCGACACTAAGATAAGTTTAATCAATTCTAATTATACAAAAACTAAGGGGCAGTATGAAAGGATTATCCTGAAACTGAATGAAATTATGAGATCATGTTCTATTGAGTTCCTTGGTATATTGGATTGGTAACTAAATTTAGTGTAGATTTCATACAATAATAAATTCAATTCAAGAATCCAGATGGACCCATATGATCCATTGAATGGGAAGAAGTTTCAAACTCTTGCCTTCTGGGAAGAATTTATTGAGATAAAACTAGTTGGAGTAGACCTTATAAAGGGGATGATTGATAAAGTATAGACTATTTAGAATCATATCAAATCATCTCAAATGATACAAAAAAGTTATGCTAATAATCGAGGGAAATAATTGCAATTTCAAGTATCATGTCATGTATTCATTAAGGTATCCCCATGGAGGGGTGTTATAATATTGAGTAAAAAGGGGAATTTTAGACCAAGTTATATTAGTCCTTTTGAAATACTAGAATTAATTGGAATTGTACCTTACCAATTTGGTATACCCCCAACCTTTCTAAACCACACAATTTCCTCTATGTTTCATTACTGAAGAAATTCATCCAAGATCTAACATATGTAATAAAATATTATGAATTTTATTGGGAGACTGAATTGTATTTTAATAGAGAGATTAGCAATATTATTAACACAAGAGAAAAAAAGTGTTTCTGAATGGGACAACTCATTTGCTAAAATCCTTTTAGAGAAACCATGAACTAGAAGAAGAAACTTAAGAGACATAAGAAGATATGAGGAAGAAATTTCCACATTTCTTCAATAGATTATATATAACCAAATTTTTTAGATTAAATTATTGGGGGGATCTAATAATCAAGACCCTACTATATCAAGAAAACACCATATCCTAAACTGTCTCAAAATATGCACTCAAAAGAGATTTTATTCGTGATTATATTTAAAATTTTAATTTTTCAATGATATAATTTCATTCTAAAAATCATATTTTAATTCATAATAATGATATTAAATTAAAAAAATTCTATTTTCCCAAAAATAATGATATTTACATGAATAGTGAAAATACCAATTTTTTAATACTGCAACTTCAAGACATCACTAGTATTTAAGTATACCTTTAAATTCAAAAACCATTTATCATAAAAAATATGTGTTTTATAAGTAACAATATAAATTTTAAAATAATATTCATAATTGATAAACTTATATTGAATATTTAAAAAATTAATTCATATTTTTCATGAAACAATTTTTAATTAATTATATAATTAATATATTAAAATTAAAATATATCAATTTTAGAAATTTAATATTGTTAAATTTATTTAAAATTTGGAATCAATATATATAAATGATATTGATTAACTAATTTATTTTTATGCATAAATTATAAACTAGTATGGTATAAACTAGTTAATTTAGTAAAAGTTAATATTGTATGAGTGAATAATATAATGGTAAATAGTTAAAAACATGTGTTAAATTAAATTTTATAGGATTTATCATCTTTATCTCTTCCCCCCCCCCCCTCCATAATTTCCAAATTTCGATTCCACTATCCTTGAGAGTGACTTCCAATTAAAAACGTTTAAGGGTATTTAAAAACATTTAATCCATTTTCACATAAAAAATGGGGGCCTCTCACCGCCCCTTTCAAAACCACTACTAAAGTTATGTTTAATACTTAAACTATACCAATTTTTCAACCCTTTAATCTCATATTTATTCAATTTACTTCTTGTCACAATATTTTCTCATAATATCTCAATATTCAAAGGATCCTCTAAAGAAATCTCAAAGTGCTCAATATGAGTAATCTTTTTTCTTAATATCTTTCTTTTATATCACAACTTTAAAATTATAATTTTTCATCCCTATTTTGTTAATTTATTATTGGTTAAATAATTAATTCAGTTATATTAATTTGAAAATAATTTACCACCTTTCCCCTTTTCATTAAGGAAAACTAAAGCAACATTTATACTTATGTGTGAATTACTGCCACCATAAAGAATAATGTTTTATTTTTCATTAAACAGAATAAACTGATGGTTATAATATATAATTTAATAGAAAATAATGGTATTTATAATTTATTTTATATTCCTAAATGTTATTACATATTGAAAATTTATACAATTCAATGGAAAATGAAATCATCAAAAATGCATATCAGTGGACAATCATTTCCATATAATAATTTATTTACATTATTCATTTCATCACTTGCATACTTGTATGTTTATAAGAAAAATTTGTATTTTTAAATATGATATTTAGAGAATTATTAATGGGTTTTGATGGAAAATTGTAAATCCTTTTAACCATATGTTTGATACAAAACAATAGGAAATTCAACAGTCCAAAATGTAATTTAATGGAAAATTTTATTTCATTTTTATATGAAAAAACATCTAATAATTTATCTTTTTATTCTTATGATTATTTAATATTATGATATTATACACAAATAATCACTGAATAAGATAATTTTTCATCTAGTATAATTTTATTACAAAAAAAACCTCATAATCATTCTTTAAACCATGGTATCTACATGTTTAGGTCTGTTTAACCACATACATTAAAAATACTACGAATTTAGATCTTGAATGAATATGAAAAACTAGTGTTTGATATAATGTGATGTAAATGTATAAATAAATATATTTTTGTTCTGGATATTTTGTTTCAATATTTAATTCATTAATTATGTAAACACCCTTCTATTGTCAATGATCACCTAAACACGGTTGTTATTAATTTAATCATCATGGATAATGACTAAAAACTCATGAAATTTATTCGAAGCCACATATATTTTTTATAAATCATTCCTAAAATAAAAATTAATGGCCTATTAAATATTAAATATTTAATATTGATTAATATGAACACCACTAATATGAAACTAGTAAAAACAATAAAAACTATAAACACAATATTGGGAGAATGGGTAAAAACTAACTCTAATTAATATAGAGAAAAACCATATATGAATATTATATATTCAAATGAGAATTATTATGTTTCATACTTAAATTATTATTATATCTATGATTGTGATATGGGAGGCTAAAGTATGTTCGTGAATGTTTGGAAAATAGGTATGGTTTTTCCATCTCAAATTCCTCTCTTTGAGAAATTTTTTTATTGTGCACATAATTTCATTTATGGGGTGTATATATTTGAAATTTGTGATTTTATTTACTAAAATTTATTTTATTCATTGTATTTGATGAATAATTCGAAACTTTATATTTTAATAGGTTTTAAAATAATTGATACCCAATCCATAAGTGGGGGTTTAAATCTCAATTTATATTATTTGAGACTCATTCTATATTCACCACATATTTCCTTTTTTATGTTGAATACATTTATAGGGAATAATTTTTACCTTATTCTTAACCATTTTAAAAAATTTAAAATTTTATATTTTTTCCTTACCTTATATTCTGTTGATTCAAGAGTTACTAAAACAGTTATAAAACCCAATCTTTTCCATGGTAGAAATTCATCCAATGTTTTGGAAAATTAAATATTTCCTTATTTAGATACTAGAATTTGGATTTAACTATAGAAATGATACATGTAGTTTTAATCACACTGAAAGGGTTTTTTTCTCATTCAATCTATATTCAATACAATTAATAGAAAGTGGATATAAGATTTAAAATAGGCTGTAAAATCCTAAGGGATATATTTTGGAATATCCACACACTATTTATATACCAATATAATGGATCTTTATATCCATCACCTTTGTCTCCTAACAATAAAAAATATTAAACCAAATTATTATTTTCCATGGATAAACTAGAACATTGAAAGTATCAGGGATACTATATTTCTTGTTTAGGGTATTTCTTGGGACTTTGAATATATTCTATAACTTCTATGTGAATTAAGGGATGTTACCCAAGACACCCACATTATTCCTTTGAATGGTAAAGTATTTGGTTTCTGCATTTTTTATTATATCGAAAGACATGTTTTTATTCATCCATAGGTTCTTTAATGAAGAGTACAAAATGTATTGTATAATCTTAGGATTAATGAATCAGTCATAATAAGATGACTTGTGCACCCATAATTATATAACTCCTGGATACATCTATAGCTCTCATTTGAAAAAAAACTTGGTTTTGTTGTATAGCTCCCCCCATATCAGTATAGTTTCTTTATACATGTCCATTAAAATATGTTTTGATGACTGTAATTATTAATTTCATCAATATGAGATCAATAATTTTTTATCCTTGTTTTTTATATATTTTTTTATATAAATTTTGCTTAGTTTTATTTGATTATAGATTAATGTTATTTATTTATTCATATCATATAAATAAGTTCGTAATTAAGTTATGATATGTTCCACTATATACTACTCCTATGTTAGACAATAATGAGAATTATTCTTTCCATATGTTGTGTGATGGATTACTATTAAACCCTATCACTATTGACCCATGTGAGTTAGTTTGTTGGATATGGTGTTTACATTGACATAGTGTGGTTAATTATGTTTTATTTTCTATTCTCTATGTCAATTACTATATCATATAGTTATGTTCAAGATAGAGGTAAAGTGGTGGAGTGTATGAATAAATTTTTGATCATGGTATATCATACATGATAGTACTAAGAGGTGGGTTGATGTTTTAAAAGAAAAAGGACCACCTAGACAAGGATACATCATGAAATACAATATATTCTAGAAATAATAATGTTGTAAGTTACGTGATTGTGAGAAGTTTCATGAATTATGAAAAGATGATAATTATGATATTATGATATGTTTTTTAAATGGAAATTTTCACTAATGTTTCATGAAGAGAGGAATTTTCATGAATAGGTACGAAGAGTTTTATGAAAAAAAAATTAGTGAGCATTAATGTATTATAAAGAATAAAAAATGTATGTAAACAACTCGCTACCCCATCTCGTTTGAAGAAGTCATAATTATTTAATATCCAAAGGATCTGAATTCATGAAATAGTGTCAAAATTATTTTTCTCAACTGAAGGAATCATATGTGTATTTGTTCTATCATGAAATGAATTGTGTGAATATAAAAAAGGGGTTTCATGGAGTTTTTGAAATCATCACAAAACGTTACAAGTTTCATGAAAGTATGTGATTTTTAAGAATATTTGAATTTTTATGAATAGGGGGATTACTTTTTGAATGTGGTGAAAATGTTCCATGAATGTTTTATGTTTAGTGACATAGAAAGATAAAAGATGAAGATTAACGGTAACTACTCATTCCATCAACTATAATATAGTGAATATATGTATTGGACTGGGATCCAAAAATAATTCCCCCCAAAGTTGTGAGCTAAGGATGAGGTCAAAGGGAGTGTCCCTTCAGTGCTAGTTAGCCAAAACCTAAATCTTGTAAAGGAAGTGATCTTGGAATGGAGTAACACATTGACAAATCATTATACCAAAAATTAGAGTGAATATTAGTAGATTTTGGTAAATCAACCTAATGCCTATGTGTGCTCCTTGGACATAGCCTAGTGTAGATGAGCCATGTAAAATTCTTATTTCTTGTGTGATTTATTGTATTGTATTTTATTAGAAAACAATTATTTTATTTGTATAGATCGATCATCAACATTATTTAAATTTGTATAAGATATGTTCACCTGGTATTCATATCATCAAGTAAGTACATAACATGAGAGTTATCCTACTAATATGTGCGGTCAATATCTCTTAGGATAGTGATAGTTTCAGTGAAACATATGGAAATGAGAACCAGTTTTATAGCTTGATTCACCACCCCACCCTCTCAGAGAATCTATCAAAAAATTACCTTGTGGGTCCAACATCCTTACTAATCATCTGGGATCAACCTTATAGGTTTTCTTTTCCACAGGAATCCTATAGGTGAAAATTTTTAAACTTTAATGGTTATGATAGAATGGATAATAATATCCTCACAAGGTGTTCATGTTGTTTCTATTATTTCTAAATGTGATTTTTTATATGTATTGTATTCAAGTACTAATAGGATTTTTGATACTTTAGGAATTATTAAATTTTATACTAATTATGTATTATAACTACTAGATATCAGTTTTTGGGGTCCAAGTTATTACAAATTGTGATTTGAAGTCAAATACTTGGCCACATTGGCCAAATTATTTTTAGATATATTTCTAAATTAAATGTTGTAACAAACATTTCTTGACTAAAAAGAGAACAAGGGTACATTTTTTAAACAATCCAAAATGAAAAAATAATACATATAATTCAGAAGCGAGTGGAAATTATGTCCACTATGCAACATAAATTAATTCATTCTTGTAATGTCTTGAAATTTCCATGGATTTTGTTTTAATTATATGGAATTATTCTAAGACCAGATGCTTAAAAGATGCTTTATTCTGAGTCCCAGTGATCCCAGAATAGAATTTTGAACTTTTTTTACGTTAATTTCGGTAAACATGCGAGCAGGTTTTTATAACTTGTAAAGTGGTTATCATATTAAAAATCTGAGGGAAATGCCAAGATTTTCCTAAAAAGGACCTTACATCGGCCAAAAATGGTTGACTATAAAAGTTAGTTTTTGGAATTTTTGGGGAAAAAACATATAAAGATATTTGGTTTTGTTTTTCAAAACTGTTGAGTGGCGTATGGAAGATCTACAAAGCGGTGATGATGTGAATTAAAATAAGTTCATTAATGGATCATTTTGGTGTAGCATAATGATGAATTAAATGAAGGGTAATGACGTGACATTGGAGTGTAATATAAATTATGTGTCATGTTTTCTTTTAATGGGTTAATGTGTTGGATAGTTGAGAATCAATGGGTGTAAATCTCTCTGACAAACTGCTTGTGAGAACACTCTCCAACAACAAACAATGAATTCCGGAGGATCCTTAATAACTTTGATGCATCTTGAAGAATGGGACTGGGGATTTAAGAATGCCTTCAGCATATTGAATCCTCACAGGAGGACTACTTCAATGTCAAACTACATTGAGGTAGTGGTTTATTTTGTTTTACATTTTCCCCATTCTTGTTCTAAAACAATGAACGTGGATCAACCCACAAAAAAGTTGATTCATGGATCATGTGTTCTTGTGGGAGGGTGTTTTCCTTATAATTGTTTCTTGGGATTGATGACTATTCGATAGAACTTTGATCCCAAGCCTCCCATGTTTTTAAACATCTAATGCAGAGGGTGTGGGCCAACGCCAACATGGCCAAAGTCCCTCCACCTTGTGTGTTCTTTGTGGCAAAGAATTCAAATTGTCCAAGAGGATAATTTTAGGCCTTCAAAGAAAAGGTGACACCCCACGGATGTCAAAGGTGTAGGAGGCATGAATAAAGGACCACTGGTACGAACCTGTGGGACTTCAAAAGATCTCGTCAGTGCACCGGTGCTGGTTACTGTCAGCGATGGACCGCATCAGCGGCCACGAGCTAGAGGCTTCCTGCCACGATGCCACGTTAGGAGGATTTTTGCAGCCAGACCTGGCCACAGCAGTGCACCAGGAGCCACCGGCATCCACGTAGGTAGCAGAAAATGGGTGGACACGGTCACCCGGCCATGTCGGTGCATCGCGGACGTGGCACCACATCGCATCACATGCGTCAGAAGATGATTAACTGATCGTGGTAGAGTCACTGGCCCCACAAATTACCAATGGGTTGAGGGGGAGTTAGGAATGTTGTGGTCTTCCCCAGCAATCTGGACCCATGGCCCAACGGGCCGGACCTATGTCGGGTTGGGTTCGTGGCAGACTGGACCCGAACCCCACCGGCCCCTTTTTGGAAAACTCCAATATCTTTCAAATTGGGTGTCTGATTGATGAGAATTTAATGTCATTGGAACCCTTGAGATGAGTTGTATCTTTTGAGATAATCTATTATGGATTTCATCTATGTTGTAATTCAACGAATGTATTGAATAGAGGTTTTACTAGAATCAATCTCACTACATGCGGAAGCCCTACTATTGGTTGAGACCTAAACACTGATGACAAGAGAACCTGTGTGGATCAGCTACGATGGCCCAGTGGGAAGTGGCTTCCATGTGACTTGGTAGGACCATAGTGGGGTGCAGCTCTGTGTGACCCAGAAGACCGATGGTACTCGACAGGAGGAGTACCTCAGTATGGCCAAGGCGGGAAGCGACTTCTGTGTGACCCAACATGCACATGGTGTGGAGAGACTTCTATGTGACCCAACATACCCACTCTACACATCAAGGATGGGTACCAAAACATTCCATGGTTAGTGGTAATCATCTTCTGTGTGACCTGGTAGGACCACTCTACTCATTTAGGAGGAGTTCTCTAGCAGCCCAAGGTGTTTGATAATATTACTAATGGCCCCACTTTCCTAATCTAGATTATACCTTGTTTGAGTTATCATAATTCATGATCATGTTTTGTGGTTTTCTCATTGGATTGATTTGTGATCTTTCCTTTGTGTTTTGGGGTTCCTACTAATTATATTATTACTCACCCCTACATAGTCTTTACCAGAACGTGTAGTGCATGGTGTAGAAGACCACCACCTTGACAGAGGACTTAGTGGACTAGGACCTGGTGGTGCCCAGTGATACCAGGAAGCTATGGCATACTTCTACGGCATCCCACAACTACTCTAAACTTACCCATTAGGTGGGGTTTTCAGCAGACATCTTTCAGAGTTTCCTTGTACTTTCCTTTTTTCGGTTCATCTTTTGTTTGGGATTGTAATCTGACCCATTTTACCTACCATTTGTACTTTTACTCAGTGGTTGTTTAGTATCATTCTTGTTTACATTTCCATATTTGTGACGTGGTTTTGTGTGCATGTGTACAGGTACTCAAGTAAATTCCTCCCACTTGTAGGTTGATTCCTTCAGCGCTAGTCGCCAACCCCTGGCCTTCTGGAGGCAGGCATGGGGGGATGTCACCGCACATTCCCCAAGGGACGGGTCATGAAAAAGTGGTATCATATGTGGTAAGTTTTACCTAAAATATTGGGAGACTTTGGTTTTGTGTTTGTGAAATAGGGTTAAATGTTTTATATTCGACTTTTATATTCATGGTGTTCAGTGTTGGTGCAGTGACTGATGTATCCTTACACCAAGACCATGAATTTTTCTTTTCAACAACATAAATAAAAACATTGGTTTCATGCATCATAAAGGAATTGAGTGTTTCCTTATGTTATTCTTGAATAAGAGTATTCCCACCAGGTATAATCTATTAACAGTGGTATATATTGATCTGTATCAAGATTCTTCCATGCATACAGCCATCTTGGATTCCAATGTGTGACTTTGAGGACAGCATGCTTAGTGATGAGGCATCAGTTCAAGGAATAGTTATAGAGATGGCCCCCTCAGGTGGTGCACCAGTGTTACCACCTCCCATTAGTCAGCAGTTACTACCGGCGTTAATGGTAGAGGACACGTGCAGGCTCAGCACCTTTCACGAGTTACAGAGATAGAGACCTCCTAGGTTCAGGAGAGAGATGGATCCTCAGCCTGCTGAGGACTAGTTGGAGGCGGTAATGTGGGTCTTCTACTTAGTGAAGATGACACTCGATTAGAAGGTTATCTTAGCTGTGAACATTCTTTATGGATCAGTATGGAGATGGTGGAGCATGATGATTAAGACTCATGATGAGGAGACCCTCTATTGGTCTGACTTTTAATGGATTTTTTAGGAGGTGTTCTTCCCCGTGACCTTGTGCTCGGTGAACATACAGGAGTTGCTTCACATACAGTAGGGCAACAAGTCAGTGGATGAGTACTCTACGAGGTCTAAATACCTCTCTCTCTCTCTCTACTCCGTAACCATGGTATGGGGCCATTTATTTAGGGCCTCAACCTTTGATTCGGGACACTAATGGGGGATCAAGGACTCAATGGTGTCTCTCAGTATCCCTACTCAGGCTGGGGTGCTACAGCAGGCTCTTCTTTTTGGGAGATTTCTAGTGGAGTATTCACAGACAGCTGGAGCCACTAGAAGACCTTGGGAGGAAGATACTTCTCTGGTGAGAAGAAAACAGTGGACACGAGGGCCTAAAGAGGCTAAGTCCTTCAGGGGGTGACCCCTAGACTCTGGGTCAGCATTTTGGGGCACACAGAGTAGAGGGAATCAGCAGGGAACCAAGTTGTGCTTCTCAAGTGGTGGGCAAGGAAACATGGCTTATGATTGCTTGACCTTCAATGTAGACAATCAGAAGATGATCGAGATACCACAAAGGCAGAGTTAGAGGATTGAGTGAGGAGGTTTGCAGGGCCATAGCTGTGGTTGGGGAGAAGGATGAGCGGCAGGCAGTGGATGACGGTTCAAGGTTCTACCACCACCACCCCTAGGAGGTCCACCATGAGCTCAGGGAGCCGGCATACAAGGGTGAGGCAAGCTTCAGGCGATGGAGGCCTACAAATATAGCTCTCCAAATATTATTATAGTTATTATCTGTGTCATTTACACCTTAGTTTTTGTTCATATAGACAAAAGTTTCAATCACTCTTTCCTTTCCACAGACCTCGTTCAAGGCTAGAAGATTTTGAGGGAGTTGTTGGCTCGATCCTTATAATTAAAGACTCTTATAGGAATGGATTTGATGATTACACACTAGTTCCAGTAGTGTGAGTTTACTCTAGGTGGTTATATCTTCAGATGAGAGCTTCTAGTAACAGTATTGAGGCCTTACGACATCATCTTGGTATGCACTAGTTATCTATAGTCCATGCACTGATCGAGTATGTTAGGTTCAATGTGTGGTGTTTCTGTGAGAATGAGACCAAGTTTTCCTTCATCAGTTAGTAGGGAACATTTGCAGCATAGGATGGACTTTTTTAGAGGAGGTTTCACCATATCACTCACTAGTTGGCTAGCCTCACCCTCAGTACAGTGGACAAGAGGCATCTGAGCTTTCCTGTAGTGGTGGATGAGTATGAGGATGTATTTCTTGAATAAGTTCCATGACTACCTCCTCGTAGGGAGGTAGAGTTGGGAATCGACTTATACCCTAGGACGGTACCGATATCTACACTGGTATATCGGATGGATTCTACGAAGCTTCATTAATTTAGGGTACAATTGGAGGACTTGTATGAGAAGAGATATGTGAAGATCAGTGTTTCACCATGGTTAGCCCAAGTGTTTTTTTCCAATAAGGAAGATGGGAGATTGAGGCTATGTGTGTACTTACAGTGCCTGAACCAAGTAACCATGAAGAATAAGTGTCCACTTCCATGCCTTGATGACCTCTTCGATCAGCTGAAGGGAGTGAGGTGGTTTTAAAGATTGACCTCATATTTGGCTATCATCAGCTTTAGGTACGAGATGAGGAAAAAATAAAGACTAACTTTAGATTCCAGTATGGACACTATAAGTTTTTTGTGATGCCTTTGGGTGTGACCAATTCCCCATTAGTGTTAATGGGACTCATCAACATGATCCTCCAACGTTACCTTGACCGGTTCATCGTATTCTTCATTTGTGACATCTTGGTTTACTCAATGTCGGAGGAGGACCATTCTATACACCTACAAATAGTCATGGAGACACTCTAAGAGAAATATCTTTATGGTAATCTCTGAAAGTTTTAGTTCTGTATTTAGGAGGCCTACTTTATGGGACACATAATCTCAGAGGTTGGAGTTATAGTGGATCCAAAAAAGATAGTTGTAGTGCTTTCTTGGGACCCACCCAAGAGAGTGACTGAGGTGTGGAGTTTCTTGGGGTTGTCTGGATACTACCAAAGGATATGGCCTGACTTTTATAGATTAGAAGGACATTTATCAGTCTTCACATAGAAGGGAAAGCCCTTTGGGTGTATAGAGAATTTCTAGAATAGTTTCCTAAAACTGAGATAGAGACTAATGTGTTCCCCCATCTTCAGACTGCCATAAATGGGTATTGGGTATGTAGTCTTATGTGATGCATCAGAGAATGGATTGGGTTGTTTCCTAATACAGGATCGAGAAGTGATCGCATACGGCTCATGAAAGCTAAATTAGTATGAGAATAACTATGTGACCCATGACTTAGAGTTATCAGTAGTGGTCTTTTCCTTAAATATGTGGCATCACTACTTGATGGGTGAACGGTTTACTATCTACTCCGACCACAAGAGGTTCAGGTATAACTTCACACAGAAGGACCTAAACTTGAGATGTTGGTGATGTATTGAGTTCCTTTAGAAAATTAACTTTGTGATGGTCTAAACTCTTCAGAAGTGGAATATGGTGGTAGACACGCACAGTAGGAGGTCTGGTTTATAGCTGCTGAGTCAGGCGATGGAGCAGTCAGCCGCGATGTAGATATCCTTCATGGATGAGCAGGGAGAATCTTACCTTTATTCGATGACTATCACTCCTCCACTCTTATAGAAATTCAGGGAGGAACAACTTAGGAATGCTGACTAAGAGGCCCGACGTGCTCAGTTATCCCCATAACACACACCTGATGGGTTTTCGATAGGTGGGGAGCACGCCATCCTTTTTAGAGGATGCACAATAGTTCCAGTGATGCAATAGGAGAAGGTGTCGAGGGATTTCCATACATCCCCTTTGGCGGTACATCCAAGTGTAGTAAAGATGTACCAGGACCTTCGACATTAGTACTGGTGGCTAGGGATGAATAAAGTGGTGGAAGAGTTATTTTCACAATGTCTCACTTGTCACCAAGTGAAGGCTGAGAATTAGGTTCTAGTAGGCTTGGCCTAGCCACTTGAAGTACTAGAGTGCAAATGGTATGGTATCTCAATGTAATTCTTGACGGGGTTTCCAAACACATCCAGGGGCCATGATTCTATTTGGGTGGTCGCTGACTGACTCACCATGTCGGATCACTTCTTACCCATCTGGGAGTAGGGATAGGTAGAGGGCATGGGGAACCTCTACATCCAGAAGATAGTGCAGCTTTAAGGGGTCCCATCAACAATCGTCTCAGTCCATGAAGCAGACTTTACTTCCCAGTTGTGGAAGGGGTTGCAAGATAATTTGGTACTAAACTGCGCTTGATCATAGCTTTTCACCCTTAAAAATGGTCAGATAGAGAAGACCATATAGACCGTGGAGGACATGATTCATTCTTTAGTCCTTCATTGTCATCGTAGTTGGGAGGACCACCTACCTCTGGTGGAGTTTTCATACAAAAATAGATATCACTCCACCATTGGAATGGCTCCGTTTGAGTCCATGTATGGACAGCCATGGAGATCACCTCTATGCTGGATAGACCCAGGGGAGTCAGCACTCATGGGTCCATAGTTGGAATGGGCTCCCACTAAGAAGGTGATGATTATCTAGGAGAAAATAAGGACAACACAAAGCAGACATGAATCATATTTTGACTGGAGACAGAGACCCTTGGAGTTTGAGGAGGGAGACCATGTGTTCCTTCGGGTCTCACCCTGATGGGGTTTGCAGAGATTCGGTCGGGGCTATAAGTTATCTCCAAGGTTCATCATACCTTTTTGGATTCATGGAAGAGTTGGTGAGGTGGCATACCACCTAGATCTCCCCCTACAGATGCACTAGGTTCCTGATGTTTTTCACGTGTCGTAGTTGAGGAGCTACGTGCATGATATATAGCACGTCATCAAATGGGGAGATATGGACATTGACTATTGGAAGATATTTTTAGAGTTACCAGTAGAGATAGTGGATCGATAGGAGCAGCTCCTTCGTAGACAGTCAATTCCTCTGGAGCACATTCAGTGGTAGAATGAGAATCTCCAAGAGAGCACATGGGAGCGAGAGTCTCAAATTCATGCTCATTACTCCCATTTTTTTATTTAACCTTGTTTTGGATTACGAGAATGTGAATACCAAAAAGGGGGTAGTAATTTCATGTCTTAGAATTTCCATGTAATTGTTTTTATATATATGGAATTATTTTGAGACTACACGCTCTGACGGCGCTTGATTTCAAGACCTGGTGATCCTGAAATATAATTTTAAACCTTTTTAAAGTTCATTTAAGTAAACATGCAAGTGATTTTTTCTATATTGTAAAACTATGCTTGGATCAAAAATAATGGGGAACCGTTGAACTCATAAAATTGGTATTCACCTAGAAATGACCTAACTTCAGCTAGAAAAGTTCGACTATAAAATTTAATTTTTGAAATTTTTGGGAAAAAATAGATTAACTTATAAAGATATTTTATATTGTATTTTATAAACCGTTGATAAGTGGATGGAGGCATTGTGGTGCGGCGATGAAGTGCATCAAAAGAATATCATTAATTGATTGTTTTTGTGTAGCTTAAAGACATATTAAATGAAGTGTACTGATGTGACGTCGCAGCATTACAGAAACCCTACAACGTGCTTTATTTTAATGGATTAACGCATTAGAGAGTTTAGAATAAAAGGGTTGAAATATTTCTGATGAATTGAGAGTGAGAACTCCCTCCTATGATGAATGACAAACACTGATAGATATTTAACATCTTTGATTCCTCTCAAAGAATGGGATTGGTAAGTTTTGAAGGCCTTCGACCTCTTTAATATTCATTGGAAGACAAATTCAACATTGAACTTCTTCGAGGTAGGGGTTTATTTTTGTTTTATTTTTTTCCTATTCTTATTCTAAAATAGTTATCGCGGATCATCCCACGAATAGGTTAATATTTGAATTGTGTGTTCTTATGTTAGGTTGTTTTCTATGAGGTTTTGGAAGATGGATTGATGATTATCCAATAGAACTATGATCCTAAGCCTCTCTATTTTTAAAATTCCAGTGTAGTGGGAGTGGGCCAACATGAACAAGGACCGAGCCCCTCCTCCTTGTGCATTATTTGAGGTAGAGCATAAAAATTGGAAGTAATTCAAATTCAAGGCCTTCGCAGGGACAGCGACACCCCATGGAGGCTGGAGGCATATGAGGCATGAAGAAAGGACCAATTGTGTGGACCTAGTGGTCCGCAGAAGATCCAATCGATGTGTCGGCGCTTCCACTGGCAGCCACAGGTTGGATTTGGAGCGCCACGACGACACATTGGGAGGATCTCAGCACCTGGCTCGGGCTGCAGTGGCGCGGCAGGAGCCGCTGGCCTCCGTGTCGGTAGCTGGCGATGGGTTGATGCCACCACCCGACGACGTCGGTGAATTGCAAACGTGGAAACATGTCGCGTCGCACATGGAAGGCCATGGTAAGTCGACCGTGGAAGATCCATTGGCCCTACAGATGACCTACGGGGCGAGAGGGGGCTGGATACAACTTCTAGGTGCATTCCGGCCAGGTAGGCCAGGTAGGGAGCGGGCCACCCCAGCGGCCAGGTAGGACTTGGGTCGTTCAAGCGGGCCTAGTAAGGCATGGGCCGCCCCAGCAGGTGGTCGGTCCAGGTAGGGCGCGGGCCGCCCTAGTAGGTCGGGTAGGGCACGGGCCGCCCCTGTTTTCCGGGTAGGGTGTGGGCCACCCCAGCGGCCCGGGTAGGGTACGGGCCGCCCCAGTGGGCCGGGTAGGGCATGAACCGACCCAAAGGGCCGGGTAGGGCACAGACCGGCCGAACGGTCCGAGTAGGGCATGGGCCGCCCCAACGGCCCATGTTCGGGTTTGCACAATGGACCCAGGTCGGGTTCATGGACCCCAAGCCAGGTCAGCTCAACCTGGTCGGACAAAACCTAGACCTAACCGGCCCCTTTTTAGAAAAACGCCAATATCATTCAAATCAGGCATCCGATTGATGAGTCATTTACAGCATTGGAACCCTCACGACAAGGTGGATATTTTTACATATTCTTTTGAGGATTTCATTAAAGATGAAATTTGACAAATGGCTTGAGCAGTGGTTCTCCCAGAATCAAGTACACTAAGTGCGGAAACCCTGTGGTTGGATGAGTCCTAAAGACAGCTAAAAAAAACCCTATATGGATCTGCTTCGTTTTCCCGGTGGGAATGGTCTTCTATATGTCCTGGCAGGCCCATAGATGGGATTGGATCTATTTGACCCCACAGACCAATGATACTCGACAGGAGGAGTACCTCAGTATGTCCAAGGTTGGAAGCAGCTTCACTGTGACCAGGTATGCCCATGGTGTGGAGAGGCTTCTGTGTGATGCAGCATACCCACAATACTAATCAGGTATGAGTACCACAGTAGTAAAAGTTTAGTTGGAAGCGGCTCTTGTGTGACCTTGTAGGACCACTATACTCATTGAGGAGGAATTCTCTAGTAGCCCAAGGTGTTCGACGATATGACTGATGGTCCTACTTTCCAACTATAGATTATACCTGGTGTGATATGTCTTTACTTCATGATCATGTTTCGTAGTTTTTTATGTGGATTTCTTTATAGCCCTTCCTTTGTGTTTTCGGGTCCCTATTGAGTATTTTGTTACTCACCCCTGCATGGGCTTCACCCATACATGTTGTGTCTCGTGCCGACGACCACCTCCTTGATGGAGGTCTTGGTGGACCAAGACCTGGTGGTTCCCAGTGAGACTAGGCAGGCAGGAGTACTTTTACGGCTTCTTGTAGCTACTCTACACTTACCCATTAGGTGGGATTTTAATCATATGAAATTTAGAGTTTCCATGCACTTTCTTGTTTTCATCTCATCTTTTGTTTGGTTTGTATTTTATCCCATTTGATCTATAGTTTATACTTTTACTCAGTGGTTTTTTAGTAGCATGCATGTTTACCTTTCGATATTTGGGACATGGTTTTGTGTATGTGAAAATAGGTACTCAAGAAAATTCCTCCCACATGCAGGTTAACGCCTTCATTGCTAGTTTCGAACCCCTGGCCTTCAGAAGGTGGGCTTGGTGGATGTCACGACACGGGCCCTAGTGGATAGGTCATGACAATTCAAGTCGATAATATCTAATTAAATGATAATAATATAGGGTTTATTTTTATTTAATCATATTCATGAATGATTTTACATGTATGAATTGTGTTTTTTTATGAATAAAAATGATATTTTTAAGATGTGTAGGGTTTTTATTAGAGAATTTGAGAAAACCCCATGGGTTTTAATCAAGGTTTTCAGAACTAATAATAAAATAGAGTTCACTAGAAATTTATTTCAATAATATCTTACTAAACATGGGACCCAATATCAAAATGGTTATTCATAATCAATATAATAAAAAGGTGTTTTATAGGGGATAAATAAAACAATGTGATGTGAAGAACCAAGATAGAAGAATATAATCCCTAGAAAATCCATTAATAAGCATTGACTACATATTACACATTAAGAATATGTTCTTATTGAGTTCTAAATAGAAATAAATTCTTATAAAACATGTCACAAGGAAGATAATACTGTTATGTACATTAAATTTTATATATTCTATTCTTTATAAAGATAAAAAATATTGATCTAGGAAAATGTTATGGAAAAGATAAGGTAAGATTCATGAGGGGATATTTATATTAAGTTAGAGGGTAAATGTGTTAAAAAAAGGCTTCCAAAGTTGGAGGATTAATATGATGTGAACATTATTGAAAATGTACCCAATTATTTAAGGTAAATAAATCATATTTTGAAAAATATAATTAATACAACATGAATACTTCTATGAAAATAATTAAATAAGAGGAAGAAAATATGTCAAGTAATGTTGATATTGATTTAGATTATACCAGCTTCAAAGAAGGTTCTACTGGGAATAAGAAATTAAAACATTAAAGGATTAAATGAATATAGAAACTATAATTACACTAAGATATCAGAATACACATGATCTTATAGTATAAAAATAGAATCGTGATAACAAAAGAACACTTTTTTATAAAATTTTCCAATAATTATTTACTAATGTAATTGAGAAAAAAATATACAATAATTTATTTCTTAAGGAGTTGAATTATATCTGTAACACCTCATGATTTTTATGAGCTGTTTTTTTTAATTTCTTTTATGTCTTGTGTTGTACGCTACACCAAGATAAGTATACGCTATATATAACATTGATTTAGCTTGTGGTATACGTAACACTAAGTTTGTATTGTGTGGAATACAATTTAAAGTTATTTTGATAGAATTAATTTCACTCATGATTGAATTTAAGTGAACAAGTAAATATTATTATGTTACCTTATAATATAGTCATTATAATGGTGGGTCTGAAGAGTATTAATTTTATTATAAAAATTTATTTAAATGAAAATAAGTGAGTTTATAAAATAATAAAATCACACTTTATAGATTTTTTTAATGTAATACATATGTAATATATTAAATCTAATATTTAAAATTTAGCTTATATGTTTTCTAGATATGATATAAGAACAAATTCAATTTTTCCAATAAAATATATATTTTTCAATAAATGTAGTTTTGACCCCTTTTGATGGAGTTCCCATTTTAAATCTTGTTTTACACTTTTCTATATTCTATTTAACTAAATAAACTTCTTCTTTTGAATCAAGAAATTAAATATTTACTTTTAATGAATTTTTGATATTTTCATGATACGTTTTATATTTTGATGAATAGTGGAAATATACTAAATTTTAAATGAAAACAACTTTTTTCATCAAAATAATTTATGTGTATAAATTATAAAATTGAATGGTTTAAAATTATAAATATAATATATTTTTATCATTTAATATAATTTAGTTCATTGACACTAATTTTACATTGAATTCAGATGTAAAAACATTTCAATCATCTGGAATGTTTTTACCTTTTGAAACCCCTTTTTCATTCCAAAAAGAGGATTAACATTAAATTAATTACTTCAACTTCTATGTTTCGAAATTCTAAAAATTGATTCCATGTTTGGATAAATAGGCTAAAAATATTTAAGAATCATTCTTTTATTTTGGGGTATTATGAATAGTAACTTCAATAATTTATATTAATATGGTAAAAGGGTAAATATAGCAATTAAGGGAAAATATAATATTATATAATTACTTTAACACTGTTTCAAATATGATTGGATGAGTTATTTTCTACCTAAACCATCGTTGGGTCGACATTATACCCTTTGGATGCCACTTGGACGAGATTAGGACATTTAATTTAATTTATTTAAGAAAAGTTAAATATGTATTACTCAAATTTTAATAAATTTATAATTTTTCAAATAATTTTATAGAGAGTTTAAATTCAAAAATAAATAATAATATAAAATATAATTTTTTTTATTTATCATGATAATTTATTTTCAATTTTTAGGAAATAAATAATTACATTAAAGTATTAAACTTTGACAATAACCATTTAAAGACACTGAAACATGACCAAATATTATTTTTTGGTTATATATCAACCATAATCATTCAAGAGTGGAGTTTTTTACCATTTGAAAACATATTGGAAAGATTATGGAACTTATTATATTTTATTTAATGTGAGGTTAAAGGTGTCACATTAAATTTTTAATACATATAACATTTTTAATGTAGTATTTTCTAGAAGTTTTATTCTAATATATGTATTATTATGAAATATATAGGATTTATATTCATCATAGTATTTTAATTTTAATTTTTATTCAATATATTTGTATAATAAATAATTACACAATACTAATGTAGTACTTATTTTATTAATAGAAATATCAAATTAATGTTATAAAAAATATTAAAATAAATATAATATAGGGTAATTAATATTTAAAATTATTTTTATAGAGGAACTAGGCTCCATAAAGATATAATAAAATATTTGGTTCTAAGATAACTTCTTATCTTGATATCTTTAAAAATCCAAGAATTCAATAGTGTCAAAATTGACACTATTGATGTTTTGTCAAGGTAATATTTTATTTAATTATTTAAAAATAAAAAAAAATTAAAAAATATATTATAATTATTATATGGTATAAATGTTCTGAATTATTTATTTATAATCTAATTTACATCAAATAAGTAAATATATTACCCTTTTAATATAGAAATAATTTTTACCCTTGTTAAAATGAAATAGAATAACTAAGTGTTAAATTAAAATGATAAGTTACAAATGGTCATACAACCTTGTCTAAAATTTACTGGTTGGTGTGATTAAAACAATATATCATCTCATGTTTTAAATTGGGACATTTTGGTAGTTTTGGGTGTGGTTTGAGTGTATTATAAATTAATATTTTTAGAGTTTCTAAAAGTGCCCCTCACCTCAATTATAAAAGGGCACACCCTCCCTCACAAATTAACATCACTTTGAGCATTAAATATCATCTATACACTAACCATTTACTTTATAAACTTCCTTATACACATTCTAGATGTGTTTTTCTTCTCAAAAGGCCATCTCTAGTGCCTTTAAGAGGACATCTAGAGGGAGATAGTCGAAGAAGTGGTAATCTCCTCTACCGATTCTTTCAAAATTCTTTTTATTCCACATATTTTTCATGAGTTGATTCAATATAAAGTAATAACTACAGTATCAATTATATTGTGATATTTTATTATGATTATGAAGTAACCATATTCCTCCTTCTGTCTATCCTAAGAAAAACGAAATCACCACGCATGTGTATGTACGAGTTACCGTCTCCACGATGTGGTGTTATCTATTTTTCACCACCACCTTACTTGGATGGGTATAATGATGAAAATAATAACAATATATGATTATTATAACATTATATTTGTTATGAAATAGTATACACCGTACCCTTCAATACCATTAAATAATTACATGCATGATATCGTCACTTGTGCGTAAGTACGACCTACCATCTCTACAAGGTGATGTGATCCATTCTATTTGATCTTAACTAAAGTATGATAATATAAATGAAATGAATGAGTAAATATGATATATATTATAATGATATAATTTTTAAATGATATAACTATAACATAAAATGAGGAAAAAGAACTTATCTGAGAAAACATGCGTAAGAAAATAAAGAAGTTAATACATGATGGATGAGTAATAATATTAACAAATGGATGATAATATGATCAAATGTGATATAATAAATATAAATTTCAACATATAATAAGTCAACTAAGTTATTTCAATCATTTTATAGGTGTTTTAGATACGTACAAAGTATATCAGAGCTAAGGTAAAAGATTATTTGGTCTCACTATTATTTCAGTGGGACATCTGCTTTATATCCCACCTATTTATTTTGAGTTGTGTTTATGCTGCCCATAAATGTTTTTATGATTTTTATTCTAAAGATTATGATATTTAAATATTCATATAATTTTTGTTTTTTATAAGGCATATTATTCTTCGGATTATAAATTTGTAAGGAATAATATCATAATATCAATTATTATCCGAGATTTTTTATATGTAAGTATTAACTAGGATATATTTATCATTCATATACATATATTATAAATTTGTATTCCAAAATATTATTTATATTATTCTAAAATTTCTTAAACTAAATTTTACCAATTTGTGAATTTTTATTAAACGGTATGAAATGGATATTTTTCTTTTTCGATACGAAGTACTTTATGACTTATTCGAAAAAAATAATATTTTATTTTAATTTATATGGCATGAATGGATTTTTATGTTTTCATAATTACTTATTTTCAAGAAGCTCTGTTTAAAATATTTCTAGTTAATTTTCAAATAAATTATTTTCTTTTAATATTTTATGTAATTATGATAAAATAAATTTTTTTTGAAGAAGAAATGATATTTTCCTCAAGAATTAATTTGAAGTGTTCTATCAAAATTATTTTTCCTCTAAACTATTTTTTTTATTAGGGATATGTTTCAAGTATACTATCCAAATTATTTTTTTGGTTTATTATGTTTATGATGGAATAATATTTATTAAATCCATTTTTTCACTAAATATTTATGATTAAATTATGTTTAAGAAATACATTTTATTCCTTGAGTTGTATTGTGATGAATGATTTATATGTGTGTGGAACATGTAAGAATGATTTCATTATGATATTGGTGGGATATATATCTCCCTAAAATGTATTGGGTAAAGATTTATATCTCATGTGATATACATGACTGGAATGGTAAGTAAATATGGTTCAGTAATATAGGGTTGGAAAGAAGAGTGAACTTGGTTAATTAAAGGTCTTTGTCCACTATGATGGTCTAGGTAATTATCCATAACTAATATGGAATGATTTTCAATGATTATGTGCATTGCACAAAATTTCATTTTTTTATGTTATTCCCTTTGATAGTATGTTCAATGATTCTTTATGATCTATTGTGTTTTATTCCATGACATGATATCATGATCTATGATATGTAAGAGATGATTTTCAATTGTAATTATGATTATGATATGATTTATATCTCCCTTATTTACCCTTATTGGGTATCTGAACTCACCCTTTTTATGTTTCTTTTCGCCCAGGTTATGAAGAAGGATATTAAGTAATATTTTGAAAAACGGTATATAGTTATGAATGAATAAGTAGGACACAATGTAGATGTTTTATGAACCAGTTGTTTATGTTTCCTAGTTTCTAATGATACTAAACCTATACGGTCCTGTTGTGATTTTGTTATAATTTTCAATGAGTATTCATTATTTCTTATGTAATATCTATGTATGTCAAGCTTTTTTCATTATAGTTTCTATCATAGGAAAGGTTTTTTCGATCTTTGGAAACTAGGATATGAAAACTTTAGTAATATCCCTAGAGTTATTTCTTGTTATATGTCTAGGGATGTCCTAAGGATATGTCTAATTACAGGTTACAATCCTAGAATCTGGGTAACGACCATGAATAACCTAGGATTAAACCTAATATTTTATATATTGAATGTACTCCCCTTGATTATGTTGTTTTCCTGGTATTATTTTTTCCTCTCATTCATTTCTTTTTGGGTATTATAAAATGGCTAGAAATAGGAGGAGTCATGTTAATGGAAAATATGATAGACAATGGAATAATATTCCTAATGATAAATCAAATTAATTGGGTGGTGGAAGGAGAAACATAATTATTATTACTAATCAATAATCTCATAATATGATCAGCAATCTCATCTTTAGTGAGTTTCCTGACCACATAATAAGAGTAATAAGGAATTTCATGATGACTATAGAGGAATGAAAGTTCAATTTTCCACATTTAAATCATATGGGAAGAGGAATCAAGGATAATTTTTCAAAAGAGTTGGAATGTGATTTGGGTGTGTAAAATAAAGAAAATATTTCATTAAATTCAAAGGAAAAGGTTCCGTAAACATAGTAGAAAAGGGTAATGTTATTAGTAAGGCATCAACGATGGTTAAATGTTTTCGATGTGGAATGTATGGTCATTTTATAAATCGATAGACTAGGGGAAAATATCATGAAGAGAATTTGTATGGTCATATGGCTAGTATTTATATTTCTAATGATGAAGGGACTATGAACGATATATGAGATAAAAGAAGTGTTAAAGAATAAAACTATGATGTTTTTTCAATGGTTTAACAATATGGTGGAATGATTACATGTTTATCATGAATAATTTTTATGGTATTATAGAATAAAGAAACATCTAAGGATTTTTACACTATTTTTTTTCCTTAAGTATTTTAAAGTATATGTCAAATGGTTCTGGTATCCATGAAACTTTCTTGACATATATATTTTTTTGAAACCACATTAAGGGATGGATAATACATAGTATAGTCATGATAATGAGATAACTATATTTGGATAAATATATGTTGGATACGAATAAGTAAATTGGATGGTAATGATTTACTTATAACTGATTAAGGATTTTTTTAGGAGGTTTATACTATCATGGATAAAGCATGAAAGTTTTTGGTACTTAAGTAATATATCTAATAAGTTTCTGAATAAGGAAACATGCATGTTTTTAATAAGATTATATGGTAATTTAGGTTATTGCCATTACTAAATAGAATACATGATGAAGGTGATCAAATGTTTGGAATGTGACCAAAAACAGATACCTTATGATATATGTGGGTAAATGTTAACACAAGTTAGTGTAACTCTTTCTAATGTTTTGTATTTTTAGTTTTTTGATGGATTGTAAGGTTATGAATTTATGGAAATTATATGTTAAAATCTTCATGAAGCTTTTATTATCAATATATAGGTTTACTTATTTATATTTGATAAATTATGCTAACCTTTTTGTTATTATAAAGGCATATTTAATAACCTATCATTATATTTATTTATCACATGTGTTGTTAATGCTTTGTGAATGACAAATTCAACATCATTTAATTGAATAAAAGATGAAGTGTAAAATTATTCATGGCACAACCAATGATGATATTTTAGTGAAATAAAATAAGTATATATTCTCATGAAAATTATTGAACTTTGTGAAAAGGGGTTTTGATTTAAACGGGTGTCTTACTATCATCATTTTTTATGATATCAATGACCTATTTCATGCTTCTTTAGTTTATGGGTTTTTTATTGTTAACATTCACTGGATCACTAATTTTCTTGTGATCAATGATCTTTATGAATGTTTATTCTTTTCATACACGCCCAACATTTACTTATTTTCTCTTACATAGAGGCCTAGTTATGATTTACATTGGGTAACTATTATTTTCCAACTATTCTTTTTTAACAGGACATTTTATTAGTAATTCTTTCTAATATGGGTTTATATGAATGAACCGTTATCGTATTAATACTTTTATAACCTAGACAAAATTTGAGTGTGAAATAAATTTTTAAGGGGTATAATATAACACACTGATATTTTTTTGAGATAACATTTTTTAATTTCTTTGACGGCTTCTGTTATATGCTACACTAAGATAAACTTGCACTCTATATAACAAAAACATAGCTTCCAGTATGCGCAACACTATGCTTGGATTTTATTTCACACAATTTCAAGTTATTTTGTTATTATCCCTTACATTTAAGACTATTTATAATTGAAAAACTAAATATTATTATGTTACCTTATAACCTAATCATTATAATGGTGGGTATGAACAATATTATTTTTCTTCTAAAAAACTATTTAAATGAAAATAAGTGAGTTTATAAAATACTAAAATCACTCTTGAAGGATTTTATTAATGTGATACATATTTAATATATTAAATATAATGTTTAAAATTCAACTTATATGTTTTATTTACTTGAAATGTGAACAAATTCAATTACACTAATAAAATAAGTATTTTAAAAAAAATCAAGTTTTACCACCATTTAATGGCTACCCATTTTGAATATAGATTTTCAAACTCGTATAAGAATTATATTTTGAAAAAAAAAATATTTGGAATTTTGGTATAAAATTTTAATTTGGATGAATTTTTAATATTTTTTTGATAAGCTTTTAGTTTTGATGAACTGTAAAAATATACTTAATTATAATTGAAAAAAACATTTTTTCATCGAAACAATTTATGTGAAAAAATTATTTTATTGAACAGTTTTAAAGTATAAATAGAATATATTTTTATCAGTTAATATAATGCAGGTCATTTTCATTAATTTTATATTGAATTCAGATGTAAAAACATTTCAACCTTTTTCGATGGTTTAACTTTTAAAAAATCATTTTTCATTCTAACAACAAGATTAATTTTAAATTAATTACTAAAACTTCTATTTTTTGAATTTTTAATAAATGGATTCCATATTTGGAATAAGTAGGTTCATATTATGTAAATATAATTCTTTTTTTCTATTAAGAATATTATCTTGAGTGTTTTTATTAATACGTTAAAAAGGTAAATCAGGTAATTAAAGGTAAATATAATATTATAAAATTGACTTAAAACTTGTTCTAATGTTATTGGATGAGTTATTTTCTACTTATACCATCCTTGGGTTGAAATTATTCCCTTTGGAAGCAAATTTATTGAGATTAGGACATTTAAATTAATTTATTTAAAGAAAAGATAGATATGTCTTACTCAAATTTTAATAAATATATCATTTTAAAATAAGGTTATATATGATATAAATTCATATATAAATACTCATTTTAAATATAGTTTTTTTATTTATCATGATAATTTAGTTGTAATTTTTATTAAATAATTAATTACTTTAAAATCTTATATATTGATTATGAAGAATTTATTAAATTGATGAATAATCAATAAACCATTTTTTATTAAAATGATAATAATCATTAAAAGACACAAACACTTGATGAAATATTATTTTTTGAGTATATATAAACCCTAATAATCCAAGTGTCTTGTTATTTACTATTTGGATCAATATGGGAAAGACTGCGACACTTATAATATTTTTCTTAATGAGATATTAAAGTTGTCACATTAAGGTTTTAATATGTATAACATTTTTAGTGTTGGATTTTCCATGAGATATATTTTACTATAAGTATTAATATGAAATATATATTAATTATATTATTCATATTATTTGACATTAAATTTTAATTCAATATATAATTATATTAAATAATTACACAATACTAATGTAGTAACTATTTTATTAATGGAAATATCAAATTAATGTTGCTAAAAATAATAAAAGAAATTTAATTTTGTATAATTAATATATAAAATTAATTTTATAGATTACCTTGACCGCATAGGGATATAATATAATATTTTTTTCGATTATAACATCTTATATTGATATTTTTTAAAAAACAAAGAATTGAATCATGTCAAAATTGACATTATTAATACTTTGTCACAATAATGTTTTATTAAATTATTTAAAAATCAAAAAACATTTTCAAAAATATATAATAATTATTATATGTTATAAAATATTATAAATTATTTATTTATGATCTAATTGACTTCAAATAAGTAAATATTTTACCCTTTTAATATTGAAATATGTGTTACCCGAGTTAAAATGGAATAGAATAACATAGTGTTAAATTAAAATTATCAGGGCTAAATGGACATAAAAACCTTTATAAAATTTATTTTTTTATGAGATTAAAATACTATATCATTTAATCTTCTAAATTGGGACATATTTTTGGTCTTTGGATTTGTTTTTTGTTTATTATAAATTAATATATTATGAGTTTACAAAAGTGGCCCTCACCTCAATTATAAAAGGGTACACCCTTACTCAAAACATCACATCACTTTGATCCTTAAATATTGGTTATACCATTCCAATTTCCCTTATATAATTTCTAATATAAATTCTATATTTTTTTGACTTTTCAAAATACTGACTCTATTGCCTTTAAGAGGAGGTCTAGAGGGAGATCATTGAAGAAGAGGTAATCTCCTCTACCGATTCTTTCAAAGTTCTTTATTCTTCTACATAATCTTCACAAGTTATTTCAATATAAATTAATAACTATATTATAAATTATATACAAATATTTTATTATTATTATGGAACAACCATATTCCACATTATATCCATCCTATGAAAAATGAAATCCCCATTCCTGTGTACGTATGGATGACCGTCTCCACACCGTGGTGTAATCTGTTTTCCACCGCCACATTAATTGGATGGGTATAATGATGTAAATAATAACTTTATATGAATATTTTAACATTATATTTATTCTTAAATATTATACACCATCCACTTCAATACCATTCAAAAAGTATGGGAATGATATCTTCACCCGTGCGTATGTACATTCTACCATCTCCACGATGCAATTTGATTCATTATACATCATATTCATTAAATCATGATTATATAGATGAATTGAAAGAATAAATATGATATATATTATAATAATATCATTCTGTAAATTATATAATTATAACCTATGAATAGGAATAAGATCTTATCTGACAAAACATGCGTAAGAAAATAAAGAAGTTAATAACTGATGGATGAGTAATAATACTAAAAAATGGATGATAACATGATCATATATGTTATCATAAAATTCATTAACATTTTTTAATAAGTGGATTAAATTACTTAAATCATTATAAAGTAGTTTTGGATACATTCAAATCATAATGAACCAATGGAATGGGATTATTTTGTCACACTTTTATTTCTCTATGACATATACCATATTCAACACCTATTTCTTTTGAGTTGTGTTTATGTGTACCATAAATATTTTTCTGGTTATTTTTCATTATGATATGGTATTTAAATATTCATATAATATTCTTTATTTTATGATTCATATTATTTGACTGGTTATAAATTTGTCAGGGATAATTTCACAATCTTGATTATTATTCCATATTTTTTATATGTAAGTATTTAATAAGGTATATTTATCATCCATGTATATGTTTTATAAATATATATTTCAAAATTTCATCTATATTATTGTAAAAAAAAATTAAATTCAATTTTACCCATTTTGTAATTTTTATTAAATGGTCTGAAAGTGATCTCTTTTCATTTTTGATACGAGGTACTTTTTGACTTATTCGACAAAAAGAATGTTTTATATTAACTTAAATGACATGAATAGATTTTTTTTCATTTTCATAACACCTTATTTACATGAAGAATATGTTAAAATATTTTATCATTATTTTCAAAGAAATTATTTCCTTTTAAAATTTTCTGGAATTTTAATAAAATAATTATTTTTTTAAAGAAAAAATATTTTCTTTAAGAATTAATTTCAGTGTTCTATCAAAATTATTTTTCATCTTAGATAAATAACTTTATTAAAGATATGTTTCAATTATACTATTCATACTATATTTATATTTTATTATGTTTATTATGTAATGATATTTATGAAATCCATTTGTTTTACACGGATTATGTTATGATTGAATGATCTTCCAGAAACACATTTTATTCCTTGGGTTATATTGTGATTAATTATTTATGTTCTTGTGGAACAACTAAGAATTATTTCATTATGAGATGGGTGGGACCTATATCTCCCTTCTATTCATTGGTTAAATATTTATTTTTCATGATATAGATAAGAATGTAATGAAAAGTAAATCTGAATCTCTAATACTGGGCTGGAATGAAAAGTGAACATAGTTTAGTAAAGGACATTGTCTACTATGATGGTATTGGTAATAAGATTTGACTAATTTTAAATGATTTTATATGCTTATTTACATTCCAAAAAAGAACATGTCTTATGTTATTCTCTTTGGTGATATGTTCATTGATTCTTTGCAGTCTATTATGATTTATTCCATGATGTGATATCATGATCTATGATATGCAGGATATGATTTTCAATTGTTATTATGATTATTATATGATTGATATCTCCTATTTTTACCCTTATTGAGCATCTGAGATCGCCCTTTTTTTTATTATCCCCCTGTTTACATATAATGGTATTAATTAATAGGTTAAAAAATGGGTTCTAGTTATGACAGAATAAGTGGGAGACAATGTAGATGTATTATGAACCAGTTATTCGTGATTTCCAGTTTCTAAAGATAATAAACCTATATGGTTATGTTGTTTTTTTGTTATATTTTTTAAAAAATATTCTTTAATTTTTAACTAATATCTATGTATGTAAATCTTGAGTCATTATAATATTAAAAATAATGACATATGGGATCCTTTTCTAGGATAATAAATAAATAATGTTAGTCTTAAGAAAAATTTTCAATGAAAAATGTGTTTCTTTAATAAATAAATATTGAATATCCTTAAAAGGATACTCATAGTTAAAAAGAGTATGATTTTATATTGTTGTTAAATAATTTCAAATGGGGTTTTGAAATAACTATTCTTTGATAAATGAGTTTTTTTGGGGATATATTGTTTTGTAAAAAAAGATTTTATTTTAATTTCATATGAAAACAATTCCAAAAAAAAATAAAAATGTTTTTTATGGAAGATTAAAAATTGCATTCCCAAACATAAATATTGGTCTAAAACTAAGAATATTTGACACGTTGAAATATAATAATAAAAACATGAATTTGATAGAAATTTTAGTTTATATAACTCTATCTAGACCTGAATTTTTTTAAATAATAATGTTATTATCCAAGTATCAGACTAAACCAAAATATTCTAAATTGGTGGTATCCAAAAGACTTATCCAATAAATCAATGTCACTCTAAATTACTTGTTGATGTTTTGAAAATATGGAAAACAAATTTTTTTAGGTATATTGATGTTGATTATGATGAATATTGTTATGATAGGAAATGAAAATATGGTGGTATATTCTTTTTTAGAGAATTTTGTGTATGATGGCATAAAAAGAAGAAACATTTAGTGGCTTTTCACTACTGATGTTGAGTATCTAGTTTTTAAATATGTATAAACACCAATTATTAGGAAGAAATATAAATTGGAATGATTTAAGGAAAGAATTGAGAATCCATTGAAAAGTTCATGGGATAATCACAATGTAATTAATCTTCTTATAAAATGCTAGGGAAACATTCTTGGCCTAAAAAATTATATCTAATGTAATTTTAAAAAGTTAAGGTTTCCAAATGAAAATATGAGGTTATATATATTCCTAAAAGTTTTCATATATTTGATATTTAATATAGGCAATGAAATTGGATGGATTTGAAGACTTGAGGCTTAATATGCATTGTCATCCTTTACATATTACCCCTATTATTTTGTTTTTCTTCCCATATATTTAGATATTTTTTCTCAAATGGGATAAAGTTATATAAATCATATTTTTTAATGTGATTCCAAATATTTATTTATTTTTAAAATCAGTGATAAATGATTGAGTTGATTAATTGGGGGTATCAAATTCACATAGCATAAATTTTTTATCGTCAAGGGATAGAATTATTCGAAGAATATTAATTTATCTTGATGTGTTGCATAAATATATTTCTTTTTTATAAAGGCTATAATTTGATGAAATTATTTGTGAGTTTTTTGAGTTTAAAACATATCCAAATGGGGAGACTAAAAAACAAATATTTGTTCAAGAAGTTTTTTATATGTTATTAAGATTTAATGGAGATAATTAGTGATTATGGAGAATTTTTTAGGTAAATTAAGATGACTGGAGTTTCCTTGATATGAGCTAAAAATGATTGTGATGGATTATATATGTTCCCCAGTTATATTCAATATCTTGATGTTATAAATACTTGAAAAGTAATAAAGTGCATAAAAACATGTAACACTATATAGAGGATACACAAGAAATATAAGGAGTCACATTATAATACATAACATTTTTTAAATGGTATGTATGTTTTTCTTATCGATAAGTAATATCCCCCATTCTAAATATAATACTTATAAGCTAAAATATAACATCTTGAAATCAATATGTAATATTTTTGAGATGGAATGTAAGATGAAGTAGAGTAAAATTTCATAAAGCATTAGAATCACTATGACATTTAAAATTTTTGGGTTTAAATAAAATAATTACAAGAGTGTGTATAACATTAATTTTTTATTACATAAGGCTTTATAAATAATATGAATGATTCATTCACATCATATGTAATATTTATTTATTTTAAAATTTTAAGCATTTTGAGAACCTTAGTGTTGAATCTTTGAATATTTTTTTCAAAGGAAAAGAAATTATAAGGATTCTATGGTGATCCTCATGGATTAAAGATCATGATGTCCAATGGATTTAATGATTTAGGCTATGTTTTATAAACTCATAATTTCACCATAAAGATGATTATCATGCCATAATTAATGTTGTAGATGACTAAAATGGAATGATCAAGATGAAGTTATTTTTTCTGAATTTTACACTGTCATTTCACTAAGATAATCTCATCCCACAATATATGTGGGGGTAATTATTGTTAGATTAATTCATGATGTAATAATACATTGTGAACTTTATGATCTGTGATTTTTTGAGATAGATGAATGAGTCATGCTATAACACATGGTCCCACATCATAACCATGAATTATTGGAGAAAATTTTATGTTTACTCATGTTGTGGTATTTTATGTTATGTCGTAAATTATTTTGACATGAAAAATACATATTATATATGTTTTTTTAATATTTTATGTATTGTAGGGAGAAACCCACATGATTTTTTGAGAATTTAAATACATTGTGGATAAAAAAACTAACCCTTATAATCATTAGAGGAGAATATTCATGATTTTTTTAACCATATAGTTTTTCAATAATTTTTAAAATTTCAAGTTACACAATATAAAATGAAAATATAAAAGAATAATGATGAGATGAACTAAGAGGGAAAAAATTTATATATTTATTGAGAATTATTTAAAATAGAAGATATTATAACCGAGTTCATGTCTTGTAATCTATTACTTATTTAGAATATAGCACCCTCGCCCCTGATTTGAGGTTTGTAACACTTGATTATGTTATATTTTGTTTATAGAGTGGTTGGGTAGAGTTTGGTATATTTTGGGAGAGTTTGGATGGGTTTTAAGAATGTTTTTTTTTTATTTTTAAAGAATCATAGTTAGGGAAAACCATGCAAAATCCTCGGGTAACCGTGAAACATGAGACAATGGGATTTTCACAGTTTGGGAATGGTTTTCTTAACCATGATAGGAGGCCATGTGAGGTTCCCATCGAGGTAGTATCAAATGTATGATTATCACATGATTTTTATAACCGTGGGATCTAACCATGCGTGATGTAAAATGGGATTTTAAAAAATCAGGACCACTGAGGATTTTCCCTATTTCATTCATTTCTTCTTCTAATCGAACCTAACTTGTGATTATTTATTATATAAGTTTATAGGTGCTCTCCCACTATTTTTGGATGATAATCAAAGGGATTTCAAGGTGCAGTGAATGAAATTCTCTCACGGTAAGTCTCTACTTTTGGTTTCTTTGTGGTTTTCCATAGATATAAATCTCTCTCTCTCTCCCTGTTTTCTAGATATACACCCATTATAGTTAAATATAGGGTTATGGTAGCCTAATTTGTTGCTTTTAAGGATTTTTTATGATATTTAAGGGGATATATAGTGGTTTTAGTGGAGTGTTCTCCCAAATTTGCAGGGTGGTCTCTTGTGAGTTGATCTCTCCGGAAGCCTCAAGTAAGTGTCTTATCTCTAGACTCCACATTTCTATAACTTGAGGTCTTCTTTGTAATTAATTTACTTTTGAAAATATTTCTGAATTTGAGGTTAAAATCCTAGTGGAAACCTATTTGGTGATGATTTGTGGATTTTGGGTTAAATGGGATATTGTTCCAAAAGGGGTTTTGTTGTGTGATTTTAAATTGCCGATTTTAAAACCAATAATGGTTAGAGTTATGGAAAATGTTTAATGAAATATGAATCTCAAAAAATATGTTTTATTAA
This sequence comes from Viscum album, assembly GCA_963277665.1. Lineage (NCBI taxonomy): Eukaryota > Viridiplantae > Streptophyta > Magnoliopsida > Santalales > Viscaceae > Viscum > Viscum album. Next base: position 1,797,029,653 of record OY728137.1, read on the forward strand.
AATGTGGTTTGGAGTATAAAATGGTTAAAGGGTGTTTTCAAAAAAAGGGTGACTTATTGATGTGATTTGTCTTGTGATGGAAATGGTTGTGTATATAATGTGTGGACTTGGTGTGATTTTTTTTGATTGGTTGGTTAAGTGATAGGGATTGGGTTGAGTGTGTGTGAAGTGGTTGGGAATTATCCCTATAAAATTTTATGGATAGTGTTTGTAAGGGGAACTATTGAGGATAAGTGGTTGGGAAGCGCTGCTAGATTTGGAATGTAGTAAACAACCTTTGATGGGAAGTTCCACCATGTTTAGTTTCCTTATGTATGTTGTTATAAAAGATGGAAAATGGTTGTTCTAATGTGTGATGGTGAAATGTTTTATGGAATGGTTTTTTGGATTTTCTTTGTTTTGGGTGGATATTGGTAAAGGACGCTTGGTAAGGGTGTGTTTTTTTATGGTATTTGTTGAAATATTTGATGTTTTATATAAATATTTTATCTAAATGTGATTATGGTTCTTTATTAGTGGTGTGTATAGGGAAGTTATTTTGGGAAATCCTACTGAGTATTATTACTCACCCCTTCTTTGGCACTTTTTTCTTTTTCAGATGTCATATTCTGAGACATAGGTAAAGGTAAAGAATATCCTTCCTTTTGTGGTACTTCATGATTCTCGAGTGATTTTGGTGGTGCTTGGAGCATGGATCTTGGTGTGGACCTATAGGCGGTTTCGTGGTTCCTTCGGTTTTTTTAGTATTCCTCTTTGTACTATTATAATGGATTATTGTATTTTTTGGTTTTGGCCTTTATTGTAAAATTTTGAAATATTTTATACATGCATCATGTGGTTAGATGGTAATGGCTCATTTGGTTATTATTTTATTTCATAGGGAAAATTTTTCCCCATTTTTCTTGAATCGCTCGGAATTTATTGTCCATCATTGGTGCCTTGAAAAGTAACCTAAGTCCTGGTATCATGTCATGACTTCTCAATCCAATGTGGAAGCTGCGGGGTGTTACAAGTAGTATCAGTTTTTTGGTCCTTGACTTTCAAGTGAAATAAGTTGTTTGGTCCTTTTGTGTTCATTTTTAGGTTTTGTATTTACATTTGTACTTGGTCTATTCTTTGAGTCATGACGGCAGCAAGAGGTAAGATTGTCAGAAATTGGAATGTATAGAATTAAAGTATGTAGCTTACCCTTTTGTAGTGAACTTCAAGTTACTAGGGTGTTGGGTACATAAATTTTTTGGAGACACTTCTAGGAATTGGATATATCATTATCGTGGGTGTATCCAATGAGATAATAATGACTTGCATGGTATAAATGACATCCCACTTGGATTCATATTTCATTAGGTATAATGACTTCTATTGAGACATGAATATATGGATGTCTAAAAATCTGGGAATGATTTGAAATATATGGATTTGAAATGTGGATGTTTGTGGTATTTTTTAAATTGGTTGATTTTCACAACATGGTGGATTTTTATTTTCAAAAATGGTGCAACCTAAGAAATATGAACTTGTCTAAATCCTGGTTGTGATGGTTTCTATGTAATTGAATTTTAGTTTTATGTATTTTGTTGATAAGGTAGTGAGAATTATATTTGTTTTCATAATGATAGAAATGGCACCTGGTGGGTGTCGTAGAGACCAACCCGAGGAGGCTGCTAAAATTGTGGTTACACCTGTGTCCCAGGTGAACCAGTAGCTAGTGTAGAGTTCATTGAAAGATTTCTAAGCCGTGGAAAATGGCAATAAATCAGATTAAACAATTCATCTGTATCATGAGATTCAGTTTCAAAAGAATAATCCACCCATCTCTAGGGGTGATTAGGAGCCAGAAAGGGATGAAGCGTGGCTGAAAAGAATAAACAGGATATCTAAATTCTTGGGAATGCTGATAGAGATAAAATTCAAGTTATCCACGTATATGTTAGAAGATATTTCCCTTCGGTGGTGGGATTTGTTATTCCAAGCTTTAATGGACCATGTTATGACATGGGAGGGGTTTTAATAATTGTTTAATAAATAATTCTACCCTGATATATTCATAATCCAATACACGATAGATTTCTTTAGGCTGAAGAAAGAGAAACTCTTGATAATAGAATATGTGGTTAACATTATGAACTTAGTGTGATTTTCACCCAATGTGGAAGTTATTACATTATTTAAGGAACTTATTTCTGAAGGTGGGTTTAGGTAAGAAATTTGATCAAAAATAGTAGTGCTTTTTATAACTGACTACACATAAATGGTGAATACATGTCAAGAGGAAGAAAGGGGTATTTTGGTAGCTATATGTGGGGATGTATGTTAGTAACCATGGGGAATAGTGGGAACCCTAATGGTGGCTTTAAGGAGAGGGAAATTTATTCCTAAGGTCGGAGTATGACTCATAATCCAACGGTAGGATTAGTGAATCTCTCTCTTAAGCCTCAGAGAAAGGCGGGATGTTTTTAGTGTGTCTATGGGATATATCAAGCGGGATTGTATAGCACAACCTTGAGCATCCCATAACTATAAGCATATGGGGAATCCTTAGTGGTATTTCTATAATGCACTGAGACTTTGTGTTCATGACACTCCTCGGGGATCACAGGTGACCTATGCCTAGACAAGACGGGGGAAGCATCACACCCCTCGCTAGTAGAACAAATTTATTCATAAAGATTCAAGAAATACCATGACTCCTCATTGGGGAAATAAATTGTAGATTGTGGAAAGAATGTATTTATTTGGAGTTGAACAGGTTGTGATGGATGACCATTCAGAACCATCCATAGTGAGAGGTATTCTTTTTTTTAATTCCACATTGATTTGAGCTTTGTTTGATACATGTGCTCCCCATTATTTTTTTGCTTCCCGTTCTGTTATTTTTCTTAGTTTACATGTGGAAATGATGCCTTCTATTTTAAAAATTCGTTCTGTTCTAGGTCAAAGATTTTATCAAGACTTCATGTGTAGATAATTATGTTTATTTATGGATGGGGTTGAGTTGAGGTGGTATTTTTCAGTTCATGATATGGATGCTTATGATGTAATCTTGGGAATAGATTGATTATAAATGGTTAATGCACACATCGATAGTTATGTGAGAATGGCTATTTTTTCAATGGATAAAAACATTGAACGTCTATTTAGAGGGTATAAGAATGAAAATCTAGGTGTAACGTATTTTTTGGTGTGATCTCATATCATTTAGTGGTGTTTTCATTGGCATTAATGGAAGGAATTCAACATAACATATCTCTATTAGTGGTTGATCAGTTTATGGATACCTTTCCTGAATAATTCTAAAGGTTTCCTCCCATGAGAGAAGTGGAGATTACATTTGATCTTTTTCTAGAAACCAGTCCTATCTCACTTCTATCCTACCAGATGAAATTAATAGAATTGAGGGATTTGAAGGTGTGGTTAGAGGAATTAGAGAACAAAGGGTTCATCCATCCTAGCACCTCTTTGTGGGCAGTGCTATTTTTTGTTTGTTAAAAAGGAGTATGGAACCTTTCAGATTTGTGTTTATTATCCTAGGTGGAATCACGTTACGATAAAAAATCAACACCCACTTCCATGCATTGATTATTTTTTTGACCATTTGATTGGAGAAAAGTGGTTCTTGAATATTGAATTGAGGTCAGGATATCATTAATTGTAGGTTAAGAAGGAAGATATTCCAAAAAACACCTTTTAGAAGGAGATATGGCCATAATGAGATTGTGGTTATGCCCTTTGGTCTCACTAATGAAATAGTGGTGTTTATAAAATTGATGAGTCGGTTATTATAGAGTTATCTAGATTCTTCTATGGTGGTATTTTTGGATGATATATGAGTGTATTCAAGTACATAGGTGGATCATCAGAAGTACTTGGCTATAGTGCTAAGGATATTGAGAGATCATTAGTGGTTTGAAAAACTGTCAAAGTGTGACTTCTAGATACAGGAGGTTTATTTCCTTATCCATGTTATTTTTGAGAAAGGCGTATCAGTTAATCCAGAAAAGATATAGGTTTTTATCTAATGGAAACCACCAAAGAACGTCTTTGAGATATGGAATTTCCTTGTTCTATATTTCTATTATCAATTTTTTCTCATGATTTCTAACGATTGAACTCACCAATGACAGCTTTGACAAGGGAGAACGTTCCATTTCAATGGGATAATCTATGTCGGAAATATTTTGAAGAGCTTAAGGTCCATCTTACATCATAACTGATCTTGGTTTTTCCAGAACTAGGGAAATGGTACATGGTGTGTTTTAATGCATCAAGATTAGGGTTGGGATGTTTTCTCATTCAAGGGGATCACATGGTTTCATATGGCTTATGTAAGTTGAGGGTTATTGAGAAGAACTGACCAACACATGATTTTTAGTTGGAACCAGTAGTTTATGCCTTGAAAATGTGGTGTCATTATCTATTCATTGAGAAATTCATAGTGTTTACCGATCATAAGAGTTAAAATCATATTTTTTCAGAAATATATTTGAACATAATTCAAAGGATATGGATGGAGTATCTACATATGTTTGATTTTCAATTAATGTATACATCGGGTAAGAGAAATTCGGTGGCGGATGCATTAAGTAGGAAATCATATGCTTAGATGGTGAAACAGGCATTAGATAAGTGGAAGTTGATATTAGTCATAGCCAACATGCAGCTGGAATGTGAGGACCAGGGTGATATATTGGTCTTCATTCTAGTTTCATTAGTTCATGACTTGGTTGGTTTGGTTAAAGAGTAATAGGTGTTTGATTCCGAGTGCATGGCTATGAGGTCAAAACGCAATAGTGGGGAGATTGAGGCCTGAGAACTAAATAGGAATGTGGTTTTGTGTTTTTGGAATTGAATGATTATACCAGTGGATTTCTAAGAAGAAATTATTAGGTATTATCATTATTCCAGGTGATTTTTCTATATTAGAATTCAAAAAATGTATATGTCCATGAAAGTGTGGTTTTGGTGGGCTAGTATGAAAAGGAAAGTAGCTAAGTTTGTTTTGATATGCTTGACTTGTCAAAAAGTCAAGGAAGGGAATCAGCAACCAGTAGGAATGTTGAAATATTTACCTATCCCTATATGGAAGTGGGAAAATATAGGGATATTTTTTATAGGTCTCACAATAACATTCTGGAAGCACGATTCCATATGGGTGATAGTGGATCAGCTCGCAAAGTTGTCCCATTTCATCCCAATTCATGAATCTCATATGATGGAGGATCATTCCAAATTCTATACCCGAGAGGTGGTAAAGAGGATTTTCATTCCATTTTTTCTTGTATCAGATAGATATATGAGGTTCACATCTCATTTTAGGAAATCCTTATATCAAGCCCTTGGGACATGGTTGACGATGAGTACGGCATGTCATCCTCAGATGGATGGGAAATCTGAGAGGACAATACAAACATTAGGAGATATGTTGTGGGATTATATGATGGATTTTGGTGGTTCATATGAGGATAATTTTTTAATTGTTGAGTTCTCCTATAATAATATTTATCATGCCTCGATACATATGGCTTTTTTTGAGGCATTGTATGGGATTCTGTTTCATTCTCCACTTTGTTTGGTAGAAACTGGTGAAATTTTGTTGGTTGATACAAACATTTTCAAGAGACTACGGAGAATATCATATTATTCATGAATAAAATGGAGATGGCTCAGAGCCATCATAAATCATATGTTTACTATCATCAACCATCATTTTCATTTATTGTGGATGATCATGTGTTTTTTATAATATCTCATAGAATTATATATTATTGGTTTGGAAAACATAGTAAGTTATCTCCAAGGTATATTGGTCCTTCTGAGATAATTGAGTCAATTGTAGTGGTGGATTATCTGTTGTATTTTCCACCACAGTTTAGTACAGTGCATAATGTGTTCCTTATATCTCAATTGAAAAAGTATCATCCAGATCGTGACCAAGTGATTCGTTGAGATCATTTTGAGTTGGAACCAGATGGTTCTTTGGTGCATGTGCCAGTGCAGATTGTGGATAGGCCATAGAAAGTCTTGTGTGGTAAAATCATCGATCTAGTTTTGGTGTTGTGGAAACATGGTATGATTCAAGAGGATATGTGGGAGTGGGAGAAATAGATGGTTGAGTAATGGTCTGAGATCTTTCAGCAAAGAAATGATTCTCTACTTTTTGAGGATAGAATGTTCAATGGTGGGGAGAATGTAGAACCACCATTTATAGGTATATAACCCTTTTTATGCCTTTTTCTACACATAAATTGGTTTTTTAGTGTTTATAGAGTTTCTGAGAGTTTTGATAGTTTTTCAAAAAATAGATGTTTTTAAGAAGCACGGTTTGAGCATGGTTTGGGAAAACCATGCAAAATCCCCATGTAACTGTGAAACTCAAGACAGTGGTATTATATTGTTTTGTGCATAATTTTTCTAACCGTGTCAGTAGATTGTGCAAGGTTCCCTTTGAGGTAGTAGCATCCACACAGTTTTCACACAGTTTGCCTAACCATGTGCGATGTAAAAATGGGTTTCTTAAAAATCATAACCACTCAATATTTTCCTTATTTCACTCATTTCCTCTCCCACTCAAACCCAACTCATTATTTTTGGTCCTCTAATGTTATAGGGTCTCTCCAACTCTTTTTTAAAGTGAATCTAAGGGGTATCAAGGTTTAGTGAAGGTGATTCTCTCCCAATAACTCTCCACTCTTGGTTTCTTTATGGTTTTCCTTATATCTACATCTCTCTCTATCGGTTTTCTAGATATACAACCATTTCATGTATATATAGGGTTATGTTATCCTAAAGTTTTAATTTTATGCCTTGTGGATGATAGGTAAGGGTATCTAGAGTTGTTTTTGTGGAGCATTTTCCCAGATTTATGGAGCGGTCACTTGTGGGTTGGTTTCGTCAGAACCCTAAGGTAGGTGACATATCTCCCAAATCCACTTTTCAAGAACATAGGTCCTTGTCTTAAATTAATTTTTATTACTTGAAATTAATTGTTAATATGATGTGTGAATCTTGGTGGAAACCCATTTGGTGATGATTTGGGGATTCTGGGTAAAATGGGAAACTGTTGCAAAAGCGGTTTTGTTGTGTGATTTTAATATGTAAATTTTAAAATTGATAACGGTTTGAATTATGGAAAATTTTTCATGGAAGATAAATTGAAATAAAGATGTTTTTTTATTTAAAAAAATTTGGTATGGAAAATGGTTATATGGTGTTTTCAATAAATGGGTGACTTATTGAAGTGATTTGTCATGTGCTGGAAATTGTTGTGTGCATAATTTGTATCCCTGGTGTGCTTTATGCTTGTTGGTTGGTTAATTATTATGGAATGTGTTGATTTTGTGTGAAGTGGGAAGTATCACTATAAAAGGTGATGTATATTAGAAATAAGTTCCACCATTAATGATAATTGGTTTGGAAGTACCGTTATATTATGAATTTTGTAAATGGTCTGGAACATGAAGTTTCTCCATGTTTAGTTTTCTTTATGTGTGTTGTTATGAAAGATGGATATGGTTGTTCCAATTTCTTATGGTGAAATGGATTATGTAATGGTTTTTTGTATTTCCCTTGTTTTAGGTGGGTATGGGTAAAGGTGGTTTGGTAAGGGTGTGTTTGGATTGTGGTAATTGTTTCACTACTTGATGGTTTATATAATTGTTTTATATAAATTTGCTAACAGTAATTTCCTAGTAGTATGTGGGGGGGAAGTGATTTGTGGAAATTATAATGATAATTATTACTCACCCCTTCTTTGGCACTTTGGTGCTTTTGCAGATGTCTTATTCTAGGAAACAAGTAAAGGTAAATAATCTCCTTCCTTTTGTGGTACTTCATCATGATCATGTGGTTTTGGTGGTGCTTGGAGCATGGATCTTGATATGGAGATATGGGTGGTTTCTTGGTTCCTTTGGTTTTTGTAGTCTTCTGCTTGGTAATCTGATTATGGATTGTTGTGGTCTGTCGGTTTTGGTCTTTATTGTCAAATTTTGAAACATTTTGGACATGAATCATGTAGTTAGTTGGTTATAGAGCATTTTGTTATTGTTTTATTTCTTAGGGAAAATCATTCCCCATTGTTCTATAACCCCTTGACATTTATTTCTAGTCTTTCATACCTTGGTAACATCACCTAAGGCCTAATAGAATCTCACTTCCTTCTCAAGCCAATGTGGAAGTGGTGGGACATTACATAGAACATTCTGGATATTCTGTTTTTGAAGAAGAGGAAACAAAAATTTTTGTTACATTTATTAAAGTATTGAATGATATCATTCATTAATATTGAAACATCATTAATCATCCTGAAAATATTATTTTTTCTGTTTTTAAATCATGATGTAAACTTGTAGAAACTAGTTTAAAAAAATATTGGGATGTAGTCACTATTGAGAAATATCTTCACAAGGGTTAATGATGAATCCTTGTATCTCATGTAACAACTTTTGATATTAGTTATAAAATCTATTTATTGGACTCGGCCTAAATTCAACATGGTTTAGTCAACCACCTAAGGGTGGATCCTAATAAAATACCCATTTTCCCTTATTTTTCATTCTTTACATTTTTCACATAGGTGAGTTAGACATGGATTGATAGGATCCTAAAATTAACATGTCGCAAAAGATTATTTATAACTGGATATAACTTTAAACAGAAATAAAATCTAACAAAATCCTCAATCTCTGGGTTACATAGTTGGAAACTTGGAAATTTCATTAAGAATTATGGAAAAGGTTAATTATTAATGTCAAACTGGTCAAGAATAAAACATTAAATAATAAAGATTCTATAATTTATGAGGGAAGTAAAACAGATATTTTAAATTTCAAAAGTCAATTTAATGAGAAGATTGATTAGTGATATACTATTTCAAATGATACTATCACAACTTTTAGAACATAATAAACCTTCTTTCAATGAATATCTAAAACAATTATGGTAATATTGGAATGAATTCATCAAAATTTTGTTCAAAAATTTTATTTTGAGAGAAAATTTGATGAAGATGATTAGGGTGATGGTAAAAAATTATTAATTAAGAAACCATGAATATGATATTATATATTAATAATAAATTACTCAACTATCATGATGTGTTGGTTATTCTGAATAATAATTTAAAACCCATTCACTACTATCTTATTAAAGGTTATTTTGTGTAATATGATCCCATTTTATAATTAAATAGAATCTTTTCAAGGAGAAGTTATTGTTGTTTAAAAGGAACTAACAACAACTCAATTTTTGGAAAATTTATTAGAAATTGATTGATGAAATGTTTATGAAAGTATAGAATAATGAAAATAAATGTAATTATTCGAGAAATATATAATATATTCAAAAAATATATTCAATTTTTTGAATCAAATGGTGAGGAATTTTAAGGATAGTTTTAGTTAATATATATTGAAATTTTAGACTGGTGAGAATTAAAAATTAGCCAATTCTCTTTTGACTCTGTCAGATGACATTAAATAAAAGAAAAATAAATTTTTTTTCTATTCTAATAAAAGGTTATGGTGATTTATTTAATTTCAAAAAGGTTGAAGTTTTATCACGGATTAACATGTGTGTAAATCTATGTAAAAAATTATGTTCAAGAGTAATTTTTAAATCTACTACATAAGATAGAATACATACTTACATATATCAATTATTTATGACTTTTGGACCATAGTAGTCTTATGATGAAAAATTAATGGATTATCCTCATTTACAATGAGTAATAGTTGTTTCAGTACCAAAAAATTTTCAACCAAATTCTATAGATAGCCTTAAAATGACACCATCAAAACATAAACCTAAACCAAGTACCTCTTAATTAACAATTCCATCTAAGTTTATGTTTCAAGAGTCATAGTATACTTAGGGTAAAATTTAAAACCACTATAAAATAACCAAGGGATGTTTGATAAACCTATGATAACCTTTACTTGAATATCGAGGAATCATTTTTCTTATGCAAAAATCTATTGGTTCCCTAGAAAGTCAAGAATCAATTCTTGTACCAAACCCTCTTTCTTCCTCACAACCATTATCCACTACTCTTCATCTTAAAGATCATAAAAAACAAAAAACAAAAAGTGAAATTCTAAAGAAAATGTACTTATATTTTTTAGTTTCTAATTGTAACAATTTTTTTTTATTTTAATATGATGTAAAAATTGTTTATATTATTCAATACAATTAAATTAGAGATTATAATTTTTCCCATTATTATATTCCTAAAGCTTATATTTCATTAGGTAATGTTGATAATTTCATTTCTCTCTATTTAAATTATTTTTTATAACAAAAAAGGAAGAGAAATTATTTAAATGAAAAAATAATAATTTTGACTTATATTTATATTACATAACACGTGAAATTTAATTTTCTAATTATTTGAATTTTTTGATCATTAGAAAGAAGAGATTTATTGGAATTGTTTTCTTCTCCAACATATTATAACAAATATTACATTTTAATTCCCAAAAAATACCTTTCTTTATTTACTAATGAATATATTTTTTTCATAATATTTTTATTTATATTTTTAAGAGATTCAAAATGTTATATTCTACTAAAATTATAAAGAATGTTGTTTTTTTGAATAATTTTTTCTAGAATTAATCTTTATGTCACATTTAATATTTTTATATTTTCCTCTTACATGAATAATTTTTTTATAGTGTAAATAATTATGTAGTCCCATGTTATAGTAATATAGACAATGGTATTTGGAGTTGATTCATTTAGAAAGAAAACTTTCTAAAATGAAATTTCATATTCAGATTGAATTTATTTTTACATACGTAGCTATATCCCAATGTTATTATTAAATATTTGAATATTTATTCATACGTTATATCTAGATTCTATTTATTAATACATAGATGTCAATATAGTGATTTTATTATTATTAAATCTATCTACAATGATATTTACTTACATAAATACTCTAAATTAAAACTAATCATCTATAATTAAAATTTGATGAAACTTTCATGGGGTTTTTTGATTTGGAATTAAATGAGAAATATATTCTAAACATTGAATTTTTTAACAAATTATTGAGCTTATGAAAATTTGACCTTGTTTTAATGAGTTATTTTTTTCTGTATTACTAACAAAAATTAATGGGTTTCCTACATACAATGAGAAGATTAAGAAAATATTTGAATAATTTTAATATCAAATATTTGGTTCTTTTTAATTAAAAATGGTATGAAAATATATATAGACTCAAATATAAATGAATAAATATAATGTATGTTCTTGAATATATACACTTTGAATGATTTTTTGATATTACAGTTTCTGTGATTTTTAAATTTAGTTTGAAAGTTTTGTTATTATCATTCTTCATTATTTTTGACTGAAATAACGAAGTGAATAATAAACCATATTTTATAATTTTTTTATGAATATTTTTTATATGGATGTGGATATCTTCTGTGAAACTCTATTGAGACATATTTTTGTCTAGAGATGATTTAACTACTGTTATTTTTGTACTCAATCATAATGATGTCCCATGGGCTATCTTTCAAAATTATATATATATATATATATATATATATATATATATATATATATTATAGCACACACTTCTTCTACTTAGTGTGGTGTTAGACTGAGGATTGGTCATGTGGTGATAGATTGAGAGATTGTTTGAAATTACCTATAATCTATAAAGACTAAGTGTCTACTACTTTCACCCAACTATGAGATCTGTATTAAAAAAGTGTACAATAAAATCACATTACCTACATTATGTTATGGTGGATTGGAATATAAGAGATTCTAGAAAACATGGAATGACTATAAAAATTACTCTATAACATGTCTTTAATTTTATTACCTATTTTTATTTCAAATATACTTTAATAGAGAGGATAAATTTAAATGTCAATTTTGGTGGGATTTTTGAAAATTTTCATATTTGAAATAGAAAAACCCAATTCACCCATTTTTTAGTCATTATAATCTATATACCTCTAAAATTAGTATTTTCCAACCATTAGAAACATAATATTCACTTCCCCTAAGTCAAACACCTCTATTTGATTCTTGGAATTTGATATGTTACTCATAAAAAAATATTTTATTATAGAAAACACAACACTAATAAGTTCTATCAAATAAAAATCTTTGTTTTTTAAAATATAAATTATCCAAATTCCCACATTGAACATAATTTCAATTAGAAATATAATTATATTTTCCATATTTACCATGATTAAAATAATTAATCTTTATCATTGACATACCATTTGTTTTATCTATGATATTATAATTCTTCCACAACAGTCTACTAGTAGATATTTAAGAATTTCTAGTAAAATTATAATTGAGTGTCTCCTCCCTTTTGAGATAACTAATAAACTTGTTACCTTTCTTATAACTTCATCCGCCATTTAGTTACACATTTTTTCCAAATAAAATATTTTAGAGTAACATAGGAAAATATAAATCTCTATTTGTATCAATGGAAACTTATTCAGTTTATTTTGAATTATCAATTATTTCCTTAATATATTTTTTTAACAAAATTTGATTACATTTATTGTGTTTTTTGGTATCAATCAACATCAACTCAAATGTATACACCTTTTTTTAACAATAATATTTATTATTTTAATCTCATGTATCATGTCTCTTTATCGAACAATTTTATTTTGATCACCCATATTATATGAGAACTATATTACCATGAAAGAAATATATTTTTATTATTATTCATTTTGAGAATTCATGGATGAATCATTATCTTTATATAAATCAATAAACTCAATGTCATGTTTTTTAATTTTTTTCATGCTTGTAAAAATATCCATATAGATTTATAATTTCTTTTTTGTCTCATAATTACTAAATTATTTTTCTCTACTTCATCCATAATCTACTACACTAGATGGATCATTAGATTGTTTTTATTTCTCCATAAATTCTCTATGAACATCATCCTTCAAATCATCTTCCTCATGTTAACTTTCTTTATTATATAGTGTAACACTATTTTCTGATATAATTTTCATTTTCATGAAGCATTGACATTCTCATTTTATTTAATTTACTTTCATATTTTTTAACATCTTACAACCATGTTTCATTTTTTTGACCTTTTAGAATGATCTTCCACTACATATTCTTATTTTTAATAAACAAAAATTACCTAAATAATATACTAATGTTACATAATTAAAAAAAATTAATCATTACATTTGATTAAAAATTTTATTATTATAATACTTTCGAAAGGATTGATATGAACACATAAATACCCATAGTATTGTATTTTTCATCAGTTTACTCCTAAATAATATTGTTTGGTTCACAGTGGTTTATACAATTTGATGCTTCAAAAGATAAATTATTGTATGATTTTCATTTACCCCTTTAGGAAACCTCTCTCCCCATCACATAGCGTACCAAAAATAATTTAGTTTATTAATGTTCCACTCATCCATTTCATGATTCTATAGGTATAAATATTTACATTGAATTTTTTCAAGAGAATACTCCTTTATTTGTTAGTTACTAAAAATTTCTTACAACGTTCTCTTTAACTATTAATAATGATTAAAATTTGCTTCACCCAAATTAATAATTCATCCACCATATAGTATTCTCTCATTTAAACATACTAAAATTGATCATACCATGATTTAAACCATAAATCTATAATATTATTACCTCATTCATATATATCATTAAGTTCCCTCTAAATTTATACTTCTATTTTAAATCCCATAACTCATGTCAAATAATTATCCAAGATGGATGAAATTAAGGAGTTTAATAATCTTCCAATAGCATCAATATTCTTTAACTTTAGAAAATTATGGTTCATCCATATTTCAAGAATATATAAAATATTACTTATGATGTGAAGAATATTCTATCAAAGAGACACCAAAGAAATTACTATCCTATCCTTCCATAAATGAAATAACATCCCAACCATTATAGAGAATAATATTTCTATAGATCTCATTTATAAAAACATATTATCAAAAAAACTCCACCATGGGACTATACCTATTTTCAGTAATTCTTTTTTATAATGTATTAGTCCATGGTTAGACTAGGTCACCAATTATTAGGGTTCTGAATAATTAGTTGTAAAAAAATCTCAAAGTACACTTATATTCATTGATTTGTGTGAGAGGGTATGAAATGAAAAAAAAAATATGAGAAGATGTATAATGATAAATAACACAAATGGTATAAGGTTTTTACAAGGTTCACTCACCCTTATTGTCAATTTCATAATCCTTATATAATAACAGTTGTGATCCCACTATGCATGTTCTTATCTTATTATAAATTATAAAAATAAATAGATATGTAATGTTATCCTAAATTGGATTATGATAATGAAATTTAAAAATCCATAAGTAAATCTATATTTTATTTCCAACCTCTAGTACGTATACAAATGCATCAATTTTTCACCCATGTTCACCTCCAAGGTCCAAGAAAAATGCTCCCTTAAATGGGTGAACTTTTATAAAAAAAATTAATAGCCTTTTCCATCACCATTTTTATCACAACATGTTCAATGAGACTCATCGCTTATTTAATTGAATATAACCACCAAAACATAGATGGGTTAGCCATGAAATATTTCACTAATCAAACAATATAAAAAAATATTTTCTATATATTCTCTTTAGAGGTAATTTCCCTCATGTTATTTCCCTATTTTTGTTATATATTTATTTCAAACACCTCAACATAATCTAGATTCCAATTGTACATAAGGAATTGACATTGACAAAAATTGATCACTGAAATGTCTATTACATCATTCGATCCATGTTTAAGAATACCACGTTTTGGATCAGGTAGAATATACAATCAGATTTTAATTTTCCTTTATTTGCGTAGCTCAACACTTATATTTAGATAAGGAATGTAAATATAATCCAATACAGAGATAAATGTTCTTTTTTAATATGTGTTTAAAGGACCTAGAATTTTCGATGAATCCTAAATGAGAATTTAGAGTATTAGAAATTGAAAACTTGTTTTCAGGAGAGGAAATAGTAGTAAAATGGTTTTGGTGCATGGTTTGATAAATTATATGGATGAACTTTTAGGGATTATCCCATGGAATGCTTACACTGCATGATCCATGCACTGTTTTTCAAACTTTATAGAAGCTGTTCAACGGGGTATGTTCCTCATAAAATGGCTACTGCATGGGCTATAAATTGTTTTTCAAACTGTGTAGTTGTCGTGTGAGGTATCCTATCCCTTGGTAAATAGGTGTACATGTTTGGAACATGGTTTTTAAAACCATATTTTAAAAATATTAGGCTTTTAAAATATATGAGAATTATAATTTTCTCTTCCTTTTTTAATGCACCCTCTTTTCTTCTTCACTTCACACACAAGAGGGGAGGGTTGTTCGATCTCTTCCACCTATCCTCCTTCATTGGAGATATATATTCTATTTGAACACCATTTCAAGTGTCATTCATTTAATTTATGTTTATTAATGAGTCTATAACTCCCCCTTCCTCTTTTATTGTTTTTTCCATTTCTTGCACAATCTTTATGTGATATAATTCACCCTATTTTCAGGGTTCTTTTCCATTTCATAAATTTATATCAAAAATATTCAAATAAAATATCTATATTGGAATAGCATCCTTAGTACAAGGTGGGTAGTATATATCATGATACCTAATGTCATTTTGATTTATAATTTATAAAGTTGTGTTATACATCATTTTCTCTATGAATTTACATTAAAATTTGAAATTAATTAGTTAAGACCAATTGCATTAAATTATATTAAATTTATTCTCCAATTTAAATCATTGGAGGTTGTTCAAATTAACCCAAAACACCCCATTGGTGTGAGTTTTTTCTTTACCTTGACCTTCGTGCTTGTCTACATAAGTAAATAACCCTCCTTAAATTTTACATAAAATAATTATAATCATGATGTATTTTCTATTAAAATATCACTTCTTGTGGTGTGCTTAGTTTTCCCTTATGTAATGGATGAGTATCTCAGTTTAATAAATTGTAATGATAACCACGCCACTTTTTTTAATAAAAAAACCTATGATGTTTTCATTCATTATTAACTGAATGGGTATTCAATTATATTTATTAAAATGATAAATGGGTGTTTCCCTCTTTAGTATAGTTTAATTATAATGATGAATTCTACGGAAATGGACTCATAGTTAACCGTATATGAATATTTGATATGGAATGCTTATAAATATGGCCATCCTTATTATAAAATTTTAAATGATTAAATGATATATTATCCTTGAATGATACTTGAGTATCCTTTTCATGGAACTCCTCATATGATCTCATAGGATATATGAATTTCCACATGCCTTGAGAAATATATGGGTTTTTATTTCATATAACTCATTTTATGGGATCATAGGCTAAAATAATTTTTACATGCTTTGAGCGAAACTTGGGCATCCATTATATGGAATTACATGGATGGGTTCATATGGAATTTTGAGGTTATGATTGATACTTGGGTTTCTTTATTACATAACACCATGGACGGTCTCAAAAATTAATAGTATTATATAACTCCATGGTAATCACTTGGGTAAATCTTTCCAAAATTACCTGGATGTTCTCATAGTATGAATGATTTATATCATGAATGTTTATGATTACATATGAATAGTGGTATATTTTATGATAGTTGTTCTAATTTGATTCCTTAAGTATATGCCTAGAGTCCTTAACTAGAAAATGATCTTATGTTTGGTTATATGTGACTAACCAGAACAAATTCATGGTTTTAGAGACTCCCTTTTAAGTACACTTGAGTTATACATCGGTTCGTGGAAAGTACTAATTATTTACATGTATTTATATATATGTTATTATATTCATAGTACATATATAGACATGTATGTATATATGTATGTTTGTATTCACATGGTGACTTTTTTCAAAGATATTTCTTCTTTGGCTGAAGAAGTTATGGTTGGCCAGGCGTCACTAAGGAACTTGATGTCAATTTATATAAATTTATTTATTTAATCACTACTTCATTTATTATTCCTTCACACTACTGTATTTTATATTCATAGACTGGATAGCTTTAGACACCATTGGTGGGATTTTACTAAGTACATCTCACACTCTATTCATGCCACCATTACCTCGACGTACTTGAATTGACAATATGTTGGATGTTTTGGTTTATGGTTTATGATTGTGTTGTTAATATGGACATAGAAGATTAGTAGGATAAGACTAAGCCAGAACTCTGGATTCTCATGGAGATGACACCAGATGATTTTATTCTTTTCTTGGTTCATGTATTGTATATTATCACCTAATGTATTTTTACTACTTTAGATTATGTATCCTCATCTTGACATGCATGCATAGTTTTATTTTTCTCATTGGCCATATTTTTTATAATTTATTTCTATTTTTCACTTATATATTATTTATCTACTTATAATGTTTGTTTACCTATTTTATATTACTATTTTACCATGATCATGAAGGTATTGTCTCCCCACCATACTATAATTAGACTCTCTCAACAAGTTGGTATCCTCTACCGTACGGTGAGATGCACTTGAGGACTAAAGAAAAACAAGCTTAGGTAACCATTCTAAGTGGGTCTACAGTCGAGATTCTAGAAGTTTTATCATTGGTGTTTCTTTTCCTTTTATTATTAATTTTTTGGTATGGCATGCTGGAGACTATGAATGTTTTGGAATTTTTTAAATAGTTGTGTTTTTTTATCAACCAACACATGGGAAACGATGAAGTGGATTGGGATGGGATTGTAATTTTTGATGTTCATTGTTAAATTTTATATTGATTCAACCTTCAGTGAATAAAAAAACCATTGTTACTTATTTATGATATTTATAGTATTTTATCCTTAGCCTTTTATGTCATGAAATTAGAATTCCTTTCATCACTATAGGCATATAGGGATTTACATGCCTTTCATATTCGTTTCCATATAGTTTCATTTATATATGTTCCGGTAGTGATTTATTCAACATCCTTTTTTATGACATCAAGTGTAGATTCATAGAATGTTTACTTATACATAATTTTTATGTGATTATAGTGGTATGTTTTTCATGTTTATTTTTTACAGTTATTGGGTGTTTCAGAATTATGTATAATCCTACCATAATTACTAATGTTTAATTATTGTCATAAAATGACTTGTTATAATTGAAATACCTTATACCTTAAGTAAAATAACCAAATTAACCTAATTGGTATCCTACTATATAGTATCATAGTGTAATTATATTTGAGAAACCAATTATAAAATGTTTTATCCATGGACGAATGTTTACCTGGGATGAAACATAATGGTTGCGATTAAAGAGTAGAAAGTTTTCAATCTATAAAGTGTATGGGAACTTTATAAATTGGAAAATTATAACCCATATAATTGACCCATCATATATGAGTTTGACATACCTTGAGACCATTTTATAAATTTAAAATCCTATAAACCTTAAATATTATGTAAATTGGTTTCTTATAGATCTTTTAATTCACTCGACCCAAGTAGGTTGATCTTGACCTTTCGTGGTTATGTGATAGACTTAACTAGACCCAATTAGGTTTTTAATGGTTCTAACTTCTTATTAAATGAACCCATTAACGGTGAGTCAAATATATTTATGTTTTAAATATAGTTCAGTTTTATTTAAATAGAACCTAGAAAGTGATGGACCCATGTAGTTCACCCATTTCCTTTATATTCCATAGTTCTTAAACCCCATTGGGGTATACTCATAATATATAAGGATGGTTATTTAAAGTTTATGTGGTCATTAATATAGTGTAACATAAAAATATATTTTGATCTTACTGAACAAGTACCTCAAACTATAAAATAAATTTTATCTATTTTTTAGCTTTACCATTATGTGGCGTTAGTTAATTAAAATGCAAATTAAAACCTAAAGGATGATTTCCTTTATAGATCAGGATTAAAATTTTCTTTAACTAAACTAGTTGTTAAGGATTATTAAAAAATAAATGATTATTAAAATTTATTTTATAATAAAAACTACATAATATGATAGGATATCTATTAAATATTAATCTTGAAAAGGAAGTTTGATATGACTTGCTTGTGTACCTTGTTGAGTTAGCTAAATTAAGTGCCAATCACTTTTTTTGTATTAATTACACTATCTATATTTAATTTCAGACTAAAATATGTTTAAAATAAATGTTATTTTTTTATTGAAACTTAAATGAAACCTTAATGAGTTTTTCGAGCTTGGATCCCCATGTTAGGGTTAGCCCTACATTGTTCCTCATTGAACTTTTGGGATATGAATGTGGATGTTTCCCATGAGTCCTAGTTAAATTAGGTTTTGTTGAACTAAAATAATAGGTGGAAGATCATAGTTACCTATTTAGCATGACCTATATATATTTTTAAATTTATGGTTTTTATGGGGCTATTCTGAGGTAGGTTGTTCCCTCATAACATAAAACCTTGCAAAATGATTGAGAACTATTTCCAATGTGTGGTGTCGCTCAAGTGTCAGTTGTCCCGAGTACGACTATTAGTTCAAAAACAAAACCCTTATTGGATAGGTGTTCATGTGATTTTTTTAATATTTTAAGGTAATAATCATCAAGTAATACTCTGTATTATGTGGTTTAGATGTGCCTAGGGTATGGTTGGCTGCTTAGTATGTTATGTGACTTGTATTCTTTTTTTTAGTTATGGATGACTCAATATTCCATCAGACTAATTTTAAAAATATGGGATAATATAACTCTATGTTAGGATATTATTAATATCCATTAGATACTGGGATTCTTACCTCTGATAGGCCTATGGGTTGTTTCAAATTTTGTGATGTTGATTTGACAAAAATCAGGGTAGTATATGTTGATATATGTGGTACCTATAGAGTTGATAAAATGGGTTAAAAAACCCATATGTGTTCAGTGGGATTCATTAAATACTTGAAATTATATACTTTGATAATAGATCATCTCTGAGTAATATTTACCCAAGTATTATAGGATATTTTTTACAACCTAATGATTGGGACAATGTTGTAAAAGTACTAAGTGTCATATCATCGGCAATCATGTTGATTAGGCTTTTACACTTGATGTTATAAAACACATGGATGTAACATGGGTGGAGTGGCACACAAAATTATAAAGCTAAATTTTATTTAGTGAACTTTTATGTAGCTGGTTTCTTTCTCTTTTCATGTTGGCACTTGATAATAGTGCGTTTTTCACATCTAATACTTGCAGTCAGTGGTTGATGGAGCGTGTTCTATGGGATGATTTTGATTTTCAATAAATAATGACTAGTACAATCATACGGTGGGAGTTTCATTTAAATCATGGGAAAATTGTGTTTTTCCTTGTAGGGGATAAAAAATATTGAAGGTCTATTTTGGAAATGGTTAGTATTTCTTTTGAAATGCCTATGTGGAAGGAAAGTTTAGTCATGTGTTGGTTCTTGAAAGGTAGTAGGATGATGAGATTGTTTGTTATGTATAAAACCCCTGTAAATTAAATTAGTCAGAAATGGACATTGGTGGTTATGATTTAGTGATCATAGAGTACCTTTCTTGGTAAATACATCATGGTCAGTTATAGATGACGTGTCAAATGGATTAGACAAGCTCTTTTAAATAAAAAAAAACTAGTTTTGGTTTGACTAATTATTATATGTAGTGGGATATAGTTGATTGGGAATCATACCAAGAACATCGTCAATAGAATTTTCTCAGGTCCTCTTAGTAATTCTTGTTACCCCCTTAGTGTGATATTTTATTAGTGATGATAATGTATCATATCACGATATCAACTATGAGGAACTGATAGAGATTCGGTTATATTCCAAGATCAAAAAAGAAATTAAATTCCTTGTTTCATCATGAGATGGTCTCATTGTCATGTGTGCTCTTGAATTTTGGATATTTATTGAGACATGGTTAGTCCTAAGTGATATTTGGGGTCCCTATTAGGAATTCCTTAGAAGGACTCATAGACACCAATTGACTCTATTAACCAGATTGTTGTTGGGCTTGGTCTATGTTTCGATGAGTGGACGTTACAACTATGTACTAATGTCTCACCTTTAAATTCCAAAATATGGAAAACCTTAGATGACCTCATTGAACTGTTGTTTATGATTAAGATTTTACCCTAGACATTATTAAATCTATTATGGGATGTTTTAAGAGTGATGGACCTGGAGTGTTCGGTCAGGTATACACCAATGTTCACGCTAAGACACAACAACTCAAATGAACATTTTGGGTTTAGACATCCCTAGAAGTTAGATATGATATTCAGTGGATGTGATAAAAGTTAGCATGAGGTTCCTTGGTAGAGGGCATTGTGTTTTATTTTTTTTGATATAGTGACATTCTAATCTGAGCATTTGGAGAATATTAGGATGATCATGACTCAACTTTCATTCCTCTATTTCCATTAAAAACAGTCAATGAGTTACTACTTCATGGAACGTTATCGGTATGAGGTGAGTGCAGTAAATGTCAGCTGAGTTTTTTCATAAAGATTTAGATAAACCTAGATAAATGATTAATATTGGGATTCGACCACTCATTTTATCTAGAGATCATTAAAAGATAGTCTCTAGAAAACTGTGCGAATGATTAAGTAGAAAATTTCGATATGGGAGATATTGGGGCTCAGAATTGGCTATTAAATGCTGGAACCTTTGGTGAGGGGAGACAAAGAATATATAATTAAAAATATTACAACATTGTCATGTCTCAATATTGATGGTATTGAGTATGAACCATATTGATGTTCAGTTTACAATATTCCCATAGGCTTGAGTTTTAATATATTATGTACTGTATGCTTAAAGGGATGCTTCATAGTGTGTTGGGTTTTGG
Organism: Viscum album; assembly: GCA_963277665.1. Taxonomy (NCBI): domain Eukaryota; kingdom Viridiplantae; phylum Streptophyta; class Magnoliopsida; order Santalales; family Viscaceae; genus Viscum; species Viscum album. Next base: position 1,797,051,537 of record OY728137.1, read on the forward strand.
AAACACAATGCACCAATCTAATGAAACGTCATGAACTAAGTAGTTTGGGTGATGATTTAATTTTTTCTTCAAGGATTATTGGGGATGAGAAGTTTTAAGGTCGTTATATTTTATCTTCTTGTGTTTTAGACTTGGTGGAATTTCTGAAGGAATTTAAATTTTCTCTTTTATGGATAGGTAAATTATTAGGTTGGGATTCAGAATATAAATTTGAGCCTATGAACACTTTAATGTGTTCTATTTAGATCTTTTTTAGGGCCATATATGTTTCTCATAAATAAAGATGATTTTCGGTAGCATCAGACCTCAAAAAACAATTTTGGGAGAGGAAATAGTAGGTACACTAGTTTAGTACACGGTTTTTTAAATTGTGTAGTTGATTGTGTGGGGTATTTCACTTGTATAGTGGATACTTCTGGAGTTACACAAGGTTTTTCAAACTATTTTGTAGCAATTTAAGGGGTAAAATCCCTTGTAAAGTAGTTATGCATGGTTTTTTCATGAATTTCCAAACCATGTGGCTTTTAAAATTGGGGAAATGATGATTGCCCCTTCCTATTTTAAATCCTCTCCTATATTTTTTTTCTTCTCCACAAGGACATCAGGGGAGGGAATATTTAAATCCTCATCCTCTCCTCCTTCCATGGATATATCTCATCCATTTGGAATCCATTTTTAGTGTCGTCTGTCAGGTTTGAAATTTATCAGTTACTCTACGACTCATGATTCCACATTTTCTCAACGTAACACCCCGACCCCAGTTACCCAGAATCAGTGCATTTTTACATAAAATTGGCATGATAAAATGATTCATATCTCTAAAGATATATCATTTTAGTATCCATGGATTCACTAGATACATATATAAGTTTTACATTACATTATGAAATAAAAAAACAACATTGTGTCCACTTTGAACACTCTTTCATCCTTAGCCTATCCCTGCAGGGGAACCATAAAATACATCTTCACATCTTGGGAAAAATAAGACATATAAAGGTGTGAGATCATATGCTCAGTAAGGATTAAAATATAGTGATAACTTTCATAAATATTCATAAACATTTAAGTAAATGTATAATATTAAAACAAAAGCCGTTTAAACTTAAACTTCAGGATAATATGGAAAAGATAAAATCAAATAATGATGGAATGCATACTTCCAGACTTAATAACAACATATTCAAGGCCCTGTGCCAAGGCTAAATGTAAGATTTTGTCAAAACCTTGTGCCAAGACACTAGTTTTTTTCATGAGACCTACTGATGCATCTAGGAGCTATAGCGGGCTCCACCCATCACTTACCAAGTCCAATGCATTCCTCATATGAAAAGGTATAAACATAACATAAACATTCGTGTTAAAACTAGCATAAAAAATCTCAATACTTTATCCATAAACTATGAATGGTATAATAATAACACATCCATAGTCAAACATATCACAAAACCTTCAATACAATATAGAATATTGGTATCATAATAAATCAACTTCAAACAAGCTTAAAATCGATTGAAGGATGTTGACATAGATGAAATAAATACCTTTTTAGATAAATATCCCTTTATATTTTGTAATCATTTAAAAGTAATATAGTTATAAAAACAGTTATTTTGAAAATATTCTTATAATATTGTATAGGAAGCTTCGACAATGTTATAATGGTGAAAAATAGCCTCACCCGCCGTATAAGTTAAAAAATACATTCTTACCTTAATTCGTCAAAAAGGTCATAAAGTACCTTGTTTGGAAAATGATGGAAAGATTCCTCTAAAAACATTTTATAAAAAGTTAAACAAGGGTATAAATGTCTTTAACCCATATTATATGAAATAGTAAAAAAAATGAAATACATTTTTAAGAAACCTGGATGTGGATGATAAAGAGGTCCTGGTAGATACTTACGTTAAAACAAACTCAGATAATAAAGAGATTGTTAAATTAACCCTTACCATGTACTTTTCCTTGGTCAAGGGTAATTTAACCTCTTTTATAATAGTAAAATCATTGTTATTAAATTATTAAAGAACTATATACATGAATACGATATCATATATGACCCTCTAATATTTCTTTGTTAATAATATTTCAGTAGTATCATCATTTCAGGTGTTAACATATTCGTTTTACATTATATGATTGGTTACGTAAGCCATGTTTTGTTATGGATTGGATATATTTGATTCATATACAGAATTATATTATGTTCATAAAAATTATTTTTAATCATAAAATGAAGATTATTTTTGAATGATTATGATGGGGACTGAATCTCATCGTGTTCGTGGAGATAGTAATCCCTACGTATGCACGCCCAACAATATCATTATATTGATAGTGAAATCATATGTAATTGGATATTATATCATATATACATAATCAATAACATGTTATATTTATTATTTACATCATTTATACTCATTATTATACCCATCCAAATAATTATGTTTTTGAATAACAAACTACACCACGATGTGGAGACTATAAGCCTTACATAGGCACGTATGGTGACTTTGTCTTTAATATGATGGATAGAATAATGAATATGGTTGTAACATTTTTATAATAACATCAAATTTTATAGAAGATACTGAAGTTATTATTTAGAATGGAAACAACAAAGAAAGAGGAAGTGGAAGACGAAAATAACTTGAAAGAGGTGATGAAATATTTACCTCTTCTTTGGGTTCTTCCTTTTGATTTGATCAAAAGGACTCATTAGGCTGTATTTCTGACCAAAGGAAGGAAACTAGGATAAAGGTAGGAAATTTGGGAGGATATTGGGGTAGGGGTTGGCCGAGCCAAATAGCTTTGGAGGTGTGAAATTAAGAGAAGGGTAAGTACTATTTTATATGAGTGGTGAGGGTCACTTTTGGAAAAGCTTGAAATATTATTTTATAATAAAATAATTTTCATTTCTAATGGATAAAAAAAATTATTAAAAGTATAAGGTGTGTAAGGGTCTCAAAAATCTCAACCAATAGGTTTTAGACAGGTTTAGGTCACTATATTAACCTTATCTTTGATATTTAACTATTAGTTAAATAGTTTGACATTTACCATGTCTCTTTGTATTTTTATATTATATGGTTAATAAACTTACTAAAAACATACAAGATAACCAAAAGTGGTTCATTATTAATATATATAACCTTATAAAAGTCCTTTGGAGGAACCTTATATTTTTAGAAATATTATATCAATTAATAACATAGTATTTGTTTTAAAACCACAATTATGTCAATTTTGACACTATTTAGTATTTGGTTTTTGTGAAAATCATAACAGCATGATTACATAGAAAAAAAATTAATCAAATATATAATGTCATATTAACCTATAAAATTAGTGTAATTCATCAAAAATCTCAAATTACATTTATTTGGATATTTATAATATCAATTATTTTAATCTTTCATTAATATGGTAATTATTGCATCATTATTGTGTCATAAATAAATTAAATAATTTAATGTCTAAAATTTATAAATAAAATACCATTATATGTAAAATATTTTTAGCTTTCAAATTAATATTTATAGTTAAATTTATATTGTGTGTAACCCTATATTAAAAATGGTTTGGTTATTAAACTTTGAATTTAACTCTTTTAACCCTTCTTTAAATAATATAATAATAAATGTCCTAATCTAATCCAAGTGGACCAAAGGGGATCATATTTTATTCCTACGGTTGTTTTTGGTCGAATTAAACTTATCCAATATAATTAGGACATGTGTTAGGGTAATCATAATATCATTTTTACCCTCAATTACCATATTTACTTTTAACTGTGGTAAATAAAAGTCAAAAGTTGTTATTCACCAAAAATTATTTTCATCTTATTGAACCACATTTTACTTACTAATATCAACCGTGTCTCTCATATTTTTTACATTAAACTGACAGAATCGGTAAAATTAAGTTTTATTCAAATTTGCAAATGCTCCTAGGAGGTGGGTAAAAGACGGTAAAAAGATCAATAAAATTTTTATATATCTAAACTTATTATAAAATGACTCCAATGAATTATATACAAATTATATATGTACTATGTATCTATTTTGACCTAAAATAAATTTAAATAAAATAAATAATTATTTAAATAAAAAATTTAGTTTTAACCAATAACGCAGTGTTTTTCAAAATTCATCAATAATTGAAAGTTTTCAAAAAAATATCAGAAATCCACCCTAAGATAATTTCGATATTACAAATTAAAAAAAGAAGTCTATTTTGAAAAATAAAATTTATCAAATTTCAGAAAGTGGGTATTACTATTCATAACGGCTAGTTTGATTGGTCGCAGTGTGTTAGAATCTCAAAGTCGCGTACAATGCATGCTATTGAATTATTCAAAGAGAAATATACCGTGAAATATTGGGTTATTGCATTCATCCCTCCTTCAAATAATTCTATCCTCGAAATTTATATAATACTACCGCACAAAAATATTTGGGTGGTTCTTCATCATAAGTTCTCTTCTGGTTCCCACATTGCCTCTTCCATCTTATGGTTTCTCTATAGAACTTTTACCAGATGAGTCGTTCAGTTTCTCAGCACTTGTTCTATTATATCAAGAATTTTGTCAGTCTCTACACAATAAGAAAGATCAGGTTCCAGTTCAATTTCCTCATATGTGAGTACATGCATTAGGTAAGGCATGTATTTTCTTAACAGTGATACATGGAACACATCATGAACTTTGGAGAGACTTGGAGGCATTTCCAAAAGATAAGCTACAACTTCAATTCGTTCATGAATTTCAAAAGGTTTGATGTACCTGGGACTCAATTTACCCTTCTTACTGAAACGTATAACATCAATCCATGGAGATACCATCAAGAAAACATGATTACCTACCTGAAATTTCATATCCTTCCTTCTGTTATTGACATAGCTCTTTTTCCTACTTTGAGCTGCTTTGATGTGGGTTTGCATGACCATCACTTTTTCTATCGTTCCCTCAACTAGTTCTGGGCCTACGAGTTTTCTTTCACCAACATCATCCCAACAAGTTGGTGTGTGACATCTCTTTCCATATAACGCTTCATAGGGTTCCATATGAATACTTTAATGTAAGTTATTGTTATAGGAAAATTCTAACAGAGGTATATATTGATCCCACATACCTTGAAAGTCAAGTGAGAAATATCTCAACATTTCTTCTAATGTTTGAATAGTCCATTCTGATTTTCCATCGGTTTGCGGGTGGTAGTCAGTGCTCAAACGAAGTTCAGTATCTAGAGCCTTCGAAAGAAATTTCCAAAATATTAATGTAAAATGGGGATCACGATCCTAAACAATCGATAAAGGTACTCCATGAAATCTTACAACTTTATTAATATATAGTCCTTCCATATGTTCAAGGGGTAAATCTTATCTTATAGCATGAAAATATACTGACTTGATAAGATGATAAAAATGTCCCATATTCCATCATTCCTTCTAAGAGTCTTTGGTAGCCCCATGACAATTTTCATCATAATATTATCAATATTCTACTCAGGTATGGGAATAGGTTGAATGAATCCTCAAGGTTGTTGCCTTCTATCATTAACTTGTTGAAAAACCATACATCTTGACACAAAACCAGCAATCTCCCTCTTCACGTTGTCCCACCAAAAATGTTCCTTCAAATCATTATACATCTTGGTGCTCCCAGGGTGTATAAGGAAATTATAGCTATGAGAATCATCCAATAATTCCATTTTTAGATCATGTATATCAGGAACAAAAAGTATCTTCCCAAATTTTAAAATTCTATCTTCATATATGATGTCACTCAATCTACCATCATTTACATCTTTAATCTTCTTTTGAAACTCCTCATCATTTGTCTGAAAACATTTTATCCTTTCTAGTAAAGATGGCGTGGCAGCCATTTTAAAAGGTATTGATTTTTTTCCTTCCATGGTTATTCCCATATCCATATTTACTATATCCATGAAAATAGGATCCCTTTAAACTCTTATCTTATTCAAAACTCCATGATCCTTTCTTTTCAAAGAATTTTCCACCTTATTTTCCTTCCTCGAGTGGTAGTGTATTATGTAATCATAATCCTTGAGTAGTTCAAGACATCATCTTTGCCTCATATTGAATTATTTCTATTATAAAATATAAGTCAATATCTTTTGATCAGTATAAATCTCACATTTTCACCATAGATATAGTGTCTCCATATTTTCAGAGAAAATATTACAGTTTCTAACTCAAGATCATGAGTTGGATAGTTTTGTTCATGAATTTTTAGATGTCGTGATGTATAGGCAATAACTCTATCATTCTACATAAGGACACAACCAAGTCCTTTATTTGAAGCATCACTATAAATAACAAACCCATTGTTCCCTGATGATAGAGTCAAGATAAGAGCATTGACTAATATTCTCTTCAGTTCTTCAAAACATTTTTCACTCTCTTTTTTACAAAAAAAAATTAACCCCTTTACATGTGATCTTGGTTAATGGGTTTTCCAATAAGGAAAAATTCTAGACTAAATGCTGAAAATAACCTGCTAAACCAATAAAACTGCATACCTCATTTATACTCATTGGTGCTGGCCATTCGTGGATTTCCATGGTCTTTTAAGGATCAATAGAGATTCCATCCTTAGAGACAATATGGCCAAGAAAAGAAATCTCATGAATCCAGAATTCACACTTGCTAAACTTCCCATATAATTCATTTGTTCTAAGAGTCTTTAGAATAATGGGCAATTGATTTTCATGATATTCTTACATTTTGGAGTATACCAAGATATCATCAATAAATACTAATAAAAAGTCATCAAGATATTCCTTGAAAACTCTATTCATTAGATCCATGAAGACATAGGGGGAATTAGTCAATACAAAAGACATTACTATAAACTCGTAATGCATGTACCTGGTTCAAAATGTTGTTTTCGGAATGTCTTCCTTCTTCAGACATGAATAATGATATCCAAATCGAAGGTCAATCTTTGAAAAATATTCATCTTCATGAATTTGGTCAAATAAATCATCAATGTGAGGTAGGGGATTCTTGTTCTTTATTATTATAGCATTGATCTCCCTGTAGTCAATGAACAACCTTATAGATCTGTCTTTCTTCTTAATAAAAAGTATAGGGGATCCCCATAGAGAAACACTGGGGAGAATAAATCCCTTATTACTCAATTCCTATAGTTATTTCTTTAGTTCCAATAATTACATAGTGGTCATTCTATAAGGGGTGTTCGATATGGGCCTTGAACCAGGAATTAAATAAAGGGAAAACTCAATTTCTCATTCTGGAGGATATCCAGGTAAATCCTCTAGAAACACATCAACATATTCTTTCACAATAGGTATGTCCTCTATTCGAACATTTTTTTCCTCGCCTATAGTTATTTCATTATCTTCTTCCCCAATAATTAAATTTAGTAGAGATACTGGGGGTGGATCGAGATAAGAATCAGGTGGTGAAATTTCTGCTATAAAGATAAGGTACTCCTTATCATCATCGAAAATTGTAACCTATTTCTTCTTACAATAAATTTTCACATAATGGTCCAAATGAAAATCCATTCTGAGGATTATATCAAATTCAATCATGGGTGTGATGATGAGATTAGCAGATAAAGAACATTTATATTCCCTAATAAGAACTTATTTACAAAACATTTTTGCGATGATAATTCCCTTAGATCTTTTGACTAACAACTCCCTTATTATGTCAAATTGAAAATATCTAATTTTCATAGAAAACTATTAAGATATGAAACAATCCAATGATTCAGAATCAAATAATGCAATGGATAAACATGAGAAAACCATTAAATTACCTGCCACCACATCTTTCGGAGCTTTAACCTCAGTAGTAGTGATTGAATAATCTTGTCCTTTCTCCCTTGGACTTTTTTGAAATAAGTTTCTTTGGCCCTTATGATATTCATTTTCATAATTCCCCTTTTCTATACAATTGTAGCATTCAACATTGAAAACCTCTTTTCTTCCCCTTACAATCACGAGCTTGGAGGCCATTTTCACCACACTTGTAATAGACTCTCATTCCCTTTAGGAAAGTACCGGGGTGTTTCTTTGCATCTTTACTACATTATAGATATTCAACTTTTCCCTTCTTCCCCTTTTTTCCATTTCCAAAGTGTTCTACATATCTCTTTTTATCTTTCTTTACTTTAAAGTCGTAAGACTTAGAAAATTCCTTTTCTGTCTTGATAGTGCATCAGACAATATATTTGTATGATAAGAAGGATTGCGAGACTATTGCTCGACGGAGAAATGGTTTTAACCCATCAAAGAATCGATCAATCTTACTCCTTGGGATACGTATATAATCTAATGTATGCCTTTCTAACCATTTACAGTTATCCACAAACTTTGAGTCATTCTCATCCTCCTTTTTCCTCATACTTAGAAATTGTCCTTCCATATCTGCTTTCGAGGAAAGTATTTTTCCAAAAAAATATCTTTAAACTCTCTCTATTCCATGTTTGATACTTTTTCATCTTCCTTTTTGTTTTTGATTAATGACCACCATTGATCTGCATCTCCCGTGAGGCGATAAACTACCATGAAAACCTTTTCCCTTTCTCTACTCCACAAATCATGAAATATTTTCTATAAGTAATTTATCCATTACTCAGCAACTAATGGATTTTTACTCCCATTGAATGTTGGAGGTTGTTTCCCCATGTAGTGGTCTAACATTGACCCTCCACGTTTTGAATCATGGTGCTCCATATGAGTAAGGTTATTATTCAGAACCTAAGTGAGTTGTCCCAGTATGGCGATAAGTTGATCAGCACCAGTTGCATCACTAGATCCTCTATAATTATCTTTATTTGGAGGGAAATACCAATATGGATTATGTGCATTTATAAGGTTTCCATTCCTTCCACTAGGTGCCATTTCTAAAAAATGGCATACAATAGATTAGTTCATGAATCGCAATACATAATTCCAAACTTGTAAAATACTTAACATAAAATGAACAGTTTATGGATATAATCCATAATCATAAAAATGTTTTCTTTAAAGAATTTTATACTCATAAACCCTTAATAATGGTTTGAAAAGAAAATTAGAATTATCTTAATCATATCCCACGGGAGTCTTGTAACCAAAAGTGCAGTAAGGCCCGTTTTCGTGCACCAGTTTTTGTTCGAGTCTAGCTCAAAGCAGTGTTTTCAGGTTTTAACCCTAGGTACATCTGTGCTAGAGCCACTTCTACCTAATCGTATCTAGACAAGGATGTATTCCTTGTAAAACTCATAATATCTCTATAATACCAAAATTCTAGGAATTTCTTCTATACTAATCCTCAAATTCAATCTTAGGGTAATGTTCTCCAATCAGAGTTTTTCTAAATCCAGTTTCCAATGTTTGTACTAAACATCCTATGATACCAACTAAAATTCCTCGACCCCAATTACCCCGAATCAGTGCATTATTACATAACATTTTCATGATAAAAGTAATCATCTCCTGAATGACCGATCAGTTTAGTATCCTCTTAAGTACTAAATACATACATAAGTTTTACATTACATCATGAAATAAAAATACAACATTGTGTCCCCTTTGAACACTCTTATATCCATATCCTATCCCTATAGGTCAACCATAAAATAATTCTTCACATCCTGGGAAAAATAAAACATATAAATGGGTGAGCTCAGAAGCTTAGTAAAGATAACAATATAGCGGAAACTTTCATAAATAATCATAAACATTTAAGGAAATGTATAGGACTAAAACAAAATCCTTTTAAACTTAAACATAAGAATAATATAGAAAATATAAAATGAAATAATTCAATTTACTTATTCAAATGGATATTATACTAATCTAATAATCACTTGCAATATCGATAGCCACTTTCATAATGATGGAATGCATAATGCCAGACTTTATAACCACATAGTCAAGGACTTGTGCCAAGACTAAAAATAAGATTTTGTCAAGGCCTTGTGCCAAGACACTAGTTTACCTCATGATACCTAATGATGCATCGAGGAGCTATAGAGGGATCCACTCGTCACTTACAAAGTCCAATGCATTCCTCATATGAAAAGGTTTAAACATAACATAAACATTCGTATTAAAACAAGCATACGAAATGTCAATAATTTATCTATAAACCATGAATGGTATAAGAATAACACATCCACATTAAAGAATATCACAAACCCTTCAATACAATATGGATGATTTGTATCATCATATATTATCTTCAAACAAGCTTAAAATCTATCAAAAGGTTGTTGACATAGATGAAATCAAAACTTTTTTTAGAGAAATATATCATTCAATTTTGAAATCATTTAAAAGTAAAATAATTATAAAATAAAAAATTTATTTTGAAAATATTTTTATAATCTTGTATGGGATACTTTGACGAAGTTATAATGGCAAAAAATAGTTGCACCTGCCGTATAAGTTAAAAAAAGACATTCTTACCTTTATTCGTTGAAAAGGTCATAAAGTACCTTATTTGGAAAATTATGGAAAGATTACTTTCAAAAAAAATTAAAAATAATCAAAAAAGGGAATAAATGACTTTAACCCATATTATAAGAAATAGTAATAATTTTTTGAAATATATTTTTAAAAAACATGGATGTTGATGATAAAGAGGTCCCAATAGATACGTAAAAACAATCTCAGATAATAAAAAAATTGTGAAAATAACCCTTACCGTGTACGTTTAATTGGTCGAGCGTATGGTAACCTTATTTATAATAATTAAATAATTGTTATTGAATTATAAAAAAACAATATACATAAATATGATATCATATGTGACCCTCTAATATTGCTTTGTTAATAATATTTCAGTAATATCATCATTTCGGGTGTTAACTGATTTGTTTTCCTTTATATGCTTGGTTAAGTAATCAGTTTTTGTTATGGATATGATGTATTTGATTCATATAAAGAATTATATTATTTTAGTAAACATTATTTTTAATAATAATATGAAAATTATTCTTGAATTATTACGATGGGGAATGAATCTCATCGCGTTCGGGGAGACGGTAATCTGTAGGTACACACGAGCGACAATATCATTATATTGATGGTGAAACCATATGTAATTGGATAGTATATCATAGATAAATAATCCATAACATGTTATATTTATTATTTACATCATTTATACTCATTATTATACCATTCCAAATAATGAAGTGTTTGAATAACAAACTACACCACGACGTGGAGACGGTAAGCCGTATGTACGCACGTATGGTGACTTTGTCATTCACATGATGGATAGAATAATGAATATGGTTATAACATTTTTATAATAACATCATATTATATATAATATAATGAATTTATTATTTTAGAATATAAGCAACAATGTAATAGGAAGTGGGAGAAGAAAATATCAGGAAATAGGTGATGAAACATTTACCTCTTATTCGGGTTCTTTCTTTTGGTTTCATCAAAAGGGATCCTTAGGTTGGCTTTTCGACCAAAGGAAGGCCTCTAGGATAAAGTGAAGAATATTGGTAGAATATTTGGGAAGTGGTTGACTGATAAAAATGACTTTGGAGGCTTTAAATTAAGAGAAGGGGAAATGCCCTTTAATAAGTGAGGTGAGGGTCAATTTAGAAAAACATGAAATATTATTTTATAATAAAATCATTTTCAGTTTCTAATGGCTAAAAATGATTTATTTCTAGGTTAAGGTAGGTATTGGTCGAAAACCACTCAAACAATAGGTTTTATATATGGTTAGTTCACTATATTAACCTTATCTTTTATATTTAACTCTTAGTTAAATAATTTGACATTTACCATATCTCTTTGTATTTTCATATTAAATTGTTAATAAACATACTATAAACATCCAAGAGAACCCCAAGTGGTTAATTATTAATATATATAACATTATATATGTTTTTTTTGAACCTTAGATTTTTCTGAATATTATATCAATTAATAATATAGTATTTGTTTTAAAAACTCAATTATGTCAATTTTTACACTATTTAGTATTTGGTTTTTGTGAAAATCATAACAGCATGATTAATTTGAAAAAAAAATATTTAATCAACCCTAACATGTCATGTTAATGTATAAAATTAGTGTAATTCATCAAAAGTCTCAAATTACATTTATTTGGATATTTATAATATCAATTATTTTATCCTTCATTAATAAGGTAATTAATGCCTCATCATTGTGTCATAAATAAATTAAATTATTTAATATGTAAAAATTATAAATAAAATACCATTATATAGGAAATATTTTTATATTTCTAATTAATATTCATAGTTGAATTTATATTGTGTGTAACCCAATATAAAAAATTGTTTAGTTATTAAACTTTGAATTTAACTCTTTTAACTCTTATTCAAATAAAATAATAATAAATGTCTTAATCTAATCCAATTTGACCAAATAGGATCACATTTTATTCCTAAGGTTGTTTATGGTCGAATTAAACTTATCCAATATAATTAAGTCATGTGTTAGGGTAATTATGATATCATTTTTACCATTAATTACCATATTTACTTTTAACTATGGTAAATAAAAGTCAAAACTACTATTCACGAAAAATTATTTTCATCTTATTGAACAACATTTTACTTACTGATATCAACCGTTTCTCTCATATTTTTTAAATTCAACTAATATATGTGGTAAAATTAATTTTTATTCAAATTTGCAAATGCTCCTAGGAGGTGGGTAAAAGACGGTAAAAAGTTTAATAAAATTTTTATATATCTAAACTTATTATAAAATGACTCAAATGAATTACATTGAAGGTATTTAGTTATTATGTATCTATATTTACCTAAAATAAATTTAAATAAGATAAATAATTATTTAAATAAAAAAATCGGTTTTAACCAATAACGCAGGGTTTTTCACTATTCATCAAAAATTGAAAGTTTTCAAAAAAATACCAAAAATTCACCATAAGATAATTTTGATATTATGAATTCAAAAATGAAGTCCATTTTTAAAAATAAAATTTATAAAATCTAAAAAAGTGGGTATTACTATTCATAAAGGCTAGTTTGATTGGTCGCGGTGTGTTAGAATCTCAAAGTTGCGTACAGTGAAAGCTATTGAATTATTCAAAGGGAAACTGTTGGGAAAAAATCCCTCAAGTTATCATTGAAGCATTTTTGAGGTGATTGTGTTTGTTGACAAAGTGGACATCTGAGTTGTGATTGTTGACAAAGAGGATTTCATGGTGGAATGTCGAGTTCAAGAGCTGAGGTCAACGATCCATGTTTGATTCAAGAACGTCGATAAAAGGAATGGATGATCTGGAGGCGGTACAAAAGAACAGATACAAGGTGGCACCATTTTCCAGTGTTTGCCAAATTTTTGGGCCTGAAAATCGGCAAATGAAGAAAAGTGTTTTTGGCAAAGGGACTTGCGCGCCGTGGACTAGGAGTATAGGAAACTTGCGCGCCATATGTTTTTCAAGATCAGAAGATCAAAATATGGCTAAGGAAATAGGTTCGCGCAAGTTTGGGAGATGGCCGCGCAAGTGTCTAAAAGGAGAGAAGACTTGCGCGCCGAGATTGGGCCGCGCAGGTGACTTGCACGCCGTCGCGCAGGGTGGTTAGATTGCCTATTAATACTGGACCACCCCTCCTCATTTTTCACTGGAGTTCAACTCAGAGCTCCCGTCGTGCAGGTGTGGTGGTCGCGCAAGTGGTGTGTGTGGTCGCGCAGGTGGGAGTTGCGCACCAGAGGTTGAAGTTGTGCGCCGGTGTTATAAGTTGCGCGCCGGTTGGCAGTTGTGCAAGTGTCAGAGGAGGACTTGCGCGCCCGTTGTGACTTGCGCGCCTATACTTGCGCGCCGAGGTTGACTTGCGCGCCATGTAAGGTTTGTTCCTGCAGTGTTTTTCGGACTGCGTGGAAGCTGGAAGTTTGCCCGATACCTTCGGTGCAAAGAGATATTCATCTATGGGTGAAAGTTTTAATTCAATAGAGCATCTACATACAAGAGAAGATGCATTCATTCATGCAAATAATGAGACCTACAGGTGTAACGACCCAAAATTTCATTAATGGAAAATCTCTCTTGATCCAGTTAAATGTTTCTTTATGTTTTTATATGATGTCAAATTCTTTAGTTTAACGTTAAGATTTGTGACCGTTACTTTTATAGCCGTTGAACAGTGATCATCTGGGTAGTTTAAATATAAGGCTTTAACGAAACCATTTTTACTCAGACAAAGGAAGCGATGGCCTCATCCAGTAGAATTGCCCCTTACGAAGCCCATTTGTCGGAGCTCGGAAAGGAGGTGGCGTCTTTGGGCTTTGCCCTTGACCAAGCCCAAGCTGAGCTTCATCAAGTCAAGCTCGAACGTGATCGTCTACGGGAAAAATGGAAGTTAATAGAGATTACCACTCGAGCGATGTTATCCGAGCAACCCCAAGAGTCTGTCACCATCGCACACCTTACCCTTAGGTCTTATGCGGCTATTTTAAGGGGTTATGTAACAAATAAGTAGCACCATGTTCATGTACATTATTTTTTGTATATAATAATAAATATAATTTCTAGTCATTTTTGATGCATTGTAATTAGTTTTTAAAGTACAAATGATGTTTTTAGTTATTATTTAATTAAGAATTATATTTTATTAAATTAAAGGATTTTTGAATTAAATAATATTTTAATAAAATATTATTATTAATATTAAATTAATTTTTATTAAATATAAATGATCTTATAATTTTATGAATGCAATTAAAATTTTTATTAAGGTTTGAAAGTCATTTCTGTCAAAACCCGTGAATTTTTATAAATGTCGGTTTTTATTTTAAAAGTGAAAATTCACATATTTAGAAAATTATTTAGATAAAATAAATATTATTTTTGGAATCAGGACGTCGAAATTATCCAACGGTGAATTTTTCATAATTTTCTGAGACAGTCAAATTTTTGGGTAAAAATTAAATACCATTTAAATATATAATGTGTTTTATGACATCATAATGACCCAATGATGATGTAATAAAATACTATAATCCTTATGTTCGGCCAATATATGTTTTATCATTAAAATAATGAGGTTTTGGGTTTGTTTGACTCACTTTTCAAAGCATTAATGGAGCCCTCAAGACTTATTCAACACTTTGCCTTTTTAAATTAATTTCCATGGGAGTGTGACTCACCTCCACATAAGCAACCCTAATTTATTAATACGTTCGGACCTTGGCCTTGTAAAATATTGTTTTCCTCTTCCCTTTTCCAGAAACCATGGGCAAATACCATGGGATGGTTTGTGGTTTGGATTATTTTATTATAAGGGGTCCCAAACCTAAATAATAAAGAATTCTCTCACCTTTCCTATATAAACCCACCCAAGCTCCCACTTCCTCCTCACCCAAAGCCCTTGAAGTTCGTCCAACCTCTTCCCTACTCTCTCTAGAATCCTCTCAAGGTGCCCCAAGCTCCCAAGAAGCCTCTCACAAGCCTCTCTCTAGCCTTTGGAAGCACACTTCCAAGTAAGGGTTTTTCTTCCTTTCTCATTTTTGTCAATTTTCTTTAAGTTATATTACCCTTTTAATTTCATTTATGAATGTTGGGGTATGGTTTCGCACCTCTCCCATACTGCCCTCTTATTTTTTTAATGATGGGATACCCCTTTCTCTCTCATTAAATGCCTCCCATGTACACCCGTTACTATGCCGAAATTCCGAAAGGAACCTTTTTCTCCTCTTTTATATTCAATCAATACTTTTGTATCATGAATATAAATTCCATTTCAATTGTTGGGAAATGTATATATATGATCTCCTTACTGTCCATTACATGTAAATATGATGAGGAACCCCTTTCTCTCTCATCAACCTTTTTTATGAATTCTTATGTCACGCCGTTACGCTGCCGAAATCGCACCGATTTTCTAAGCCAATGTCTTTGTGTAGTGAATACCATGCCCATTTCTCCATCAAGGGTATTCACCTTTATGCACATATACATATTGATTGTAAAGTTTCATGTATGAATTCCACATTCCTTTATCGTGGAAGAAATGATTATGTTTTGTGAATCCATGTTTTATGATCCATGTGGCACACTTATGCATGAAATGAAATGTTTAAGAAGGGTGCGCCCTTTATAGCGCTCCAATGCATTGGGTAAAGTATAGTATCATGATACGTCATGTGCAATGAGTGTTGACTCATGCTAATTCAAGTGCAACGAGGGTTTACTCATGCTTCAAGTGCAATGATGGTTTACTCATGCTCCATGTGCAATGAGCCTTGGCTCATGCTAATTCAATGTTAAGTGTTGTTGCCACATTTCCATGTTATGATTATCATGCTTTATCATGCCTTTATGTTCATGTCTCTCTCTTATGCTCTATTGATATGACTATTGCCTAACATGTATTTTACTCCTCATTTTATTCATTGTGTACTCCCTTACTGGGCTTTATAGCTCACCCTTTTCTTATGCATGTCCTCAGGTTATCCCATGCAATGCTAAGTACGAAGGAATGTAGTGGTCATGTAAAGGAAGTTTTCAATAAGGATGTTGTATTTCAAGTTTAAAGTTTTTATGTAATGATCCTAAGCCCCAAAGACACTAAACCTCTCGATCTTCTTTGTTGTATCAAGTGAAGTTTTATGTAATAATGCATGTTTAAGTTGTAATAAAAAGAAGGGTTGTCACAGTTGGTATCAGAGGATAGGTTTAGTTATTTTTAGGATTAGGAAACCCTAGTAAAGCCTTAGATACAAGACTAAGCATAATAAAAACATCCCTAAGTTTTGGTAAATACTAAGTAAGTGTTTTATTAAACAAATACATCCCTGTCTGGATACGAGCAGGTAGAGGCGGCTCTGGCACAGATGTATCCTAGGGGTAAAACCCGAAAACACCGCTTTGAGCTAGACTCGAACGGGAACTGGTGCACAACAACGGGCCTTGCTTCACTCTTGGTTACGACACTCCTGGGGGATATGTTTTGATAAATTCACAATCTTAGTATGAAACCTTATTAAGGGAAAAATGCCCCTAAGAATATATGTTAGAAGGAAGATCATGAAAAGCCTGGATTGAATCCTATAGACTCATGAGTTAAAGAGATTAAAGTTTATTTATAAGTCATCAACTTTTGTCTTTGGATTACCCTTTATGTGTTACCCCTAACTTTCCTTTTATTCCAGCCAATGGCCGGTAATAGGAGAACTCGGGCTAACAACCGTTGTGAAGATCAGTGTGATGATTGTACTTATGAGACGCCCAATCCAATGGGAGTGGGAATCGCGAACTTTGTCACGCTTCTCTCTCAGCTAACTCAAGTTTTGAATAGAAACACTGGTCAAGAGGAACGTTCAACCCCCCCTAAGAAAGAACAAGTCTCTATTGAAAGCTTCATGAGACAAAGGCCTCCTACTTTTAGTGGATCATCCGATCCCACGATTGCTGAACAATGGATCAACTCCATTTAAAAGATATTATCCATCCTCCAATTCTCTGAAAAAGAGAAGGTTCTCCTGGTGGCTTATCGTATGGAGGGTGAAGCTGATCAATGGTGGACGTTGATCAAAAATACGAAGCCTGAGGAGGAGATCGAGGCTTTGGAATGGAGGGTATTCCGGAAGATGTTTTTCGATAAATATTTTCCACGCACCCTCCGTCTTAAGATGGAAAGGGACTTCCTTTCCCTCAAGCAGAAAGATGAGGAATCTGTGGGAACGTACGAGGCAAACTTCATAAGGCTTGCACGATACTCTTCCGACTTTGTCGTTACCCCCGAATGCAAGGTTGACCGCTTCTTTGGTGGGCTGAAGCCTAGCTTGCGGAAAGCATTAGCGATCCATGACTTCGACAGCTATGAGGAAATTGTCCGATGTGCCCTCAAGGTTGAAATGGAGATCGGAGAATCACAGGGGTATCATGGGGACAAGAAGCAGAAGGTGGACTTCAATGCTGGTGGTCCGATGGATAAATCCAACGGCGCTAAGAAATTCCAGCACCCCACTTGCCAAAAGTGTGGCAAGAAGCACCCTGGAAATTGCCTTAGGGGGACAAGAAAATGCTTCAAGTGTGGAAGAGAAGGGCACCTAGCTGTTAACTGTCAGCAAGAAGGACCCACAGCTGCGACAGAGGAGAGGAACGCTCCGTTCGAACCTCAACGCGTTGTTCAATGCTTCAAATGAAAAGAACCGGGTCATTTTGCGAATCAGTGCCCTAATCCAAGGGTTATCGGAGGCAATCAACAACCTCCAAGACAGCAAGGAAGATCTTTTGCCATCACTTCTGCCGAAGTGAACCCCGACAACGAAGTGGTGACAGGTACGCTAGTTATTCATTCAAGAATAGCGAACGTACTTTTTGATTCAGGTTCTACGCATTCTTTTATATCTCAAAAGTTTAGTAGAACAATCCCTGCACCACCACAAATCATGGAAGTAAAGATGTCGGTGAGTACGGAAAATGGGGCAATCATTGCATCCCATGAGTATAAGTCCTCCCCTGTTATAATCTGTGGATTGAATTTCTCGGCGAACCTCGTCATACTCCCTTTGGTGGAATTTGATGCAATTCTTGGCATGGATTGGCTTTCCTTATATAGAGCCAACATAAATTGTCGGGAGAGGGAAATCACACTCCATATGGAGAATCGACCCCCAATTCTTTACAAGTGTCAGGAGGAAGATGAATCTCCTTTAGCTCCATCATCTAAAGCATGGATATTACTACCTTATGAGCACGCATATCTGGCTCAAATGATTAAGTCCAAGGAAGAAACCACCCTTGAAGAAATGCCTATTGTGAGGGAATTCGCTGAAGTATTTCCCGAGGAACTTCCTAGTCTTCCTCCAAGAAGAGATGTTGAGTTCTCAATTGAACTTATACCTGGGGCGCTACCAATATCCAAGAATCCATATAGAATGGCTGTGGTTGAGCTTGAAGAACTGAAGAAACAACTACAGGAGAATCTGGATAAAGGGTTTATACGCCCATGTGCATCACCATGGGGTGCACCAGACCTCTTCGTCAAGAAGAAGGATGGGTCAATGCGGCTTTGCATCGATTATCGTGAACTTAACAAAATCACGATAAAGAACAAGTATCCTCTCCCAAGAATCGATGACTTGTTTGATCAGCTGCGTGGAGCACAATACTTCTCCAAGGTCGACTTGCGGTCAGGATATTATCAAGTAAGGGTGAAGAAGGAAGATATCCCCAAGACTGCTTTTCGTACAAGGTACGGGCACTATGAATTCATAGTAATGCCTTTTGGACTCACCAATGATCCAGCAATATTCATGGACTTGATGAATAGAGTCTTTAGAGATTACCTAGATAAATTTGTGGTAGTCTTTATAGATGATATTCTAATATACTCCAAAACCAAGGAGGACCATGAGGAGCATTTAAGAACTGTACTGGAGACTTTGCGCAAGGAGAAGCTCTATGCCAAGTACAGCAAGTGTGAGTTCTGGTTGAAGGAGGTCTCATTCTTGGGCCATATCATCACAAGCAATGGGATATCTGTGGACCCCTCCAAAACAGATGCAATTGAGGGATGGCCGAGGCCAACATCGGTAACTGATATCCGTAGCTTCTTGGGGTTAGCTGGATATTATCAACGATTTGTGAGGAATTTCTCACGATTGTCCAACCCTCTTACCAAGCTAACTCGAAAGGGAGTAAAGTTTGCTTGGAGTGATGAATGCGAAGAAAGCTTCAAGGAGTTGAAAAGGAGGCTTATCACTGCACCCGTGCTCACTTTACCCACAAGTGGGGAGCTTTTTGTGGTATTCAGTGATGCTTCGAAGAAGGGCTTAGGATGTGTGCTGATGCAGAATGATAAAGTGATATCCTATGCCTCAAGGCAGTTGAAAATCCGTGAGCGAAACTATCCAACGCATGATCTGGAGTTGGCGGCAGTGATCTTTGCCTTGAAAATCTGGCGGCATTATCTCTATGGAGAGAAATGTGAGATATATACTGACCACAAGAGTCTTAAATATATATTCACACAGAAAGAGCTTAATATGCGCCAGAGAAGATGGATAGAGCTCATAAAGGATTATGACTGTTCAATACATTACCACCCTGGGAAGGAGAACAAGGTGGCGGATGCCCTAAGTAGAAAGGATCCAGCAATTCTATCAATGATGAGAATTGAGAAGGATCCAATCTTCTTAGACTTGATGAAGATGGACGTGGGAATCATAAAGAAGGGAACATCATCAATCCTTTCACAAATGATTGCTCAACCATCTCTTTTGGAAAGGTTAAAGGATGCTCAAAAGGATGATGCGAGAATCCAAGAAAAAGTGGAAGCTATCAAAAAGGGAAAATCCTCAGAGTTTAATGTTAATGAAGAAGGAATTGTGCGGTTTGGGAAAAGACTATGTGTCCCATCAAGTTCGGAGCTGAAGAAAGAACTTTTGGATGATGCACATAGTTCAAATTTCTCTATTCACCCAGGGAGCACAAAGATGTATCGAGATCTCCGAGAAAACTTTTGGTGGGATAATATGAAGAAGGAGATCGCCGAATATACATCAAAGTGCCTTCTGTGTCAGCAAGTGAAGGCAGAGAGGCAGAAGTCTAAGGGGATGATGCAACCATTGCCCATACCAGAATGGAAATGGGAGAACATCACTATGGACTTCGTCACTGGACTTCCAAGGACATCCAAAAGCAACAATGAAATCTGGGTTATTGTGGATCGTCTTACAAAGACTGCACACTTCATTGCTATTCGAGAGGATTTCTCTTTGGATCAACTGGCACGGATATATATCAGGGAAGTGGTACGGTTGCATGGAGTACCACTATCTATTGTGTCTTACCGAGATCCAAGATTTACCTCTATGTTTTGGAAGAGTCTTCAACATGCTCTGAATACTGAACTGAACTTCAGTACGGCCTATCATCCTCAAACTGATGGCCAATCCGAGCGGACTATCCAAACACTTGAGGATATGTTGAGAGTGTGCTCAATGGACTTTAAAGGAGGATGGGATCAACATCTTCCTCTAGTTGAGTTCTCTTATAATAATAGTTTCCACTCGAGCATCCAAATGGCACCATATGAAGCCCTGTATGGAAAAGGTGTAGAACACCGGCATGTTGGGATGAGGTCGGTGAACGTAAGCTGCTTGGACCAGAAATGGTCGAAGAAATGGTGGAGAAGGTGAAAACCATTCAGCAGCATATCAAGGCAGCCCAAAGTCGACAGAAGAGTTATGCAGATAATCGTCGATGAGACCTTGAGTTTAAAGTCAGAGACATGGTGTTTTTACGCATATCTCCGTGGAAGAAGGTCATGAGGTTTGGAAAGAAAGGGAAGTTAAGTCCAAGGTACATCGGCCCATTCGAGATTCTTGATCGTGTTGGGGTTGTGGCCTATCGACTAGCACTTCCACCTACTATGGCCAAGGTGCATGATGTCTTCCATGTATCCCTCTTAAGGAAGTACATACCAGACCCTTCACATGTACTCTCTTCCGAGGTGGTACAATTAGAAGACGATCTTTCTTATGAGGAGCAACCAGTGAAGATCTTGGATCGTAGAGAAAAAGTTCTACGAAATAAGACAATGCCCCTCGTCAAGGTGTTGTGGAGAAACCACAAGTTTGAAGAAGCAACTTGGGAGTCGGAGGATATGATGAAGCTAAGTTACCCACATTTGTTTTAGTGTGGGAAAAGGAAAATTTCGAGGGCGAAATTTCTTAAGGGGGGAATGTTGTAACGACCCAAAATTTCATTAATGGAAAATCCCTCTTGATACAGTTAAATGTTTCTTTATGTTTTTATATGATGTCAAATTCTTTAGTTTAACGTTAAGATTTGTGACCGTTACTTTTATAGTCGTTGAACAGTGATCATCTGGGTAGTTTAAATATAAGGCTTTAACGAAACCATTTTTACTCAGACAAAGGAAGCGATGGCCTCATCCAGTTGAATTGCCCCTTACGAAGCCCATTTGTCGGAGCTCGGAAAGGAGGTGGCGTCTTTGGGCTTTGCCCTTGACCAAGCCCAAGCTGAGCTTCATCAAGTCAAGCTCGAACGTGATCGTCTACGGGAAAAATGGAAGTTGATAGAGATTACCACTCGAGCGATGTTATCCGAGCAACCCCAAGAGTCTGTCACCATCGCACACCTTACCCTTAGGTCTTATGCGGCTATTTTAAGGGGTTATGTAACAAATAAGTAGCACCATGTTCATGTACATTATTTTTTGTATATAATAATAAATATAATTTCTAGTCATTTTTGATGCATTGTAATTAGTTTTTAAAGTACAAATGATGTTTTTAGTTATTATTTAATTAAGAATTATATTTTATTAAATTAAAGGATTTTTGAATTAAATAATATTTTAATAAAATATTATTATTAATATTAAATTAATTTTTATTAAATATAAATGATCTTATAATTTTATGAATGCAATTAAAATTTTTATTAAGGTTTGAAAGCCATTTCTGTCAAAACCCGTGAATTTTTATAAATGTCGGTTTTTATTTTAAAAGTGAAAATTCACATATTTAGAAAATTATTTAGATAAAATAAATATTATTTTTGGAATCAGGACGTCGAAATTATCCAACGGTGGATTTTTCATAATTTTCTGAGACAGTCAAATTTTTGGGTAAAAATTAAATACCATTTAAATATATAATGTGTTTTATGACATCATAATGACCCAATGATGATGTAATAAAATACTATAATCCTTATGTTCGGCCAATATATGTCTTATCATTAAAATAATGAGGTTTTGGGTTTGTTTGACTCACTTTTCAAAGCATTAATGGAGCCCTCAAGACTTATTCAACACTTTGCCTTTTTAAATTAATTTCCTTGGGAGTGTGACTCACCTCCACATAAGCAACCCTAATTTTTTAATAAGTTCGGACCTTGGCCTTGTAAAATATTGTTTTCCTCTTCCCTTTTCCAGAAACCATGGGCAAATACCATGGGATGGTTTGTGGTTTGGATTATTTTATTATAAGGGGTCCCAAACCTAAATAATAAAGAATTCTCTCACCTTTCCTATAAAAACCCACCCAAGCTCCCACTTCCTCCTCACCCAAAGCCCTTGAAGTTCGTCCAACCTCTGCCCTACTCTCTCTAGAATCCTCTCAAGGTTCCCCAAGCTCCCAATAAGCCTCTCACAAGCCTCTCTCTAGCCTTTGGAAGCACACTTCCAAGTAAGGGTTTTTCTTCCTTTCTCATTTTTGTCAATTTTCTTTAAGTTATATTACCCTTTTAATTTCATTTATGAATGTTGGGGTATGGTTTATCACCTCTCCCATACTGCCCTCTTATTGTTTTAATGATGGGAGACCCCTTTCTCTCTCATTAAATGCCTCCCATGTACACCCGTTACTATGCCGAAATTCCGAAAGGAACCTTTTTCTCCTCTTTTATATTCAAGCAATACTTTTGTATCATGAATATAAATTCCATTTCTATTGTTGGGACATGTATATATATGATCTCCTTACTGTCCATTACATGTAAATATGATTAGGAACCCCTTTCTCTCTCATCAACCTTTTTTATGAATTCTTATGTCACGCCGTTACGCTGCCGAAATCGCACCGATTTTCTAAGCCAATGTCTTTGTGTAGTGAATACCATGCCCATTTATCCATCAAGGGTATTAACCTTTATGCACATATACATATTGATTGTAAAGTTTCATGTATGAATTCCACATTCCTTTATCGTGGAAGAAATGATTGTGTTTTGTGAATCCATGTTTTATGATCCATGTGGCACACTTATGCATGAAATGAAATGTTTAAGAAGGGTGCTCCCTTTATAGCGCTCCAATGCATTGGGTAAAGTATAGTATCATGATACGTCATGTGAAATGAGTGTTGACTCATGCTAATTCAAGTGCAACGAGGGTTTACTCGTGCTTCAAGTGCAATGAGGGTTTACTCATGCTCCATGTGCAATGAGCCTTGGCTCATGCTAATTCAATGTTAAGTGTTGTTGCCACATTTCCATGTTATGATTATCATGCTTTATCATGCCTTTATGTTCATGTCTCTCTTATGCTCTATTGATATGACTATTGCCTAACATGTATTGTACTCCTCATGTTATTCATTGTGTACTCCCTTACTGGCCTTTATAGCTCACCCTTTTCTTATGCATGTCCTCAG
This sequence comes from Viscum album, assembly GCA_963277665.1. Classification (NCBI taxonomy): domain Eukaryota; kingdom Viridiplantae; phylum Streptophyta; class Magnoliopsida; order Santalales; family Viscaceae; genus Viscum; species Viscum album. The sequence goes on from OY728137.1 coordinate 1,797,075,674, forward strand.
ATTATCCCATGCAATGCTAAGTACGAAGGAATGTAGTGGTCATGTAAAGGAAGTTTTCAATAAGGATGTTGTATTTCAAGTTTTAAGTTTTTATGTAATGATCCTAAGCCCCAAAGACACTAAACCTCTCGATCTTCTTTGTTGTATCAAGTGAAGTTTTATGTAATAAAGCATGTTTAAGTTGTAATAAAAAGCAGGGTTGTCACAACAGGTCTATAAACTGTGAGTGGATTCCTTCCAAGAGAAGTGAGCTTAGGAAGAGGAAGAAGGTGATCCTCTCCACCAGCAGTGAGCCAGAGAGAGAGAGACAGGGAGTGACCATTGGGAAAGCAGTGAGCTGGCCCTAAACATTGTAAAGGCAGTGAGCCTGGGCATAGAAGTGATCTAGCCCGAACCTTGTAATCCACAACTAGTGAAGATTAGTGGAATTTGGTACGACTGGAAACCTGTCGGCGTATGCTCCTTGGACGTAGCCCTTAGCGGTGAACCAAGTAAAATTTTTGTGTCCTGTGCTTGCTTTACTTTCTGTTTATATTGTGCAGTAGGAAAAAGAGAGAAGAGTGTTTTGCTTAACAGCGAAACAAGATCAGAACGGGCATTAATTTTCAATTAGCCATACCCTGATTCACCCCCCCCCCCCTCTCAGGGTATCCAGCCTAGTGGACCTAACAAGTGGTATGAGAGGGAAAGGTTGAAAGCTGTTCTTCTCTCAATGGAGGTAACCAATCATAAAGGGATTCCGATCTTCGACGGATATAATTTTCAGATATGGAAGAATCGGATGCAACACTATTTCCGATCCTTGGGAATGGATGTGTTTTCAGCAGCTATGCATGGTATCACAGCTGATATTAATAGTGGTGCTTTATCAGAAGCTGAGCATAGAGAGTTGGATGCTGATTCCAAAGCAATCAATGTCTTAGGGGGAGCCCTTTCCAATCCTATCTACACAAATGTGATGTCATGCAAAATGTCACATTCCATGTGGGAAAAGCTTTTGAATATATATGAAGGGGACACAAATGTCAGAGAGGCAAAGCTGCAGGTGTTGTGGAACAAATATGAAGATCTGAAAATGAACCCGAATGAATCTGTTGACTCATTATTTGATAGGGTAAACATTGTTGTGGAAGATATGCGAGGTCTTGGAGAAGTCATTGAAGACATAAAGATTGTAAAGCGCATCTTGAGGAAACTTCCACCTCGGTTCAATCCGAAAGTTTCAGTACTAGAAGATAAAGATCCAAAAGAGCTGACATTGGACAATTTGCACAGTACCTTGGTTGCATATGAAATGAGGAACGATGATAATGAAGCTGTGGAAAAGGGGAAGTCTAAAGAGGTGGAATTTAAGGCCATGAAGAAGCTCACGATTGAAGATTCTAATGAAGAAGAAGAGACAGATGAGGTGATGTCATTCCTTTCTTCAAATCTACAAAGGGGAAGAGGAAAGTTTAAAGGTAAACTTCCACTAGAATGCTTTAGATGTGGAAAGGTTGGTCATCTTGCGGCAAGATTCCCCAAGAAGTTTCAATATGATTATGATGATGATGACGTTGAAATTCCCAAAAATAAGACTTCAGCTTTTGTAAAAGGGAAGAAACAATTCAAGAGAAATTTCTTCAAGAAAAAGAATATTCTTTCACAAGAATTTGAAAGTTCAGATGAGTTTGAGGATGAAGAAGTTGATGAAATAGAAAATTGGAGAGATCGTGGGGTAAATGCCTTGGTGGTAATTGTTGGTAGTTCTCAAAAGGTAGAAGAAGCTGATGCTAAAGAAGAAGAAGAAATTGAAGGGAGAATTGATATGGAAGCCGAATTGGAAGTAGCTCTTGAGGAGATAGATGTTTGGAGAGCCAAAACGAAGAAAGCCAATAAAGTGGTTTGTGATGCCAAACTCTATATGCAACAACAGGATGAAGAAAAGTCTGAGCTATTAGAAGATATTGAAAGACTAAAATCCTCAACACCAGAGAGCTCAGAAAATATTTTTGAGTAGAAGCTTAAAATTGAGGAACAAAAGAAGGAAATTGATTGCTTGACTAAAACGGGAAAGGAGCAGGTTAGATGTATCAAAGAGCTTGAAGAAGAAGTGGTCAGTCTGCGACAAAAACTTAAGGATCAAGATAAACTCTTGACCCCCAATGTGATATCCGAAAATCAGGCCATTCAGAAGACAGAGAAGATGAAAGCGGAGCCTAGCAGTTCAGTAGGGAAGAAGTAGCAATTGATATCAGATGTTAAGGTTGTTTCTGGGCTTAGTGAAGAACAAAAATTTGCGACAATTGCAGTCAGACCGCAAGCACTCATCCCGAAAGTGATGGTTGATTTGGGCATAAAACAGAATTAGAATATTCAGAGATCCCAAAGGGGAAATCATAGTGCTGAAATATCACGAGGGAATGCATCCTATATCAGGTGTTATTGCTGTGGGAAAATGGGACATTCACAGTATGTGTGTTCCATAGCCAAGAGATACAGAAGGGAACATGAACAGAGATGGCAGCCAAACAGAGAACGGTTTTCCAGAACACATTTTGAAGGACACTGTTTTTGGTGTGGAGGATTTGCACACATGGCTAGGTATTGCACTTCAACCATTCAGAGAAATGTGTCAAAGCGTAATCAAAATGTTTGCAAGAAGCATATCAATAAACCGACAAGTGAGTTAAAAGTTCAGAACAGATTTGCAGCTCTGCAAGATGAGGGTGGTCCATCATACTCTGAGAAAGAACAGAAGCCTCAATCCATGCTGAGTGTGAATGAAAAAGTATGGACCAAGAAGAATAAAAATGAGAAGGCTGTGGTGGCGGAGATTTCCCTTAAATCATCAGATCGATCTGGTGTTTGGATCCTTGATAGTGGTTGCACATCCCACATGACGGGTAATAAGGATCCTGTTACAGGCATCAAATATGACAAAGAAGGAGTTGTCAAATTTGGAAATGATGAAGGCCTGAAGATTGTTGGCTCAGGGAAAGCCAAGTTTGGGGGCAAAGAGATGAGACGTGCTGATGTCTTGGTAGTAGAGGGTCTCAGTCATAACCTACTCAGTGTTAGTAAACTATGTGACTCTGGGAACTCTATCCAATTTACCAAGAAGATGTGTGTTGTGAAAGGAAAAGATGGAGCAGCTGTTCTGCAGGGAAAAAGGTCAAAGGGAATTCTCTATCTTGTAGGTGGAGAAGAAGATACTTGTCTTTTATCTAGAGAGGAAGAAAACCAGCTGTGGCATAAGCGACTTGGTCATCTATGCCAACCATCTATGGATGATCTCGTTAAATGTGATGCTGCTAGAGACTTTCCCAAACTATCACGTGATCGCACTCATACATGTGATGCTTGTCAACAAGGGAAAATCATCAAAAATACATACAGGCCAAAGGAACAGAAATCAACTAGAGTACTTGAATTGGTGCATGCTGATGTATGTGGACCTATCTCACCACGAGCTATAAATGGGCAAAGGTACTATGTTCTTTTCATTGATGACTATAGCAGAATGTCCTGGGTATTCATCATAACCCATAAGACAGAGGTGTTCAGTTGCATAAAGCAGTACAGAAGGGAATCAGAAAAGATGCTTGGGCAGAAAATTCTGAAGTTTCGTACTGATAACGGTACGGAATTTACAAATAGTCAGGTTGAAAACTATCTCGAGAAACATGTGATAAGGCATCAAGTTTCATCAGTAAGAACTCCCCAACAGAATGGAGTAGTTGAAAGGAGAAATCAGATCATCAACAACATGGCCAGAACAATGCTTATTGATAAGGACCTGCTAGAGAAATTTTGGAAGGAAGCAGTTTTGACATCGGTCTATGTTTCAAACAGGTCCATGTTATGTCCGAAGCAAGGGAAGACTCTATATGAACTGTGGTACGGAAAGAAGCCAACGTTGAAGTACTTTCGAATATTTGGAAGTAAGTGTTTCATTCTCAACAAAGAACATCATAGGAAGTTTGAGGCACGGGGAGATGAAGAGATATTCCTTGGCTATTCCGGGAAAAGCAAAGCGTATAAATGTTTCAACAAAAGGCTGGGAAAAATCATTGAAAGCAATGATGTCACTATAGTTGAAAATGAGCAGAATACTCAACGATCCAGTGAACAGTTCCTGGATGAAAGTGATGATGAGGTAAGCAAACCAGGGGGAGCAGAAGTGGCAGAAGATGACTCAGAAGAAGATACTGATGATGAAGTGGAAAGTGTCAAGTCGGTGTCTGCGAGAAAGCCAAAGAGTCGAGCTGAAATTGATAGGCAGAATATCATTGGTGATCAAACAGCTCCAGTTCAGACTCGAAGAATGAAATCATCACATCAAGCATCATTTTTGTCTCAAGTGGAGCCGAAATTTTTTTTTGATGCAGCTGAAGATGAAAACTGGGTTCAGGCCATGAACGAAGAGCTTGATCAGATTGAGAAGAACCAGACATGGGAGATTGTTTTGAGGCTAGCAGACAAGAATGTCATCGGGAATAAATGGTTCTATCGCAACAAGATGAATGAAGATGGCATAGTGATTCGGAACAAAGCACGACTAGTGTGCAAGGGATACTCCCAGATAGCGGGAATAGATGTTGATGAGACATTTGCACCGGTTACAAGATTGGAGACAATCAGATTATTTTTTGCCATAGTAGTGCAAAGAAAGTTCAAAGTGTTCCAGATGGATGTCAAATCCGCATTCTTGAATGGGGTTCTGGAAGAAGAGGTGTATATTGAGCAGCCAGATGGTTTTCTCATTCATGAGGATGAGAACAAAGTTTGTAGGCTAAAGAAGGCGTTGTATGGGCTGAAACAAGCACCAAGGGCATGGTACTCAAGGCTTGATCAGTACTTGAAGAAGCTTGGTTTCCAGCGTGGAGGAGTTGACTACAACCTCTATTTCAGCAATGACAGTAATCAAAGGATCATGGTGCTAGTGTATGTCGATGACATAATTTTTGGCGGATCAGATGAAGCTCAGTGTAGACAGTTTTCCGAATTAATGAAAAATGAGTTTGAAATGTCAATGATTGGAGAGCTAACATTTTTCCTTGGTCTACAGGTGACACAAGGAAGTAATGGCACTTTTATTTCCCAATCCAAATATGCCAAGGAGGTTCTAAGAAGGTTTGGAATGAATAATTCCAAGGAGATGAAGACTCCAGTTGCTACCCGGATGAGATTATCAAAATATGAGGATGGCAAGGTAGTTAATATCACAGAATATAGGCAAATTATCAGAAGTCTGTTGTACTTGACCGCGACAAGGCCTGATATTGTTTTTTCCACATGCCAAGCAGCGAAATATCAAAGTAATCCCATGGAAAGTCACATGCTTGCAGTGAAAAGAATACTTCGGTATATCAAGGGCACGGTGGACTTCGGCTTGACATACAACGACAAATCTCAGACAGAGTTATTGGGATATACTGATGCAGACTGGGCCAGTTCAGCAGATGATAGAAAATCAACGTCAGGTGGTGCATTATATCTTGGTGGATTGTGTATTTCTTGGTTAATCAAGAAACAAGATTGCATTTCATTGAGCACCGCAGAAGCTGAGTATATTGCGGCCACTCAAGCATGCACACAGTTATTGTGGATGAAGCAGCAGCTTGAAGATATGGGAGTTGAAGTGAATTCTCCGATCGGAATCCAGTGTGATAACTCAAGTGCTATAAAGCACAGCAAAAATCCCATCCATCACTCAAGGACAAATCACATTGAGATCAAGTATAATTTCATCAAGGAGAAGGTTGAGCAGGGCATTGTGAAGTTGGAGTATGTGCCTACAGAGCTATAGGTTGCAGACATTCTGACAAAGGCCTTACCCAAGGAAGCTTTTGAGAGGCATCGACTGGCTCTGGGAGTTCAGTCGATTCCCCGCACTTGAAATAGTGTGGATGTGGGACCCCCCCCCCTCCCCGCGATATGATGTGTTTTTCCCTAATATGCTGATATGTGTTCTCTACTCTGTTACAGACTACAAAGGAGTGTCCTTTGGGTTCGTTGACAAAGGGGGAGAAAAGCAAGGGGGAGACAGTGTGGCTATTTGAGAAATCATGAAAGATACGGGGAGAAGCTGACAGGTGGAGCAGCCAGATAGGGGGAGTTGAAGCTAGTTGAACGTGCTTAGCCAGAGCTTAGTTTGGACAACACAGGAAATATGGCTAAAGAGGTGTTGAAGCTGTGAGTAGAAAGGGGGAGCGTATTAAATCTGACGATGCTAGAAGTGATCGATCAAAGAATAGATATCACGACAGCTGAGGATCGTGATAAAAGCATAAGAGTGGTGTTGGACAGTGTTTGGTGTCAACAGTGGATGTCAGAGATAAAGTGATTCATTGATGAACTTTTCATTTACTCTTGTTTCTCACGACCGAGCATTGCTCATGTGGGCTTAGAGTATGTGTTGAGTAAATCCTTGGTCGCTATCAGAATCTCAATGAGGCGAATGGAGGCTGAAGAATCAATGACTTATCTTTGTTTGGAAGAGTTTTCAACAAACCCAAAGGGGGAGATTATTGGGCAAAAATCCCTCAAGTTATCATTGAAGCATTTTTAAGGTGATTGTGTTTGTTGACATAGTGGACATCTGAGTTGTGATTGTTGACAAAGAGGATTTCTTGGTGGAATGTCGAGTTCAAGAGCTGAGGTCAACGATCCATGTTTGATTCAAGAACGTCGATAAAAGGAATGGATGATCTGGAGGTGGTACAAAAGAACAGATACAAGGTGGCGTCGTTTTCCAGTGTTTGCCAAATTTTTGGGCCTGAAAATCGGCAAATGAAGAAAAGTGTTTTTGGCAAAGGGACTTGCGCGCCGTGGACTAGGAGTATAGGAAACTTGCGCGCCATATGTTTTTCAAGATCAGAAGATCAAAATATGGCTAAGGAAATAGGTTCGCGCAAGTTTGAGAGATGGCCGCGAAAGTGTCTAAAAGGAGAGAAGACTTGCGCGCCGAGATTGGGTCGCGCAGGTGACTTGCGCGCCGTCGCGCAGGGTGGTCAGATTGCCTATAAATACTGGACCACCCCACCTCATTTTTCACCGGAGCTCAACTCAGAGCTCCCGTCGCGCAGGTGTGGTGGTCGCGCAAGTGGTGTGTGTGGTCGCGCAGGTGGGAGTTGCGCGCCAGAGGTTGAAGTTGTGCGCCGGTGTTACAAGTTGCGCGCCGGTTGGCAGTTGCGCGCCAATATTGGTTTGGGCGTAAAAGGGAGAGAGTCGCGCAAGTTTGGAGTTGAGGAAGCTTGTGTCGCTCAAGTGTTAGAGGAGGACTTGCGCGCCTGTTGTGACTTGTGCGCCTATATTTGCGCGCCGAGGTTGACTTGCCCGCCAAGTAAGGTTTGTTCTTGCAGTGTTTTTCAGACTGCGTGGAAGCTGGAAGTTTGCCCGATACCTTCAGTGCAAAGAGATATTCATCTACGGGTGAAAGTTGTACTTCAACAGAGCATCTACATACAAGAGAAGATGCATTCATTCATGCAAATAAAGAGACCTACAAGTCTATAAACTGTGAGTGGATTCCTTCCAAGAGCAGTGAGCTTAGGAAGAGGAAGAAGGTGATCCTCTCCACCAGTAGTGAGCTAGAGAGAGAGAGACAGGGAGTGACCCTTGGGAAAGCAGTGAGCTGACCCTAAACATTGTAAAGGCAGTGAGCCTGGGCATAGAAGTGACCTAGCCCGAACCTTGTAATCCACAACTAGTGATGATTAGTGGAATTTGGTACGACCGGAAACCTGTCGGCGTATGCTCCTTGGATGTAGCCCTTAGCGGTGAACCAAGTAAAATTGTTGTGTCATGTGCTTGCTTTACTTTCTGTTTATATCGTGCAGCAGGAAAAAGAGAGAAGAGTGTTTTTCTTAACAGCGAAACAAGATCAGAACGGGCATTAATTTTCAATTAGCCATACCCTGATTCACCCCCCCTCTCAGGGTATCCAACCTAGTGGACCTAACAGAAACGTACAGTGAAATCTTGGGGTGTTAAACTCAATCTCTTTTCTCATATCCTATGATATATTCAAGTGAAAAAATTCATCCAATTTTCAAGAAATTTTTCTATTTCATTGATTTGTCTTGAACTAGATCATATAAAAGATTTATATTGGATTATTGGACCATCGAATGTTCAAGGTTGGTAGTTAATAGCTTTTACCCTAATGTCAAGTTGATTTATAATTTATGTCGTTCTACCACAAACTGAATTCTCTATGTTTTGACTATAAAATGTGAAATTAATTAAGAAATACCTATTAACTTAAGTTATATTTCCTTACACTCTAATTTAATTCATTAGAGTTTTTTTACATCAACCTGATATTGACCCTTAGGTTTATTTTATTATTCACCTTAAACTCCATGGTTGTTTACAGAGTTAAACCATACTCCTTGGGTGTTGTTCCAAATTGTTAAAATCTTGATTTTTTGTATATTAATAAATCCCCTCTCATGATGTGTTGATTTTGACCTGATGTAAGGTTTTAATACATGAATTTAATAAATTGGAATGAAAACCATGCCCATTTTTTGTAATAAAACCACCTGTGATTCTTGCTTCGTTAATTAATAAAAATGTCAAACCAAGTAGATTTATTGAAATGATATATGGGTGTTTCCCTCTTAATTATACTTGAATTATAAAGAGTCATTATCCTAGAATAATCCTCTTAGTTAACCGTATATGAAGAGGTAATGTGGAATGATTATAAACATGTCCTTCCTTATTGTGAAAATGTAAATTATTAAATGATCTGTGAACCTTAAGTGATACATATGTATATTTTTTTGAGAACATTGTTGATTTGATCATAGGTTAATTGAATTATATTACACCTTGATAAATACTTGAATTTATATTTCATTGAGTGACTTGGATGGGCTCATATAATTTATGACTTTCCACACACCTTGAGAGATACCAGGGTTACCATTTTACTGAATAACTTTGATAGACTCAATGGATTTATGACTTTCCACCCACTCTAAGCATTACTTAGGTTACCTTTATTTAGAACTCCATGGACGAGATCATAGAGAATTTATATGTTATGAGTGATACTTGGGTTTTTATTTTACGGAATGAAAATGAAAGGCTCTGAAATTAATGGAATTGTGTGACTTTGTGGGTGACACATGGGTTGCACTTCCCAGAACACCTTGGATGAGCTCATGAGATGAATGATTTATATCATGCATGTTTAAAATTATATATGACTAGTCGAATATTTTATGATAGTTTTTATAATATGACTCCTTGGTTATATACCTGGGGTCATTGAAGAGCTAATGATCTTATGTTTAGTTACATGTGAAATCCTAGAACTGATCCATGGTTTTAGAAACTCCAGTTTTATGGATTCTTGAGTAACAACTCAGGTCTTGGGTAGTACAAATTATCTACATGTATGCCTATATATGTTATTTTGTATATAGTAAAAATATATACATACATACTTATATTTATATTTATATATATTCTTATATTCACATAGTGACATATGTTAGAGATGTTCTATCTTATGATGAAGTAGATATGGTCGACCAAGTGTCCCTAAGGAACCTGAGCTCGACTTTTATACATTTATTTATGTATTAACTACATTTTTTATCATACTATCATAGTGATTTATTTTATATTCATTGATTGGATAGAATTTGAAACTGTGGGTGGCATCATAATTAGAACATCTGACACTCTCTTCAAGGCACCATGACAATAGATTTCCCAAACATACATCATATTACATGTTCAGATTTATCATGAATTCGTGTTCTGTTCATATAGACATGGGATATTAAGAGTATAAGACTGATCCAGAGCTCAATATTCTCATTAAGATATCCCTAGATGATTTTTTTCTATTCTTTATAGTGGTATTGTATTGTGTCACTTTTTATACATTTATTTCTTTGGTTTATGTAACCTCATCTAGACATGCATACATGGTTTAATTTTTTTCATTAGCCATGTGTTCATTGAGTTACTTTTATTATCTTATGATACTCTGTTTTTTATCTACTTCTTTTGTTGGTTAATCTATTTTATAAAAATGGTCTACTCTAATCATGAGGGTATAGTCTCCCCATCGTACCATCATTAGACCCTTGTTTATAGTTGGTAGCCTCTAGATTATACGGAGTCACACAGGAGGCCCATTAGAAAACTGACTCTGGGTAATGTTTTAAGTGGATCCCGAGTTGGGATGATATAGTTTTTCTTCTCCATCAGTTCACCATTACACCTTGAAAACTCATCCCAAAAAAAGGTGAACTTAAAAAAACATAGAATTGAACATATTATATGTCTATTTCACTATAATGTATGGAATACAACAATTTTTTCCTTTGAAAACCAGATTTTTATGCTAGTTTTAATGTGATCACCTCATTATGCCTTATAAAATATTATTTATTATTCTATATGTAGACCACCAACATTATTATAAACCATGGTATGGGTTTATTGAGGAATGAAAATGATACAGTGGTAGTTTATTATTTTTTTGGACTAAACCATAGTAAACCATTAGTCAATAAAGTTGTTATATCTTATAAAATGCATGTTTCAGTTGTGTTTCTTCAAAAGTACTCTACGTTATAACAACATTCATATTTCAATAGAACAGGATGACATACACAGGGATCTATAATAATTTTATTCATTATTTTGTCTTTAAATTAACTCCCAATGACCTCATAATCATGCATGAAAGATTCTTTAGTAAAAAAAATAGAGAAATCATTCTTATCTCATGAAATTATTGTCTAAAAAATCATAGTATTCCTATATTTGAATATGATCTAAACACCATAACATATAATAAATTATTTTAGGTGTTCTTAATCCTATCAATTTAATGCATAGAACTATATTGACCATGTCTCACTTAAGATCAACACACAACACCCATATAGTTAGTTCACATTATGAGTGTATTTTCAAAACACATAAATCAACCTTAGGGACTGTCAAACATATAAGACTACTAATTATACAATATAAGGGAATCCTAATAAGTTAAACACTTAATACTATTTTGATATTATATTTGTTGTCTATTAAAATCTTTTGTCATTAGTATTATTTCAAGTATTTCATTATTAAATAAAAAAATTGTATTTAAATAGTAATTTAATGGGGGCTTACAGACTGATCAAATGGTGGTTTGAATCACAACACATCGAGATGATGATAATAATATTCAAGATATTACAAAAAATATTTCCTATATTTCTATAACATAAATTATTCTTTAATAATAAATATATATATATATATATGAAATATTTGAAATTTTATCTAGTATCAGTTTGATGTTGAGTTATACATAACTCTTAGGGATGAGCAGAATCGAATGACTAGGAAAGATGAAATATTTTCTCATATCATTAGTTAAGATAACTGTAGAAATGAATTGACTAATGGCCTATATATTCCGTATGTAATTATTTCAGGAGATGTGGTGGATAAATTTTTCCATCTAATATATACACAAATTATGGGGGAATTAATTTGGAGTAATTTATTGAAATATCATTAAGAGTAACAGATAGTTTTTCAGAGGCTTGGGATAACTTTTAATGAGTTCATGACCATGTTAAACATAATATAAAATATGGACCTACCTGACTAGTATAATATGTTCATATACATAGTAATTTTAGAAATTATAAATTTATAACTTTTAAAAAAATCATTTTAATTGAATTTGAAGAAACAAATTGCAAGTATGACCTCTTGAAGTAGGTTTTATAAATCTATGGGAAAATTGTACATGGGAATGAGTAAGTGTTTTGTATTAATTTTTTTTAATGATATTGAAAATTAATTTATCGAGTTTAATATTTTTTTAATTATTCTGAAGAAACTTCATAATCATAGAAACATGTATACATATTTTTTCCATGTACATGCTTTCAATATGTCAATATATCATTATTTTTAAACACCAAAAATAATTATTTGAAAAATCCACTGGAGATTAACATATAAATATAACTTTTTTTCAAACAATAAAGTATTAATCCCTATCAATTGGTTGATTAATTATATATTTAGAGAGTATAAAAAATCTATGGGCATGGTTTCACTACTATTCAATATTTTTATAATTTGTTTAGTATTGATAATTTATTTTTTTCACATAACTCAAATCCTTTCTATATTATTTCATTATTAATGTATAATAAGTATAAAAAATAACCATTCTAGGCAGATATTACCAATTTAGAGTAATTTTTGTTGAATAAAAGTGTTTATTTTTTATATTTCCATCCATATTTTTTTCAATTTTTCTAATATTGATTTGTTATGGATTTTTGAATTGTGATTGTAATTATTCAAACTATTTCATTGATTTCTTATTGAAAATGAATTAATTTATTATTTTTATGAATTAGAGACATCTATATGTATTGTATTTTCTTTTATATATCTTTTCCATTGATATGGTATATTGAGGTCACTCATGTATTACTTTTACCATAACATTAATCATGCTACCTACAAATAAAAGGTATTACTGTTTTTTTTATTATTTATTCTTTTTATATTTATTTTAAAAAAATATTTTTTCATAAAAATATGTTGTACAGTTATACTTTCTATAGAGGTTCTAAAACTCTATATTATTAACCAATCATAGCATCATCCAAATCATTAATTACCTTCAATATATTTAGTAGTACTAAAAAATTTGGTTACATTCGATGATTATTTTTTCTAAGAATATAGAAACTCACCTAAATATAAAACCATATATTTTATATGATTTTAACTTTATAAAATGAAATATAAAAAATATTTTAATTTATTAATACTATTATAAAAAAATTATATTACATTATTCTTTCAAGTTCATATTAAACTATATTTTTTCAAATATAAAAATAAATGAACTTTAAAAATAAAAATTTATATATGTATATCAATGTTTCAAGATATGTATATATATAATAAAAATTCACTTTTAACTAGAATGATGAACCATACAAAACAAATGTCACTATCTACATCATGACTTTATTTTTTTTTTCAAACATGCATGGGTGGGTATAACAGAACACTATAATGATATATGGATAAAAATAAAACATAATAAAGAAAATTAAAAAATGTTATAAGGATATTTAGTTTTATAAAATTATAATATTAGTGAACCAAAATGAAAACATGTTTCCTATGAAAAAAAATTTATGAATTTTCAATATTTCGAAATAATTGTTCTCATATAAATTTACTTTGAAAATATTGAATGATTGATTAAAAATGTGGAGCAAATAAATCATTATATGAGTTTTTTAATCAATTTATTTGGAGAGAAATTAATAAAATTATAAGAACCATATAATTACATATATTAAATTCAATATATATATATTATACTAAATTTGTAATAATTTTTTCATATGATTTTTACAAACATGATTTTCAAGATAAACGAAATTTATTTTTTTTATAATTTTCATTTATTCTTCCTCATGATTAAAATTAAATGGTTTTCTCTTTATCAAATAATTCTTATTATAGGTTATAATAAGTGTTTTTTATATAATGATTCTTTGTGTTTGTAAATAAGTTAAACTTCAAAATTCAATAATGTTTATTTTATTATCAAAGTAGTGTTATAAAATTGATTTAGATTAGATGAAAATATTATTGTGTGTTTACATCACTAAATTGTTAAGAAAATGGAATTATAACTAGACTGTATGTATTGTTTATGTTTTTCTGTTATTATTGTATAAAAATTTGGAAGTAATTTTTATAATAGATGTTTTGAAAAAAAATTATGTATTTTATGGCACATAAAAGTATTATTTGATTATAAATAACTTTTAAAATGATTACTATTGTTAACAATTAATATTATTCTAAAATTAATTATTATTAATAAAAAATAATTTTTTTAATAGAAAATCATTATTTATTTCCAATCTTAGTAATTATATATATATATATATATATATAATGGTACTAAAATTATGATGACTTATTTTAGTGGTCGTGAATGCTCATCAGTGGCCCAACCAATTTTGACTTCCTAAAGTAGTTACTAGGTGATTGCTGAAATGTATTGAATTTTTTTATGTAGTCACAAATGTATCTTCTTCTAGTAGTATTTGTTTTCACTATAATTGAATACCCCTTATTATTAGTAAAAAGGGTTTCCTAAAATCTTAAAATGAATTTATAAATATATCATTTTCAATGGAAGAAGGTTTTCAAAGTACTGAAAATATGTTATGAAAACCCAATTTCATATTTCTAAAAAAACCACATGGATTTTACCACTATCATTTAATAATATAGAAACTGAAAAAATGATATAAAATATAATTTATAATAGAATAAATCATATTAATAAAATAATTTATTGAATAAAAATAATAAATTAATATTATTATTTAACAATGTATTTGTAAATTTTTTATTATTAAAACATTTAATAATAAATACATTGAGAAAATAACACATTTAAAAGATTTTGTTTAAGAATCAATGGTCCCTATAATTTTAAACATTAAAATAATTTCTTTTTTAATTGAAATAAGTAATATTAAACTAATAATATATATTATCTTTTTTATAATTAACCCAAAAAACATTTATACCCATTTTGAAATGGGATAATACACATTAGATCATTATGAATATACCATATATTAGAATAAAGTGTAATTAATTCTAAAATACTATAATGGAACTTATGATCATTTTCATAGAGTTTCAAAAATATCATAGAACATTTCAATGTATTGATCATGTTACATGATTTTTGTACGTATTTATTACTTAAAATGAACAAAATACACTTTATGTCATTCAAACTATGCCATATATCATAATGGCATGGATTCCATAGAAATAGGAAAAAATGAATAATAAATTTCTAAGAGTTTCATGAAAATCCATTATTTTTTTCTTAGTTTTCAGAATGTGATACATTTTTTAAACTAAAACATTACAAATAAATTGAGAGAACATTATTTTCATAATTTAAAACATGTGATCCATCAAATTTTGTGTTGTTCATTCTTATAAGACATAAATAAATCAATTTTTTCCCTAATGGTAAAAAATACAAATATTTTTATTCAATTTTGAGATTGTGATACATGTTTTCAAGTAAAATGTCACTTTTAATTTAAAATCATGATATTTTATTAACCCTAAACATGCCACATAATGAAATTATTTTCTATTCACTTCTATATTCCACACCTAAATCCTTGATAATTGTTTCATAGTTTAATTAAAAAAAGTTATGTTTTACAATTTTTTGAGAATGTGACACAATTTTGAACTAAAATATTATTTTAAATTATAAAAACATACATTTAATCAGTCAAACCACACTATATGACATAATGATGTTTAGTTTATTTCGATTATTTTTAAATGAATCGTCAACCATTTTCTATGAGCTTCATGAAAATCTTGATTTATTTTCCGAGTTTTTAGAATGTGATGTGTCTTTTAATCTTGTTTAACATTTATAATAGAAAATATAGATTAGAAAATTTCAAATACACTACACATTAAAATTATTTATGTTTTATGTTTTTCATTCAAATATGAATCATAAATAATTATCCATGAATTTCAAGAGAATATGAGATTCATTATTTAGTTTTGATCATATTAAACACATTTTCAACTAAATTATAACTTTTAAATTGAAAAAAGAACATTCATCACATGTTACTAAAAAACATTAACCCAATACGAGATAAAATGATTAAAATATAACTAATATTTGTTTTACTAAATATATCATTATCAAATTCATTGGGGCTTTAATAAGATTATTGTAGTTAAAATCCCCATTAAATACCATAATCAATGGAGAAGGAAAAAATATACAGTCGTACATAATTAAATTATTAGTTCACTACTCAACTTTGACATTATTATTTTTTCACATTCAATTTAAAATAGAATTTTTATACTCTAATTCCAAAAAAATTGCGAATAAGAAAAATAAATAATTATGTTGTTGATAAATAACTTTTAAATTTTTATCAAATTAATGTGACACTACATAAACTACCCATTAACCCATACATGAATATTTTTTAGTATCTTTAAATAAATTAACATCACTATTTGAATAATAATAAAAACATATAAGTACATTAATGGTAAAAAAAATATTTAAATAGAAGGCGTATATATCAAGTAATACAAAAAATATATACCCTAAAGGGTATTTTAATTCATAAAAAATGAATGCATTTTTTTAAATGTAAAAATTAAATAAATATAGTGATAACCATTTTCTATTTTTTACATTATGATATCATTCAAATTTATAAGAAATTGTTATGCCTTTTTTAAAGAAAAAATATCTTAGTATATACACTACAAAATATATCCATCTATCTTTAAGATTATTATTGTTGTTAATTTTCATTAATCCTATCATTGAATAATAAAGAAACATTATAGAGTCAAAGAATTAAATAATTTGATTATATGTTATATATTATAATATTTAAAAACAATAAAATATAAAAATATGAGATTTAATTGTTAAAACGGGACATCATGTGTGGTATATTTTTAAGATATAAAATCATTGGATCAAAAAAATATTATGAAGGATTAATTATATTTATCATTATTTTCATCTAGTATAACTGTGATAAAATTTAAACCTTAATGATTAATACATTTTGAGAGGGAATAATTATCATAACAATAATTAGTGTATTTTGTTTTATCCTTGAATGGTAGTTATTACAAATAACTTATCATCTATTTCCATTTCATTAAACACTCTTACAACTTTTTATATTTTACATATTATTTTAGCATCATGAATTTTTATTTATTCTGTATCATTACAATAATGACATTCAAATTAAGGGTGATGATCACCTTTTCCCAAAGTATCACAATTATAATGAAAATATATAAATTAAAAACAACATAATTAATATTTTAATGGAAATAATATATTTATAATTATAAATAAAATATTTATCAACAAACATAATATAATAATTTAAAATTGATGATCATAACCCATAATCAGGAAAAATTATTTACACTGTAAAACATGATTAATAAAATAGTGACATTGTCATGAATTTCTTATCTAAAATAAAATTGAATAAAATTTTCCAGTTTAAAATTTTTATTTCCAAGAACCATTAATATAATTATTTAATGGCCTTTATTTTTAGTGTGTAATTCTCCTTAATAAACCCCACATGTTTTGAATCTTTCCTTTCAAGAAAAATGGAACTAAAATGACAAATTAATTATTTCATTAAAGGTAAATATTATAATGTAAATTGATATAAATAGTAATAAATTATAATATAGATAAAATTAAAAAAAATAATTGGAATTAAAAAATTAATAGAACCTCATTTAAATAAAAATACAAGAAAATTGAAATATATATCATAATGATCTCCCACAAATATCATACCATAAATGATATCTATAGAAATAATGATAAAAATCTATATTATTACAAACATCGTGAGAATGAAATGGTGTAATGGTATGAATGATTTCTAGAATAGCATGTATGATTATATAAATAAGTATATAAGCTTCGTATAACCACTATTTTTCTGTTGGATATATGGTAATTGGATATGATGCTATTATATATATGAGTTTTAAATATATCTAATGGTAATATTGAAATTTATGTCATAGAAATATGAAACATTTTTAGAAAAATTAATTCATCAAAAACAATATATTTAACATGGATAATAAGTAATTAATATCTATTAAATAATTAAATAACGACAATAATTTTAGATATAATAACTCATTATATGTGGTATATTTTTTATTTAAGAGTGACTGTTTTTTAAAATTATTTTGTATTAGTATTTTAAATTAAAAATTCACATATTAAGATATTTTTTTATAATAAATTTATTTCATATTTTTAATAAAGGGAAAAAATTATTTTATAGGGGTAATTTTAATTTATGGGAAAATAAATTACCAGGGTGAATAATGAATTACATTAGTAAATGGGAGAATATATAAAATAATATATATGATTAAAAAATGAATAAACTAATTAATGATTAAATATATATATATCAATAATTCAGGGAATCATGTAACTCCTTTTTTTAATTATTTTCCCATTTACATGTAGAAACAACATTCCCTAAACATTAATGAATGAGAAATTAAAAATATAACACTAAATATCATGTATAAAAGGATCCATGATATTCCCATTCATAAAAGGAAATCATTTAAAGTGTAATTTTTATTTTATGACTTTGTACCCTCCTAAAAATCCATCAATATAGGTTTTAGTGGTTAATATTAGGGGAAGGATTCCTAAATCCTTTATAAAAAGAACGTTTTTATGAATAAGAGTGATTCCATCATAGTAAGTAACTAGTTATCCTCTATAATTTTAAATTATATTATAAATTCAACCTTGATAAATTATATTAAAAATTATAATAATATTTTATAAACATAATAATTATTTTTATAAAGATATTGAAAAAATATAACAATATATTATTAATCATCCACTCAAAAAACATGTTACGGTTTTGTTCGGTTACACAACTTATGAGAATTATTTTATATTGTCTTCATTATTTCAATCATTAAGGAGTATAAAAACATAAATAATTTTAATATATTATATTAACGGTAAAATTATATTATGATTATGGTTATTATATTATGGAACTGAAAAGACTGATTAATAAAATAAACCTTGTTATTTTTCTCATTCTTTCTAGAACCTGTGTGCTGAAAATATTTCCAGTGGAATCCATATCTGTATTTTTCATAAAGAAAAAAATGGGACTTTATAAATAATTTATAATGTATTATTATAGTATTTTTACTAATTTTTATATGATATAAATAATAAAAATAATGGGTGATTGAGATAACTAAATCGAAAAAAGCACAAAATAATAAAAACTACAAACATCCGATGATGGAAATAAATTATAAAAAAAATTAATATATTGTTATATTTTCTTATTATAAAATATAATAAATATAAAATAGGTTTCAAAATAATTTATTATGAAGTTAATGTTTATTATACAAGTTGTTAGAGAACCTTCAAGAATTTCTATAGTAGAGTTAAGAGATTCTCTCCTAATATCTATTCTTATTTGAGATTATTTATACCTAATAAACCTTTTAAGAATTTATATATATATATATTATTTTAAGTCATAATTTTTATTTTTTTTTAATTTATGATTATTTTTACCATTCTCTGATCCTTGATTCATACTTCAAGATTATGAAATTTTTTATGTGAATATTCTTTATCTCACTTTTTCTTTTCAAATATTTATCATTCATGCACATGATACATTTATATATAAATATATATATATAATTAGTTAATAATATTTTCTTACCACTATATTTGTGATTACTTAATGTATTTATCCATTGAATTTGAATTAATTTAAATAGGTATAATTGAATCTGTTTTTCTTCCTGCAATTATATTTATTACTCAATCACTTCCTCCCAAAACATTATTAATTATAAATCATCTATTTAATGTTTTCATATTTCATTATTATTAAAAAAGTTATTTTTAACTCCTTCCATTTTAAAGAGTGTTTTTCCATATTCTAATTACCCTAAAACTAATACGAGAAAATGTTATTTTTAGTACTTTTATATTTTTTGAAACATATTATTGTCATCTAAAGTAGGTTTTAATCTATGTTAGTATACATTTATGATATTAATATTAAATAAATATTATGTTGCATTTGGGATATTATTTTATAAAATAATCCATAATATTTCTTGAATTTATTGATTTTTATTCCTTCCAAATATTGTTGTGTAATATCAAGAACCAATTCATTTTTCCATCCAATCTAGCACATGACCCGGTTTGCGGAATGTCCTAAGGGACGTTTCTAGTCCCCATGGGCTAGAACAAGTGCTCAGGTATCCTAAACAATAAATGGGAATGATTTACCCACAAAAATAAACAATTTTAAAAGTTCCCAAACTAAAATTACACAACAAAACAAGGCCTTAGCAATTTTCAGAATTGAAGTTTACACTTTAAAAAACCACAAAAAATGACTAAAACATAGAAAAATAAAAACTCTAACCCAAACCTTCATGCCACATAAGAGACCATATCCACAAACCGTATACACCAAATCTAAAAGATAATACCACAAACAACCCACACCATAATCACCGAATATCCTAGAATTACTTACAATAAACACACAACAAGATCTACATACACCAAAGGGCATATGTAGGTTGTGATCCTAAGCTCGGTAGTATTCCACCCAAAAAAATAGGTTCCATGATATAACTTTAAATGTTAATCTAACATGCTCATATAAATTCACTATTTAAAAGAAAACACCTCTAAGGAAAAAAAATATTCGGTAAACATTTAAAAAGAAACAATTTGTAGTAAAACTATTTCACAAACACTAGATTTAATGAGAAAGGTATTTTGTAAATAGTACACACACTCAGTTGGTCCTCCATATTACAATGGATGTCACCACATCATATATAGTAGAGCATTGTGGGTGAATCTTATAGGGTTGATCTAGCTCTAATTGGACCCTAAAACCTCATACCTCGATGAAAGGTGGTATAGTAACCACAACTGTTAGAATCCTCTTATATGAGCCACTAGAGAGGAGAAGCATCCAATGTTCTAATGGCAATCAATAATCATCATAGTTTATTTAGTGTTGTAAGTACCAATACAACTATATAAAACTGGTACATGCCACTTCTGAATCACTAGTGCACTAGTTCTAGTCTTTACACCTAAATACATGGGGTTTTCTTATGCTTGAGTTATAGTTCACATGTCAAACATTCCATCACTTTCACAAAAAAGGAAAAAAAAATATAATTTAATAACCTTTTTCCATGAAACAACCCATTCACTATTTTACATGCACCAAATAAAACCCCTTTCAAAATCCCTTTACCATCACTTAAAAAATTCCCCTATTTTCCTTTCCAAACACCAGAAAAACACACAAATAAAACCAACCAAGTCAATGGGCCAAGTCCCTTCATAAATCCACCCATACTCGAAAACTATATGAAAAACAAGCTTCTCATCATTCAAAAATTTTCACATTTCATACTCAAAATACATAATAAGGATAACATTCTCAAAATAATCAATTTTCCATTGAAAATCACCTTTAAACACATACACACATCAAGTGCCTTTGAAAATATGTTTTACACCTTTCAACTAACCCCTAACACCCTTTTATGAATCATTTCATTATAAAACACATACAAAACATAACCATTATCCTTGTTAAAATCCATTTATAACCTATAAATACCCCAAAATTTTAAATAACACTATTTGAACCACACAATCAAACCAAAAAACATATTTATAAACTTAAAAAAATATATTAAATCAATATAATAATGTTAGGGCATAGAACCACCTACCTCTCACAAAGTACCTTCCAGAAAATGGTGTGAAATCACATCTGCACCTTATTCACACCACAATGAGGAAAGAAGAAACCCTAACCAAAATAATCAAACCCAAAACACAACATTAAAACCCTAAATCAAACCCCAACCCACTAGAGAAATGAAACCCCAATAAAGAGGTATTAAAACACAAGAATAATAGAAGAAAGAAAGGGATAAGAGACTTACATGAGGGTTCCTTGGATAATCTGGATGAAAACCACCCAAAAATAAAATTCCAAGGGAGGGAGGAGAATGAGGGAGGTGTTTATATGGCTTGGGAGTATGTGGGGGTCAATTAAGGGGGACAAAGGTGTTAAAATCCCGGAGAGAGAAAAATGAGTGAAAATTTTTTAATACAACCACATGGTTATTCCACACAGTTTAAGAAACCATGTGGTTTCCTCTGCCGAAAGAAACCTAGCTGCATGCTTACCTAATCCAAGGTGCATGGCCATGTAGAGGCAGTGTGGTAGGTTATGTCTCTTACGACATGGTTTTATGGGTTGGCACAAGGTTACTACTAACTGTGTGAAAACTGGGTTCTTCAATCTACATATCCCAAAAACATAAATTTTTATCAAAATAAACAAAAGAAACTATAGGGGAATGCTAGAACAAAGTTAAAAGGTATGAAAACTCCAAAAATCCAATCCTGTCACACCCAGTTCCTAAGAGACTAACCAAGATCCAAACTCGGATCGGAACAATGGGGAATTCAAAAACTTGGGTGTGGCAATTATCTCTAGGATAATGATTTCTTCCCTCATAAATCCATAATGAGACTAGACCCTAAGTCAAAAATGATAACCCTTCATGGTTCAAGGATATTCCCAATGAACCACACATGAGATTAAGGAAACTATTACTATTGAAATTTATTTACAAACTAAATTCAGGTGGCCCAAAATGGAATACTTACTAAGTATCACCCACTCCCAATGCTAGTACACCCCCAGTTGATCGATCAAATCCAAACTCTTGATTCAAACACCCCATATGTCACCCACAAGGCTTACACAACATACCTAAAATGAGACAACCAAAAAAACACATCCTGAGACAAAGAACCCTAAACATTATCAAACAAAACTCATGAAATTTATTTGAAACAAACAAATAATTCAAATGTGGATACCACAACCTTGCTTCAAAAAAAACTATTAGGAAAGATCTAATCCCAACATTTAACCAAGAGAGAAGTTTGGGGTTAGATATCTCTAAACAAGACTATCTATTTCCAAGACAACACTAGAAACAAGGTCAACATACTAACATGGGGAGGCCCGAACGGTCTCCCCATCATAAGAAATGACCTAATACTGAATTTAGCGAGACCCAATATGGGTCTCCCCACCATAAGAACTAAAGAAAATGAAAAAACGTGGAACTTATCGGCACTGACCAAACACCCCACCACAAGTATTAGGGAGGGAAGAACCCAACTAATGGGGTTTCGAACCCATACCCGATGACATGCCAATAAACTCACACTCCTTAATTCCCACAAAACAAAACTGAGACCATTTCCATAAGAAGACCCCATAAGGGCCACTAAGTAGACATAACCAATAGGCTTTCAAAAAAGTGGGATGACTAAGCCTCCATATAACCAAGGGATGACTTTGACACTAAAATGGTCCTCACATAGACATGAGGTCCTCCCACCACTTTTCGCCAACAGGAATAGTTGAAATAGGATAACAACATCGGAGGTTTAAACTATTGCCATATTCAACACTAAGGAGAGAAATTAAACCAAAGCCTTTCATTGCCCTGGGTTTCACTTGACTACGCACCAGCTTCACTACATGACTAATGGCTAGAGCACTGAAGATTGAAACATCCCCTTCCTCTCATTCTGGGTTTAGAAACCTCTGAACATAACTTCAACTTCTGGTTCCATAAGGAACTACACTACGATCCCAAATGGAATCACCAAGATATAAAACACTCTAATATAAACTTACTCTAAAATGGCACATAACTTTTTCTAAATGGAGACACAATTATGTAAAAATAGAGGTTCTCAGAATATTTCATAACCCTCACCCTTTCAGATGAGTGAGAACATGACACTACAAAGTGTCACTAAACATGACCAATATGACTGATAGAAACATTGCATGGAGAGGGACCTTAAAACGAGTCCCAAAGGGCACATGATTCCTGCAAACAGCCATGGAATCCTTTTATGGCTATACTTTTTATCCTAGCATCCTAGCTTGCATCTTTTCTTAGATAAATCCAATGAAAGACCTAAGGACCCTTTAACAAAAACTAGCATAAAAAACTCCAGACTGCTTCTACCTTCCCTCACTGGAATTCCCTTCACCATTTCTAATCAAGACCCTTGGACACATTAGTGTCGGACATCACTGTGATGACTCAAGCATCCCATGTAACCAAGGTCTTCTTCAACCTTCCACATACACTATTCTATTGTAAGATGGTTTTCTTAATCGAAAAATAAGATGGGTAGACTCAATCTACATGGCTCCAGAAGAATATTCTTATATTGGTCTACTAGAGGACCTTCCACCAGATAATCACGTGTGGCCTCACTTAAATCATGTATTAGCTTATTATGGGGGTGTACATTATCCAATGAGGAAAACCTAGAACCCAATTAAAATGGATCATTGGAAAAAACAATAACTAGAAACGAACGCATAATGGGAACCACCACAAAGGATTACTGAAACATTTATCTAAAATACTATTAACTAACACTTCCACCCAACTAACTAATGGAATACAAATCCAAAACATTAATCAAACAACGGAGTGGGGTTCTTGAACTCAAAACACCCCCCAAAAACATTCCCAAAATAAAAATAGACAAACCACATGATCGCTAGTTTTCAAAACACTAAATTTTCCATTAAAATCATTTTTAAGGATAAACAATTCGAGCGAGTTTCACATTCACCAATGTTGTCCCATGGGTCTCACACATGCTTGTTTTTATGCCACACTGGGCACCCACCTCATGTCCATCTAGGAACTCATCTGCTCATGCCACTAACCGTCCACCATTTCACATGTACTCATTAAATGGGTTGCCCATGAGAATTCTAAAGATCAAAACAAAACCATTCCACATCTCAAAACCAAAACGTTCAACCCAAAAATTCACATTAAAATTTTATAAAACCTCCAAAGATTTAGTTCCCATCAGATCAAAAAACATCTCTAATGATTTTTTTTAAACTCTAAACATCCATTTGAAAATGATTCACCCCATTTAAAAAACATTTTTATTTTACATGAAAAATCCCACCTCATTCCCAAAAATTCAAATAAAAATCATGCACTTCTGATTTAAAACAAGTTCTTGAAACCCTTTTAAAAATAAATTTCTGTTTTCCACGCAACTAATTTTTAAGAAACTACCAATACTATTTGTAAATATACACCCTCATTTAAATAATTCTATTTTTACTCAAGGATCATTTCATGAGAATCCATATCTCTAATACTTCCTTCAAATGATCCCAAAAATCCATTTTCCAACACTTTGTTGAAATAAAACCATTTCCAATTAAACAGAATGTTTTACAATTCTTCAAAAAAGGTTTTTGAAATGATTTTCTCAAAAAACATTGGAACACAAGACACCATATGTAAAGACCCGCAAATTTCAAGGAAATTTTTTTCTTAATTTTATTTGAAATTTTACAAGAGCGCAGCTTCAGACGGCACCTGATTCTGAGGCCCGGTGTGCCCGGAATCAATTTCCGAAGTTTGGCTCGGGTACGTTCAGTGAACGGACGAGCGGGTTTTTCTATCTTTTGAACCGGTGCCCGGAATCGAATTCTGAGGGCACCGATGAAATCGCAGCGCCGGTATTTGCTTAGAAACGCCTCTTCCGGAGTTGCGTTTGCTCAGACGTGGTTTTTAAATTTTTGGGCTTTAAGTCGGAAATAAAATAAAGGTTGTGCGACAACTTTATTTTATTTCACTTAAGTCGCTTGGAAGTCACTTGGAAGCCACTTGAACTGATTTAAAGCGGATATGGTGCTATCCGGAAATATCCTACCCCTTGTTAGGATATTTGTGCGGTGGGGCCCGCACGAGCCCCGCCGTTTCTTTCGCTAAGTAACGCACCCGCGAAAACCCATCAAAGTAACTGAAAAGTCAACCGACGCGTTTTCTTAAATTCTTAATAGACCATTTAATTGAGTGGTTTATTTCGTGAATTAAATGGGCTGTTTCGTTCATTGAATTAATTCAACGAACTGATGGGTCGTTACTTACGCGTTTTGCGTTTGTTGGCAAAATAATAAAATAGACAAACTTGTCTATTTTGGAGGATCCTCCTGTTGTGCGAGATCCTCTAAACCTCCACCCTCCCAGCGAAGAACGCGAAGAACGCGAAGAACGCCGGCGACCGGAATTCGACGACGCACACCGTGATCTGCGACGTCGACGAGCTCTACCCGCGACGTTCTTCGGCGACGCCTCTTCTTCCGCGGCCGATCCTCGTTCGGCGGTTAAAGGTGAGAATCGAATCTTCTAAATTCTCCCCTTTTTATAAATCGATATCAACGGATTTAAATTAATTAAATCCGTTTGATCTTGATTCGGAGATTGGCGACGCGACGCCGGATATCGCGACGACGCGACAATCCCCTTCTTCCGCGACGAGCAATCCCGCGACGATCCCCCGTTCGGCAACGACAGCTGCGAGGTAAGGGTTGTTGGAATTCTTTTTATTTTCCCGTGTTTATTCTTTTTGAAATAAAGAACCCGATCTCGGAACAATTTTAAATTATTTAAAATTGTTAATTGGTTGTTTCTTTTCCTCCCGTTGTTTATGACTAACGCGGAGGGTGCGGATCTAACAAACAAGACCCGGCAACCCTCCTCCGATCTTCCCTTTTTGTGCGGATTTGGCGGATGACAACGAACCGTGCGGCAAGGGCGATCCGTTGATCCCGCAGTGAAGATCGGTCCCCGGGAGGAGCAATGGCGCTGACGGGAGGCAAAACGGACCACCGGAGCAACTCCGGCGGCCGGAGGCGGCGGCGCCCGGCGCGCCGCCGTGGAGGAACCCGCCGCGGCTGAAGCTGCGGCGGCGGCGGCCGGTTCCGCGGCCGCGCGGAACCGGGGAGGGACGCGGCGGCCCGGCCGCGTCCGCGTGACAGGCGGCCCCCCGCGGGGCCGCGTTTTCCACCGAGCCGCGGGGGCGGCGCCCCGCGGCAGCCGCGCTCGGCCGATCGGCCGAGCCGGCCAGGCCGGTCCGACCGGCCGGGCCGCGCCCAGGCCGGGTAGGGCCGACCCAGGGGGGGTTCGGGCCGGGTCGCCCCGGGCCCAGAACCCCCGTTTTCGGGCCTTCTTCGGTCTTTTGCCCATATCTTGGGCCTGTGACCTTCGATTGATGAACCGTCAGCGGCTACGCGATCCTTGGATCGAGACGGTCATTTCGGTATATTACACTCAAGGTTTCGGAAGACTTTGGGTTCGGCCGGGTTGGTTCGTACACGAAACCAACCGGGCCCTCGGAGCGGAAACGCTCATAACTTGAGCTACGGACGTCCGAACGACGTACCGTCAGCTGTGGTAGTTTCCTCTAAGTGAGACGGAACTTTTGGCATACTCCTCCCGAGGATCGGACACAGGCGGAGTACGGTTGGGTTGGTTTTTCCCTAAAAACCAACCGGGCCCCTAGGACGAAAATGCCAATAACTCTCAGACCGGGCGTCCGATTGACGCGCCGTCTGTTGCGTTGAGATCCTGTTGTCGATACGGAACTTTTGGATACATCAACTTAGGACCACGTGTCAGTTGATGTATCAGCCTCTCGGCTCGTGGAGCGGACCCTCCTAAACGAGCTCGCTGTGTGCGGGAACCCTAGCGCTGGCTGTGACTTCGACGACAGAGCAGAGATCCTCCGTGGACTGCGACGACGGCAGAGCAGAGATCCTCTGTGGACTGCGACGACGGCAGAGCAGAGATCCTCCGTGGACTGCAGCGACAACTGTGCAGAGATCCTCAGTGGACTGCGTCGACTACTGCACTCAGCGATCCTACGTGGATCAGTGCTACAGGTTCTGTGTGAGCCCGATCCTATGTGGGTCCTTACTACCGGTTCTGTGTGAGCCACTGCCTACAGGTTCTGTGTGAGCCTGATCCTGTGTGGGTCTTTTGCGGGGGTTAGTACCTATCGATCCTTCGTGGGTCCGACGACTTAGATGGATCAGTGATCATCTTTGACGTCATCTGAAAAAGTATACCTGGTTGAGCTGAATCTTATGTTACTCTCCTTTGTGGATTGTGTCGAACTATCCTTTGTGGATTTACTGTTTACTCTCCGTTGTGGATTTGAGACTTGCTTTCCTGCGTGGATTGAGTTGTTCTTGAGCTCGTGAGTAGAGCTAGAATTGGGGACTTAGGTATATGTATGGGCATATACCTAAGTCGAGTCAGATGTTACTTCGTGATTTCATCTTTCTTTTGTGCTATATCCATTGTGGATTTCGGGAGACCTTCGGGGGTCTCGGGGTCCTTACTGAGTAGCTTATACTCACCCCTGCACGGGCTATGCCCGCACCTTGTTGTGTTGGTTGCAGACGACGGACAGCGCTGATCACGGTTGGGGCGTGGAGCAGGACGGTACCTGGAGGTGGACCACTGGGCGGGACGTGCTCGGAGCGGACGTGGGACCCGAGGAGCCTGGAGGCTATCTGTACCCACCCTTCAGGTGGGATTGCCAGTGGACGACACGAGGCCGCCATCTTTTCTTCAGTTGTTGTTCTTTACTTTTCAGGTGTACTTTCAGTTGGGCTTGTATTCCGGCCCCCTTTACTTTTCTGCACTTGTAGTTACTTTCCGCTTGCTGACTCTGTGGTGGTTGTTACTTCTAAAGGCAATGCCTTCCCTGTTTACCGGGATTTTACGCCTTGGTGCTAGTCACCAGCCCCTGGCCTATGGAAGGCGGGCTTGTGGTAGTCACGGCACGGGCCCCGAGGACGGGTCGTGACAAATTGGTATCAGAGGTGGTCGGTTCTACCGCAGACTCTGATCGTCTTTTCTTTCTATATGAAGCAATAGTGTTTAGTGTATTGAGTGTGGTTATCAGTTCAGGGAGCCCAGTGTTGGTGCGGCGGCCGACGTATCCGTACACCAGGACCCTGACTCCTGATTTCTGACTTAATGCATGAAAACATTGATTGCGTGTGTGTTTCAAGTTTTCTTGTGATTACTTGTGTCAGCTCACCGGGTATACAGATCTGCTTCATGAAAGTCTCAAGTTTTCCTTGTGATTACTTGTGCCAGCTCACCAGGTATACTGTTCTGACTGTGGTGCTCTTGTTCTCCTTTTCAGGATGGCCTCGCGACGACAGCCAGCTAGGGTTCCGAGTGTAGGGCGCGACGGCAGCCCACCGAGCGACGAGGCCTCGGTGCAGGGCCCTTTGCCAGCAGTGGCACCGGCGGTAGCTTTACCCGCCGAGCCACCGATGCTACCAGTACCAGACGCTGACGATGCACATCGCCTCAGGGCACTTCATGAGTTTCAGAGCCAGCGACCGCCCAGGTTTCGCGGTGAGGCGGACCCCCAGGCCGCCGAGGACTGGCTAGAGGCGGTGGTACGGATCTTTAGGCTAGTGAGGACACCAGCGGATCTCATGGTGATTCTCGCGGTGAGCCTCCTGCAGGCGGCGGCAGGACGATGGTGGAGCTTGATGCTCCAGGTTCACGATGAGGCATCCTTGCTCTGGACGGACTTCGAGAGCCTCTTCCGCTCTGAGTTCGTCCCGGCCACCCTCCGAGCGGTGCGCATCCAGGAGCTTCTCCAGCTGCGCCAGGGCAGCATGGCGGTCGCTCAGTACGCGGCCAGGTTCACTGACCTATCTCGCTACTCGACCGACATGGTACGGGACCCCTTCTTCCAGGCTCGGACCTTCGAGCAGGGATTGCGACAGGAGATTCGGGCGTCGCTGATCTCCCTCAGCATTCCGACCCAGGCGAGAGTGCTGGAGCGAGCCCTCCTGATCGAGAGCTTCCTGGCAGAGCCTTCTTCAGCGGCGAGACCTAGCGCAGGGCGGCAGGTAGCTGAGTCTTCGGCAGCAGGTAGCCGACGGATGACTCTCGGGTCCAGGCAGACCAGACCCCCACGCAGACGGCCTCAGGACATCGGCTCAGCAGTGCGGGGCACACAGCGGAGTGCCAGCCTTCCGAGAGGCAGGCTGTGCTACTCCTGCGGCGGGCAGGGTCACATGGCTCGTGACTGCCCGACTCGCCGACCAGAGGAGCAGCAGACGGTGGAGGGGCCACCCAGGCATAGGCAGAGGGTCGACCGTGGCGGTCCGCAGGGAGGAGGCGGACGAGGCAGAGGAGCTGGCCGAGAAGCGGGTGGTGGTCGACGCTTCCAGGCTCTACCCCCACCACCACCAGGAGGGCCACCTCGACCACAGGGAGCTGGCGGGCAGGGACAGGCCCAGCTCTAGGCAGTGGAGGCCTACGACCCCGACATGCCAGAGATGATTCGAGGTACGATCTGTGTCTATTCCACCCTTGCTGCAGTACTTATAGACACAGGAGCGAGTCACTCTTTCATAGCCTCTGCCCTTGTTCGGAGCTCGGAGATTCCGACTGAGCCGTTGGCTCGATCCTTACGGCTAGAGACTCCTACGGGAGCAGACTCGACGATTACGCACTGGTGCCGGCAGTGTGAGCTTACTCTAGGAGGCGAGAGCTTCGGCTGGGATCTCCTTGTAGCGGCGTCGAGGCCTTACGACGTCATCTTGGGCATGGATTGGCTATCCACGGTTCATGCCCAGATCGACTGTTTTAGGCGCAAGGTGCGATGTGTTCGCACCGACGGGAGCAGGTTTACCTTCACCGGCGAGAAGGGAACCTTTGCAGCACAGGATGGACTTCCACGGAGGAGAGTGCAGCCCATCTCTCATCAGTTGGCTAGCCTCATCCTAGGAGCAGTGGACGTGCGGAATCCAGTTTTTCCTGCAGTGGTGGACCAGTACGTGGACGTCTTTCCCGACGACGTTCCAGGGCTACCTCCTCGTAGAGAGGTAGACTTTTACATCGACTTGTACCCCGGAACAGCCCCGATATCTACTCCAGCATATCGGATGGCCCCCGCCGAGCTTCGAGAGCTGCGGGTACAGTTGGAGGACTTGCAGAGCAAGGGGTTTATCCGACCCAGTGTTTCACCCTGGGCTTCCCCGATTTTGTTCGCCAAGAAGGCGGACGGGAGCTTGCGACTGTGTGTCGACTATCGTCGCCTGAACCAGGTGACAGTAAGGAACAAGTATCCGCTGCCACGGATTGATGACCTCTTCGATCAGCTCAAGGGAGCGCGGTGGTTCTCGAAGATAGACCTCCGGTCAGGCTATCATCAACTCAGAGTTCGAGACGAGGACGTGCAGAAGACGACCTTCAGGTGTCGGTATGGCCATTATGAGTTCTTGGTTATGCCGTTCGGCGTAACCAATGCTCCAGCAGTGTTCATGAGCCTCATGAACAGGATCTTCCAGCCATACCTCGACCGATTTGTCGTGGTCTTCATTGACGACATTTTGGTATACTCGACGACTGAGGAGGAGCATGCCTACCACCTACGAGTTGTGCTAGACACACTCCGAGAGCACCAGCTTTATGGCAAGCTCTCAAAATGCCAGTTCTGGTTACGTGAGGTCCATTTCTTGGGGCACGTCATCTCTGAGGCGGGAGTTGCAGTGGATCCCGCGAAGATCGAGGCAGTGCTAGCTTGGGAGCCACCCAGGAGCGTGACAGAGGTGCGGAGCTTCTTGGGCCTAGCCGGATACTATCGGAGATTCGTGCCAGACTTCTCCAGAGTTGCGGCACCACTCTCAGCGTTGACGAAGAAGGGGAAATCCTTTGTGTGGTCAGACAGATGTCAGCAGAGATTCCAGGAGCTGAGACAGAGATTGACCAGCGCACCTATCTTGAGGTTGCCTGAGGAGGGAGTTGGATACGTAGTTTACTGCGATGCATCAGGGACTGGACTCGGGTGCGTCCTGATGCAGGAGCGGGCCGTGATCGCCTACGGATCACGTCAGTTGAGGCCGCATGAGCATAACTACGCCACTCATGACCTGGAGTTAGCAGCAGTGGTCTTCGCTCTGAAGACTTGGCGACACTATCTGATGGGCGAGCGCTTCACAGTCTTTTCTGACCACCAGAGTCTCAGGTATATCTTCTCTCAGAAGGACTTGAACCTGAGACAGCGGAGATGGCTTGAGTTCCTCCAGGACTATGACTTTGAGATAGTCTATACTCCTGGGATGCGGAACGTGGTAGCCGATGCCCTCAGCAGGAGGACGGGCATTCAGCTACTTGAGGAGGCGACGGAGCAGCTAGCCTCCTTACAGATATCCTTCGTGGATAGAGATAGAGCAGCCTTTCTTCAGTCTCTCACAGTCTATACTCCACTTCTACAGCGGGTCAGAGAGGCTCATCTTGGGGACGCTGACTGTGAGACCCGGCGTGCACTGATATCCTCAGGTCAGGCGCCTGATGGCTTCTCCCTTGGAGCAGAGCACGACATCCTTTTCAGAGGACGTACCTTCGTACCAGTCTCTTTCCGAGAGGAGGTGATGAGAGAGTTTCACACTTCTCCCTTGGCGGTGCATCCCGGAGTGGCGAAGATGTACCAGGATCTCAGACGACAGCACTGGTGGCCGGGCATGAAGAAAGTTGTGGCAGAGTTCGTTTCGCGATGCCTCACCTGCCAGCAGGTGAAGGTAGAGCATCAGGTACCAGCAGGCTTGGTACAGCCCTTGGAGGTCCCGGAGTGGAAGTGGGACGGCATATCTATGGACTTCGTGACTGGACTTCCACACACTTCCAGAGGTCACGACTCCATTTGGGTGATTGTCGACCGACTCACCAAGTCGACACACTTCTTACCCATCAGAGAGCAGGGCTCAGTGGAGAGCTTGGGACGTCTTTACGTCCAGGAGATCGTACGGCTTCACGGTGTGCCATCGTCTATCGTCTCCGATCGAGATGCTCGTTTCACTTCCCGGCTTTGGAAGGGGTTGCAGGAGGCGTTCGGGACGCGGCTCCATCTGAGCACAGCCTTCCACCCTCAGACGGATGGTCAGACGGAGAGGACCATAGAGACACTCGAGGACATGCTCCGTGCATGTGTTCTCGACTTTGGTCGCAGCTGGGAGGACCACCTACCCTTGGTGGAGTTTGCGTACAACAACAGCTACCACTCCACCATCAGGATGGCACCATACGAGGCGTTGTACGGCAGACCCTGCAGATCACCGTTGTGCTGGACAGACCCTGGGGAGTCAGCACTCGTGGGACCAGAGATGGTCCGAGCCACGACAAAGAAGGTCCAGATCATCCAGGAGAGGATGAGGACAGCTCAGAGCCGGCAGAAGTCATATGCTGACAGGAAGCGGAGGCCACTAGAGTTCGAGGATGGCGACCACGTCTTTTTGCGTGTCTCACCTCGACGTGGTTTACGGAGATTTGGCCGAGGCGGCAAGTTGTCTCCACGCTTCATCGGGCCTTTCCAGGTCCTCAGCAGGATAGGAGAGGTGGCTTATCGCTTGGCTCTACCACCTCAATTGCACCGGGTGCACGACGTCTTTCACGTGTCTCAGCTGAGGAGATACGTGCACGACCCGACGCACATCATCGACTTTGGGGAACTGGACGTGGACGATGGGGCGACTTTTGCGGAGGTCCCAGTGGAGATCGAGGATCGACAGGAGCGGGTCCTACGTGGGCGGTCGATTCCTCTTGTGCGCGTCAGATGGAAGCACGGGAACCTCCAGGAGAGCACTTGGGAGCGGGAGGCTCAGATGCGTGCTCAGTACCCCCATTTGTTCCCCTAGTTTTTGATGTATCTTTACGGGGACGTAAAGATCTGAGGTGGGAGTAATGTAAAGACCCGAAAATTTCAAAGAAATTTTTTTCTTAATTTTCTTTGGAATTTTACAAGAGCGCAGCTTCAGACGGCACCTGATTCCGAGGCCCGGTGTGCCCGGAATCAATTTCCGAAGTTTGGCTCGGGTACGTTCAGTGAACGGACGAGCGAGTTTTTCTATATTTTGAACTGGTGCCCGGAATCGAATTCTGAGGGCACCGATGAAATCGCAGCGCCGGTATTTGCTTAGAAACGCCTCTTCCGGAGTTGCGTTTGCTCAGACGTGGTTTTTAAATTTTTGGGCTTTAAGTCGGAAATAAAATAAAGGTTGTGCGACAACTTTATTTTATTTCACTTAAGCCGCTTGGAAGTCACTTGGAAGCCACTTGAACTGAGTTAAAGCGGATAGGGTGCTATCCGGAAATATCCTACCCCTTGTTAGGATATTTGTGCGGTGGGGCCCGCACGAGCCCCGCCGTTTCTTTCGCTAAGTAACGCACCCGCGAAAACCCGTCAAAGTAACTGAAAAGTCAACCGACGCGTTTTCTTAAATTCTTAACAGACCATTTAATTGAGCGGTTTATTTCGTGAATTAAATGGGTTGTTTCGTTCGTTGAATTAATTCAACGAACTGATGGGTCGTTACTTACGCATTTTGTGTTTGTTGGCAAAATAATAAAATAGAAAAACTTGTCTATTTTGGAGGATCCTCCTGTTGTGCGAGATCCTCTAAACCTCCACCCTCCCCGCGAAGAACGCGAAGAACGCGAAGAACGCGAAGAACGCGAAGAACGCCGGCGACCGGAATTCGACGACGCACACCGTGATCTGCGACGTCGACGAGCTCTACCCGCGACGTTCTTCGGCGACGCCTCTTCTTCCGCGGCCGATCCTCGTTCGGCGGTTAAAGGTGAGAATCGAATCTTCTAAATTCTCCCCTTTTTATAAATCGATATCAACGGATTTAAATTAATTAAATCCGTTTGATCTTGATTCGGAGATTGGCGACGCGACGCCGGATATCGCGACGACACGACGATCCCCTTCTTCCGCGACGAGCAATCCCGCGACGATCCCCCGTTCGGTAACGACAGCTGCGAGGTAAGGGTTGTTGGAATTCTTTTTATTTTCCCGTGTTTATTCTTTTTGAAATAAAGAACCCGATCTCGGAACAATTTTAAATTATTTAAAATTGTTGATTGGTTGTTTCTTTTCCTCCCGTTGTTTATGACTAACGCGGAGGGTGCGGATCTAACAAACAAGACCCGGCAACCCTCCGCCGATCTTCCCTTTTTGTGCGGATTTGGCGGACGACGACGAACCGTGCGGCAAGGGCGATCCGTTGATCCCGCAGTGAAGATAGGCCCCGGGAGGAGCAATGGCGCAGACGGGAGGCAAAACGGGCCACCGGAGCAACTCCGGCGGCCCGCGGAAGGCGGCGGCGGCGCGGGTCGCCGACGCGGCGGCGCCGGCGGCCGGAGGCGGCGGCGCCCGGCGCGCCGCCGTGGAGGAACCCGCCGCGGCTGAAGCCGCGGCGGTGGCGGCCGGTTCCGCGGCCGCGCGGAACCGGGGAGGGACGCGGCGGCCCGGCCGCGTCCGCGTGAAAGGCGGCCCCCCGCGGGGCCGTGTTTTCCACCGAGCCGCGGGGGCGGCGCCCCGTGGCAGCCGCGCTCGGCCGATCGGCCGAGCCGGCCGAGCCGGTCCGACCGGCCGGGCCGCGCCCAGGCCGGACTGGACCCGGCCTAGCCGGGTCGGGCCGGGTCGCCCCGGGCCCAGAACCCCCGTTTTCGGGCCTTCTTCGGTCTTTTTCCCATATCTTGGGCCTGGGACCTCCGATTGACGAACCGTCAGCGGCTACGCGATCCTTGGATCGAGACGGTCATTTCGGTGTATTACACTCAAGGTTTCAGAAGACTTTGGGTTCGGCCGGGATGGTTCGTACACGAAACCAACCGGGCCCTCGGAGCGGAAACACTCATAACTTGAGCTACGGACGTCCGAACGACGTACCGTCAGCTGTGGTAGTTTCCTCTAAGTGAGACGGAACTTTTGGCATACTCCGCCCGAGGATCGGACACAGGCGGAGTATGGTCGGGTTGGTTTTGCCCTAAAAACCAACCGGGCCCCTGGGACGAAAATGCCAATAACTCTCAGACCGGGCGTCCGATTGACGCGTCGTCTGTTGCGTTGAGATCCTGTTGTCGATACAGAACTTTTGGATACATCAACTTCGGACTACGTGTCAGTTGATGTATCAGCCTCTCGGCTCGTGGAGCGGACCCTCCTAAACGAGCTCGCTGTGTGCGGGAACCCTAGCGCTGGCTGTGACTTCGACGACAGAGCAGAGATCCTCCGTGGACTGCGACGACGGCAGAGCAGAGATCCTCCGTGGATTGCGACGACGGCAGAGCAGAGATCCTCCGTGGACTGCGGCGACGACTGTGCAGAGATCCTCAGTGGACTGCGTCGACTACTGCACTCAGCGATCCTACGTGGATCAGTGCTACAGGTTTTGTGTGAGCCCGATCCTATATGGGTCCTTACTACCGGTTCTGTGTGAGCCACTGCCTACAGGTTCTGTGTGAGCCCGATCCTGTGTGGGTCTTTTGCGGGGGTTAGTACCTATCGATCCTTCGTGGGTCCGACGACTTAGATGGATCAGTGATCATCTTTGACATCATCTGAAAAAGTATACCTGGTTGAGCTGAATCTTATGTTACTCTCCTTTGTGGATTGTGTCGAACTATCCTTTGTGGATTTACTGTTTACTCTCTGTTGTGGATTTGAGTCTTGCTTTCCTGCGTGGATTGAGTTGTTCTTGAGCTCGTGAGTAGAGCTAGAATTGGGGACTTAGGTATATGTATGGGCATATACCTAAGTCGAGTCAGATTTTACTTCGTGATTGCATCTTTCTTTTGTGCTATATCCTTTGTGGATTTCGGGAGACCTTCGGGGGTCTCGGGGTCCTTACTGAGTAGCTTATACTCACCCCTGCACGGGCTATGCCCGCACCTTGTTGTGTTGGTTGCAGACGACGGACAGCGCTGATCACGGTTGGGGCGTGGAGCAGGACGGTACCTGGAGGTGGACCACTGGGCGGGACGTGCTCGGAACGGACGTGGGACCCGAGGAGCCTGGAGGCTATCTGTACCCACCCTTCAGGTGGGATTGCCAGTGGACGACACGAGGCCGCCGTCTTTTCTTCAGTTGCTGTTCTTTACTTTTCAGTTGTACTTTCAGTTGGGCTTGTATTCCGGCCCCCTTTACTTTTCTGCACTTGTAGTTACTTTCCGCTTGCTGACTCTGTGGTGGTTGTTACTTCTAAAGGCAATGCCTTCCCTGTTTACCGGGATTTTACGCCTTGGTGCTAGTCGCCAGCCCCTGGCCTATGGAAGGCGGGCTTGGGGTAGTCACGGCACGGGCCCTGAGGACGGGTCGTGACACCATAAGGGGAAACTATTGTTGATGGGTGACTCATACATATGGTTTTCTGCCAAAATCTTGTTAGAACACCCTCACTAACAGTATTTTAAGGCATTGTCCCCAGATTCAAACGGATTATCTGGGCCTACGAGCACACAGAGACTCTTGACCTAACTCTCATTTCATTTCCCAATTCCAAACATGTGACAAGGACTAAAGACGCCAAAATAAACCAGAATTCCCATGGA
Source organism: Viscum album (assembly GCA_963277665.1). Classification (NCBI taxonomy): domain Eukaryota; kingdom Viridiplantae; phylum Streptophyta; class Magnoliopsida; order Santalales; family Viscaceae; genus Viscum; species Viscum album. Next base: position 1,797,112,688 of record OY728137.1, read on the forward strand.
GACTTGAGTTCCATCACAAGGTATGCTGGCCAGGAACACTACTTGAAACTAGAACCTCTATTCCTAGAAATCCTAGCTCCCATATATCCTGACTCTTTCCAAAAAAACATAACCCCAAAAGAGTGAACTAATTTTGGTAGCACTTTTTCCCAAACCAATTCGGGCCTCCATCCGACCTGGTGCTCGACCCGATCTGTGGCAAGGCCCAAGGGTAATTCTTGATCCCTCCTAACTGGAACAAGTTCCTAGGTATCCTAAAAAATACATGGGAACAATTTACTTGAAAAAATAAAAAAAATTAAAATTGGAAAAACTGAAATTACACAACCAAACAAGGCCTTACTAATTTCTAGAATTGAATTTTACATTTTAAACAAAAACCCCAAAAATAACTAAAAAAAATAAAACTAAAAAATCCAACCCAACCTTCATTCCGCATGAGGGACCATATCCTAAACCCTCTTCTATCAAACCCACAATATAATACCACTACCAACCCACACCATGATCACTAAATATCATGTATTTACCTAGAATAAACACACAACAAGATCTACATACACCCAAGGGAGTATATAGGCTATGAACCAAAGCCAAGTATGATTCCACCCATGAAATAAATTCCAAGATATAACATTAAAAGATAATCTAACATTCTCATCTAAATTAATGATTTAAAAGAAAACTCCTATAACAAAAATATTTATTAGGTAAACATTTATAAAGGAAAACTTTTAAGGAAAACCATTTCAAAAACACTAGATTTAATGAGAAATAGATTTTGTAAATAGAACACATACTCAAGTGGACCTCTGTATGACAACATATGTCACCACATCATATATATTAGAGCACCATGGGTGATTCCACTAGGGTTGATCTAGCTCGAGTGGGACCCTATAAACTTGTACCTCAGTGAAAGGTGGATATTAACCACAATTGTAAGTGCCCTCATGCATGATCCACTAGAGAGGAGAAAAATCCAATGTTCTAGTGGGGATCAATCATTATAATATTTTATTTAGTGTTGCAAGTGTTAATCTAGATAAGTGAAACCGAGATAAGAAACTTCTGAATCACTATCACACTAGTTCTTTTCCCCCCACCTAGATACCTAGGGTTCCCTTATGCTCGAGTTAAAGTTCACATATCACACATTCCACCACTTTCACAATAAATTTAAAACATTAAAAAGGAATCACCTATTTCATGAAACAACCAATTTACCATTTTACAGACACCAAATAAAACCCCTTTCGAAATTCCTTTACCATCATTTGAAAAATTTACAAAATTTTCTTTTTGAACATAAGAAAAACACACAAAAAACCAATCAAGTCAATGGGAAAATCCCCTTTATAAATCCTCTCATACTCCAAAACCATTTTTAAGACAATATTCTTATCATTAAAACAATTTTACAATTCATAATCATCTTACATAACAAGGAAAACATGCCCAAAATGATCCATTTTCCATTGAAATTCCCTCTAAACACATTCACACCTCAAGTTAATTTGAAAATACATTTCACACCTTCTAACCAACCCCTAACACCCCTTTTTAAACTTTACATTATAACACACACACAAAACATAATCATTTACCTTGTTAAAATCCATTTAGAACCTATAAATACACTAATCGTTTAAATAACACTATTCTCACCATATATTCAAACTAAATAACATATTTATTAATTTACTCAAACATATTAAATTCATATAACAATGTTATGGCATGGAACCACCTACCTCTCCTGAAGAACCTTCTGGAAAAAGGATTGAAATCACATCGGGACTTTATTCTCACCACGAAGAGGAAAGAAGAAACCCTAACCAAGAGAATAAAACCCATAAGCCATGATTAAAACCCTAAATCAAACCCCAACTCACAAGAGAAAAGAAACCCCAAATAAGATGGAGTAAAACTCTAGAATAATGGAGGAAAACAAGGGAGAAGATACATACATGAGGGTTCCTTGAATAATCTGGATGAAAACCACATAGAAATAAATTCCCATGGGAGGAAGGAGATGAGGGAGGTGCGCCTAAGGATGGGGAGTCTGTGGGGTTGAGAAAGGGAGGGAAGGGGGTTAAAATTTGGGAGATATAAAAATAGGGAAACATTTTTAATGATCTAGAACAACCTCACAGTTAGTTAGAACAGTTTCTCAAACCATGCGGAGACCGTGTGGCTGCCTCTACCAAAGGAGACCAAGGAACACACTTACCTAGGCCAAGGTGCACGACCATGAAGAGGTTGTGTGGTAGTTATTGTCTCCTACCGCACAATTTCTTGGGTTGGAATACGGTTACTGATAACCGTGCGAAAATTGTACGCTTCAATCGGCTTAGCCCAAACACTTATAATTTTCCTCAAAAGACTAAAAACAAACTCGAGAGGGAAATCTATACCAAAGATAAAAGGGAATAATGCTCAAAAAAATCAAACCCAACACACTAGGTTTCCAAGAGACTAACTGGGGACCAAACCTGAACTGAAACAAATCATAATTCAAAAACTCAGGTTTGATATGTAACCTATTATATTTTCAGGAGTATATTATAAAGTGTTTTTATGGATTGTTTCCATGTTCTTGTGGAATAAATATATATGATTATATCATTATGGAATAGATGGTAAGAAAATTAAAAAACCATATAATACATGGGGAAAAAATTTATCAATTTTTTTATTTTAGAGTCAATGGGATATTATCCGAGTTAATTATTTTCTGGGACTTTTTTTCCCACTATGTGGTGATAGTATTAGCGAAGAGACTTAACAGAGGTTATAACTTTCTTTAATTATATATGAGCCACATTACTATGTTATTATAATTATTTTTTTCTAAATTATATTAAAATACAAGGTTATTATTAATTTGGGTAAGATTGTTTTATTACATTTTCATTCCATTATTTTTTTTATGGTTAATTTATTGTGATATTATTTATGATCACATATATTTTTATAATTGAGATCTCTTATGTTTTCCTCCTTTCCAAACATCTAAGGTCACCCATTTCCTTTTTTCCAATTCATGAGAAAGTTTTGATGAATATTACATATGATATATATAGAAGGGTTTTAAGTGAGATTTATATTGGGAGAGAATTTAAACTAAATTATAAAGTCTTATGTTTCTATAATTAATCACTAAAGACACCAAACCATTTTTTCAGGGGGTGTAATTTGACTGTGAATTGTAATTAGACAATCAAGTATAATGATGTAAATTCTAATTTTATTTTTATAGGGTCTTATTAAATATTATTATATATTTGATTTGTTTTTTCTATGAATTATATTATTGATAATATGTTGATAAAAGAAAAAATAAATATTGGTCAAATATATTGTGTCATAAGTTGAAATTAAACATTCATGGGTTTGGAAATATAGTGATTTAATTTTAATATCATATTATTGTTTCAATTTGAATTTTGTTCTTAAAAATCATGCGGGATTTATTTATTTTTTGGAATTAGGATGAATCAAGTGGAAAATAAATGTGGTGGTTAATGTAATGATTTCTCTGATGAAAAACCATGAGTTATGGGTGATGTCGAAAAATCTCATTTCTATCCGAACCAAGCTATCCTAAGTAATGAAAAATATAATAACCCATATTTTTATTTAAAATTCATAAAATATAAAGTCATTATTGAGTCTATTAGGTAAAAATAACCACCATTATTTATTGGGACTACTGATTATCTAATTTCTAAGAAGTAGATCAATAATAAAAAAACAATATTTTCTATTTATAATTGATTAGATCATGAAATCACTAATTAATCTATTTATAATTTTGAAGGTTAGGTTGAAATATTATTGAATATTATCAACAATGGGACACCCTATATTTTTTGATAGATAATCATTTTCCAAACAAGCGTGTTATATTATATTATACACAAAAAAATCATATCTATTTAATAATAAAGTAAATATAAATGGAAATGTGACCATTTGGATTCAATATTTATGTTGGTCAGTTATGAATGTTGTTTAATATGACTATTGGGAACTATACTCTTAAAAATAATTTTAATGTTATAATTAGTGTTTATAAGTAAAATTTGACAAAGGATAACAGATGTAGAAATATGAGTCGTTGGCCTCAAACTATATAGTCATTTCGTTTGAAACCCATCTGCCAGAACTTTTGAGGGATGTATCATCACTAGGATTCACCCTTGACCAATATTAAGATCATAATAAATGTGTGAATATTTAATGAAATCACCTATGTGATAAGTTCAATTTAGTGGAGATTACTTTTATTTGATGTTAGCCAAGGAACCTTACAAAACTACCACCATCACACACCTTACTCTTTAGGCGTATGTGGGTGTAATAAGAAGTTACATTTCAATGTCTCAATTAATTAAAGTTTAATTCATTTGTATAAATAAAAATTTTTATTTCACCAATTATATTTTATTAAGAGTTTTTCTTAATTAAAATAGGTTTTATTGAGATGGAATTTTATAAATTAACTTTTTGGACACAAATTAAACTTTTCAGAAAATATATAAAATTTATTATAAAATAAATAATATGAACAATACTTATTTAGATGAAATAGTATGAGAAAAACACTTTTATTTAATTATAAATAATAAAATAATTTTATAATTGTTAAGTGTTAGAAATTTTACTATGTATTTTCAACTAGATATTATTTTTAATAAATAAGGTGTTTATATTTAAAAGTTAAAATTTTCATATTTATATAATTATTATGACAATAAAACATCATTTTTTAAATTATAATTTTAGAATTAGGTTACAATGAATTTATGATAATTTTCTAAAATATTTTGTTTTTTCATGAATAGTACAAATCTACATTGAGGTTTTGAGTATGTTTAATGAAAACATAATTATGTTATTATGATTTTTAATTAATTAATCACAATACACAGCCTAAAATATATTATTTTATTAATATATAGTATTTTAATAAATTTTAATCAATTTCCAAGCCTATAATTTATGTTTCAATGTCTAAAATGGAAGCATTAACATTAAAAACATTATTTCTATGAAAACATTAATTTTCCATGACAAAATAAGTAATATAAAATTATTATCAACAATTTTAGTTTAAAATAACCATAAATATTTCCCAAATTTCAAAAAAAATGAGCAAGACATGGTTTTTGATTTTCCATAACTTTGATTTCCAATTACTACATTTAGATATTAATAACAAAATCCTCCAATTTTTCTATAAATACATACCCATTTCTCATTTACATATCACTCAAAATCAATCCTCCATTAATATTGGCTATTTTTCCTCCCAATGAGTCCTCCTGAGGTGTACCCAAGCCCCTAATTTCTTAATCCTTGTGTTTTTGTAGTTACTTGTCGAGGTAAGGGAATTATCCTTCTTTTATCTTTGATTCAAGAACCTATTTTCATATATTACTTCTAATTTTAATTATTACTATTTTTTATTACCCTTTTGATCATAAAAATACTAGAAAATCATTTTTATTTAATGGGATACCCTTGTCCCCTATAATTTTAATTTTTTCAAACCCACGTTTTATACCTGTTATGCTACCGAACTTCTCAAAATATCCTTCTTATTCATAAAAATTCTCTTATATTTTCTTTTTTTGAATACCTAATCAACTTTATTTTCCAAGGGAACTACCTAATATTTCAAAATGATTTTATTTTTCTTTGTTCAACATACATTAAACTTGTATTCCATTTCCATGGGTTGAAAATGACATAATGATCATGTTTTTAGGCACTTTTGAAATGGCATGATTTTGATATGAAACCCATTTTTTTATTCTCTATGGGTTAGTTATGAAATATTTTATTATGATCTATGTGGATCACATTAATTAATACATATGAAGGTTTCACCCTAAAATCAATCCAATTCATTGGGTAAAGAATTTAATCTATAGAGATGACATGTTATATGATACTTTGGTGATTAACCTTGGTAATTTTTTACAGAACCTTAGTGATTAACCATGAGGGAATTATTATGAATGTATAAATTAAATGTTGTAGAAAAATTTACATGCTTTGATTCATGTTATTTTTATTATGTTATGCCTCATGTCTGCTTTATCATTTCACAGTGATAATCCTCATATTCTTATTATTATTCATCAAGATCATTTGTAAACTATTTCCCTTGTTTAATCCCTTATAGAGCCTTATGCTCACCCTTTATGTTGATGTATCTCCCTAGGTTATTAGATTCATTAAAATTAATTATGATGAACCAACTAATAATGCTTTTAAATTTTTTAGAATAAATTTTTTTGTTTTCATGTATTATAGAACTTTTTCCAATAAACTAAACATTAAAAGATCCTTTGTTTGTACAATTTAATGAAATATTATGTATAAAAATGTGATATTCCATATTTTGTATCAAAGTTAGATTTAGTTATTTTGGAAATTAGGATTTGAAATCTTTTAAAATAACCCAAGGTATAAGTTAAAATATATGAAAATATCTTGGTATTTTAGTGAAGTATTAAGTAAGTGGTTTTTGAGAAAAGAAGTAGTTTTCTGGATATGAACAAGTGGGTGTGGCTCTGTCACATATGTATCTAGAAGTAAAACCTGAAAACACCACTTTCAGATAAACTCAAATGGGAACTGGTGGATTATAATGATCCTTAATGCACTCCTAGTTTGACTCTCTTGAGAGATATGTTTTGTTAATCACTAGTTTATTATGAATCATAATGAAGGATTTATGTAAAATTTAATTTTTTTTAATGATTAGAATAATTAAGTGTAATGTTTTAAGATATAAAATTTATTTTATAATTTTAATTTTCTTAAAATAAACATGTTTCTCAGTATGTTTTTATTATTTTAGAAAATATTGGGAAATGGGAGTAACCGCGTAAATAGTGAGTGTAATGGACCATGTGATGATTTCCCTCTGATGGATGATAGAAATGAAAAAATTAGTAAAATGATGAATTAGTTGAATCGATTAATAAACAATAACTTGAAACAAATATGAGATACCTAATTCACCTCAAAAGGAACAACCTTCTATTGAGTCATTTTTGTACTAATGACCACCTTCTTTAAGTGGATCTTCTAACCCATTGATTGAAGAACAATGCATAAGATCTATAGAAAGAATATTTTTAGAAATATGATGTTCAAAATAAGATAAAGTCACCATAGATGTGTAACACTTATATATAGAAGCTAATCAGTGGTGGAAACTAGTTAAAAACACAAAGATAATAAGAGAGTTTTTTCCTATGTAGTGGGAAGAGTTCAGTGGATCATTTTTCAAAAAAAAATTCCTCGTTCGATGTGAACAAAAATGAAGAAGGAATTTCTAGAGCTAAAGAAGAAGAAAAATGAATTTGTGGGAATATATCAGATACACTTTACAATAGTTTCTTAACATACCTCTAGTTTTGTTATGGATACTAATGTAAAGGTTAATAGATTCTTTGGTGGACTAAGACCCCATCTACAGAGAAATATAGCCAATCAAGACTACGATAAATATAAGGAGATTGATGGGAAATCTATGAAGGTTGAAACTTAGATTGAAGATATGTATTGGTTATATAAATAAAATGAAAATAAGATATCTTCATATCCAAACTTAGGGAGGATCTTTGATCACATAAGAGAAGTAAATCAAGTGAAACTTTCTACTTGCAACAAATCTGGGAAGAATCATTTGGGAACTTCTTACTCGAGAGTGAGAAATGTTACATGTGTGGAAAATATGTCCATATAGCTCGAAACATTCATTGTGAGGCGAAGACTCAACTTCTCAACACTAATTAAAAACATAAGATTTTTTAATCCTAGCCTAAAGTCCAATTCTATAAGTGTGGAAAAATTGGAAACTTTTCCAATAACTATAAAAATAAAAAGGTAATGGAGTGGAATCACCATCAACCTCAACATAGGAAAAGAGAAAAAGATTAGACATTTTCTATCATAATTTCTAAAGTATAGGCTCAAGATTATTTGGTGGTAGTTACTCCCGTTATTCTCTCAAAGCTTAAAAGTACTTTGTTTGATTCTTGTTCTATACATTCCTTTATTTCCTCCATGTTTTCACAGAATATATAATTTATCCCTAAACTTCTAGATGTATATTTTTTAGTCATGAATCCTAGAGGTATTATCCAAGAATCATTAGTGTATATAAACTCTAGTATTGACTTTTTCAAGAACCATATCATCTCAAAATATTATATATTTACATGATGGAATTTGACATTTTACTAGGGATGGAATTGCTCGCAAAGTATAATTCTAAGATCAACTTAGGAATAAATGAAATATCAGTAGTATTGAATATAAAACCTATAGTTATTTTTAATGCAGATATATCACCACCTGGAATTTATCTACAAGCTCCTCTCATAGCCTAATTTATGGAGATTATCGGTGAAGCGGAAAAAGGAAATGAAAGTATAGGAATATAAAATGTCCCGATAATTCATCAATAAGTTGATGTATTTCCTAGAGAGTCACTTGGACATCCCACATTAAGAGAGGTGTATTTCTCAATTTATTCGTACCTAGATCCAAGACAATATCCAAGACCTCTAATAGAATGGAAAATACAGAGCTGAAGTTTTTAAAGAAACAAATTTAATATCTTTTGGAAAAGTGGTTTTTCTGAACAACTGTGTCTCCTTAGGAATAAAATTTTCTCTTTTTAAATAATATGGATGGATCAATGAATTGATTATAGGTATCTTAATTGTATTATAGTGAAATAAAGGTACTTATACCCAAGTATTGTTGATTCATTTGACCATATTTGTGGGGATCAATTCTTCCCCAATATTGATCTTTGATATAGTTATCATCAATTGAGGGAAAAGAAATAAAATATTACAAAGACATCATTCTGATCATGATATGGGCATTATGATTTTTTAGTATCCCCTTCGACTTGACTAATTCTACTACTATAAATATATTTGATGAATAGATTCTCTAAGTATGACCTTCATAACTTTGTGGTAGTTTTTATTGATGATATGCCAATATAATCAAAAAATTGTGAGGAACATGAGGATCATATAAGGGTTATATTGAAAAATATGAGGAAAATAGGTTTTTTGGAAAGGTTAGAAATTGTTTTTTTGTTACAACAAGTTCCTTTCTTGTGTAACATTGTAAAAAAACAAGGAATATCAGGTTATCCGGCCAAGAAAAAGGTTGTTGAGGAGTGGACACATCCTACAACATTGATTGAGATTCTTATTTTCATTGGTTTAGGAAAATATTATAGAATATTTTTGAAATACATTTCATGATTTTATAATCCACTAACCAAGTTACATTTAAATGGATCTATATTCATATGGACAAAGGAGAGTCAAAAAAAAATTCAAGTGCTGAAGAATAGATTTTTTTTTCTTCAACTGTTTTTACTCTACCCTATATTGGAGAAGGATTCATTATTTTTATTAATAAATATCTGAAAATAATTGGGTGTATCCTCATGAAAAATGAAAAGGTGATTTCTTATGCATCTTATTAGTTAAAGCCTCATGAGAAGAATTATCCTATGTATAACCTAGAGATGGTTGTGGTTATTTTTTCTCTAAAGATATAGAGGCACTATCTTTATGGGGAGAAATGTGATATATACATAGACCATCAAATTTTGAAGTATGTTTTCTCAAAAAAGGAATTTAAAATGAGACGAAGGATATAGTTGTAAATTCTAAATGAATATGATTTTTTAATCCATTATCATCCTAGAAGAGCAAAAAAATTACCTGATGCATTAAGTAGGAAATAACCTATTGTGCTGGAAATGGTTATTATTCATGGATATACTTTGATCTAAAACATATCAAAACTGGAAATGGTTATTATAAGGGATGGTACATTATCAAACCTCTCCCAAATTATTTATCAACCATCATTACTAGGTAAGAACAAGAAAGATCAAACAGAATATCCCTTTTTACAATAGAAGATAGAGGATGTGAACAATGTGAGGTTTTTTGAGTTCAATATTGAACAATAATGTGTACTAAAATTTCAAATAAGGATATATGTTCAATCTATTCTAGAAATAAAGAAGTATGTGATGGAAGAATATCATAGATATAAATTCTTTATACACAGTGTAATCATGAAGATGTATAGGGAACTTCGTGATCATTATTGGTGGGGTAACATGAAAAGGGAGATTTTTTACTACATAGAAAGGTTCTTGGTATGTCAGCAGGTGAAGGCGAAGTGGAAACTTCTTAAAGGGATATTTAATCCACTACTCATACCAACATAGAATTAGGACAATACCCATATGTACTTTTTCAGTTATCTATAAATAACATCCAAAGTAAACATGTGATATGGGTTATAGTGGACCGACTCACCAACACTACCCATTTCATAGTTATTTATGAAGATTTATCTCTGGACTAACTTTCCAATATTTATGTAAATGGAGTGGTGAGGTTTTATGGAGTTCCACTTTCTATCATTTCTGATCATGATCCAAGGTTCACCTAAAAATTATGGAGAAGTCTTCAACATTATTTTAGTACCAAATCTAATTTTAGTACAACCTTTCACTCCCAAATCAATGGACAATTTTAAAGGACTATTCAAACACTCAAGGACATGCTAATAACATGATAAATGAAATTTAAATGTATATGGGATCAACATATCCCATTATATGAGTTCACATACTTTAATATATTCCATTCAATTATTCAGATGTCACCCTATGAATCTCTCTATGGGAAGTTATGTAGAACTCCTACTTTTTGGGGTGAATCTAGTGAGAGAAATATTCTTGGGCATGGTCTTGTGAAATAGATGGAAGAAAAGGTTCATGTCATCCAATAACATATAACTGTTTCATAGTGTGTAAAAAAGATATATGCTAACAACCATTGAAGGGGCTTGTATTTTGATGTTAGCGACAAAGTGTTCCTTGTATTATAACCTTGGAATAGTTTCATTCCATTTGGGAAGAAAGGGAAGCTTAGCCCTATGTATATTAGCCTATATGAAATCCTTGATCAGAAATGAGAAGTGAAATATTTGATAAAACTTCAACCAAATCAATCACAAGTTCATGATGTATTCCATGTATCTCTCTTGAGTAATTACATATCTGACCCTTCACATATACTAAATATGGAGGTGGTACAACTGTAACATGACATCTTTTATAAGGAGTAGTTGGTGGAGATATTGAACCATATAGACATGTTTCTACACAACAAGACTAACCACCTCTTCAAAGTCTTTTGGATTAACCATAAATTTGAAGAAGCTAAATGGGAACCTGAGGTGATAATTAGGTGGAAATACCCACACCATTTCTCAACTCAGATAACAAGTTGAAATTTCCGGGGAGAAATTTCATAAGGGGGAAGAATGTAACAACCTAGACTTTTTAATGATATATTTTTCTTAAAAATATGATTTATGATATATTATACACAAAAAACCATATCTCTTTAATATTGAAGTAAATATAAAGGGAAATGTGACCATGTAGATTTGATCATTATATGAAAATTAACCAATTATGATGATTGGTAAATATGACTATTGGGAGATATACTCTTGATAATAATTTTAATATTATAATTAGTGTTAAAAAGTAAAATTTTACAAAGGATAACTGATATAGAAAGAAGAATTGATGGCCTCAACTAGTTGGGTCATTCCATTTGAATCCCATCTATAAAAACATGGTATGGATGTCTCAACATTGGGTTTCACTATTTATTAACCCTAATATTATCTTCAACAAGTGCAGCTTGAATTAAATCACCTATGGGGGAAGTTCAAGTTAGTATAGATTACCACTAGGTTGATGTGAGACAAGGCACCCCATTAAAACTACTACCATCTCACACCTTACTCTTGGGGAATATGTGGGTGTAATAGGGGTTAACGTGCATAGGCCTCAATTACATAAATTTTAATCCCTTTGTATTAATAAAATTATTATTCTGTAAATTCCATTTTAACAATAGTTTTTCTTAATAAAAATATTTTTAATTGAGATGTAATTTGAGAAAAAGACTTTTCGGACCCAAATTTTACTTTTTAGAAAAGTTTTAAAATTTATAATAAACTAATTCATTATGAATAATACTTATTTTAATTAAATAGTATGATAAAAATAATTTTATTTAAATATAAATGATAAAATAATTTCATAATTTTTAAGTGTTAGAAATTTTATTGTGCATTTTCAACCCAATATTATTTTTAATAAATAAGAATCCTTATATTTAAAAGTTAAAATTATCATATTTAGATAATTATTATGGTAAAATTAACATCATATTTGAAATTTTCACATCTAAATTAGTTGAGGTTGAATTTATGAGAATTTCGAAATTATTTTTTTCATGAATAGAAAAAAATACATTTAAGCTTTCTAATATGTTTAATGACATCATAATTATATAATAATTATGTAATAAATAATTAAACACAATTCATGAAAAAAAATATGTTATTTTATTAATATAATTTATTTTAATATATGTTAATCAATTTCCAAACCTAAAATTCACTTTCCAAAGTCTAAAATGGAAACTTTAACATTAAAAAAAATTATTTTTGTGGAAACATTTGTTTTTTATGCCAAAATAATTAATATAAAATTATTATCAACTCATGGGAATTACAATAACCTATAATATGTCTCTAATGTGAAAATCCATGGTAAATCCCATGGTTTTTTATTTTCGACAACCTAGATTTCTGAGTCCTATATTTGAAAATTCATAAAACAATCCTCCAATTTTGCTATAAATAACCACCCATTTCTCTATTTCCATTCACTAAAAATCCATCCTACAAAAGTACTTGGTATTTATACCTCCCAAGGAGTCCTCCCAACATTTCCTCAAACCCCTAGGTCCCAATCCTCATGTTTTAGGATACACTTTTCATGGTAAGGGAATGATCTTTCTTTTCCCTTTGATTCAAGAACCTCTTTTCATATATATATTTAAATTTTTATGATTACCCTCTATTATTATCCTTTTGATCATGAACTTACTGATAAATTATTTTATTTATTGGTAGACCCTTATCCCCTCTCATTTTAGTTTTTTTTAAACCACATTTTATACAAATTATGCTGCCAAATTTACTTCTCAAAATTTCCCTCTTCTCCTCAAGAAATTATATTTTATTTTCATTGTGTGAAGACACAAGACTCTTTCTTTTCCTAGGGTAGTAAACTAGATTTCAAAATTATATATTTTATTTTTCATTTAACATGAATTAAACCCTAATTCCCTTTCTATGGGTCAAATTTGACATATTGATCATGTTTTTAAGCACTTTTGAAACGCCCTGAGTTTTATATGAAATCTATTTTTAATTATCCATAGGATATTAATGTAATGTTTTATTATGATCTATGTGGTTTAAACTAATTAATACATATTAAGGGTGTACCCTAGTAGTGATCCAAGTCAATGGATAAATAATTTAATATTTGGAGATAAATTTTTATACGATACCTTGGTGAATTACCCAGGTAAAGTTTTACAACACTATGGTCATTAACCTTGTTAGAATTCTTATGAATGTATAAATTAAATGTTGAAGCCACATTTATATGTTATTATCCGTGTTTTTTTATGCATCATTATCTATTTCTCATTCCACAATGATATTCCTCATGATCTTATTGATATTCCTCAAGACCATTTGTAAACTGTTTCCCTTGATAATTCCCTTTCAAGGTCTTAAGCTCACCCTTTCCTTTGATGTATTTCCTCAGGTTATGATATTTAGTAAAATAAATAATTATTAACCAATTAAGAATCACTTCAAGTTTTATAGAAGAATTTTTTATGTTTTCATGTAATATGTACCTTTTTCCCAAGAAACTAAACATAAAAAGATTCTCTATTTGTATAATATAATTAAAATTTATTTAATAAAAAGGGGATAATCTATAATGAACACTAGATAAAATAAAGAGACCCAATAAATTTTATAGGATTACTATAAAAACAATTTTGAGTAAACATTCTTTCAAGACTCTTTGTATCAACGGGGAGATATAATTCCATGAGATGAAGTAAAATGGGGAGGACTAAATTTATTTTTTAAAATAAAACTTCACTAGAAATGTATCATATTGTCATGATTTAAATAATAAGTCTCTTTAATTTATTATCAAAAAAATTATGAACCAGACATATGTGTTTTAAAATCAACTGATTTAGGAAAAAAATGAAAATCTTTTGATAAAATTATTCATGTCCAATAAGAAATTGATGCATTAGATAACGGTCTATGGTGCAAGGTTATTCCAGCAAAGTACTTATTCTTATCTGGGGAATTCATAATATATCTATTCCAAAATATAATTATAATTATTATAAATTTACACTATAATATTCCAAATGATTTTATTATCAATGTTTTAAAGATTAAAATGCATTTAATCTATTCTTCATTTGGAACTTGTAATGTTTCACCATGAATACTATTGGGGACTATATGGGAGCTTCGGTTTAGATTGACTACATGCATCACTTCATGTCATAAAGGTTTCAAAATATAGGATAATTTATGGGAAAAATGAAGGCTGATGGTAAGATTATTGAACTAGGGTGATGGTTTTTCATATAATCTAGGAATGAGACCAGTTGTAATTGTAATAGATACTACATTAAATACCTAAAATTGAATTCTATCAACAATATAAGGGAGCTAAATATATAGATAACAATATTTAATTTTTCTCTTGAAATCATGAAAATAATAACCCAATTAATTCATATCATAGAGTCTAGTAAAATATCTACCTATGGGGGGTAGTTCTATTTAATCACCCTAAAATATGGTATAAAATTAAAATAAGATGTATTTTGTAATTTTGGAGGGGTTATGGGAGGAGTAATTGTTCCGGAATATAGCATATTATAATTTTTTGCATTTCATTCCAATTTATGTAAAACTATCCCTCTAAAAGATAAATTAAAACCAATACCGAGTGGGTTTACAATTTTCAGTAAACAAAACATCAAATTTGAAGTGGTTAAAGTATAATCATAGTTAGTGTTAAAATTTCTAAATTATATCTTTCCAACCCATGATTCTATTTTCCATGATATGAGTTAGTTTAATGTGATTATTGATTAGTAGGATAAGATTCTACATATTGTGCATAAGGGGAATATCACAGTAGTGAGATTTCTTCATAATAGACCACCCATGATCTATTATTTTGTGATTTATTTCCCATGTCCTATAATAATAAAAAAAATTATAATTTAGTTACTTTTAGTGTTTGTATTTATTTATATAATTAGCCTATAATTAAATATATATTTTTTATTTTTATTCTAAAAATCATAATTTTGAAAATCATTATCTATAAGAGACTTTGGTAGTTACGAAAAAAATTAGTGTTCTCTCAAGGTTGAAATTGTAAATGTGGAATCTTATTATTTTTATATTTTTGGGGAAATAAGATGAAAATGATTTTTTATATAGATTAAAATAATAATGTTCTATGTGTAAATCATATTAAACTTCCTATTTTAAAAATTATAGTGAAAGAATTCATGAAATTTATTTAATTAAATTCGAAATTGAATCGAGTGTGGAAAGTTGTGTCTACTAGAACATGAATTATGAAAAATATGAAGTGGTTAATAAATAGTGGATTAAATAAAATTCCAACATAATCCACTAACCACACATAATTCTTTCTACTTTAATTATTTTAGTCATTACATAAATTGATGAACTAATTTAAGGTTTATTGAGGAGAATCGATGTAAGAAACATCTATATAGAAGAGATAATAGAAATAATATTAAATCAATAGTATTGTGGTGTAACATTAAAATAATTTACTGGAAGGTATATTTATCATCAACCAAAGAATAAACAATATCTTACTTTATTTAAAATCTCTAAAATCATCCATATTTGTAAATTTATTTAAATAAATTAATTAATCAACAAAATTATTAAAAATTTAATTATTGGTGAAACAAATAGTGGTTTTTTGATTTAATATTATGTTTTAACTCTTATTCTATTTAAGTTTGTAGGAATATAAATCCTACAAGTCTTTATTTTCTCCTTTTAAATGAATTCCATGTGATAGTGGGGATGAATTAATCTCTCTATAAAAAGAAAATATAAATTATTGGTATGGGGAAATAAAATTTAATATTTATAATATTATGATAATTATTTATTGATTTAATGGTGATTAATAACTCCATATGGAAACTAATTCCATTATATGATTCTTAATACAAAATAGTAATGTAAATTTAGCTCTAATTGTAGGGAAAAACACAACATTTATGATATTCCAATTATATGGGAATATTTTGGTTTATTTCCTAATGAGTTTATTGGTCTTAACCTAGATCATGATGTTCATTTTTTAGTTGTACTCAAACCTTTAATTATTCCTATATCAAATCTTTCAATATAATATTTCTTATTGAATTTTATTGATTGAATAAATATCTAAAGGAATATTTTGAGAGTGTTTTTATATGGTTATGTTCAATAAAATGGTGTTCAATGCTCTTATTTGTTTAGAATAAGGTTGTATATTTCATTTATGAATTTAATATCTTGTATTTAACAATATAATGATTAGGAAGATATATCACATACCCCATATTGTTGACTTATATGACGAATTTCATGGGGATCAACAATTCCTAATAGTGTACTATGGATTTAGATATCATCCTCTTTAGGGGGGATATAGTAAAGAAATGTTTTTTTATATGTCATGGTAACTATTAATTGATAGTGATTCATTTTTTACTTTCAAGTTTTCTATATATAGTTATGAATGTTATGAATATATTATTTATTTATTACCTTCATAAATTTATAGAAATGTTTATATAGAATATTATCATAGAATCCAAGAAAAAGGATGAACACGAGTAGCATTGTATTATTGTATTTAGGAACTTATGATATAATAAATTACATGGAAAAAGTCATAAAGTGTGACTTTTGGGTATGAAATTTTTTAATTTTAGCCCAAGTTATCAAATATTGGGTATATCTATATATTAATCAAGGATTGGAGTAATTGAGGAATGGTCATGCCCAACTAATATGAAAATGATCTATAATTTTACTTGATAATCTTGATAATATCAGTTATTTATGAGAAACCTATAATTATTTTCCAATATATAATCCTAGTTAACTTGAATTGGATTATTTTTTCTTAACATGTAATATTATGAAGATAACATCAAGGATATTAATAAGAGGTCTTTCATTTCACCTATAGTCACACTTCCTTGTAGTGAATAAGTGGTTTTGATATATATAGATGCATGAATGATGGGATTAGGTATTCCCTTATCTGAAATGAAAATGTGGTATATTATACATCAAGTCAATTAATGGTTCATTTGTAAAATTGCACAATTATTTATTTCTTGTTAGTATGTGATTTTTTTATTAATGATTTAGAGGATATATCTTTATACATAGATTTATAATATATATAATATTTATATAATATTAAAGTATATATTTGAACAGAATGAGTTGAGAATCCACCAAAAGAGATGTCTGATTTTGATCACACACATTGATTGATTAATACATTGCCCTCATCATAAGGTAAAAGAGATGGTTGATTATCTAAGAGAAAATGGATTATTTTGTGTTATGTGTGGTGATATATAAAAGAGACCAGATCTTTATAGTTATGAAAATAATAAATAGGAAAATCATAATGTATGGAGGGAGATATCAGTATTACCAAATTATTTCTCAACATTCCATTCAAATAAAGATTAAATAGGTGGAGAAGGGTAGTCTGATGATAGATAAAATGTGGGAAATTTTTCAGAGTTTAACGATGATAATAATGTAATTATAATACTCAAGAAATAAATATGTGTCCCAAATATGCAAGAACTATAAAAGAAGATATTCAATTTTTTATATATTCATCAATCTCAATTTATCTCGATATAATAAAAATTATAGATATCTCAAGTAGAACATTATTTGGGACAATGTGAAAAGGGATATTGTAGAATATATATCATTATACATGGTCAATAAACTCATAAAGGAAAAATATCATAAGTATCAAGGAATGATAAAACCATTACCTATCCATATACCAATATGAGATAACATCACTGTTTATATTTTCAAAGGTTTTCTAAATACCTATAATGTATGTAATTAATTTTGGGTTATGGTACATCTACATTATGTTTGGGAAAATTTGATTTCTATTCAATAATATTTCCCACTATATAAGCTTTTTAAGATATAAATAATTGAAGTGATATGGCTGTATAAAGTAAAACTATCACATGTACCAAATAAATATCCTAGGTTCACCACAACGATATTGTTAATCATCAATTGGTATTGAATAAATAATATATATTTTCACTACATATCATTCTCAATCCAATTATCAATCTAAAAGGGCCATTTAATTATTGTATGATATAATAAAATACTACTATATTTATTTCAAAATATTTTTAGGTAAATGTCTCTATTTATTAAGTTCTCATACAATATTATTTTCCACTCTAGATTTTAAATTTATCTATATGAGACTTTGTGTGTGAGTAAATATAAAACTCTAACAAGTTGGTTTAAAGTTTTAAAGTAAATTCTACTAATAATAAACCTTAGAAAAGAATTATATATCATATTAAGACCATTTAGAGGAATATTAAAGTAACAATAAGTATATAAAAGGGAAATTCAAATAATTGTCAAAGATAAATTTGGTTTTTTGTCAAATAAAAATGTATTCCGTCAAATGTCACAATGGAAGAGTTTTGTGACATTAATGAAGAATAGAATATTAAGCCTATAATATATCACCCACTTCAAGATTAATAATCATGTTTCTAATGTATCTTATCACCTAAAATTTTCATCAAACCACTCACAATTTCATGATATTTTCTGTATATCACATATTATAGAATATAAGAAAAAAACCACCACATGTATGAAACTAAGAGTTTGTTTAACATGAACATAATCCCTATCATAAATATAAAATGGTAAAGATCTTGGATTCTATATATAATATAATATAATATGAAAGTAAAATACACACATGGTACAAATATATACATAAATAATACAATTGATGATGACACATGTGTACCCAAATATATACTGATGAAATACTTATATCATCTATTTTTATCTGAGGAACAGAATTTAGAGTGTGAAACTTTGTAATGGGGGATAATGTAAAATCATATGTTTTTGTGTAAAAATCCCATTAATAAATACATTTTGTTAGATAACATGTCTATAATTAAATAATTAAACATTTTTTGGAAAATTAATTATATAATCAAACTATATATAAATTAAAATGATATGAGATTAAAATATTCAACAATGTAGTCTCCCATAAATATTATACTAACCATGGTAATTTTTTAAGGAGTGTAAAACATTAAGAAATATGATAAATATATAGATAATGATATTAGAGAATAAAATTAATCATTTACATATCTTTATATATGTTTATATATATAGGAAAATTGTTATATAACCATTATATGACTAATAGATATATCATTGTTGTACTTAAATCATTGGACATACTTTCATTACATATATCAAATGAGTATATTGAATTTATTATAATGGAAATATATAAATTATTTAGAAAAAAATAATTATTATAAATCATATATTTATCATGAATTAAAATAACTAATATATATTAAATAATTAATGAATGGTGACATTTTAAAATAAAATCATTTATTACATATATAATTCTTTTAAGAAAACAGATTTTTCTAGTGAAATATGTATATTTATTTAATTATTAAATTCTCATATTTAAAATATGAGTTTAATAAATATAATACATATTTTTAATTAGGTAATTGAAATAGGTTAGAGGGTAAATTAAAGTTTTTTGAAAAACAATATTTTATTGGGGTGGTTTGTGAGTAACGTCAGTAAATAGTGAAAATTATTGAAGAATATACATATATAAAATGAGGTACAAACTCTAAAAAATGTAAAAATAAAAATCCATAGTTAATGTAAAATTCAACCTCCTTTATTTTATTTACTTATAGGTTACATTCTAGGTTAAAAGGGTATTTATTAAAAATCAATTACTATGAAATTTCAAATGTGACATTAAAAATCATCTATAAAATGAATACTCCTATACTTATTCTTTATAATTCTATTGATTAGTTTTCAATTTAGTAAATTCCAAAATATTATACTGAAAATCTCACCTTTACATTTTTGTTCGTCAAGTTAAATAAAGGATGGATAAATCATTCATTGTAATGGAATTCATGATTAGAAGGAGTGATTTTATCAAAGTATTTAAGTAGTCCTTCTATATATTTTTTATTTTATATTATCATATAAACTAATTAAAAATATTATTAAATTCTATGTTAATATATTACTAAAATTATTACTCCCTTATAAAAATTATTCATTAATAATTTAAATTTTTATTCTTACTAATTCATTGGTAAGAAACTTTTTTGTTTTCGTCGGTTCAACCTCATGCATGAATGTTCTAATATTATCTTCATAATTTATATTAGGAATGAGTATCAAAACGGATTTAATTGTAATATATGATATAAATTAGTAAATAGTGTTTTTATTAAGGTTTTTAGTTTTGATTACCTAATATAATGATTAATATAAAATTAATCATTATTATTTTCCATGTTACATGAAACAAGATCATTATAAATTTTATCCATGAAAACTATAACCATATCATACTTAAAATAAAAATGTGATTTGATAAATAATTATAACATAATTATTCAAGTATACTTAAAATTCTAGATATGATAAATATGTTGGGAAATAATGATGATAAAAATCACTACACTAAAATAGGTATGAAATATTCAAAACCATTATCATATGACGATGTTAAATAAACTATAGCTAAAAATATAAATTTTACAAATGGATATATTTTATTATTATAAAAGGAAAAAAATATATATAATATTTCAAAATATGTGAATAAATAGTTTGTGCTTTTATATAGATATTTAGTGGATTTTTTAGAATGTCTAGATTAAAAGTAAGGGATCCCATTCTAATATCTATCATTTGTTTGATATTATTGATTCCTTGAGATCAATAGGGGAAATTTTACGATATAATAAAATTTTAATCTGCATTATTTATTTTAATCTATTTATTTTGGAGAATTTACATGTCTCTTTATCATTATCCATTGTCACACCCTAGCTACATTAACTACTCATCGTCTTGGAATGCGAGTTCAAAATGACCTAATACATACCTACATGTATGTCAAATTGTGTAAGGAGTGAAAAAAATATCTAAATATTATACTATTTTCACCAAAAAACAATAACATATAAATAAAAACTCATTATAAAAAACCTTTTTAAACAAAAGTATTTAAAAAAATAACAAACAATCAATAATGTACAATATCAACATGCTATATCGAATGGACCAATGTATACTATAAAACATACCAACCATGGATCATTAATGGGACATATCCATATAAAATATATATAATTACAATTTAATTTTGGATTCATGACTAAAAATAGAAATCATCTCCTTAGACCTACTCCTGGAAACTATCAATCTAATCTAGCTAGAAGCCCAGTATGACCCAAAACATGAATATTAATCACATGGTTTTCTCACACAAAATTTTTATCATAAAGGGTGTCAGAAATACATTTCAATAGGGAAGTACCAATTGGTTTCCTCAAATATATAAAAAAAATTATAGGTTTGTATAAAAAATTAAACTATTATTATTGAATAAATCTTTTCATATCATCATGGGATACTTAGGATACCATGAAACTTGACCCCATCAGTGTCATATAATTCTGAAAATTGATCTATCATAGTCACATCATCATGAGAGCATCACATAAAAAATGGTACCGATGAAGGAATAATATTTCATACATAACATACAAGATCACCCAAACCCTGTCACTTAGGGTATCGTATTGAATCGAGTCTCATACCAAAAACATATCACTCATGGTGAGGTCCAATAAACAATCCCAACACAAAAACCCTATAACTCAAGGATGTATATTATAAATACATATCATAGAAAAACTACACCACTCGGGTTGTCATCCCATTACCATGTCTCATACCAACACCCTCTCACTTTGGGGGAGGTCACAAAACTATATCTCGAACTAACACCATATCTGTAATGTCCCAGACCTCTCTGGTCCATTACTTTGTGAAATATTGGTGTTGGAGGTGTTCTGGGAGGTCAAGGGGGCTTATCCCCAACACTTTTCCAAATTTCCGGTTCTGTGAACAGTGTTTCCAGTTTTATGAACACTAACAGATCGGTCTCACTGATCGGTCTGACAGATCGGTATCACAGATCGGTCTGACAGATCAGTCTCACCGATCGGTCTGACTGATCGGTCTCACAGATCAGTCTCACCGATCGGTCTGACAGATCGGTCTCACCGATCGATTTGACAGATCGATCTCACAGATCGGTCTCACCGATCGGTCTGACAGATCGGTCTCACTGATCGCTCTGACAAATCTGTCTCACCGATCAGTCTGACAGATCGGTTTCACAGATCGGTTTCACAGATCGATTTCGCAGATCGGTTTCACAGATCGGTTTCACAGATCCATTTCACAGATCGGTTTCACAGATCGGTTTCATAGATCGGTTTCACAGATCGGTTTCACAGATCCGTTTCACAGATCAGTTTCACAGATCGGTTTCACAGATCGGTTTCATGTACAGTAATAGTGGGTGAACAGTGTTTCCAGACTCCAACAGTTTTTCCCCTTTTGATGTTTCCTTTGACGTAAAATACATTTAAAGCCTTATTTTAAGGACTCTTAAGGCCGATTAAAATTCCATAAATCCTATATTAATTATTCCTAAGGCTTGGAATGTTTTACTTGGTCAAACCGCGTGGGTTAATGCAATACATTGTTAATGGAGAATTAACCGGATCTTAAACCGTCTCCCCATTAAATCTTCAAAAAGGGATGAGATATCATTCTCCCTTGTTATTTCCCTTTGTTCTCAACTAAGAGGTGATAGAACCTTTCAATCCTTCCCATAGGAGTTGCACAATCATTCTTTACTCCTAGGATTGGTTCTGCTCTGTTTTGAATGCAACCGAACTGTGTCGGTCAATCTTCCCAATAAGGTATGTTGTATCGTCATTCTTTTGGGGTTCATCTTCTCCTATCCTCCTTTCCATATTATACCATGTAATTTCCAAGATTCTAAGGAGTTTTACTTGGGTTTGGTTGGTACTGTCGTGTTGTGGCATCCTCCGGTGGATGCAGTTGTCGTGAGAGGAGGATTGTGACCCGTTGTGTGGAGAAAGGACGTCAAGAACTCTTCCAGGTAGGGGATTCATGGTTTCTCTAATTGTATATGTGCAATCATAGAATTAGCATGATTTATCCCTTTGTATCACAATGAAATTGACCTAATTAAATAATTGAACCGGATTAAAAGAATTGGTTGATCGCATGTTGTTTCTTTATACTGTGATAACGGTTTGCCTCATGTTTTCCTAGATATAGTGATATCTATGTTTTCTTTGATTTTTTGTTCGTTCATGATAGAAATTGATAATGAACGTAAAGCCGGAATTAATTGTTAATTAATTGGCTAAAGATAAAGAGGAATGTAAATTAATCTGGTTATTTTCGTTGTTGTAGTTGTTCTAATTTGAGGATAATCAAATTAGGGAAGGAAGCATGGTTATTTAATTGTGATAGCTTGCTGATTATGTATCCATGATTGGAACCTACGAATAACAAATCTGCCAATTCAATATGGATTAAAGAACAGATTATGTGGGAATTTCTAAAGGGGTTCTGAGTTACCCTCCTGTTTGCTAAAGGGTCAAGAGCCCATGGTTGTGATTGTTGTTTTTCTACTGCTTGTGTTGTGATGTGAGCCTGGATGGCTGTTGTGATATGTGGAGGTGTGGAGGCCTTGTGTTTATGGCAGTGGATGACGCCTAGAGTGGCGATATGCATCAGTTATAAATGTGGGTGTCGGGGAGGACACCAGGGGTGATGGAATGGGATGGATGCGGTTGTTGGATGCTTGTGGTTTTCTTTGAATTTTAATCTGCTTTGCTTTTCCCCACTGCTCCAGGCAGCTGGTCTTTCTACCCTTCTTCCGAAGGAGGCGAAGACGCGTGGGGTATGCCACGTGCTTTCTGTGTTTATCCTCTCGAGGGAAAATGGGTCTATGATCTTTCTATAGGCGGAAAAGACTCGACGGGTAGTACATCTACTCACCGTGTTGAGCCTCCTTTGTGTTTAGAAGCATAGGATGCTTTTCTAGAATGCCTGGGAATATGGAAAAGTAATTCTGTAACGAATGTTTGATTAAATGGTGAAAATCCACGGGGATGGAGATACTGTAATTTAAAGGTGATGTGAATCTTAAAAGGAGCAGTTGTTTTTGAATGTGATGCCAATTTAGTTTAATGTGGAATTGTTCATTCTTAATTAATGTTTAAAGAATTAATTAACGTACAGTGGAACTGATAAAATGAGAATGCATTAATCTAATAAAGCTCTTCAAATGTTTGTGTGCTTATAGGATACCTAGTCTTTGAAGTAGCAGCCTGGAGTCTGAGAGACGTTAGCTGTAGTTGTATCTAAGACTAGGTAATGCCCATAGTGTGGATGTGAGTTACATATATATTCTGTACTTTTTTGTGTTTCTATATGCTACTCCACCCTGTCGGTAAGGGCAACTGACACCCCGGTGATTCTGAGCCCTGGGGGGTGTTTTCCCCAACATTCTGATGGGAGGTTGAATGGTTGACTACCCCCTTTGGCCCCGCTCTCTTCTCTTGATAGATACTTGTGCCATGAGGCACAGCGGTTAGTTACCCCATATATGTGTGTAGAGGGCTGTAATGGATTGTGGTTATTCACACACATATATTCTGGATATAGTATCCTATGGACTACTATAGGTGTAACGTGTATAGGCTATGATGGCTTGAGGATCCTTACTCGGAGTATGGGCTGTAATGGCTTGAGGTATTATACCCGACGTATGATACATGTTATGCGAGATGTGGTGGCTCCCAGAAACTACCTGGTTACTTTTGGTTGTGAGGATGGTGTGGTGCTTCACCCAGGTTTTTGCGGGCAAAGCCTTTGTGGTGCACGAGGTGCAGATTGTGGAGCTTAGCCCAGGTGTCTGTGGGCAAGCCTTGGAGAGAGATGCACAGGACGTATGTCATTGGGGAAAAGCGGAAAACCAGTGGGGAAGTAGTAGTAGGGTACCCTTGATATTCTATACTATATGCTATATTCTTGTATGAGTTACTTGGTGAGAGTATCCATGGTGAGGTTGGGAACATAGTATACCTGTTTAGGTGACGAGTTAGTTTCACTTGTTGTTCACTGGGCTTTAGCATGATTTCTTTCCTTTTTCACGAGAGGCTTGGGAAGTATCCTACTGAGTATACTGTTATACTCACCCTATGTACATATAAACTGTTTTTTAGGTAACTTGGAGCAGGTTGGAGATCAAGCTGGTTACTACGAGCTTGCGGTTGGAGGAGGAGCTTTTCGGGCTTGTGGTCACTGTCGTTTTACTTTCTTTTGGGTACTTTTAGTTTCCCTTTTCAGTTGTAGTACTTTTGCATGACATTTCATATATGTACTTGGATTTATTTTTTATTTCAGTTATGAGATGGAGTTGGTTGTAGTCTATTCTATCTCCCTCTTCTGCATGTGTTCTCTTAGAGGGTAATGCCTCCCATTTGTGTGTGTATTATACCCTCGGTGCTAGTTGCCAACCCGGGGCCTACTGGAGGCGGGACTCGGGGGTCATTATCTCTCTTCTCACATTGCCAGCCCATGAGGGGTACACTTTGTGGGGAGGGGGTCGTGACAGAGTGGTATCAGAGGTCTGGTTGAGGGATAGGATGGAGTTTGGAGTTAGGAACAGGTGAGGATGTGTGGGATGGTAGGGCAACAGTGTCATTCATGTTTAGAAAGTGGGGTAAACACTGGAGACCAGCAGATACATAGGCGTTTAGGGCCCCCTATGATCTGTTGCATGGACCTTTAAGTTTACGATGGCTACTAAACAAAGTGATACTGGTTGCAGGGTAGAGACCTAGGAAAGGATCATGCATCATTATTATTTGTGCCTGTGTTTGAATGGGTAGACCTTGGGATAGGTAACCTAAACTTAATAAAACAAAACAATAAATTAATTAATGTTGAGTCTTCCATATTCTAGGCTTAGGAGCTCTAACAGTTGTTATTTTACAGGTATGGCTCCAGGTCGACGTCCTCGTCAGGTTTGCGTAGAAGATGCCCAGGAGGCTGTTCCAGAAGATCGTCGTTGGGTAGAGGTTGACGATGATGACACTTGGAGGAAGACACTCCGAGAGTTTCAGTACCAGAGTCTACAGAAGTACAAGGGCTCCGTTTTAGATGTAGTCACAGAATACTGGTTGGAGGAGGTCGAGATAGGCTTCAGTTCGATTTGTGCTCGAAAGGAACACTGGGTGTCCTTGGTTGTAACGATGCTGCGTGGAGCAGCGAGGCAGTGGTGGTTCTTGTTCCTTGGAGATCATGAGGAGTCAGCGATCTCATGGGAGGAGTTTCGAGACAGGTTTAGAGTCGAGTTTCTTTCATCGACTACGAAGGCATCTAGTCGCCAGGAGATTCTTACCCTTCGACAGGGGAGCTCCAGTGTTCGAGAGTTTGGAATCTGTTTCAAGAACCTTCTACGATATGCTTTAGACCTGTTACCAGATGAGGAGGCCAGGGCGAGAAATTTCGAGGAGGCTTTGCGTCCAGAGATCCAGCGCCAGGTCACCCCATTTATGCTAAAGACATATCTTGAGGTGCTGGGGAGGGCAGAGGTTGTTGAGAGGACTTTGGCTAGGACCGGATCGTCACGATAGGGGAATCGTCATGATTCCTCACGAAGCAGAGCTGTGGTCTGGGGTTCCCGGTTTTCAGGGTAGAAGAGTTTCCGTTCACCTGGGGGTAGGTCCCAACACTTCCCATCTCATTTCTCTGGAGGAAACAACCCTCGGACCTATGCCAAGGGATCAGGCGCTTGTTTTTCTTGTGGTGGTTGTGGTCATCAGCAGCGGGAGTGCCCGACCTTTCAGAGCAGTCATCGTGCACCGGGTGCTCTGCTCCAGGTTCCTCCGCTGAGGCAGTTCTAGCCGAAGCAGCAGTAGCAGGTTGCACCAACTTTAGATCACCAGAGGGTAGATTGAACAGGTAGAGGACAGCCCCATGATGCTCCCCGTCCTCAGAGAGCAGAGTGCGACCGTGGTGGTGGTCGTCATCAGGGTCAGAGAGGCCATGGAGGAGGTCGTGGTCAGCTTCATGCTCTAGCGTTGCCAGCCCCAGGAGAGCCAGATGTCATTCGAGGTACCCTTTTCTTGTTTTCTACCTTGGTGTATTCCTTGTTTGATTCAGGAGAAACACACTCCTTCATATCACCTACCCTTGTCCATGCTTTGGGACTTGAGGTAGAGAGGCTTCCAGTGCCCTTGACGTTGACTACGCCAGTTGGAGGTCGAGCCGACTTGTGTGAAGTATGTAGAGACTGTGAGCTAGTGTTGGGGCAACACCTCTCTTGGGGAGATTTCCTATGTTTACGAATACAACCATATGATGTCATACTCGGCATGGATTCGTTGTATTCAGTGCAGGCTATTTTGGATTTCTACAGGAAGAAGGTAGTTTTCTTTGATGAAGATGGAGAGGAAGTGGTGTTTGTTGGTGAGAGAGATCCTCGAATGAGTCATAGACGAGTTCCATCCTTATCATCCATGATGGATGGGATGATGCTGAGTTCTTCAGAGGTTCAACAGTTGGTGCATCCTAGGGTGGTAGAAGAGTACCCTGACGTCTTTCCAGAAGAGGTTGTATCCTTACCCCCTCAACGAGAGATCGAGTTTCGGATCAAGCTACAACCAGGAGCGTCTCCTATCTCTATGTCTCCGTATAGGATGGCCCCTTCTGAGTTGCGAGAGCTACGTATACAGCTTGATGGTTTTTTGCAGTGAGGTTTTGTTCGGCCAAGTGTGTCACTGTGGGGTGCACCAGTTTTGTTTGTGAAAAAGGTTGACGGGAGTTTGCGGTTGTGCGTTGATTATCGTCGATTAAACAAAGTGACAATAAATAACCGCTATCCTCTTCTGCGGATTGATGACCTATTCGATCAACTGAAGGGTGCAAGTTGGTTCTCAAAGATCGACTTGCGGTCAGGATATCATCAGATGCGTGTAAAGGATGAGGATATCCTGAAGACTGCTTTCCGTTGTCGTCATGGGCATTATGAGTTTGTTGTAATTCCATTCGGCGTGACGAATGCTTCAGCTGTTTTCATGGGGTTGATGAATGTTGTGTTCCATGAATTCCTAGACAAGTTTGTTGTGGTTTTCATCGTTGACATCCTTGTGTACTCCACATCTGAAGTGGAGCATGTAGAGAATCTACGAGCTGTTTTGGGAGTTCTTCGCCAACAGAAGTTGTTTGGTAAGTTGTCCAAGTGTGAGTTTTGGGCCCGAGAAGTTTATTTCTTGGGGCATGTTGTGTCCCAACAAGGAGTAGTTGTGGATCCGTCGAAGATAGAAGCAGTGGTGTATTGGGTAGCCCCCAAGACCGTGTCAGAGGTGCGAAGTTTCCTTGGTCTCGCAGGCTATTATAGGAGGTTTGTAGCCAATTTCTCCTGAGTTGAGAATCCTCTGACAGCTTTGACCAGGAAGGATCAAGCATTCATATGGACTGATCAGTGTCAGGAATCTTTCGAGTATCTAAAGGAGAAGTTGGTAAGTGCTCCAGTCCTTTGTCTTCCAGCGGAGGGAGTCCATTTTGATGTTTTCTGTGATGCTTCACATCTGGGGCTAGGCTGTGTTCTCATGCAGCAGAGGTCATTTGTTTCTTATGGGTCTCGGCAGTTGCGTCCCCATGAATGCAACTATGCCACCCATGATCTTGAGTTGGAAGCCATGGTGTTTGCTCTAAAGTTATGGAGACATTACCTCATTGGTGATCACTTTGTGGTTTTCACCGATCATAAGAGTTTGAGGTATGTTTTCTCCCAACGTGACTTGAACTTGAGGCAACGTTGGTGGATGGAGTTCTTGCAGGAATACGACTTTGAAATATCGTATACACCTGGAAAAGGGAATGTTGTAGCTGATGCACTAAGATGAAAGTCACGTAATGATGTTGTGCGTGAATCTGGTGATTCCTGGAGAGTGATGGAAGAGATATCAGCTTTGCATCTTGATATAGGAGAAGTTGGGGGTAGAGGTTGTCCTTTCCAGATGACGGTACAGTCATCCCTGGTGCAGAAGGTGGAAGAGTCTCAGTTGGGTGATCTAGAGGTGGAAGTCTGGAGAGACAGAGTTGTTTGTGGTGAGGCCCCTGATGGTTGGTCGGAGGATAAACAACATCGAGTGTTGTATCATGGAAGGCTTTTTGTTCCCTTGGCGATGCGCGAGATGGTTCTCCGAGAGTTCCATAGTTCACCCTTGGCAGTACATCCTGGTGTGAAAAAGATGTACCGATCCTTGAGGAGTCAGTTTTGGTGGCCTGGGCTGAAATGTACGGTTGCTGAGTGTGTGTCTCGATGTTTAGTCTGCCAGAAGGTGAAGGCCGAACACCGTGTTCCTGGTGGTCTTCTCCAGCACTTAGAAATTCCTCAGTGGAAGTGGGAGGACATCTCGATGTACCTTGTTACAGGTTTACCTCGAGCTCCGGGAGGACATGATGCTATATGGGTGGTAGTGGATCATTTAACAGAGTCGTCCCACTTCATAGCGATCAAGGAGTCGAGCTCAGTAGAGGATTTGTCGAGGCAGTATCTAGAGGAGGTGGTGAGACTCCATGGAGTACCTAGGACGATCATTTCTGATCGTGATCCTCGTTTTACCTCCAGGGTGTGGGGAGGTCTCCAGCATGCTTTTGGCTCTCAACTGTGCCTTAGCACTGCTTTTCATCCTCAAACGGATGGTCAGACAGAGCGAACCATCCAGACTCTTGAAGACATGTTGGGCTCTTGTGTTCTTGATTTTCGAGGTTCATGGACAAAGCACTTACCATTGGTAGAGTTTGCTTACAATAATAGTTTTCACTCTACCATCGGTATGGCGCTGTTTCAAGCCTTGTATGGTCGGCCATGCCATTCTCCGTTGTGCTGGACTGGGGTCGGAGAGTCAGCAATACTCAGACCAGAACTAGTGCAGAATAAAACAGAGATGGTTCAGGTGATTCGTGAGAGGATGAAGATAGCACAAGATCGTCAGAAATCGTATGCTGATCAAAGAAAGAGACCCTTAGAGTTTAATGTTGGGGATCATGTGTTTCTGAAGGTGACTCCCTATCGTGGGCAGCGAAGGTTTGGTCGTGGAAGTAAGCTTTCTCCCCGGTTTGTTGGGCCTTTCGAGGTGTTAGCTCATGTTGGAGCTGTGACGTATCGAGTATCACTTCCCCCTCAGATGAGTCGGATACATGATGTTTTCCATGTATCACAGCTCTGTTGTTATCTTCATGATGAATCTCATGTTATCGATTGGGGAGAAATCGATATTGATGATGATGCAACCTTCGAGGAGCGACCTGTGGAGATCTAAGACCGCAAGGAGAAGGTGTTTTGTGGGTGTTATATCCCCTTAGTTCGTGTCTTGTGGCGACACGGTGGCATGGAGGAGAGTACCTGGGAACATGAGTCACAGATACGTGCTCAATACCCAGAGTTGTTTAATGTTTAACTCTTTTTTTGTAATGATGTTTCCTTTATGGTTAAACCTTTCATGTTTTATTTATGTACCTTTGATGTGATGTTATGATTGAATTGTTTGGATATGGGTTGTTTGTTTCCATAATCTCGGATGTCGTAGTATTGTTCCAGCTTTTGAACAACTCATAGTGGTTTTCCCCTGAGAGGTATCTTATGGGGTGGTTGTTCGGACCCCTCTTTTCTTTTGGGTTGGTTTTAAATTCACGAGGACGAGAATGTTTTGAGAGGTATCTATTGTAATGTCCCGGACCTCTCTGATCCATTACTTTGTGAAATGTTGGTGTTGGAGGTGTTCTGGGAGGTCAAGGGGACTTATCCCCAAAACTTTTCCAAATTTCCAGTTCTGTGAACAGTGTTTCCAGTTTTATGAATAGTAACAGATCGGTCTCACAGATCGGTCTGACAGATCGGTCTCACCGATCGGTCTGACAGATCGGTCTCACAGATCGGTCTCACCGATCGGTCTGACAGATCAGTCTCACCGATCGGTCTGACAGATCGGTCTCACAGATCGGTCTCACCGATCGGTCTAACAGATCGGTCTCACCGATAGGTCTGACAAATCGGTCTCACCGATCGGTCTGACAAATCAGTTTCACAGATCGGTTTCACAGATCAGTTTCACAGATCGGTTTCACAGATCGGTTTCACAGATCAGTTTCATAGATCAGTTTCATAGATCGGTTTCATAGATCGGTTTCACAGATCGGTTTCAGAGATCGGTTTTACATATCGGTTTCAGAGATCGGTTTTACATATCGGTTTCACAGATCGGTTTCACAGATCGGTTTCATGTATAGTAACAGTGGGTGAACAGTGTTTCCAGACTCCTACAGTTTTGCCTCTTTTAACGTTTCCTTTCACGTAAAATACATTTAAAGCCTTATTTTAAGGACTCTTAAGGCCGATTCAAATGCCATAAATCCTATATTAATTATTCCTAAGGCTTGGAATGTTTTACTTGGTCAAACCGCGTGGGTTAATGCGATCCGTTTTTAATGGAGAATTAACCGGATCTTAAACCGTCGCCCCATTAAATCTTCAAAAAGGGACGAGATATCATTCTCCCTTGTTCTTTCCATTTGTTCTCAACTAAGAGGTGCTAGAACCTTTCTATCCTTCCCGTAGGAGTTGCATAATCAATCTTTACTCCTAGGATTGGTTTTGCTCTGTTTTGAATGCAACCGAACTGTGTCTGTCAATCTTCCTAATAAGGTATGTTGTATCATCATTCTTTTGGGGTTTATATTCTCCTATCCTCCTTTCCATATTATACCATGTAATTTCCAAGATTCTAATGAGTTTTTCTTGGGTTTGGTTGGTAATTTCGTGTCGTGGCATCCTCCGGTGGATGTAGTTGTCGTGAGAGGAGGATTGTGACCCGTTGTGTGGAGAAAGGACGTCAATAACTCTTCCAGGTAGGGGATTCATGGCTTCTCTAATTGTATATGTGAAATCGTAGAATTAGCATGATTTATCCCTTTAGATCACAATGAAATTGACCTAATTAAATACTTGAACCAGATTAAAAGAATTGGTTGATCGCATGTTGTTGCTTTATACTGTGATAACGGTTTGCCTCATGTTTTCCTAGATATAGTGATATCTATGTTTTCTTTGATTTGTTGTTCGTTCATGATAGAAATTGATAATGAACGTAAAGCTGGAATTAATTGTTAATTAATTGGATAAAGATAAAGAGGCATGTAAATTAATCTGGTTATTACCGTTTTTGTAGTTGTTATAATTTGAGGATAATCAAATTTGGGAAGGAAGCATGGTTATTTAATTGTGATAGCTTGCTGATTAGGTATCCGTGATTGGAACCTATGAATAACAAATATTCCAATTCAATATGGATTAAAGAACAGATTATGTGGGAATTTATAAAGGGGTTCTGAGTTACCCTCTTGTTTGCTAAAGGGTCAAGAGCCCATGGTTGTGATTGTTGTTTTTCTGCTGCTTGTGCGGTGATGTGAGCATGGATGGCTGTTGTGATCTATGGAGGCGTGGAGGCCTTGTGGTTATGGTAGTGGATGACGCCTAGAGTGGAAATATGCATCAGTTATGCATGTGGGTGTAGGGGAGGACACCAGGGGTGATGGAATGGGATGGATGCAGTTGCTGGATGCTTGTGGTTTTCTTTGAATGTTAATCTGCTTTGCTTTTCCCACTGCTCAAGGCAGCCGGTCTTGCTACCCTTCTTCTGAAGGAGGCGAAGACGTGTGGGGTATGCCATGTGCTTTCCGTGTTTAGCCTCTCGAGGGAAAATGGGTCTATGCTCTTTCTATAGGCGGCAAAGACTCGACGGGTAGTATATATACTCACCGTGTTGAGCCTCCTTTGTGTTTAGAAGCATAGGATGCTTTTCTAGAATGCCTGGGAATATGGGAATGTAATTCTGTAATGAATGTTTGATTAAATGGTGAAAATCCACGGGGATAGAGATACTGGAATTTAAAGGTGATGTGAATATTAAAAGGAGGAGTTGTTTTTGAATGTGATGCCAATTCAGTTTAATGTGGAATTTTTCGTTCTTAATTAATGTTTAAAGAATTAATTAACGTACAGTGGAACTGATAAAATGAGAATGGAGTAATCTAATAAATCTCATCAAATGTTTGTGTGCTTATAGGATACCGAGTCTTTGAAGTAGCATCCTAGAGTCTGAGAGACGTTAGCTGCAGTTGTATCTAAGACTAGGTAATGCCCATAGTGTGGATGTGAGTTACATATATATTCTGTACTTTTTTGTGTTTCTATACTCTACTCCACCCTGTCGGTAAGGGCAACTAACACCCCGGGGATTCTGAGCCCTGGGGGGTGTTTTCCCCAACATTCTTATCGGAGGTTGAATGGATGACTACCCCCTTTGGCCCCGCTCTCTTCTCTTGGTAGATACTTGTTCCATGAGGCACAACAGTTAGTTACCCCATATATGTGTGTAGAGGGCTGTAATGGCTTGTGGTTATTCACACAGATATATTCTGGATATAGTATCCTATGGACTACTATAGGTGTAACGTGTATAGGCTATGATGGCTTGAGGATCCTTACTCGGAGTATGGGTTGTAATGGATTGAGGTATTATACCCGACGTATGATACATGTTATGCGAGATGTGGTGGCTCCTGGAAACTACCTTGTTACTTTTGGTTGTGAGGATGGTGTGGTGCTTCGCCCAGGTGTTTGCAGGCAAAGCCTTTGTGGTTCATGAGGTGTAGATTGTGGAGCTTAGCCCAGGTGTCTGCTGGCAAGCCTTGGAGAGAGATTCACAGGACGTATGTCGTTGGGGAAAAGCGGAAAACCAGTGGGGAAGTAGTAGCGGGGTACCCTTGATATTCTATACTATATGCTATATTCTTGTATGTGTTACTTGGTGAGAGTAGCCATGGTGAGGTTAGGAACATAGTATACCTGTTTAGGTGACGAGTTAGTTTCACTTGTTGTTCACTGGGCATTAGCATGCTTTCTTTGCTTTTGCATGAGAGTCTTGGGAAGGATCCTACTGAGTATACTGTTATACTCACCCTATGTACATATAAACTATTTTTTAGGTCACTTGGAGCAGGTTGGAGATCAAGCTGGTTACTACTAGCTTGCGGTTGGAGGAGGAGCTGTTCGGGCTTGTGGTCACTGCCGTTTTACTTTCTTTTGGGTACTTTTAGTTTCCCCTTTCAGTTGTAGTACTTTTGCATGACATTTCATATATGTACTTGGATTTCTTTTATATTTCAGTTATGAGATGGAGTTGGTTGGAGTCTATTCTATCTCTCTCTTCTGCGTGTGTTCTCTTAGAGGGTAATGCCTCCCATTTGTGTGTGTATTATACCCTCGGTGCTAGTTGCCAACCCAGGGCCTATTGGAGGCGGGACTCGGGGGTCATTATCTCTCTTCTCACATTTCCGGCCCAGGAGGGGTACACTTTGTGGGGAGGGGGTCGTGACAATATCAGTTGGGGTGGAGTCGAATTTCTAAGTACGAATACCTATGTTATAAAATACCCATCCATCAAAATATATAGCATCTCACTAAAGCCCTATTTCATCACATCACACCTCCCAACCTTCCCCAAATGCCATGATCAGGCATGGACCTCACCTATATCATGTTGAGACCAATAGGAGTTTAATTGTGATTGAGAAGAAAGAATTATTTCTTAGTGTTATATTTTATTTTTAGTATATAAATCACTTAATAATGATTAGACCTCTTAATAATGTTTCTATAGTGAATTTTATTGAAAAACTGGTAGAATTTTAATGAATAAAGGTCATAATATGGATATAGATTGAATGATGCGATCATATGGAGGGTAGAACTAAATTTTTTTATAATATTTATAGCTACATCATAAATAGATTTTACAAACAAATAATCATATGATTATTTTCTCTTTTTTGGAATAATAAACATCATGATTTCCAAATGTTATCTTGGTTTAAGTGAAGAAAAATATAAATTCTACTAGAATAAATTTATATTTCAATCAAAAAAATATCAAACAAAGAGAATGAATAAAAATTTTGGATAATAATAAAAGAAGAACTTTTGATAATTAATCAATTAAAGAATGTGTGGTTAACATTTTGAAATTTATTGGATAGAGGTTTTTGAATGATTGAACATAAGATTTCAAGAAAATTCCTTGAACATAAGTTTTTCAGTGGATTTATCTAATATGAAATGACCCCCTCCCACAATGAAGGATGATAGATAATAACCCCCTAAGTAATGCCTCTAATAGGCCCCAATGTGGTGACTATCACTGAGGGTATAAAAATAAAATAATGGGAAGGATTAACCTAAATATTAAAAACATGATTGGGAGATAAGATGAATCGACCAAAGGAAAATCCGTGACATAATATTAAAGTTAAACCATAATCATACCAAAATGAATTTAAAAATTCAATATATACGTATAAAAGTCTCTAGTATAAATATAGAGTCCCTCTCTTTACTAACATATAAATTACATAAATTTGGCGTAATACATAAAAATTATACCCAAATATTCCCATATACCATAGTTGGTATAGTGCCTTTGTTAACATAGAAACATAAACACTAGTACATAACTGAGTTACATTATCTCACACTAGGTTCTTCACAACAAGAACCCTTCTTAGATACATCAAACATAATACATATCTTCCTAACCTGGGGGAGGAAACATAAAAAAGGAGTGAGCTCAAATACTCGGTAAGGGTAAACAAAGGATACATGTAATCATAGACATGGGCATAAGGGTATGAGAACATGATCATGAAAATAGAAGATCATACCCTACATATCCAAGATCATATACATGAATCATGGAATAAATCTTGGTAGTTCATAACACATGAATCAAAAGGAAGTAAAGGACATAATCCATGAAATCAAAACATAGGAGTAAGACATGGATTTTTTGAAACACGCAAGTACATACTGATTTCTATAGTAGGAAAGGCATCGCTTCCAAGACCATCTTATTGTACAAAATCCTTTATCGAATAGGGTAACCCCCATTCGATCCCTCTATTACTGAACCTAGTAACCCTTATTCCATTTTTATTTTATCACATGAGATATAAATCTTTACCCAATTCATTAGAGGAAAATATGGGTCTCACCCGTCATATAATGAAATGATACATACATGTGCCACAATATCATAAATAAACATATCATAACCCATGAAATGAAATGGTTATCATAAAAATGTAATCATATCATAACCTATGGAAAGATACAAGTTTCATAATCATTTTATCATAAACATATCCCATTAAAATAATATGGTTTCAAAAGAATATAACCCTTGAAATAGAAACATGTTTCATAAACATAATACCCATGAAAAATAAATAGATTTCATAAAGACCATGGTATTAAGCATAACTCATTAATAGAAAGAATATGAATGGAACATTTAGATCAAATCCTATAAATTCATGATTAAAATAAATATATTTCTATTATAATGAAAATAATTCTCAAATATACTCTAAAAACATTTATTGAAGAAAATATCCTTTCTTTTTTGAAAAGGTCTTGTTAATACGTAATATCATTTGAAAATAATTTTCTTATAAAATACCTTTAATACTTATAAAGAAGACATAAAATAATTTTGAAAACATTTTTCCTTGACAAAATTTCAAATAAGCTTCAAAAATTTTAAAAAAAAATTTGTTTGAAAACACTTGAAAACTTTTAAATAAATATTTAAAATGTTTTGAAAACCATTTCTAGAAAAATACTTTAAAAACATATAAAGAAATATTGAAAACAATTTGAAAAAAATTCCTTGAAAACATATAAAAGAATATTAAGATTGTTTTGAAAACAAATTTTCTTGGAAAATAAATATAAAAAACATTTTCTTAAATATCAACCTTTCAAAAAAATGAAAAGGGATATTTGGAAAAATGATGGCGGGTAAATATGTACATGTTATACAAGGATAAAATAACATTCCTTTTGCACAGTAAAAATTATAGAAAAGTGGATTGTTCGGAAAATGAAAAGAATATTCCCTTGAAGATATTATAAAAATAAAATAAGGGTAAAAATGTATTTTATATATTATAGGGTAATAGTATAATATTATTGGAATCTCTTTTTAGAAAACATATATTTTCGACCAAAGAGAGGGTAAAGTCAGGCTTTCCAAAAAACACTTTGTTAATTATATTATGTACCAAAGAATAAAAAATGGTACCGATACATGAGTATATCATGAAATAATATATGATAAAGAATATCATGAATACTCTTAATAAATTGAAATAATATTTCATCAAAGGAATCATAAACATAAACAATCTCGAAAAGTAACGAGATTGTCTCAATAAACTCTTATAACTTGGTATATTGGGATCATGCTCTCCATGTAAGGAAAGGTAATTAAACGAAGCATATAATATCATGAAAATATTTATATTCATGATATGGAATGTAAAATGGAATTATATACACTACATAAAAGAGTTTTTGGGAATAACAAAACATAAGTCTCAAAGAATGCAAATTGAGACAAAAACATTTTTACCAATTTGGTAACATTTGAAACGTAAACCACAAGAAAGAACGATAATAAAATTCTAATTTTAGTACCAATAAATTTAAGTACAAGATACATATAATAAAATCAAGGTTATTACATACATCACACACAAATTAAATAGTGGTGAACATAGCTTGTATCTCACTGAAAATTAAAAGTGAGATGAAATCCTCTTACCTTGTGCCTCGACTCTCTCTATACTCATACAATATTTCTGTATAATAAATATAAGTATATTATAAATATTTTAAAGAATAATATTATTATATATATTACCATATATTCTTATGAATTTATATTACCCTCTTGTTAACGATCCTATGTCAAGGTTTCACTTCTGCTAATATTCGTTGGGTTCTTCACATGTGTCTTAATTTGTTATATTGTTGATCCATATACTTATATCATGATTCCATAATATAGAAAATGATATAAATATAATTTATATACTGTACAATTATATTATAATAATCAATATATTAATGAATAACATAATAGAATACATCATTCATGGAGACGGTAAGCCGTACGTACGCATGAACGATGTTTTCAGTTTTTATCATCGTATTGAAAGAAAGTATGTAAATGACGTATGTATATATATGTATGTATTTCTATATATATAATTATTATATTAGAATGAATATATCATATATATCATATATTTTTATTAAACCCACCCTTAATACAATCCATGTTGTGCGTGATGGAATCACATCGCTTTAAGGGGGCGGTAGTCCACACTTCCTTGAACGAGATTATCGTATTAACACCAAATGGAAGGTAAAAAGATGTGTGTGTTAAAATGAATATATAATATTACAGAAATAATAAATATAATATATTAAATATAAAAATAAGTTTTCCACCATAATTTTTACCATGATTGGTGGTAAAGGAAAAATGAACAATCATTGTTCTGTGAGGTAGTAGTTCGTCGTACACAGAAACAATATGTTCAACATCCATTACATGGAGGTGTATGTAAGTGTAGGTAATAACCATTTAAAAAAAATACTAGTATTTTTTTGATACTATTGTTTTCATACAATATTTAAATAAATATATTTGATGGGGTGGACAAGGAATGTAATCAAAAGGATCTTGAGAGAAGATGTTACCTCTTAATCGGGTAACTCCATTTGGTATGATCCAAAAGGATTATTTGAGAGGATTTATGCCCAAAGGTAGGATTAAAGGTATAAGGGAGGATTTTTGGGAGGAAATTTTCTTAGGGTATGTCAGAACTTATAAGGATTGAGAGGTGTGAGGAATGGGTAGAGGCGGTGGCCTTTTATAGGGATGGAAAAAGACTCACGTGGATTTTTTAGAAAAAAATGTTGTGTACAAGTTCTTATATAAAAAAATTCATAAAAAACAAAAACAAATAAATAATGGAAGGTTTATGGACTAAATATGGACATAAAATCAGTGTTATACAAGTTTCTAGGTCATTTGGACCCTTAATTTTATGGATTAGTCCCTAATTAAACTTAATTGGGTCTCAACCGTTGTGATTAATTTTAATCACTTTTACTAATCTTTTTTGTCAAATATTAACATGGTCATATTAGAATCTAAATATTAGACTGAATAAAATTATGTTTTTTATATTTTTTAAATTCCAATAACAGAAGCAGAAAAATTAAGATTGGTGATAATACCACAATCAGAACGAAATACCGGGGTTTTAAAGTAGGAAAAAGTTCAAAAGTTTGTTAAGATTTTTTATTCAGTTTTAAAGTGAATTTAATCGTAACCAATTTAATTTTATTATTAGATTTAATATTAATATAAATTTTACCATAAAATTTATCTATAATATCATTTATCATTAATAATTAATTAGAGAAAAAGGCTGTTTTTAACTAAAAAGCAGTATTTTTCACTATTCATCCAAAAAATAAGTTTCTCAGAAAATTCTCAAAAATTTACACTAGGATATTTTAGACATTTTTAATTAAAAAATGAGTTTTATTTTATCCAATTTAATTTCTAAATTTGTATAAAATTACACTTATTATTAAAAGTTATTCATTCAAGATTTACAAAAAAATACTATCTTTCATTATCAATATGTTTTATTTATATAAAACAAAAATATTTGAAAAGTATTACTAAGTTTAAATAATATGTTATAATTATATTATTAAAATAATTAAAATAATAAATATGATATGTTTTTTAGAAACTCAGTGTTACATGCATCATACGTCAAGTCAGTGTTGCTTGTAGTGCAAGCTAAGTTGGTATTGTTTGTAGCGTAAGCCAAGTTGGTGTTGCATGTGAAAGGAATGTTTGACTTTATATTTTACTATATATATATAAAGAACTATTTTCAGTGTCATGTGAAATGAAAAATATTGAAATGTTAAATTAATTTGAGAAAAAAATAATTCTTAAAATCTCAGGATGTTACAGTAAATACCCAAAATAAAAACTAAAGAATAGACACAACAACAGTACAATGCTATGAGTTAGTAATTTCTTGCACAGTTTAAATATTCCTCTTGGAAACCTAAAAATAAATTTATATAACTTGGTTGAGTATAAAATTTTTCTAGGTAAGAAAATAATAGAGTCTCATGCACATTTGTAAAGAGCATACTAGCGCACCTGTGAGTGAACAGTATAACCAAAAGGCACATAAATAAGACAAAAAACCAATCTCATACTCACTAGGTATTAATCACCAAATAATAAAAGCTATGTATAATTTCATAATATGAATAACATAGATAAAGGTTTCTTTACATCACATTCCCATTAATTTTCCACCCTTGCACCCCAATATCTTACATCCTGGTGCTTCCATCTCTATTATATAACATTACAAATCACCTCCCCACAGTACGCCCAGCACACCACATTCTCCTAAAAACACATGGTCCATCACATTTCAACCATAACTAGAATAGTAGGGTAACATGAGCATGATCGGTATCAACATCATGCCCACCTCCTACCATGCATGACCCCCATCATATGCAATTTCATCCCATCTCGCCATCCCACAACAGGACCCTCCCATTAAATATTGAGCAAAGTTACCTTAGACATAACACCACAACACTTTTAAAAAATTAAAACTTTAATTATAGCCATAAAAAATCATGCATATTAAAATTGGCTGGAAGAGACATGGGAAAATTGAGTAGCCAGCCATCCATCCTCATCCCTGGTATGTTGGGGAAAACAACCCCATATATATATATATATGGATGTCATCACATGGTGCTTGATGTGGGTTAGGATAGTATAGAAACTAAAAGGAACATACATGGTATATACATATATCCACCCATAAGACCAACCTATGGGTTCACAAAAAATAATTAATAAACTCTCCATATTACCATAGTACCACCGCTTTCACTACCAACACTAAATTCACAATGTCACACTTCCCGCTTCAATTAAACCTTTATTGACCATTTTACCCCCATGAAATTTCCATCATTAGTAACCAATTCCATTACTACGTAGTAAAATAGCACAACACAATTGAACTCAAAAAGTCCATCTTTCACATTAAGACAACCATCCCTACATCACCTCTACATTATTAGTCATATCAAAACCACATCAAAACATCGCATCACCATCCAACAACATGGTCTCACCTCACTTTTTCAAATAATGGTAACTCCACAACACACTTAATCCCTACACCTCCCCAAAACATGGTCACACCTCCATGCACATCACATCATTGACCCAGATAACAACCATGCATCACCACCCTATATCCCATCTACACAACAAGAACATCACATTACATTTTATAGATTCAACAAGAGTATTTTTATCTCATTCAACATATATATTTAGGTTATTATCAAACAATACATATATCCTAGGAAAACAAATCTATTTTCCCAATATAAGTCTTTAAGTATTTTATTTAATTAAAAGGTAATTCCAAAAAAAATCACACTAAGAAAGTGTTCTATAAATCTTCCACTATAGTGAGAAAAAATCCCCCAATAACACCATTTTCATTATGTCATTTTGCTTATAAAATCACAATATCAAGATAATATCAAATTTGTAAATACATGTGATCTAATTCCCCTTAACCCATCAATTTAAATTTAAAAATATATATATCTTCATTAAGCTAAAAAAATACAAAGATAAATAAGAGAAAACTCATCCCATATGAAACACAGTAATGATAAATGAGTGATTTCATACCTTAAAAAATATTTAATATATCACTACACACCATGAGACAAATATGAAATATCCTAAACCCATAACCATGCAAGGTAATTATAGATCAACCTAAACCATCCCAATGATTCAGAAAAAACTCATCCCAAATCTACCATAATCCAAAACTGCAATTTTATAGTGGGTCTCTAAAGAAGATTGGAGGTAAACCATAGGGAAGATGGAAGGAATCACTACCAATCTCTGATAACCAACAACTAGAAATCAAGGATCAAATATCGATGGGGTGGGATAGAGTATCGTTTAAAATCACCTAGGGTTCACCAAACAATATGAAAATAGTTTGATAGAAAAATTCCAAGAGAATCATTTGAAAAACCTATTTATAACATGATATCTACACTCTTTATTATATAAAACACAAAATTTCATAGTAAATTAAATGCGACCATGATTTTAATTTTTCAAACCCATTTTCTCCATGAAACATCTAAAACTCAAAAATGTTCTAAAAATCATTGGATCTACTGATAGAAATAAATTAGGTTGTAAACTACCTTTTAACAATATAAATTTTTATTCCTGGCCACCCATTTTTCATGTAAAATCTATAACTAGCAATCCAAAAATATCTAAACCACTATATTATGTAATAAACCATTCTTTTAAAGTGTAAAAGACCTAATAGAATGTAACTAAAGCTCAAATTCCTCTAAAAATCTTATATATTACTTTGAAACACATATAACCATGTAAATTGAAAACATGAAGGGAAGGTATTAACCATTACATTAGATGGCTATCAGACAATTATCATCCTTGTGATTCAAAATGAAAATCAGGGGAAAAGAAAAGGATTTTAAAAACTACCTCATGAGATACCTTTCAGGGGTCTCATTACAACTCAACACCACCTCCAATCAAACAATCCAAAAAAAATTCCATAAAACATAGTACATGAAAACATAACCTCCTTTCATCAGGAACAACACCAAACATTCATTACCAACCACAATCCACCGCACTCCACCAAACCCCCTAATAGCCTAAACAAACAATTTCCATAACCAAAATGCATATTTATAGTAAAAAAACACATAAATTAATGTATATTATCTTCCATCTCATGATACTATCCACTTTTGGAGGAACTAACTTCCCCACATGGATTCAATCACATAGAAGTATAACATGTGTTGATTAGGATTTTGGTCCATACCTTTCCATATGTTGGAATCCTTATCATACATCACATTAGAAATTAATAAGAACTTCTCATAAAATAGAAGTATCCACAAATCCCAACATCAAATAAAAACAAAGCAGAGCAAAGAAAAATTAAGAAAGCTCTAGGTACTGGGTGCACATCTATATCTCACACTCTCATATACTCTCATCCAATCCATTGTGCCTCTATAACACATAACACAAAAG
The DNA here is from genome assembly GCA_963277665.1 of Viscum album. Taxonomy (NCBI): domain Eukaryota; kingdom Viridiplantae; phylum Streptophyta; class Magnoliopsida; order Santalales; family Viscaceae; genus Viscum; species Viscum album. The sequence continues at coordinate 1,797,156,199 of OY728137.1, forward strand.
AATAATCCATCCTCTAAACACCTTCTCTCAATGACCCTTGATCTCCACTAGCATTCAGCGACTGTTGTATCATCCTCGATATCAAACTCTCTCCTATCAATGATGTGGGAGTCATCATGAATATACAGATGGTGATAAGATATATAGAAGATATTGTGAATATGATCTATCAATGGAGAAAGTTACAATTGATATGATTAGCACCAAATTTCCCTAATGGTTAAAAGTCCCCACAAACTAGGTATAAATCTTACATCCCCTTCCAACACACTTCAATTCACATTGATGGGAGACTCTCATGAACACATGATTTCCAAACTCAAAATTGAAGGGTCTCCTCATTTGAAAAGTATAAGACACATTCCAATATTTCATAGCCTTTATACTCACATTAATAATATGAAACATCTCCAATATTATCTGAACCCTGTTGGTACCAAGAACTACTAACTCCCCAACCTCTATCTAGCATAAAATGACACAACCACCAGCAAAAATCATCGAATGGGTCCATGTAAATGGATGAGTGATAGATATTAGTATAGGAAATATAAACCAAAGGAAATTACCTTACACAAGATCCACCAATTTCTAAGATAAAATACCACAACATATCCTCGACCAACTGGATAACTACTTCGTCTTCATATCCATCAAAGGGTAAAAATTAGTGATGAGGCATAATTGGGTTCCAAAAATCATACTGAAACAGCCTCTAAAATCATGAAGTCAAATGTGTGTTTTGATCTAAGAAAATTAACCTCAAAACATTATACAACCAAGCCACCTAAACTACATACCTCCTCATCAAAACATCCATGACACTCGATTCCATGGTCGATAAAAACTGGTTGGATTTCATCAAATGATCCGCGATTACCCAGATAGTATCAAAACATCCCTAAGATCAGGGTATCCATATGATGAAATTAATAGATATTTCATCCCATTTACACTCATGAACATCTCATGGATATAACTAGACACACAAAACATTTTTATCAATTTTTACCTATAGGAAAACCAGACACCGAGCCATAAACTAAGCCACTACCCATTTCATTCCGGGACACCGAAACCATGTCCTCAAGACATGATACATATTATATACTCATACTTATACCACCAAAGGGCAAATATGAAACTCATTAGGGACTCTTTTTTGAATATCTATTGGAAAACATGTCATACCATTAAACAAAATTAGGTTTTAACCATCCTCTATCCAACAATCCATACCATTACCACATCCAAAAAGATGATACATAACCTATGACTCTAAGAATCCCGAAAGAGACTCATCCACATGTTGTTTCAATGAAAAATACATAGTTATCTAACAAAGAAAACCTTTACGAAAACTCTATCCAATATCAATATGTTTCACTATAAGATCCTTTATCCCATTTCATACATCTGAAGGTTCTCGAGCCACATCTCTTCGATAATTCTGACTGAGCACATAGGTAGTCACATTCCCCTTTCCCAAGGTATAAGAGATATGAGAATCATAATCCTAAAGAATATTAATCAACCTCCACTAGAATTTATTCATATCCCATTGGTGAAAGATGTATTTTAAAATATTATGGTCTAGAAAAGCCACAAAGATCTCACTGATGATGTAATGTCACCACATATTCAATGAAAATAGAACTACTACTAATTTTAGATCATGGGTATAATATTTTAGCTCGTGGGGATTTTACTACCTAGACCCATAATATAAAATTTTTTATCCTAAATTAACAGACATCCAAAGATCAAATGGTAACATTAATGGAAAATTCAAAAAAAAACACCCTCCTCTAGAATCCAAAGAACTAGAAAACATATCATATTCTCTTTTAGATAACAAAATATTTGTCTGACACTAATCAATCCACATAAAATATTGGTCCTTCCAGGATGAATTTTTAAGCAGAGATGACACCAAATATAAATCGGATACGAACCTGCAATTGTATTATATATGACCATGGAAACTAAAAAAATTCTTCAACATTATTTGGTGATACCAAATGATAAACTATCTCAACCATAAACAGGACCACTAACACACCTAGCGGATACACTACATATCAATGTAAGTTCACCTATCATGTCCGGAACATACACTCAGATAAAATTCCCTTGAGTTTGTGGCGTCTAAGTACTAGTAAGACAGCTCTGATATTCTTGTAATTATCCTATTTTGACCTCAATAAAATCAATATATTGTTAATTCACATAACTAAAAAATGGTACATGAATTCAAGGAAAATAGAGTTCATGATCCCTATGAGTGCAGAAATTTCATTCATGGCATTGAATGGAATGACCCAAATATTGAAATCTCATACTTTCATCAGAAAGAAGACATTAGGATATCTCCACCCATAACCCTCAAATAGTGATATCCATACCATAGATCGGCCTTAGAATACTAACTCTCTCCTCTCATCAAGTCAAAAATATTTTATGTCCTCATAAGAGTGTAATGATTCTTGATTATCACCAGAATAAACCTTTGTTATTCTATACATATAGTTAGACTACCATCCACTTTTTTTTGAATAACACTAAAGAATCCCATGGTGACACATTAGTTTAGATGAAAATATTTTTAATCAGATCATTTATCTAAACCTCAACTCCCATAACTCAGAAGGATATAGAAAATAAATAGCCATAGAAAATGAAGAGGCATAGGGATACAATTCAATCCCAAAATCTACATCATGTTGAGGGATTAGCATCACAAACTCCATGGGAAAAACAAATAAAAGTTCCTAAAAAAACCATTGAGCCTCCTCCATCCCAACTTCCATTGATTCTTTAGATAACTCATCCATCAATATATTAAGTGTCTCCACATGTCTGCTTCCCACTTGGGAAAATTGGTCTCTAATAAAAACCACATGTTTTCAATCCAAATTTGAGAATATGATTCTTCTATAGATTTAACTAATAAGAGAAGTCACAAAAAAACCAGTTGATTCATATAACTAAATTTTACCAATATATCTCTAGCATGAAAAGATCACCTTAGGATTGATTTGGACCCATAATCATTCCACACCCCCAGATCAAATCAAATAAGTTCATATAGCCTCCAATAGGTGTATTGATCACCAGGGTCAGGGGAAGCATATCTATATCAATTCAAAAAATAATAGACAATAGTGAGTGATATAAATGAGTGTGTAGCTCCCGAATCAAACAGGGCACACAAAAGATTAGATGGAACCATGAGCATACCTAGATCAATATTTAGCCCCTCTAGTTCTTCTATATCTGGAACATGAAACAACACATTTCCAGCTCCTCTGAATCTATACTGATGGACAAATTCATTACCACACATAGGTTGAGGTCTATAAACATGGGGAACATCCTGAGGTCAGCCTCTACATTCTCAATCTCCTCTCAGCAGAGCATAAACTTATTTCCCCTTTAACTAAAATTACCTCACTAAAAACAATTTTTGAGGTTAACACTGAACATTACCATATCCACCATACTAAGAATAAATAACCATTGGTTGTTGGTTCTGGCGATGTCCATAAACCCCATAAATAAAAAACACTATCTCAATTCTAATTTGAAAACCATGGAAACCACTTTAACCAAAATGCCAAAAAAGAATCTACTGAGGTTGAATCCCTACTGGCCAAAACCTTAATGGTAATATTTCCTAAGACATACCACTTACAACCACACTCCTCAAAAATCCATGATGATTCCACTCTTGTAATAAAACTCCTTGTGAGAACATATTCTTTACCACCTCTACATTCCTCAAAGCCTAAAAATAAATTGAGATCATAAAATGTGTAACTTATTACTAGATCCAAAGATAAAGTTCCTCCTCAAGACACTATTCACAGGAATCCTCATTTGAAAAAAAAATTGGGAAAAATGTAGTAGGTCCTTATAACTTGATCACAATATTCTTCACTAAAATTATCCCCTACTGAAGATAGATTTTATACTTCCATTTTACGTCACTCATGGTTGATGAAAGGAAATATTCCTGTAATGATTCCTAAAATTAAACCCAAGAATCATCTACCTCCTTTTGTTAACCAAGATATAGTGTCCACCCTTGAAACATAGCTCCCCGCATCTAGGTAACTACTAGTGGAACCCAGTACTCAATCAGGGCCCGTATCAAACTGAACATGATCTCAAACACCTTCAACTAGATATTTTTTTCACATAAAAAACATTACTCTCATACTTTCAGAAATCCTTTTGCTAAAATTCATGAAATTTCTTCTATCATTGTTCATCCTCACCAACCAGATCAACCATAAAGAGATCAATAAGTTTATCCCCCTGAACCTCTACAACTTGAAATAGAAATGAATGATGAGAATGGACCATATATAAAAGGTAAAGAAGTATTTTTTAATCCTATTAGTATAGAATTTCATTAAGATTCAATTAATTAATTTTAATTATTTTTAAACTTCACAAAAAACGCAATTGAAATGGTAACACCAGTCATCATGATACATACACCTCACATAATATCTTCCCTTCAAGCAGGTACACCTCAATTGGTCATTCAAAAATCTTGGATTCTATGCACCGGATCACTAGGGTCCCTAAAATATCATTTCTTATCTAGACTCTTTATCCCATATTGCACACCAAGATCAAATAGCACTATTTACATACCAACCCATGAAATAATCACAGTTCCTAACTCCAAACTCAACCCTATAACTCAACCACTTAATTTGATACCACTCTATCATAACCCCCACTCATTAGAGATACCATAATTAGGGAAAAGAGATAATTAACCCCAAGTCCTACTTCTAGTAGGCCCTCAGGTGGGGACAATCCACGAGGGTGTAAAACCTTATAAATGGGAGGCATTACCCAATATATAAAAAATCAAGATATAGGCTGAATCAACAACATTTACCTCAATCAAATAATATAAAATAGAAACTGTAATCATAAAATAATGCATGTATAAAGAATATATATATATATAAGTTTCCAATATAAATTACCAAAAGATAAATGAAAGTGGTGATGGAACAATAGTCAATGTTATGGACTTGTAATGCCCAGAAGAGTCCATGTAGTCTTCTTAGAAACCAGAATATTAGTTTATATATGTAGTGTATTCATATAAGTATAACTTTTATTAAAACCAAAGTTTATTTTAAAAGATAATATTGATACACCAGTGAGAAAAAAACCAAACAACACATAAATAGGTCTACTAACCAATCCCTTCCTCACCAAGGGTCTCTCACCAAATATATAGTGACCTAGGCTTAGAATACATGAATTTTATATCAATATAGATGAATATTCATCACATTTAAAAAGTACATGCTTGAGGCCCATAATATTTTAGAGTATTTTCGGTCTTGGTATAAAATATTATAACATGGTGAAAGATATTAAATGTTTCCCACAAAAATTATTCCCTTTAGTAATTCCACTTAAAACCTTTCTTAATAACCTAGGGAAAGGAATAATAAAAAAAAGGTTTGAGAATGAATTCTAAATAAGGGTAAATAAAGGAAGTACATAAGAATAACATGAACATAAGGGTATGAGAACATGAGAATATCATTTAAATATAATACCCTTTATATAAAAGATAATAATAATAAGAAATGGAATAAATAATTACAGTTCATAAGACATGGATCATGAGGGAATCAAGAGAATAATATATGAAATAATAAATGTTGAATAAGACATAGAAGTTGTGGTATAGACATAAGCATATAAAATCTTATGTCAAGGATACCTACTATGACCTTCATAAAAAGTTAAGATTTGGCTAAAACTCATGTACCTGCTTCGGGATAGGGATTCAACCCATGTGCCTACATCATGTGTGGAATAACAAATGTGTACCCTATTATTTTTTAGATTATGATATAACTCATGTACCTTCTTGTTTTTAATCTTATTCTAAAACCCATGTACCCTCTTGTTTTTTTTTCTATAACCCATGTGCCCTTTGAGATCATATACCACTTATAGTTTCCCAATGCATTAGAGGGAGATGTAGGTCCCACCCATCACATAATTAAATCATGACTACATGTTCCACGACATAATAGTGTATTAGTAATATCATGAATGATAAAATTATATGGGTTTATTAAGAATCATAACCAATTAAATTAAATGGGTATCACAAACTTTTCATCATTTAATAGCCTATGTAAAAGATATTGGTATCGCAATCATTTCATCATAGAATAATCCATTAAATGAAATAGATTTCATAAGCATATAACCCAGAAATATAAAGGAGTTCCATATACAAATAACTCATTAAAGTGAAATAGGTTTCATAAAAATCATTCCATAAAAATAGAATCATTCAAAGAAAGTATTTGAATGGAACCTTTGGATTATTTCCCCATAAACGCATGATTAACACCAATGGATGTCATCTTAAATAGAAAATAATATTGAAATATATTTTAGAAAAGAATATTAAATAAAATATCCTTTATGTATTGAAAATATTTTTTTAAAAAATAAAACATTTTAAAGGACATTTTCTTTAAAAATAGTCCAGAAAATTTATAAATAAGATTGAAAACATTTTGAAAACCCTTTTCCTTGAAAACTTATAAAAGTATCATGAAAAAAAATTAACACATTTTTTCTTGAAAACTTATAAAATAAGATTGAAAATAGTTTCAAAACCTTTTTCCTTGAAAACATATAAAAGAATGTAGAAAATAATTTGAAAACCTTTTCCTTTAAAATTTATAAAAGAATCTTAAAAACCTTTTGAAAACCTTTTTCCATGAAAACATATAAACTAAGATTCAAATATTTTTGAAAACATTTTTCTGTGAAAATAATTTAAAAACATATAAAAAAATATTCGAGATCATTAAAATCATTTTATTTGAAAACAAAATTTTGAAAACCTATAAAGGGAGCTTTAAAAATCTTTTAAAAAACATTTTAAACTTAAAACTATTTTTTAAAACTATGTTTCTTTGAAAACCATTTTAAGGAAAGTACCTTGATCAGAAAAGTACCTTGATTGGAAAATGACAAGAATACTCATTTAAAAACTATTTTTTAAAAGGTAATTCATGGAAAAAAATTACTTTAAACTTAATTTTATAATAATAAAAAAATTAAAAACATTTTTAGTAAACAAGGTTTTGAAGAAAACAGTATTTCTGGCCGAAAGGATAAATAATGTCTGATTTTTATAAAAACATTTTATCTAGTATATTAAGTTCAAAAGATTTAAAAAATGGTACTAATACATTAATATTTAATGTATTAAAATAATATAATAAAATTCATGAGTTTTTATTATAGATTTATTATAATATCTCATCAAAGGAATCATAATCATAAACAATCCTGATAAATGATGAGATTGTAGAAATAAATTGTTACCGATTTGGTAACTTTGAGTTATAATCCCTTTGAAAGTATAAAATTACATGAAACATTATATATCATGAGAAAAATTATATTCATGATATAACATCTCAATGGGAAGTATATGCATGCCATTGAAAAATATAGGTACATAAGATGGCATGTATCTCAAAGAAGGAAATTTGTGGAAAAATTACTTATCAGTTTGGTAAATTTTGAGCCATAAACCCCAATAAAGAAATATCACAAAATGGATATGTAAAAAAATATAAATTTAATTATATTAATCATATATTAAATACATTGGAATTATATACCACATATAAGAAAATAAGAGGTGAACCTGGCTTGTGTCTCACATAAAATAAAATTGACAAGAGAAAACCCTTACTTTAACTCTTGAATTTATTCATACACTTTCTAACCAAAAGTATAATAAATATAAGTTTACTATAAATCTACCAAATAACAATATAATTAAATATAATACCATATATGTTTTTATATTACCCTCTTATTAACAATTCCATGTTAATGCTATGCTTTGAGTAATATCCTCCTTTTTTCATGAGTGTTTTGACTTATTATTCTTTATCCTATTTCTTAGATCAGGATTTACTTATTTCCAGAATGTATTAAATGATATAAATATCATATATATATTCATTATATAAATATTTATAATAATACATAAATGATAAAAATATGAGATGGTATACATCGTTCATGGAGATGGTAGGCCATATGTACAAATGAATATAGTTTTTGTTTAATTATAATTTTGAAAGAAATAAAGAAATTAAATGAAATATATATGTGTATATATATATATTATCAGTCCATTATAATTATTATTCTGTATATATCATATAAATTTACTAAACTAGTCCTTAATAAATTCTATGTAAATTGTAAACAAATCACATTGCTTTGAGGAGGCAATAGTCCACATGTCCACAAATGAAGTTATCGTATATCCACAGTATGAAAAGCATGAAGTTATGTTTTATATAAAAATTATAGGAGAATAAATACCTAATAAATATAATCTAAAAATATAAAAATATATTTTCTATCATAATTCCCAACCATGATTGACGGTAAAGTAAAAACAAACAATATTGTTTTTTGAGGTGGTTGTTCGCCGTAAACAAGAATAGTGAGTTTGTTACCAATTAGATGGATGTGTGTGTAAGTCTAGGTAAAAAAATTTAATTTAAAATTTTTTTTGTATTTTTTTAAATTATTATATTACATAAATATGAGATAATAATAATTTTGGTGGTGGAGAATGAAAATAAAATAAATGATCTTGAGAAAATATGTTACCTCTTCTTTGGGTAGCTCCTTTTGGTTTGCACCAAAGGTATTCCTTGGATGGATTTATGCCCAAATTTTAGGTTCAAGGATAAGAGGAGGGATGTTTGTATCTTATTTTATCTTATTATTTTCCATCCAAAATTATTAAGATGTGTTAATAAGATGGAGGGGTGAGTGTCATTTTATAATGGAGGAGTGGAATTCATGTAAATTTTGGTAAAGGTAATTCCACCCTCGTTTTTCTAATAAACATTCTCTCAAATAATTGTAAAAATGAAATAAAAGGGAGTATAGGGGATAAATTTGTCCATAAAATTCAATTTTTACAAGATTCTAGGTCATTTTGGTCTTTACGTTTAAGGTTTAGTTACTTATTAAGCTAGATGTTCTCTTAATCACTATAATTAATTTTAATCAATTTCACAAATAATTTTTTAAAAAACTAAATTTAACAAATTAAAAATTATTAAGTATTATTATTAAAAATATTTAATCCATTTTCCAAATTCCTATCCCATAAGTGGAAAAAATAAATTTAAAATTAATCCCACAAATGTTTCACGACAGTGGGTTTTTAAGCAAAAACGTTAAAAAGGTTTCTATGTTTTTATGTCCAATTTCAATGTGAAAATTATTAAAATGGCCTAAATTGGATTACATGAAATAAAATTTATCAAATTAATCTTTTAAATTAGTAAAAAAACTATAATTTATCTTTATAAATATATCAGATGAAAAAGTTGTTTTGAATTAAAATTTGATATCTTTCATTATTCATCAAAAAAATGAAACTTCAAAGAAAAATACCAAATAATTACCCTAACCTAATTTTTTTTATTAAATTTTAGAAATTAATTTTATTTATACATATAAATTTTATAAAAGTTCCAAAATTCATATTAAAAATTGGTTCTCTATTAAATGGTGGTAAAATAGCCTTTAAAAAAATATAGGGTTTTATATATAAAGATGGGTTTGTTCTTATATTATGCCTATAATACATTGATAAAACACTATTTTATTGAATATTTTATTGATAATAAAGGAAATAATTTCCTCACATTGTGTTAAATATGTTTATTTATAAAATATTTGGGATTTGATCATTCATTTGAAAATTTGGTGAAAATTCCAGTTTTACCCTTAATAGTACATTGTAGTATTTAGAAGATAAATATTTTTATATTTATTATTGGAATTTGAAATTCTGTAACAGTGTTCCTAACAAAATTATCTACAACTTTTATTCAGGACACTAAATCTAAAGAGTGCATTTGGATGGAGTAAATGAGACATTAATCCAATGGTGGGCTGGACTCGGCAGAATGGACATGGGTTATGTATTTGGGCCATACCGTCTACATACGAGCTTTGATTGAGCCCAAATGTTGAGAAAAGCTCGGGGACTTGATTTGGAACAAATCATCCTTCTGGAAGGCCGGTAAATTCACGCGTTTTGGAGGTCAAATGGGCGGTGCACGTTGGAATAAAATATTTGGCCGAGTTTTTCATTTCACACTTAAAAAGTTGTGTATCCCTAGCCCTCACAAACTCTATTTAAAGGGGGTTTTAACTATTTGAAAGGGCTGGTCGAGGCTTTGGGAAGGTTTGGCCTAAAGGGTGTCTCTTGGGAGCCCCTCACAACTCTTGGAAGAAGTAAGCCTTTGTGCAAACCTCTCTTCCAAAAAGGCTCTCCTCTCTCACCTCTTCTTTGTATTTCTTTTCTTTCATGTTTGTTTCTTGAATTTTTCTTCAAATAATATTCTGTGTTCATACCTATTCTTCTTATCTTAATCTTCTTAATTGGGTTGGAATCAAGAGTGGAGACAAGATTGGGTTCTACCCTTTCAATCCGTTGCTTATGCAAAATGTCTCCACGATGACTACACCACCCATAGAAGAGTAGTTCTTTTCAGTAATCGATCGACCTCTATCCTTCTTCATTCATTTATTTTGAATAAATGAGCTACTGTAATTCACATATTATGATCTATTAATTGAGTTTTTTAATTTAAATGAAACTAAGCAAGCAATTTAATAGTTAACACAAAACACGCGAGGTCGGGAATTGTGTGAACGGTGAGAGCGCAACCTTAACCGGTAATTCAAAACCACACGGGATCAATTTGTAGAGTTCAAATATAATCCCTAAACTCAATTAATCCTCATTTCCAGAGTGGTTATGTGCCTTAATTTACCACTGACCATAAGATAATTTTAGAACATCAATCAAAGCAGGGTGTTGTGATTGCATGTTCCGAAGTTAGCCTAAGGTTAAATTCACTTCAATCTTCATGGTAAAGTTAATTCTCGTAGGGTTCGGGATTTAACAAATTAAGGGATCATAATTAAGTGAATATTAATTTAAATGATAATGATTAATAAATGATTGAAGAGGTAGAGTTAGATCGATTACGCCTTTTAAAATAGATTTCTAAAAAAACATCTTCTTGTTGTGTCATTCTAATCGAAACTTCATTTCAAAATTAAAAACAAAAAAAATGCAATCTTCTTCCAGCAAACTTCTTCTAGGTTCATAAACAATAAAAAAAACCACCCCCATCATTTCAAGTAGTTATTTTATTATCTTTTATTTTATTTTTAGAATACCTCTAATAAGTTGTTAAATTCACTTCCTCCTTTGAGAGACGACCTTGGTTAGCCACTCTGCTGCACCTAAGTACCCAAAATTACACTAATCATTTGAGGGCGCCCACGACAGCACTCTTTCAAATTGGCGCCGTTTCGGGGGAGGCAAGTAATTATTTCAACCAATTAGAGGTATTTATTTTATTTTACATTTTATTCTCTTCCTCTCTTCTTTCTTCCTTCTTTACCCAATCTGATTTTTCTTCTTCTTCTTTTATTTTATTCTACTTCTTTTTGGACCATCAACTCAAACTTCTCATTTTTATTTTTTTTACTATGGTCCACTTTCTTTCTTTTCATTTTTATTTAATCTATGACACGAACTAATCCCGAAGATCTCTTAGATCTTGACCCTGAGATTGAACGTAGCCTTAGGGCACGAATCATACATTCTCAATCTACGGGAAGTTTAAATATTCAAACAGTTGGTGAATTCCTCTTTTCAGGAAACATTGAAATTGGAAGCAATTCAAATTAAAACATAAAAGAGGAACCAATGGCTGGAAATAATGGAAATGAACATAATAGAACCATTCGAGAATTGGCTGCACCTGATATTAACTATGAACCAAATTGTATTTCATACCCAAATCTCGAATCGGACTTTGAATTGAAATCTGGATTAATTCACCTTCTTCCAAAGTTTCATGGATTATCTGGTGAGGATCCCAACAAACACCTTAAGGAATTTAATGTGGTTTGCTCAACTTTAAAACCAAGAAATGTTTCTGAAGATCAAATTAAATTAAGAGCATTCCCATTCTCACTTGATGGAGCTGCAAAAGATTGGATGTATTATTTGCAACCTGAAGATGTAACATGTTGGAATGATTTGAAACGTCTTTTCTTGAAAAGATTTTTTCCAGCATCAAGGACCACATCCATTCGAAAGGAGATATCGGGGATCAAGCAAGCCCAAGGGGAGTCAATGTATGAGTACTGGGAGAGATTCAAGAAGTTGTGTGCAAGCTGCCCACATCACCAAATCAGTGAGAAACTCCTCATTCAGTACTTCTATGAAGGACTCACACCTATGGAGAGAAGCATGGTAGATGTTGCGGCTGGAGGAGCATTGGTGGACAAGACACCAGTAGCTGCACGTGCGTTGATCGACAAGATGGCCCAAAACTCCCAACAATTTGGTGATAGAGGTACACCACATGTCAGGGGAGTACATCAGGTAAGTCCTTCTTCTCTTGAAAGTCATTTGATTGATACTAAGTTGGAAGAATTGACCACTATGGTGAGGAAAATTGCATTGGCACAAAAGACATATTTACCCCCTCCTTCAAGGCCTTGTGGTATTTGCGCTGAGACAAGCCACCCAACTGACTGTTGCCCACAACTCCAAGAAACAGAAGATTGTGCAGCAGTGTTCCCTGGGAGACCATTTCAGCAGCAACAACAACAACCATATCACCAAAAGAAGTTTGATCCAACATAAAACCAAGGGTGGAAAGATCAGTTGGACATGAGGTATGGCTCTGGACAACAACAAAGGCCACCCTTTCAGCAAAACTTCCAGCAGCCTCTGCCTTACCAGCAGGGTTTCCAACAACCCCAAAGGAGATTTGAAGCTCAAACATCAACAAGTCAGCAACAAGGGAATCATACACCAAAGGTAGATTCTAATACTGATGATCTTTTGAAGCAAATTGTTCTTAATCAACAGAATGAGCTGAAGAGTCAAAGTTCGGAGCTGAGGGAGTTGAAGACTCAAATGAGCCAGATTGCCACCGCCCTCCATGAACTTGTGAGTAAAAATTCTGGAAATCTACCTTCCCAACCCACTCCAAATCCAAAGGGGAATGTTAGTGCCATCACATTGAGAAGTGGGAAGCAAATTAACGATACATCTGCACCTACCATTCCACCGGGATTCACCTCAACTTCAGAGAAGCCGCATTCCATACCAACTGATGATCAATCCAAGGAGAAAGATAAAGGTAAGAAAAAGATTGATGATGTTCCTCCTAAACCCCTTCCTTTTCCAAACAAGGTTGTTCAAACCAAGAATATGGCTGAAGAAGCAATTAAAAAGGTGGTTTTGGACACATTCAAGCATGTGGAGATCAACATTCTTCTACTTGAAGCCATTAAGAAAATCCCAAGGTATGCCAAATTCTTAAAAGAACTCTGCACCAATTGAAGAGGGATCAAGCGAAATGAGAGGATCAACCTTGGAAGGAATGTCTCAGCACTCATTTCACCAAATCTAGCAATGCCAACAAAGTGCAAGGATCCAGGGACATTCACCATCCCATGCACCATAGGGGAGTTGCACTTTTCTGATGCACTTTGTGATTTAGGTGCTTCCATAAATGTGATGCCTCACTCTGTATTCTCTTCCTTGCAGGTTGGCGAGTTGAAGCCAACAAGAGTAGTGGTGCAATTGGCGAATAGAGCCACAGCATATCCAGCAGGAGTCCTTGAGGATGTACATGTCCGGGTAAGAGACATGATCTTTCCAGTGGATTTCTATGTTCTTAACATGGAGGATGATCAGGTAAGTTCTCATGCCCCCATTATCTTAGGTAGACCCTTCCTCAAAACTGCAAAAAATATCATAAATGTCAATGAGGGTACACTTTCCATGGAGTTTGGAGATGAAGTTGTGATATTTAATGTTATGGATTCCATGAAGTACCCCTCAGAGGACCATTCTGCTTTTGTTATCTCCCATTTTGAACCACCAAATAAAAACTCCATAGAATTTGATTGTCCTATGCTTAGGGAGATTATGAGTATTGGTTCGAGTTTTATGTCTAAGAGCACTTCCACACATGTTTATGATACACAATCCTATCTTGGATTTGATTTTGATGTGGATTCATATTCTGATTTTGATCATGTTCACTCTGATTATGAAATGGCTATTGATTATGCTGATGGATTTGATGCTTTATTCTATGATTTTGATAATGTCTATTCTGATACTGATGCTCTTTGTGCACATATTTCAGTTCCTTCAATGTCTCCATCCATACTACACCCTCCCTCATTAGAACTCAAGCCATTGCCACCAAATCTAAAATACTCATACTTGTTGAGTGGTGATAAATTACCTGTTATCATTGCTAACAATATCCCTTTTGAACATGAAGAAAAGATTTTGAATATTTTGAGGGAGAACATCAGGGTGATTGGGTGGACCTTGGCTGACATATCAGGTATTAGCCCCTCCATTTGCATGCATAGGATTCTCTTGGAGGATGGGGCTAAACTGGTGACACAGCCAAAAAGGAGACTCAATCCCACCCTCCTGGAAGTTGTTAAAAAAGAAGTTGAGAAATTTCTCAAGGCAGGTATAATATTTCCCATTTCATATTCTCAGTGGCTAAGTCCATTTCAGGTTGTGCCTAAGAAAACTGGTTTTACTGTTGTTAAAAATGAGAAAGATGATTTAGTTCCAATGAGGGTGCAAAACAGTTGGCGTGTGTGTATTGGTTATAGGAACCTAAATCAGACCACTCGCAAGGACCATTTACCCCTCCCATTTATTGATCAAATGCTCGAGAGACTAGCTGGAAAAACACACTATTGTTTCTTGGATGGATTTTCTGGATATTTTCAGGTTCCTATAGCTCCAGAGGATCAGGAGAAGACTACATTCACCTCTCCCTTTGGCACATTTTCCTATCGGAGGATGCCATTTGGACTTTGCAACGCCCCAGGTACCTTCCAGAGATGTATGGTGAGTATTTTTTTCTGATTTTATTGAGACCTGCATGGAGGTATTTATGGATGATTTTACAGTGTATGGGTCTTCATTTGATGAATGTCTAATTAGTTTGGGAAAGGTGTTGAATCGTTGTATTGAGAAGAATCTAGTCCTGAACTTTGAAAAGTGTCATTTCATGGTAGATCATGGCATTGTCTTAGGGCATGTAGTGTCAAAACACGGGATAGAGGTTGATAGATCTAAGATAGACATTATTTCATCCTTACCATATCCTTCATGTGTGAGTGATGTTAGATCTTTCCTAGGGCATGCAGTATTTTATCGGCGCTTCATCAAAGATTTTAGTAAGATTGCTCTTCCTATGTCAAGATTACTTCAAAAGGATTCTGATTTTGTGTTTGATGTTTCTTGCAGGAATTCATTCGATGAGCTAAAACAACGTCTGACCACTCCACCTATCATACAACCCCCAAGGTGGGAGATTCCTTTTGAGCTTATGTGTGACGCCTCCAACTTCGCGGTCGGAGCTATCTTATATCAGAGGGATGAGGGGCGTTCACATGTGATCGCCTATGCATTGAGGACACTAGATTCAGCCCAATCAAACTACACAACCACAGAAAAAGAGTTTCTTGCTGTCATATTTTCTTTAGATAAATTTCATTCATATTTATTGGGCTCTAAAGTAGTTGTTTTTTCTGACCATGCATCTTTGAGGTACCTCCTAAAGAAGCCTGATGCAAAGCCACAAGTTATCCGTTGGATGATCCTTCTTCAGGAATTTGATATTGAGATAAAGGACAAGAAGGGATCAGAGAATTTGGTGGCGGACCACATGAGTAGGCTTACTCACACACTAGAGGATGACACCTTGGATCAGGTACCACTTCGGGAAACTTTCCCTGATGAGCATCTCTATACCATCTCAGGTATGCATCCTTGGTAAGCTGATTTAGTTAACTACCTTGTTGCTTCTGAAATCCTTGCAAATTTAAAGAAACATCAAGTCCAAAAATTAAAAAGTGAGTCTAGGTTTTATGTGTGGGATGATCCTTACCTCTGGTGCATGTGTAGTGACCAAGTTATTAGGAGGTGTATTCCTGATCATGAGTTTGTGTCTGTTTTTCAATTCTGTCATACACTTGCATGTGGTGGACACTTTGGACCCCAACGGACAGCTAGGAAGGTTTTAGACTCTGGATTATATTGGCCTAGATTATTCCATGATGCCCATGTGTTTTTTAAGTCATGCTCTCGTTGCCAACACACTGGGAACATTTCTAAGATACATGAGATGCCCCAACAATCCATACTATTCTGTGAGATTTTTGATGTGTGGGGCATTGATTTTATGGGTCCTTTTCCAAGTTCATATGGTTTCTTGTATATTTTGGTTGCTGTTGATTGTGTGAGTAAATGGGTGGAGGCCAAGGCCACCAGGACTGACGATTCTCATGTTGTTGTGGAATTTGTCAAAGCACAGATTTTTTTGCAGGTTTGGAGTACCAAAGGCCATCATCAGTGAACAAGGGACACACTTTTGCAATAGGAATTTTTCTTCCCTCCTTCGAAAGTATGGGGTGACACACAAAACATCAACACCATACCACCCCCAAACAAATGGCCAGGCTGAGGTTTCAAATCGTGAGTTGAAACAAATCTTGGAGAAAACCGTGCAACCAAATAGGAAGGATTGGAGAAAGAGCTTGGATGATGTATTGTGGGCTTATAGGACAGCATACAAGACCCCCATTGGTATGTCCCCATTTCGGATTGTTTTTGGGAAAGCGTGTCATCTCCCCGTGGAAGTCGAGCATCGGGCATATTGGGCTATAAAGAAATGTAACATGGATTTGGACCAAGCTGGAATTCAAAGGAAGTTGCAAATTCAAGAGCTTGAGGAGATTCGACTGTCATCATATGAGAACTCAAGGCTCTACAAAGAAAGATCAAAAGTAGTTCATGACAAAATGATCCAACAAAGGTAGTTTCATGTTGGAGAGAAAGTCCTTCTCTATAGTTCACGACTGAAGTTGATGCCTGGTAAGTTGCGTTCCAGATGGTTAGGTCCTTATATTGTGTCTAATGTTTTTCCTTATGGTGTAGTGGAGATCACACAAGAGGACGCTGGAAGGAGCTTTACAGTCAATGGGCAACATTTGAAGAGATACATTGAGGGACATCCTAATGATTCAGTGGATTTTATCACACTTCATGACCCCATCATCACTTGATCACATCAGGCTGTTCCTAACCCTTTCACTTTTATATTATTTGTCCTATTTAAAAATTCTACATTTCTTGTGCATATATCATCTCATAGGTTTACATTGAGGACAATGCAATATTTTAAGTGTGGGGGAGGGAACCTTTTAGTTTAGTAATTTCAATTTCGTTCCTGTTCAAAAAAAAACAAAAAAAAACAAAAAAAATTGTGTGTTTTTCAAAATTTGTGTGTTTATTTTACAATTTTCTTTGTGTTTTTGAAACTTTTGGGCTGAAATGATTCTCATAACCATTTTTAAATCCATATCAATAAGTGAAACAATTTACCCCTTGAAACTAAGCTTAAATGAATGCTGAAATGACTTTGTTTCAAGTTCAAATATTTAGTAATTTCATGAAAAGTACGCTGAATTTTGAATCCCATGCCAATCTCACTGTCTTTATATTTGAAATCACTTTCCTGTGAGGCTTCTAAACCATTATTTTCATATTATTTACATTCACCTCACTTATTGAGAGAACCAAACCATGCTTGATTTAACCATAATTTGATCTATTCCTGTCAAAACTTGAGGGTTTGAGGTACATATGTTTAAATGATTGAGGCATTTGTTTGGTATTAAATCCCCTATTTCAAAGAATCCTTTTTTATAATGGCCTACATTGAATATTTAATCCTTGTAGCCCTTAGAATCCATGCACAGCCTGTTAGGTCAAGCCACATTACAAGCCAATTTTCCATATCCAACCAACTCTTGAAGTGAAATTGCATAATCTAGTTGAGCTTAAGTGTGGGGGAAGCTGTCTTGTGTTGTGCCACCACATTATGTGATACTTTGGGTGGAAAATTAAATTCTGAAGAGATGTGTTGCTGCTAAAGAAAGTCATTATATTGAAAGCTGTGCCTTTTCTGGAGCTTTCATGACAAGTGAAGTTTTGCCCTTTCTGGAGCTTCTAATTGAGGAGGAAAGTTGTGCCCATCTGGAGCTTTCAAGAAAATCATGTTTGAGAAGATTGACATTTTTTATGCTGAAATGATGAATGGTGTAAACCTTTCATGACTTTTCATGATGATGGAGCTGAATTGATACTATGGGGAATGAAGAGAAGACCATATTTAAGTGAAAATTAGATTAATGCAATTTTTCTTCAAAAGAGTCAAGCCCTCCTCATTCAGCCTCTGTGTTTTTCACATCTTAATCCTACCAACCAAAAGCCACAGAACAACCCTAAAAAGCCCTCATGATAAAAATATGTCCTTGACTCACATCGGGTAGCGATGTAAGAATCTATCAAGCCTATGGTGACCCTTGTATAAGTTTGGATGAGAAAGACATTGCAAAAAAAATTGATATTTGAGTGATGGGAGAAAATTCAAGCGAGGTAAGTGTTTTGTGCATGGGTGGATAAATGAAGTGGGAATATATTGAATGATATAAATGGAGAACTTGAAATAATGGTTTTTTATGAGGCATGATATCTTTTGTTTCTTGGTGTGTAATTGTTTGATCTCAAAGATATGTGTTTCAAAATTGGTTTTGATTTGATATTGATGTTTACTTGATATGAGGTTTTGCCCCAGTGTGCAAAAGGGTAAGTGTGGGGGAGTTGATAAAACACTATTTTATTGAATATTTTATTGATAATAAATGAAATAATTTCCTCACATTGTGTTAAATATGTTTATTTATAAAATATTTGGGATTTGATCATTCATTTGAAAATTTGGTGAAAATTCCAGTTTTACCCTTAATAGTGCATTGTAGTATTTAGAAGATAAATATTTTTATATTTATTATTTGAATTTGAAATTTTGTAACAGTGTTCCAAACATAATTATCTACACCTTTTATTCAGGACACTAAAGCTAAATAGTGCATTTGGATGGAGTAAATGAGACATTAATCCAATGGTGGACTGGACTCGGCAGAATGGACATGGGTTCTGTATTTGGGCCATATCGTCTACATACGGGCTTGGATTGAGCCCAAAGTTTGAGGAAAACTCGGCGACTTTATTTGTCACAAATCATCCTTCTGGAAGCCCGGTCAATTCACGCGTTTTGGAGGTCAAATGGGCGGTTCACGTTGGAATAAAATATTTGGCCGAGTTTTTCATTTCACACTTAAAAAGTTGTGTATCCCTAGCCCTCACAAACTCTATTTAAAGGGGGTTTTAACTCTTTGAGAGGGCTGGTCGAGGCTCTGGGAAGGTGTGGCCAAAAGGTTGTCTCTTGGGAGCCCCTCACAACTCTTGGAAGAAGTAAGCCTTTGTGCAAACCTCTCTTCCAAAAAGGCTCTCCTCTCTCACCTCTTCTTTGTATTTCTTTTCTTTCATGTTTGTTTCTTGAATTTTTCTTCAAATAATATTCTATGTTCATCCCTCTTATTCTTATCTTAATCTTCTTAATTGGGTTGGAATCAAGAGTGGAGACAAGATTGGGTTCTACCCTTTCAATCCGTTGCTTATGCAAAACGTCTCCACGATGACTACAACACCCATGGAAGAGTAGTTCTTTTTAGTAATCGATCGACCTCTATCCTTATTCATTCATTTATTTTGAATAAATGAGCTACTGTAATTCACATATTATGATCTATTAATTGAGTTTTTAATTTAAATTAAACTAATCAAGCAATTGAATAGTTAACACAAAACACGCGAGGTTGGGAATTGTGTGAACTGTGAGAGCGCAACCTTAACCGGTAATTCAAAACCACACGGGATCAATTTTTAGAGTTCAAATATAATCCCTAAACTCAATTAATCCTCATTTACAGAGTGGTTATGTGCCTTAATTTACCACTGACCATAAGATAATTTTAGAACATCAATCAAAGCAGGGTGTTGCGATTGCATGTTCCGAAGTTAGCCTAAGGTTAAATTCACTTCAATCTTCGTGGTAAAGTTAATTCTCGTAGGGTTCAGGGTTTAACAAATTAAGGGATCATAATTAAGTGAATATTAATTTAAATGATAATGATTAATAAATGATTGAAGAGGTAGAGTTAGATCGATTACGCCTTTTAAAATAGATTTCTAAAAAAACATCTTCTTGTTGTGTCATTCTAATCGAAACTTCATTTCAAAATTAAAAACAAAAAAAAATGCAATCTTCTTCCAGCAAACTTCTTCTAGGTTCATAAACTATAAAAAAACCACCCCCATCCTTTCAAGTAGTTATTTTATTCTCTTTTATTTTTTTTAGAATACCTCTAATAAGTTGTTAAATTCACTTCCTCCTTTGAGAGACGACCTTGGTCAGCCACTCTGCTGCACCTAAGTACCCAAAATTACACTAATCATTTGAGGGCGCCCACGACAGCGCTCTTTCATACATGTTAGAGGAATGTAAAAAAAATATTTTATTTAATATATATTATAAAATTTTAATTAATATAATTCACCAAAAAATAATATTTTATAAAATCATTCAATGTCATTTGGTTTCAG
Organism: Viscum album; assembly: GCA_963277665.1. Taxonomy (NCBI): domain Eukaryota; kingdom Viridiplantae; phylum Streptophyta; class Magnoliopsida; order Santalales; family Viscaceae; genus Viscum; species Viscum album. The sequence continues at coordinate 1,797,176,912 of OY728137.1, forward strand.
TATTCAGTTCTAATCAATAGGTAACCAAAGAATTTAACTATATATTTTCATAACTTAGTTAATCCTATTCCAAAACATAAATTTAATGTTTAGGTTAGATCTTATTATATTAAATAATAATATTTTTAAAAATATATTATTGTTCGGTAAAGCTCGGTTTTGCATGTTTTTTAAGACATCTAGGAAATCCAGTCTTCTGTATAATGCAAGATAGCCTTGGTGTTCCATGTAGAGACGGCTAAACTTTATATTGACTAAAAATTAGTTTTTTATTTGATTTTACAAACATCCAATTTTATGTATTTATGGTGTTCCTCATTTGATGAATCTTTTAGATGTGGATAGTTGGGGTTTGGAGGTTAAGTTTTTTTCTGGTGATACTTGTGGAAATGACATTGGATTGATTTTGGTTTTTTGGATCTGTTTCTTTAGTGATGGTTATTTTTCTTCTCAGTGGTTGATCTAGTTGATTCTTGTGTTCCATTTTTTACTTTTGTTTCGATTTTGTTCATGTTTGGTGATGGTCGGTGACACATTTCTAGTTCAATCTTCTAGTTCGGTTCAGTTCATATTTGGTGATGGTTCGTTATGTTTTGTGGTTCGATTTGCATCTGGTTTTAGGTGATATTCCTTGATGATGGTTGTCCATACGCCAAAAATTTTATTGCATATATCATAATATTTACTTGGTGTTTCATATAATTCAAGTCACACATAGTGCTTTTGTATAACAAAATCTATATTCATTGTTGTGTGAAATGAAAAATATAAAAAAGATTAATTCAATTAGAAAAATTATAATTCAAAAAATCTCAAGGTGCTACATTCTCCCTAGATTAAAATGAATTTTTCCCTAAAAATTCATTTGGGTTATAAAAAACTTGATACTTGAATGTTCACTTCATAAAAACCCACATTGTAAAATTGAATACTAAAACATCATTTAAAAGGGATAATTGAAAAAATAGGGTTACCCAAATAATCACATGACTATGTTTCTACATAGGAGAACATTAGTGGAATGTGAAAACATGGTCATGGAATAAAAATAAAACTTTTAAGTTTTGATGGATAGTAATAAAGAACATAGTTTGGAGAAAGATAACAATCACAAATCCCTAAATGAACGATTATCTAAGGGGTTATTTCATTCATCATAAACGAAGGTAATAGGATAAAAATTTTGGATTCAAGGCATTTTTCCCAAAGTTAAATAATTTTAATGAAAATGTATACTTGTATGATTATAGGAAAACCTTTCCCTCTTATGAATTGATCTAATTCCACTTCATATATTATTAAAAGAAATAAAGGTGAGTTTTTCATTCCTGAGTCATTAATAGATAATGTGGTCTATAAATAGAATGGCAGGTCATTACATATGTCATTATCATAATAAATTTCTCAGAACAAGTTATAAAATATGCTTAACTATTCATATAGTGAAGTAAAATATTAATTTATAAAACCTCATCCAAAGTTTAACATGGTCGATTTCATAAATGGATAACCTTATATCCCTTCCAAAATATAATTTACCCTTTTTCCTTAAGTAAACTCTTATCTTATACAAAAAAAAATCATTAGAAATGTGCGTCTATCCTTGTACTTATAGAATATCAAACATGATTTTATCATACTAGAATCCATGTAGAGGGATATAATCACATTAAATTTCACCAAATGATGAACAATAATATTTTCATATGGATTATTCATAAAAACTCATACATAAAATTACCAACTATGGAGAGAATGATTAATTTGACATAATTATAATTATTCACGTAATCCATTATGATTTCATAAGTTTTATCTTTGACCTTTTTCTTTATAGGTTTTTGGTGTTCATTATTGTTATTAATACTTGGATATGGAAACTTTTTAGTAAAATTCCCAAAATCCCTATAATTTAAACATTGAAGTGTGATAAGTGTATCATGTAAAGATTTTTGATTATTTGTTTCATTAGATAACTTTCCCTAATCACTTCATCACTCAGCCACATGATTTCATTCCTTTATACACACAAAACATATACATTCCCCATTAAGATAATTCCTTAAATTTTTCTTTCCAAACTATGAGCATATATAATAGCACATATTCTTCTCTCCATGGTTCTTATATTTTCCTTCGAATTACATTGTTCTCCTCTTATAAGAACCATGATATTGATACATAACTCTAACCTCTATTTTTACCTTAATAGTGCATCAAACAATCTTATCATAGCATCTGATGTCCCTTGTGGATAAAAACCTTCAAAGATATGGTTTTAATCCATTGAATAATCAGTCAACTTTACTTTTAGGCTAATTGATAATGCCCAAGGAGTACCTTGAAAGTCTTGTAAACATTTCCCCAAATGTTCTAATAGATTCATCATCTTTCTATTAAATCTCTAGTAATTTCTTATCCATATTTTTACCTAAAATACAAGGTAATTAATAAGTTATAAATACCAATTAATTTCATCCCATTCCATATATTCAATTTCTTCTTATTTCCTTATGTTCGTAATAGGGTTCCACTACTGCTCTGATTCACCTTCCAAATGATAAATTATAAAAATGACTTTTTCATGCTCTGAATGATGAAGAATGGAAAAAAATTAGTGGTATTGATCCATTTCTCAGTAACTAATGATAATTTGAACCCCTAAAAAAGGTAAAAATTTTCTCATGAAGGACTCAATAGAACATTGTTCCCTCCTATGGTCGTTGGGATGTTTAACATGATTCATATCTTGGGAAATTTGTCTAAGTATAGCAACAATTTTCACCATTCTCACTCCCATAATTTTTGTTGTATCAGTAAGATAGTTATTTAATTTTACATTAAATTCATAATTATCATGGTTCCTTCATGTTATATCCATTAACTAAGACCAGAAATCATAGCATGATAAACACTTAACAAAACATAATGTAACACCCCAAGATTTCATAGTGGGTTATTTCTTCAAAATAATTCAATAACTTGCACTACACGCAACACCGAGTTCAAGCGCACCATGACTTACCAAACAAGCCGTTCAAAAAAGTTTATGAATATTATTAACTAAATTTTAAACTTTATATAATCCTTATAATTTTAGAATCCATATTATGAGTTTCTTAGACATAATGTAAGAACAAATTCATCTTCAGTATTGTAGTTTTACCAACTTTTAATAATGAACCCTTTTTAAATAAAATATTTTAAACTTTTTTACTAAATGGGGACATCAAAAAAAATTTAAAATAAAACATCCCAAGCTTCCACGGTACGCTTTCCTTTGAATAAAACAGTAGCGTGTGTTGTACGTAACTTCGAGTTTTAACACACACCACAACCGATCAAACTATGAATAGTAATACTTAATTTTTGAAATTATATATATTTTATATTTCAAAATGGACTTCATTTTTGGATTCGGAATATCAAATTTAGCCTAAGGTGAAATTTTGGTACTTTTCGGATAACTTTTATATTTTGATGAATAGTGAAAATTACTAAATTTTAATTAAAAACAACTTTTTTAATCAAAATAATTAATATTGATAAATTATGAATTTGAGTGGTTTTAAAGTATATTTAGAATATATTTTTACCATTCAATTTAATGTTTGTCATTGTACATAATTTTACAATTAAACCGAACATAAACAAGTGTCAATCTTTTGATAGTTATTATCTTTTAAAAACACGCTTTTTGTTTTGACAGCGGGAATTAATTTTAAATTAATTTCTGCCACTTCTGTGTTTTGAATTTAGGAAAATGGATTCCATATTTGGAATCAGGATGTTCAAATTGTGTAAATAGGTAACTTTTATTTTTAGACATTTTGAATAATTACTGCGGTAAATATTTTATTTACCATGGTTAAGGGTAAATTAAATAAGGGTTAAAAAATAATATTATAATAATACTAAATTACCCTAAAACGTGTCCTAACCCTATTGGTTGATACATGGTCGACCATGGGCATCTTTGGGTCTATTTTGGGACCCCATGGATCCACTTGTAAGTGATAATGACACATTATATTAATAAAGTCAAAATAAAAATAAAAATGGCATAAGCTTACATCTTTTAGAAGAACAATTTTTAGATAGGGTTATACATGTTGGATTTTCGATTATAAATATTCATTAGAAATCTAAAAAGATTTCCTATATGATGATATTTTATTTATAATTTTTAGACATCAAATAAGTTAAATTATTAATGACACAATAATGATGCAATGTTTACCTCATTAATAAATCATTTAAATAAATAAGATTATAATGATTAAAATATTATCTAAAACCTGTCAAATTCTTATTGGTTGATGTTATTTAGAATATGAGTCATCTTATCTTCGACCTCAATGATTTTTGGACCATTATAAACCGAATAAAAATATATTATAAAGTAATACTTTCACACTTTCCTAAAGAGCCCCTCCTCTCCCTTATAAAAGGAGACCACTTCTACTCATTCCTCACACCTCTCAAGCCACTTGGCTCGTCCAAACTCTGCCCAAATAAGCTCCCCACATCCCTCTCCTCCTCCTTGAAGCTTCCCCTTAGGCAGAAAGCATTTCAAGAAGTCCTTTGGTTCCAACCAAAGTGAGTTACCTAAATTAAAGGTAACATTTTCTCTTAAATTATTTTCAATTATTTTGCTTCTCCAACCCCCAAAGTCTTTTTATTTCCTTTCTTTTGTAACGACACCAGTATACACAATATACTAGGATGTTGTTATAAGAAGGATTAAAACTACACATTCACACAACTCCATCTAATGGATGATGAACATAATGTTTCTGTGGATGGCAAACTAACGCCTCACGAAACGATGATTGTTCAAATACATCTTAGCGCCTCTCATGGTGGCCATTAGGATGGCACTGTAATTAAATATGATATTAATGATATATATTTTATATATAAGCTTCTGTAATTCCATTTTATTTCATACCATTATTCGTTTCATGTTGTATATACATACGATAATTTCATTTGAGGAAGTGCGGACTACCGCCCCCTTAAAATGATATGACTCGTTCATACCACACATGGAACGTATAAAGGATGGTGTTAATGAACTTAAGTAACATATATAAAATATTATATTATACTGGAATAGTAATATACCTATGTATAATTTGGATTCGATTCTTTTAAAATAAAAATTAAATGGAAGTAGCGTTCGTGCGTACGTACGGACTACCGTCTCCACGAACGCGATGAGATTCATTCTCCATCGTATCCATTCAAGTTTAATTATAATTTGAGGATTTAAAAATGATGTTTAAGAACTTGATACCATTCTGGATATGAATAATATACATCCCATTAATAACGAATATGGCTCACATAACAAAGAATATAAAGTAAAATGAACCCGTTAACACCCGAAATGACGATAATTCTAAGATATTATTAACAAATCAATATTAAAAGATCATATATGATATCATATTAAAGTAAATGATTCTTTTATTATTCAATAACAATTATTTCACCATTATACAGGAGGTAAACCTACCATCGACCAAGGAAAAAGTACAAAGTAAGGGATTTTCTTATCTCACTTTCAATTCCGTGAGATTTCCATTTTTCGCCACTAAATTATTGAAAGTGGTGTATTGTGTACTGCCATTTGATATATATTCATGATTCTATTTATATTCATGTTATTCTGTAAATCATTTGGTGGTTATTAACTTTTGGCCATAGGACTCAGTTGATTAACGTGGTAAGGGGTTTCTTATCTCACTTTTAATTTCGTGAGATTTCCATTGATCACCACTTAATTATTGCATGTGGTGTATGTGTACTGCCCATGATTGTATTCATTGTGTAATATACTTTAATTTATAGGTATTTACATCATCATGGTATGATACTTCTTTCATGGGTGTATGTTTCTTAAGTTACCTAATCAATAAGGGAATTTGAGATTTCAATTTCCACTCATTTGGCTTTACGCATATTTCATTGATTATATTACCCCAAGATTATGTGTGGAATCACTATTCATTTGATTATGTCATAATTTCCACTCCCCTTCCTGTGGATATAAGTTTGATACACATAATCACTCCATTTATAATTCTCAAGTCATTGATATGAATTTGATAAGAGTAATTTTAACTCATTCTCCATTTGTTGAGTTAAACATCCAATTCGTTGGTATTGTTTTTACAAGAATATGTGTGAATATCCTTTGATTGATTTACACTGAATATCCAATCATATTTAGTGTATTTATATTTGTCACACATAATTATGTCATTGATTTATCCTTAACCTAAGGATACAACCTTTATGATAGATTTCATCTCAATTTACATTCCATTGAGACTTCTTTGTTGATATACACCAAATCACTTTTATGTGGTGTATATAATGTACTTTGACATAGTATATCATGAATCCCTTTATTCTCATGATATTACAAAGTTTTGATTACCACAATTATTTGTATTCAAGTGTCTCTTTTGGTTGGAATCTCTAACTAAAATACCATTTTTCAAAATGATTTAAAGACTTATTCATCTAAATCTTTCTCATTAATGTCCATGTTTTAAAAAAATGGTTTTAAGGATTTATTTATATGGACATTAAAGTTTACAAATTAAAACTCCTTTTAAAAAGTTTCAAAGTGGTATGGGACACTTTGATTCAAAAATCTATTTTAAATGGCTTCTTGACAAATAGTGTGACTTTTAAATGTTTTCAAGAAAAGGGGGATATTTCTCTCAAATAGTTTTGATGATTATTTTCATCTATGTCAACATCCTTCATTATTCTTGATTGAGGTTAATGTGATACAATACAATCTTCCATATTGTATCAAATGAGTTATGTTTGACTATGGATGTGCTATTTTTATACCATTCATGGTTTGTGGTAGAAGTATTGACATTTCGTATGCTAGTTTTAATACGAATGTTTATGTTATGTTTAAACCTGTTCATATGAGGAATGCATTGGACTTAATAAGTGACGGGTGGAGCCCGCTATAGCTCCTCGATGCATCGGTAGGTCTCATGAGACAAACTAGTGTCTTGGCATAAGGCCTTGGCAAAATCTTATTTATAGTCTTGGCACGAGGCCTTGGCTATGTGGTTATGATAGTCTGGCATTATGCATTCCATCATTATGAAAGTGGTTATTGATATTGCATGTGATCATTCGACTAGTAGAATATCCATGTGAGTAAGTAAATGGCATTATTTCATTTTACCTTTTCCATTTTATGCTGAAGTTCAAGATTAAAAGGCTTTTGTTTTAGTTATAAATTGCCTTAAGTGTTTATGCTTATTTATGAAAGGTTCTGCTATAATGTTATCCTTACTGAGCATCCGAGCTCACCCCTTTCAATGTTTTATTTTTTTTTCCCAGGATTATGAAGAAGTAATTTATGAATGACCTGCAGGGATAGTATGGGGGGATATGAAGACAAGATGTTTTTTTTATGATGTAATGTAAAAATTTATGGATGTATCTAGTTATTCCAAGGCTACTAAACTAATCGGTCTTTCGAGACTTGATCTTTCTCATGATCATGCCAATGTTATGTAATAATGCACCGACTCTGGGTAACTAGGGTCGGGGCATTACAGTTGGTATCAGAGGAAGTTTAGTACAAACCTTGGTAGCTAGATTTAGATAAACTCTGATTAGAGCACGTAGACCTAAGATGAACTTTGAGGATTAGTATAAAAGAACTTCCTAGAATTTTGGTATTGTAGAGATTTTGTGAGTTTTCCGAGCAATACATCCCTGTCTGGATACGAGCAGGTAGAGGCGGCTCTGGCACAGATGTACCTAGGGGTAAAACCCGAAAACACCGCTTTGAGCTAGACTCGAACGGGAACTGGTGCACGACAACGGGCCTTGCTGCACTCTTGGTTACGACACTCCCGGGGGATATGCTTAGGATAATTTACATTTTTTTACAAACCGATTTAAGTAATATATACATAAGATGAGAGTAAATGACCTTGGTTAATCCTAATATGTTTCAAATTGAGAATATGGTGATATTTTAATCTCTAAATAATTTTACGACTACTATTACTCACACAATGATTTCTGGTTTTAGTCAATGGCTGGATTCCAAGGAAGTCATAGTGACTTTGAGAATGATGTACAAGGTGGGAACGGTGGTGGCAATGAGAAACAAAATGGAATGTTGATAGGCGTAAAAGATATCGTCTTTATGCCAAATCAGTTTTCCAAAAATATGATCAACAACATATATATTAACCAACTCCCAGACTCAAAAAGGAAGAGAAAGGTGATAAATGATAAGATCTCCAGCAATGGAGACCATGGAGAAAAGAAACCTCAATTTTCATCATGCAGGAATTGTGGAAAGAGACACCCAGGAAAGTGTCTCAATGGGACAACGAAATGTTTTACGTGCGGGAAGGAAGGACATAAAGTGAAGAATTGCCGAAGAAAAATGAAGAGTACTATGGAAGAAGATAAAAATGGTCCCAAGAGTCCATTTACAGTCATTTGTCGTAAATGTAGGGGACCTGGCCATTACCCGAGTGAATGTCCTATTCTATAGGATATTTTCTTGGTCAAAGAAGATGTTATGTGGAAATAAATGGTTGGTGAAAGATTAGCACTCCTTGTCGATGAGTTTACTTTGGAATAATTTTCTCTTGTATTTGTAACCCCGCAGTTTGTCATGTGAAGATGATATTTGAGGAAGAATTGTCTCTTCTCTTGTGGATATAGGTATAAATAACCATTTGGTTTTATATGATCATTGGGGTTTGAGAAAATGATAAGTTATTATAATTTGGGATGAAAATGCAAAGTATGATATAACATTTGTGGATAAATTATGTTATTTTGAAAATTTTATCTCATTTTGGTAATATTATAGAATATAGTTTTTGAAAAAGGACAACACGTAGACCGTGTGACAACCCGTCGCGTCGGACAAAGCTGTGGGAATCGAACCCACAACCAAAGTGCGATTGGGATTTATCGCCTACCACTGGACTACGTGAAGTCCCTGGTTAGTATGACTATTTTTTTGTTAAATGATTTTATTGATCAATAATAAGATGATTTGGGTTCTTATGTCTTATCAAATGAATACCCTTGGTATAGGAAAATGATTTGGTGATTAAGTGATAAATGTTATTTTGGAAGATGTTCGTTTTGTTAGGAACACTATATGCCCAAGGAAAATAGAATACAATGAGGTTTCATTTGTAGAGTAATGGTGGATTTTTATCTACATTTTTATTATTGATTTATAGTGATTTGGGTTATTTATGGAAATGATTAACCTATAATAGATAATATGTGATGATGTTAATTACTTTTAAGTATGTGACTTTAAGAGTATTTGATGTCATTTGGAGATACAATGTAACATGGGAGACTACATAATCAAATTCTTCTATGTTTTGGGTTTAAATATTAGTTTGGATTATATTAAAGGATTTTAAGGACAATTGGTTATTGAATGGTATCTATTTAACTTTGGGGTATTGTTGGTTTAATTTTAGAAATTAAGATTAGTGCATATGAATATCCTTTTGGGGGATCATTAGATCATTCACTAACCATTTTGGTTTTGATTAATCTTCAAAGACAATATAAATATATGGTTTATCCTACATGGATCATGTGATTCTATAGAAGTTTATTCTAGCTCTTCCAGTGTGACCAAGTCTTCTTGAATACTCATCGTTTAAAAAAAATTGAGTTAGTGGTGGAAATTTATTAAAGAATGAAAATCTACTTAAAATTTAAGTATATCTCATAATGTTCTTAGTCAATATCATAAATGAATTCCTCTTCCTTATGTAATGTAACTTTAAAAAAAAATGTTGTCCTAGATGGTACCTTAAATCATCACTAATTTATGGCTTTGGGATTGTTGGCCTTTTCAAAGCCATGTTCTCTACCACTCTCAATCAGATAATTGATGGTTAGATTTCTCCTCCATATCCATATTTTCCTACATGGAACCCTAGTATGTGTTATTTTCGGTAATCTTCATACTTTCCACTCTTTATTTTAAATAGAGGCCTCATTAATTCATTTTTCGATGTGGGATTTCAACTAAGATATTTTGAAATGTCAAAAATGCGTGATCCCAATACCCTATATTTTGTTGAACCGATGGTACTTCAAATAATCATAGATTGATGAGTTTAAGGACCTCAATTTTATACTTGTTTGTGATTGATGACCTCAACCACTACCTATAAATATTTACGTTTTTCCTCCAATTATATGTCTCTAATTTCCACCAATGTTCTCGTAATCGAGATCATAATTTGGTGGTGACCCTTTCATTTCTCTTTTCCTCATATTAAGACTAAATTTTAGTAAACCAATTTCCGATGTGGGTTTTCCCACAAATATATTTTCTATTTTCAACCTTTTATTTTCGAAGAACAATTTCAAATTGCGAGGACGCAATTTATTGAAGGAGGGGAGAATGTAACACCCCAAGATTTCATAGTGTGTTATTTCTTCAAAATAATTCAATAACTTGCACTACACGCAACACCGAGTTCAAGCGCACCATGACTTACCAAACAAGCCGTTCAAAAAAGTTTATGAATATTATTAACTAAATTTTAAACTTTATATAATCCTTATAATTTTAGAATCCATATTATGAGTTTCTTAGACATAATGTAAGAACAAATTCATCTTCAGTATTGTAGTTTTACCAACTTTTAATAATGAACCCTTTTTAAATAAAATATTTTAAACTTTTTGACTAAATGGGTACATCAAAAAAAATTTAAAATAAAACATCCCAAGCTTCCACGGTACGCTTTCCTTTGAATAAAACAGTAGCGTGTGTTGTACGCAACTTCGAGTTTTAACACACACCACAACCGATCAAACTATGAATAGTAATACTTAATTTTTGAAATTATATATATTTTATATTTCAAAATGGACTTCATTTTTGGATTCGGAATATCAAATTTAGCCTAAGGTGAAATTTTGGTACTTTTCGGATAACTTTTATATTTTGATGAATAGTGAAAATTACTAAATTTTAATTAAAAACAACTTTTTTAATCAAAATAATTAATATTGATAAATTATGAATTTGAGTGGTTTTAAAGTATATTTAGAATATATTTTTACCATTCAATTTAATGTTTGTCATTGGACATAATTTTACAATTAAACCGAACATAAACAAGTGTCAATCTTTTGATAGTTATTATCTTTTAAAAACACGCTTTTTGTTTTGACAGCGGGAATTAATTTTAAATTAATTTCTGCCACTTCTGTGTTTTGAATTTAGGAAAATGGATTCCATATTTGGAATCAGGATGTTCAAATTGTGTAAATAGGTAACTTTTATTTTTAGACATTTTGAATAATTACTACGGTAAATATTTTATTTACCATGGTTAAGGGTAAATCCGGTAAATAAGGGTTAAAAAATAATATTATAATAATACTAAATTACCCTAAAACGTGTCCTAACCCTATTGGTTGATACATGGTCGACCATGGGCATCTTTGGGTCTATTTTGGGACCCCATGGATCCACTTGTAAGTGATAATGACACATTATATTAATAAAGTCAAAATAAAAATAAAAATGGCATAAGCTTACATCTTTTAGAAGAACAATTTTTAGATAGGGTTATACATGTTGGATTTTCGATTATAAATATTCATTAGAAAGATTAAAAGATTTCCTACATGATGATATTTTATTTATAATTTTTAGACATCAAATAAGTTAAATTATTAATGACACAATAATGATGCAATGTTTACCTCATTAATAAATCATTTAAATAAATAAGATTATAATGATTAAAATATTATCTAAAACCTGTCAAATTCTTATTGGTTGATGTTATTTAGAATATGAGTCATCTTATCTTCGACCTCAATGATTTTTGGACCATTATAAACCGAATACAAATATATTATAAAGTAATACTTTCACACTTTCCTAAAGAGCCCCTCCTCTCCCTTATAAAAGGAGACCACTTCTACTCATTCCTCACACCTCTCAAGCCACTTGGCTCGTCCAAACTCTGCCCAACTAAGCTCCCCACATCCCTCTCCTCCTCCTTGAAGCTTCCCCTTAGGCAGAAAGCATTTCAAGAAGTTCTTTGGTTCCAACCGAAGTGAGTTACCTAAATTAAAGGTAACATTTTCTCTTAAATTATTTTCAATTATTTTGCTTCTCCAACCCCCAAACTCTTTTTATTTCCTTTCTTTTGTAACGACACAAGTATCCAAAATATACTAGGATGTTGTTATAATAAGGATTCAAACTACACATTAACACAACTCCATCTAATGGATGATGAACATAATGTTTCTGTGGATGGCAAACTAACGCCTCACGAAACGATGACTGTTCAAATACATCTTACCGCCTCTCGTGGTGGCCATTAGGATGGCACTGTAATTAAATATGATATTAATGATATATATTTTATATATAAGCTTCTGTAATTCCATTTTATTTCATACCATTATTTGTTTCATGTTGTATATACATACGATAATTTCATTTGAGGAAGTGCGGACTACCGCCCCCTTAAAATGATATGACTCGTTCATACCACACATGGAACGTATAAAGGATGGTGTTAATGAACTTAAGTAACATATATAAAATATTATATTATACTGGAATAGTAATATACCTATGTATAATTTGGATTCGATTCTTTTAAAATAAAAATTAAATGGAAGTAGCGTTCGTGCGTACGTACGGACTACCGTCTCCACGAATGCGATGAGATTCATTCTCCATCGTATCCATTCAAGTATAATTATCATTTGAGGATTTAAAAATGATGTTTAAGAACTTGATACCATTCTGGATATGAATAATATACATCCCATTAATAACGAATATGGCTCACATAACAAAGAATATAAAGTAAAATGAACCCGTTAACACCCGAAATGACGATAATTCTAAGATATTATTAACAAATAAATATTAAAAGATCATATATGATATCATATTAAAGTAAATGATTCTTTTATTATTCAATAACAATTATTTCACCATTATACAGGAGGTAAACCTACCATCGACCAAGGAAAAAGTACAAAGTAAGGGATTTTCTTATCTCACTTTCAATTCCGTGAGATTTCCATTTTTCGCCACTAAATTATTGAAAGTGGTGTATTGTGTACTGCCATTTGATATATATTCATGATTCTATTTATATTCATGTTATTCTGTAAATAATTTGGTGGTTATTAACTTTTGGCCATAGGACTCAGTTGATTAACGTGGTAAGGGGTTTCTTATCTCACTTTTAATTTCGTGAGATTTCCATTGATCACCAATTAATTATTGCATGTGGTGTATGTGTACTGCCCATGATTGTATTCATTGTGTAATATACTTTAATTTATAGGTATTTACATCATCATGGTATGATACTTCTTTCATGGGTGTATGTTTCTTAAGTTACCTAATCAATAAGGGAATTTGAGATTTCAATTTCCACTCATTTGGCTTTACGCATATTTCATTGATTATATTACCCCAAGATTATGTGTGGAATCACTATTCATTTGATTATGTCATAATTTCCACTCCCCTTCCTGTGGATATAAGTTTGATACACATAATCACTCCATTGATAATTCTCAAGTCATTGATATGAATTTGATAAGAGTAATTTTAACTCATTCTCCATTTGTTGAGTTAATCATCCAATTCGTTGGTATTGTTTTTACAAGAATATGTGTGAATATCCTTTGATTGATTTACACTGAATATCCAATCATATTTAGTGTATTTATATTTGTCACACATAATTATGTCATTGATTTATCCTTAACCTAAGGATACAACCTTTATGAGAGATTTCATCTCAATTTACATTCCATTGAGACTTCTTTGTTGATATACACCAAATCACTTTTATGTGGTGTATATAATGTACTTTGACATAGTATATCATGAATCCCTTTATTCTCATGATATTACAAAGTTTTGATTACCACAATTATTTGTATTCAAGTGTCTCTTTTGGTTGGAATCTCTAACTAAAATACCATTTTTCAAAATGATTTAAAGACTTATTCATCTAAATCTTTCTCATTAATGCCCATGTTTTAAAAAAAATGGTTTTAAGGATTTATTTATATGGACATTAAAGTTTACAAATTAAAACTCCTTTTAAAAAGTTTCAAAGTGGTATGGGACACTTTGATTCAAAAATCTATTTTAAATGGCTTCTTGACAAATAGTGTGACTTTTAAATGTTTTCAAGAAAAGGGGGATATTTCTCTCAAATAGTTTTGATGATTATTTTCATCTATGTCAACATCCTTCATTATTCTTTATTGAGGTTAATGTGATACAATACAATCTTCCATATTGTATCAAATGAGTTATGTTTGACTATGGATGTGCTATTTTTATACCATTCATGGTTTGTGGTAGAAGTATTGACATTTCGTATGCTAGTTTTAATACGAATGTTTATGTTATGTTTAAACCTGTTCATATGAGGAATGCATTGGACTTAATAAGTGACGGGTGGAGCCCGCTATAGCTCCTCGATGCATCGGTAGGTCTCATGAGACAAACTAGTGTCTTGGCACAAGGCCTTGGCAAAATCTTATTTATAGTCTTGGCACGAGGCCTTGGCTATGTGGTTATGATAGTCTGGTATTATGCATTCCATCATTATGAAAGTGGTTATTGATATTGCATGTGATCATTCGACTAGTAGAATATCCATGTGAGTAAGTAAATGGCATTATTTCATTTTACCTTTGCCATTTTATGCTGAAGTTCAAGTTTAAAAGGCTTTTGTTTTAGTTATAAATTGCCTTAAGTGTTTATGCTTATTTATGAAAGCTTCTGCTATAATGTTATCCTTACTGAGCATCCGAGCTCACCCCTTTCAATGTTTTATTTTTTTTTCCCAGGATTATGAAGAAGTAATTTATGAATGACCTGCAGGGATAGTATGGGGGGATATGAAGACAAGATGTTTTTTTATGATGTAATGTAAAAATTTATGGATGTATCTAGTTATTCCAAGGCTATTAAACTAATCGGTCTTTCGAGACTTGATCTTTCTCATGATCATGCCAATGTTATGTAATAATGCACCGACTCTGGGTAACTAGGGTCAGGGCATTACACATAAAACCATATATTCAAGAAAAATTGCTTATATAATTCCTAAATCATGGATCTTACTTCTTTAATATGTGACACATTAGTTTTATCATGGGTTACTCATATTCATATACTAATTAAATCATTTATGATGTTTCATAAAGAGTTTGTGAATTCCCAATGCATATCCCCTAGGAGTGTCAAACCAAGTGTGTCGTAAGCCCCTTTTTTAGTTATTAACCCTAGGTGCATTTGAACTAGATCCACATCCACATATAGTATCCATATAGGGATATATTACTATGAAACCACTCACTTTATCCTTTACCACAATTCTAGAACAATTTCCTATACTTTTAATTATCCTTAGACTTATCCATAAAGACATCCCTTGAAATAAGCTTATAAATATCCCTAGGTATATCACAAATGTTTTCTAATCCTAGTTTCTAATGATTGACTAAAACCTTCCTTTAATACCAACTATAGAGACCCTGGATTAACATACATGGATATTACATCAATATAGATGAATATTCAATATATTAAAAAAGTACATGCCTGAGGACTGTAATAGTTTAGTGTCTTTGAAAACATGGAATGAATATTCTAACATGGTGAAATATCTTCAATGTTTCCCACAATGATCTTCCCATTAGTACTTCTACTTAAAACCTTTCTTTATAACCCGAATAAAGGAAACATAAGTATGGGGTGAGAACTAATGCTTAGTAAGGGTAAATAAAGGAGTTACGCAAGCATAAAATGGACATAAGTGTATGAGAACAAGAGAATATTATTTTATGACCATACTCTTCATATCAGAGATTATACTCATGATACATGGCATAAAGATTGAAATGACCCAAACATTGGAATAATATTTGTTTATTGAATTTCTGTATACTCAACAAAACAATATCCTTTAATTAATGAAGTGGGTATAATTAAAATATCACCACTGGGTTTTGAATGTTATATTATTGTTGGTCAATATGACCGTTGGAAACTAAATTCGTAATGTTGTGATTATTTTTTAAAAATAAAAGTGAGCATGGTTAATTAATATAGAAAGAAGAGTCTATGGCCTCATCCAGTTTACTTAGGCCATACGAATCCCATCTATCAGAGCTTGGGAAGGAGGTTTCATCACAAGGCTTTGCTCTGGACCAATCCCAAGCTGAGCTTTAACATGGGAAGCTTGAACGGAATCACCTAAAGAAGAAGTTCAAGTTGATATAAATCACCACTCGGGCAATGTTGTCTGAGCCACCCCAAGATTCTATCACCATAACACACCTTACACTTAGGTCCTATATAGGTGTTATAAGGGGATATGTAATAAGGCCTTAGTTATATTGTGTAATACTTTTGTATAAATAAAATTTTTATTTATTATTATAGTAGAATTTTTGTATTTAAAATGTCTAGATAAATATAGGTTGGATTTATTGAAGTTTCATGTTATTGATGAAATTTTTCGAAAAAATGTATTTTAAAATATTTTTTTTATACTTTAAAAAATTAATAATGTAAAATTATTTTCAAATAACGGCCTTCAAAAATTGTGATTAGTAAGAAATTTAGAGTCTAATAAGATCAAATTAACTATTAGTGAATAGTAAAGTACGAATAGTAATATTACCCTTATAAATATTAAAGTGACCAATGGAATATTAACCTCACTTAAGAAAGTATAAATATAATTTAGGCATCTTGAATGGTGAAGTGATATAATAGAATAAGTAAATAACTGTTTTAGAAATTATTAGTTAAGTATTAGTATTTTTTCGAGTAAATAGTGTTTTTTCTTAAAAATTAAATATCTCATAATTATAAAATTATTTCCATAAAATGGAGTTTATTTTTGAATTCAGGGCATTGATATTAGGTTAGGGTGAATTTATGAGATTTTTATAAAATGTTTTGTTTTTTGGTGAATAGTAAAAATACAGTTTTAAGTTTCGGTGTGATTAATGACATCATTAATGATTTAATAATTCTATTATACTTGTGAATCGTAATATATGTTATTAGGTGTCCCAAGTGGACAATACCATGGGAAAATACCACGGGAAAGCCCATGGTTTTGCAAATACCGCCGATGAGGTGTCCCTTAGAAATTAATAAAATATTCCCTCACTTTTGCTATTAATAAAAACTCATTCCTTCATTCCATTCATTCAAAATTCATCATCAATGAAGATCTGGTCTTTTTACCTCTCAAGGAGTCCTTCCAAGGTTCCCTCAATCCCCCCAAGGTCCCAACCTTCATGCTTTCAAAGTTACTCTTCAAGGTAACGGAACCTTCCACCCTCCTCTTTTAAGTCGTGACTTTCTTTATGTTTTGCCTTATAGTTTCCATCTTATTATGTTGGGGTATGTTATTATATATACTTATTTCTGTACATTTTATTTTCAAGTTATGAGAGACCCTTTCCTCTCTCATCAACTAATTCTCTTAATTTTTAACTGACACTGTTAGGTCGTTGAATTTTGTAAAACAAATTTCATCTTCTCTTTTCTTTCAAGTTTAATTTTCATATGGTCTTCCATTAAAATATTCATACCATGATCTTATTTATTTTCATTCTGTACCCACACATTACTATGAGTTATTTATGATTGAGTGACTCTTTTCACCTCTCTTTTCAATGTTTTCTAAAACCTTGTTATATAGCTGTTATGTTGTAAAATTTTCATCTCAAAACCTCTCTCTATTTTTCTCAAGAAATTGTCTTATTTTCCTTATGTGAATACCCAAACCCATTTTATTTCTGGTTGTATTCATAAAGAAATAAAAATTGTACATTTGGTTCTCGAGTTGACATACATGAAACCCTCATTCCTTTTCCATGGGTTATAAATAACATAACAATAATGTTTTTAATTACTTTTTAAAACGTCATGACTTTGATATGAATCCCATTTCATTTATTCTATTTGGTTTATTTATGAAATGTATGATTATGATCTATTTTTATCACATGAAAGTAAATGTATATTAAGGGTGCTCCCTAATAGCACTCCAATGCATTCGGTAAATAATTTAATCTCTAGAGAGGACAGATTTCACGATACCTTGGTGAATAACCTTGGTAATTTTTATCACAACCTGGGGATGAACCTTGGTAATATGTTCATGAATGTCTAAATTAAATGTTTTATCCACATATTCAAGTTATAATTCAATTTCTTTTAAATATGATATTCATATACTTCCATTTCTCATGTCTTTATGTTTTTCATCAAGTTCAAGTTCTTATTGATATCACAAGTAAACTTATTCCCTTTCTTTCATTACTGGGCCTTCTTCTCACCCATTCCTTTGATGTATGTCTCCAGGTTATGAGATATATTAAATGTACTTAGGATTAACCTTTTATGAAAAATTACAAGTGTATTAGAATAATTTTTTATATTTTCATGTATATTTTTCCTGATTTCCAAGACATTATACTTTAAAGATCCTCTGTTTGTAAAATGTAATGAAAAGTTATCTAAAAATGCAAGATTTCATAGTTGGTATCAAAGGATAGTTTAGTTATTTATGGAAATTAGGATATGAAGACATTAGAAATGACCCTATATAAAAGTTTAAATATTTGAAAACTTATAGGTATTTTGGTGAAATATTATGTAAGTGATTTCCAAACAAATAAATCTTTGTAGCAGTACTGTTCACTGAGGGGTCCTTTGGGCAAAAAAATGGGATTTCAAGCCTTGTATTCAGGACACTTGGCCTTGGGCCTTCGGGCTATGTAATGGGTCACCCTCTACCAAGACTAAAGCGGTATTTTCTTTAAATAATAAATTGAGGCTTTGGCCCCAACCTTTTAAAAAAATGAATCATTCTGAAGGACTTATAAAGAAATGTAATTGTTTAAGCATGAAGTTTTAAGACATAAAATCCTTTATAGTTAAAATATTTATAAATGAAATAATATTCTAACTAAGGTTTTAGTCTTTTAGAAAATGGTGGTAAATAGGAGGAACCGTGCAAATGGTTGTTGTAATGGACCATGCATTGACGGCCCTCTGATGGAAGCCTGAATGGAAAATTTCATGAGAATGGTGAACCAACTGACTCAAGTTATGGGGAATAACTTGAATCATGATGAGAGACTGATCTCACTATGAATGGAATGACATTCTATTGAGTCCTTTATGCGTCTGTGACCACCAACCTTCAGTGGATATACTAAACCATTGATTGCTGAATAGTGGATCAGCACCATCGAGAAGATCTTTTCTATTCTCTGCTGTTTGGAACAAGAGAAGGTAACCCTAGATGTTTACCGCTTAGAGGGAGATGCTAATCAGTGGTGGGAGATAATAAAAAACACTAGGACAAGATTTTAGGTTAAAGTTATGGAGTGGGAAGAGATCAAATAGATCTTCTTCAATAATTATTTTCCTCGTTCATTGAGAATAAAAATGGAGAGGGAGTTTATAAAGCTGAAGTAGAAAGAGAATGAATCTATTGGAGGCTATGAGATGAACTTCACCAGATATTCGTGTTACACCTCAATATTTTTCATTGATCCTAATGGGAAGGTTGATAGATTCTTTGGTGGATTGAGACCTCATCTGCGGAAGAATCTAGCCAACCGAGACTATGACATCTATGAGAAGGTCATATGGAGTCAAATGAAGGTAGAACTGGATTTTGGTGAGACAGAGTGGTCTCATAAATCCAATGAAAAGAAGAGATCAATGGCTCCAATATTAGGGAGGATATTTGATCAGGGAAGAGGATGAAATCAAGTGCAACATCCGACATGTAATAAATGTGGGAAGAAGCATTCGGGGAACTACCTACTCATGAGAATAATGTGCTACAAGTGTGGAATATATGGCCATATTGTGCGGAATTTTTGTAGTGAGGTGAAGATACAACTTCCAAACACTAAAGACAAAAGGAATATGGTGCAGGCCCTACCTGATGTCCAATTCTATATATGTGGACAACTTGGGAACTTTTCCCATCACTGTCCAAATCCCAGGGCAGTAGAGGGGAACCGCCATCAGCCTCATAAAAGGCCCAGGGAGCAAGGATGTACTTTTTCTATCACAACAGCTAATGTTGAAGCTTCTAATGAAGTGGTGGAAGGTACTTTTGTTGTTTTCTCAAAGGTAGTAAGTGCTTTGTTTGATTCTGGTTCTACGCATTCCTTTATTTCCTCCATGTTTTCAAAGAAATTAGGTTCCACCCTTGAATTGATAAAAGTAGAGTTATCAGTCAATACTCCTGGCGGGATTATCCAAGCATCGTCAGTGTTTATAAAATCTAGTATTTACTTTAGTGAAGAAAATATTATCACAAATCTAGTATTCATTCCCATGAATAAATTTTTAATTATACTAGGGATAGACTAGCTCTCAAAGTATAATGCTAAGATCAAATGTAGAAGTAATGAAATCTTAGTAGTATTGAATGGAAAACATACAATTATCTTCTATGGAGAGATATCTCAACCAGATCTTTGTTTAGAAGAACCTTATATATCGTTATTTATGGAGTTAATCTGTGAAAAAAAATAAGTAAATTAGAGTATAAGGATAAAAATGTCCTCATCATATAGGAATACATTGATGTATTTATTTAAGAGTTACTTGGACCTCCCCCAGAAAGAGAGGGAGAGTTCTCCATTGAACTCGTACCTAGATCTCATCCAATATCAAAGACCCCATATAGAATGGAAAATGTGGAGCTTGAGGAATTAAAGAAGCAACTCCTAGATATTTTGGAGAAGGGTTTTATCCATTCAAGTGTGTCTCCTTAGGGAGAACCTATTCTCTTTGTGAAGAAGAAGGATGGATTAATGCGATTATGCTTTGATTATAGAAAACAAAATGGGAACATAGTGAATAACAAATACTCTCTTCCATGAATTGGTGACTTATTTGACCAACTTTGTGGGGCACAATTCTTCTCTAAGATTGATATTTTATCAAGTTATCATCAATTGAGTGTGAAGAAAGAATATATTACAAAAACTACCTTCTGATAAATATATGAACATTATGAGTTTGTTGTTATACCCTTAAGACTAACTAATGAACCTTATATTTTTATGGATTTGATGAATAGAGTCTTTAAGAACTAACTTCATAACTTTGTGGTAGTTTTTATTGATGATATTATGATATATTCCAAAATTCATGAGGAGCATGAGGATCATATATGGGTTATTTTGAAAACACTGTGGAAGGAGTGACTTTTTGGAAAGTTCATAAAATGTGAATTTTGGTTACAACAAGTTGTTTTCTTGGGGCACATTGTAACCAATGAAGAAATCACAGTTGACCCTACAAAGACAAATGTTGTAGAGGAGTGGCCTTAGCCTACAACAATAATCGAGATTTTTAGTTTCCTTAGATTACTAATATATTATTGGAGTTTCTTGAAAAAAAATTCATGACTTTCTAATCCATTAACCAAGTTTACTCGAAAAGGTGTCATGTTCATATGGATAAATGAGTGTGAGGAATGTTTCCAAGAGCTAAAGAAGAGATTGGTTATTACACCTGTGTTAACTTTTCCCTCAAGTAGAGAAGGATTCATTATTTTTAGAGATGAATCTATGAAAGGCCTTGGGTGCATCATCATGAAAAATGACAAAGTCATTGCTTATGCATATCGACAGTTGAAGAATCATGAGCAGAAATATCCTACAGATGATCTAGAGCTAGTTGTGGTCGTTTTTTCTCTGAATATATGGAGTCACTATGTTTATGGGGAGAAATGTGATATATACAGAGACCATCAATGTTTGATGTATATTTTCACACAAAATAAATTGAACATGAGACAAAGGAGATGTTTGGATCTTCTTAAAGACTATTATTGTTCAATTCATTATCATCCTGTGATAGAAAACAAAGTCACTGATGCATTAAGAAGGAAAGACCCAGCTGGTCTTTCCATGATGAGGATTAAAAGAGATCCTTTGATCGATGACCAAGTAAAGCTTGACATGGTAATTCTAAGGGAATAGAAATCATCAACCCTAACCCAAATGACTTCTCAACTTTCATTACTAGAGAAGATCAAGAAATATTATAAATAAGATCCTTTGTTACAGAAGAAGTTTGAGGATGTAAAGGATGGAAATTTTTCTGAGTTCAATATTGATCAAGAAGGTGTACTAAAATTTCGTACAAGACTATGTGTTCCATATATTCTAGAAGTAAAGAATGAGATGATGGATGAATCTCATGGATCTATCTTCAATATACATCTTGTAAGTACAAAAATGTTTATAGACCATTCTGGTCTTTATTGGTGGGATAATATAAAAATGGAGATTGATGAATACACTTCAAGGTTCCTGGTATGTCAGCAAGTGAAGGTGGAGTGGAAACTTCCTAAAGGGGTATTATAACCACTACCCATACTAGTATGGAAATGGTACAACATCACAATGGACTTTTTCATTGGTCTCATTAGAACTCCCAAAGAAAACAATGTGATATGGATTATTGTGGACCATCTCACCAAGACTTACCATTTTTTCTCTATTCGGGAAGATTTCTCTCTTGATCAAATTACTTGGATTTATGTAAAGGATGTGGTAACGCTACATGGAGTTCCACTTTATATCATAACTGATCGTGATCCAAGGTTCACATCAAAATTCTAGAGAAGTCTTCAACATGCTCTAAGTACTGAACTGAATTTTACTACGGCCTATCACCCCCAAACTGATGGAAAATCTGAAAGGAAAATGCAAATACTAAAGGACATCATGAGAACATAATCAATGGAATTTAAAGGTGTATGGGATCAATATCTCACATTATCTAAGTTCTCTTAAAACAACAACTTTCAATAGAGCATTCAAATGGCACCTTATGAAGCTCTATATGGGAAGCGATGTAGAACTCCTACTTTCTGGGATAAAGCTAGTGAGAGAAAGCTTCTTGGGCCTGATCTTGTGCAAGAGATGACATAAAATGTCCATGCTATCCAAAAACACATTATGGATGCTTATATTCAGCAAAAGATCTATGCCGACAACCGTTGATGGGACTTGGAGTTTGATGTTGGTAACAAATTATTTCTTTGAATTTCACCTTGGAAGAGATTCATGAGGTTTGGGAAGAATGGGAAGCTCATCCCTAGGTACATTGGACCCTATGAAATCCTTGATCACGTAGGAGTAGTGGCCTATCATCTTTCAATTCCTCTAAATCTAGAACAAGTTCATGATGTCTTCCAAATATCCCTCTTGAGGATGTATATACCTGACCCTTCACATGTACTAAATCCAGAGGTGGTACAAATGGAACATGACCTCTCTTATGAGGAGTAGCCAGTGGAGATCTTGGATTGTAGAGATAAGGTTCTATGCCATAGGACTACCCATCTTGTTATGGTGTTTTGGAGGAACCATAAATATGAATAATCCATGTGGGAACCAGGGGACTCTATGAGGTAGAAGTACCCAAAACATTTCTCTTCTAAGGGTATGAGTTGAAATTTCCGGAAAAAAATTTCATAAGGGAGGAGAATTTAACAACCTAAACTTTTGAATAATATTTTTTTCTTGAATTTGTGTTGACTCAACAAAACTATATCCTTTAATTAATTAAGTGAGTATAATTAAAATAATACCACTAGGTTTTGACTGTTATATGAGTGTTGGTCAATATGACCATTGGAAAAAAAATCTTAACATTATGATTATTGTTTATAAATACAAGAGATCGTGGTTAATTAATACAGAATTAAGAGTCAGTGGCCTCATCTAGTATACTCAGGTCATACGAAGCCCATCTTCCAGGGCCTGGGAAGGAGGTTGCATCACTAGGCTTTTCTCTGGACTAAGCCCAAGCTGAGCTTTAACATGTAAATCTTGAACATAATCTCCTAAGGGAGAATTCAAAGATGATAGAAATCACCACTGAGGCAATATTGTCTGAGCAGCCCCATGATTCTATAACCATATAACACCATACACTTAGGTCTTATGTAGGTGTTATAAGGGGCTATGTAACAAATCCTTAGTTACTTTGTGTAATCCTTTTGTATAAATAAAATTGTTATTTATTATTATGGTAAAATTTGTGTATTTCAAATCTTTGGAAAAATATATGATGAATTTATAGAATATTCGTATTATTGATGAAATTTTGGGATAATTTTTTTTTAAAATATTTTTTTATACATTAAAAAATTAATAATTTAAACTTATTTTCAAATAAATGGGCTTCTATAGTTGTGATCAGTAAGAAATTTAGAGTCTAATAAGTTCAACATAACTTTTAGTGAATAGTAAAGTATAAATAGTAATATTACCCTTATGAATAGTAATGTGACCAATGGAATTGTAACCTCACTTAAGAAAGTATAAATATAATTTAGGCATCTTGAATGGTGAAGTGATATAATAGAATAAGTAAATAACTATTTCAGAAATTATTAGTTAATTATTAGTATTTTTCGATTAAATATTGTTTTTCTAAAAAAATTAAATATCTCATAATTAGAAAAATATTTTCATAAAATTGAGTTAATTTTTGAACTCATAGAATCGATATTAGGTTAGGGTAAATTTATCATATTTTTGTAAAATCTATTGTTTTTCAGTGAATAGTACAAATACATTTTTGTGTTTCGGTGTGATTAATGAAATCATTAATGATGTAATAATTCAAGTTGACTTTTGAATAGTGAGATATGTTATGAGGTGTCCCAAGTGTTCAATACCATGGTCAAATACCATGGTAAAGCTCGTGGTTTTTAAAATACCGCCGATGAGGTGTCCCTTGAAAATTAATAAAATATTCCCTAACTTTTGCTATAAATACAAACCCATTCCTTAATTCCTTTCATTAAAATCCATAATCAATTAAGATATGGTATTTTTACCTCCCAATTAGTCTTTCAAGGTTCCATCAATCCCCCCAAAGTCCCAACCTTCAATCTTTCAATGTTACTCTTCAAGTTAAGGGAACCTTTCACCCTCCTCTTTTAAGTCATGACTTCCTTTATGTTGTGTCTTATAGTTTCCATATTATTTTGTTGGGGTATGTGATTATATATCTTTATTTAAATCCATTTTATGTAAAAACATTTAGAGGCCTTTTCTTCTCTCATCAACTAATTTTCTGAATTTTTAAGTGATGTTGTTAGGCTTCTGAATATTTGTAAAAGAAGTCACATCTTCACTTTTTTTCAAGATTAATTTTTATATGGTATTCCCTTAAAATATCCATAACATTATCTTATTTCTATTTATTTTGTAACAAAACTATACTATGAGTTATTTATGAGTGTGTTACTCGTGTCCCCTCTCTTTTCAATGTTTTCTAAAACCATGTTATATAGATGTTATGCTACAGAATTTTCGTCTCAAAACCTCTCTCTCTTTTTCTCCAGAAATTCTCTTATTTTTTTATGTGAATACATAGACCCATTTTATTTCTTGGTTTATTAATAAATACATAAAAATTTTATATTTGGATTTTGATTTTACATACATGAAACTCTCATTCCTTTTCCATGGGTTATAAATAACATAATGATGAAGTTTTTTGTTACTTTTTAAAACATCATGATTTTGACACGAATCCCATTTCTTTTATTCTATTTGGGTTATTTATGAAATGTATAGTTATTATATATGTATATGACATGAAAATAAATAAATATTAAGGGTGATCCCTGATAGTGATCCAATGTTTTAGGTAAATAATTTAATCTCTAGAGATGACAAGTTTCACGATACCTTGGTGAATAACCTTGGTAATTTTTATGACACCTTGGAGATGAACCTTGGTGATATGTTCATGAATGTATAAATTAAATGTTGTAGCCACATATTCAATTTATTATTCAAGTTATTTTCATTATTATATTCTTATAATTCAATTTCCAATGTCTTTATGTTTTTCATCAGGTTCTTTTTGATATCACAAGTAAACTGATTGCCTTTATTTCCTTTCAAGGCCTTCTGCTCACACATTCCTTTGATGTATGTCTCCAGGTTATGATATTTAGTAATTGTACTTAGGATGATCCTTTTATTAATAATTACAAGTGGATTATAATAATTTTTAATGTTTTAATGTATATTTTCTCTGATTTCTAAGACACTAGACTTTAAAGATCCTCTGTTTGTAAAATGTAACAAAAAGCTATATAAAAAGTGAGGTATGTCATAGTTAGTATCAAATGATAGTTTTGTTATTTATAGAAATTAGGCTATGAAAACTTTAGTAATAATCCTATATAAAAGTTTAAATATAGAAAAACTTCCTATTATTTTGGTAAATATTATATAAGTGGTTTCCGAAAAAAAAATTCATATCTGGATATGAAAAAGTGGATGTGGCTCTGGAATAGATGTGCGTAGAAGTGAAAAATTCAACAAAGATTTTTGGGCTTGACCCGGGTATCCTGGTACATGACAACGGTCCTCTCTGTACTCCTGGTTTGACACTCCTGGGGGATATTTTTTGTTAATCAAATGATTTTTATGAATCATTATGAAGGATTTATATAGAAATGTAATTGTTTAAGATTGAAGTTTTAAGACATAAAATTCATTATAGTTAAAAGATTTGTAAATGAAATAATATTATAACTAAGGTTTTATTCCTTTAGAAAATAGTGGTAAATGTGAGGAACTGGGCAAATAGTGACTCAATGGACCATACTTTGACAACCCTCTGATGGAATCTGGAATGGAAACTTTCATGAGAATAATGAACCAACTAACTCAAGTTATGAAAAATAACTTGAATCAAGCTGATATACTGATCTCACCATGAAGGGAAAAACATTCTGTTAAGTCTTTTATGCATCAACAACCACTAATCTTTAGTGGATCAACCGACTCATTTATTTTTTAACAGTGGATAAGAACCATTGAGAAGATCATTTATATACTCTGCTATTCAGAACAAGAGAAGGTCACTGAGGTTGTTTACTGCTTAGAGGGAGAAGCTGATCAGTGGTGGGAGATGATAAAAAACATGAGTCCAAGAGTGTAGATTGAATATATGGAATGGGAAGAGTTCATAGAGATCTTCAATAATTATTTCCCTCATTTTATGAGAAAAAAATGGAAAAGAGTTTCTTGAGCTGAAGTAGAAGGAGAATGAATCTATTGGAAGCTATGAGATGGACTTCACCAAACATTCCCATTACACCTCATTCTTTTCCATGGATCCTAATGGGATGGTCGATAGATTCTTTGGTGGACTGAGACCTCATCTGTGGAAGAATATATCCAACCAAGACTATGATAGCTATGAGGAGATCATATGGAGTGTAATTAAGGTCAAACTAGAGTTTGTTGAGACACAATGGTCTCATAAATCCAATGACAATAAGAGATCAATGGAGCCAATATTAGGGAGGATCTTCAATCAGGGAAGAGGAGGAAATCAAGTGAAACTTCACACGTGTAATAAATGTGGGAAGCAGAATTCAGGGAACTACCTGCTTGGGAGCTGGAAGTGCTACAAGTGTGGAAGAGATGGCCATATTGTTTAGAATTGTCATAGTGAGGTGAACCCACAACTTCCCAACACTAACGCAAAAATGCAGATGGTGCAGGCCCTACCTAATGACCAATTCCATAAGTGTGGACAACTTTGGCACTTTTCCAATCACTTTTCAAATATGAGGGCAGTATAGTGGAACCACCATTAGCCTCATAAAAGGCCCAGTGAGCAAGGTCATTCTTTTTCTATCACAACAGCTGATTTTGAATCTTCTAATGATGTGGTGGAAGGTAGTCTTGTTGTTATATCAAAGCTAGAAAGTACTTTTTTTTATTATGGTTCTATGAATTCCTTTATTTATTCCATGTTTGCAAAGAATTTAGAATCCACCCTTGAATTTCTAAAAGTAGAGTTATCAGTCAAGACTCCTGGTGGGATTATTCAAGCATCATCAGTGTTTAAAAACTCTAGTATTTACTTCAGTGAGAATAATATTTTGGAAAATCTAGTAGTCATTCCCATGATGGAATTTAACATTCTACTAGGTATGTACTGGATCTCAATGTATAATGCTATGATCAAATGCAGAAACAAGGAAATATCAGTACTCATGAATGGAAAACCTACAGTTATATTCCAAGGAGAGATATATCAACCTGATGTTTTTCTAGAAGAACCTCATATATCCTTCTTTATGGATTTTATTTGTTAATAAGAAGAATGAATTGACAGTATAAGGATACAGAATGTTCCCATAATCTAGGAATACATTGAAGTATTTTTTTAGGAGTTACCTGGACCTCCCCCAGAAGGAGAGGTAGAGTTCTCTATTGAACTCGTACCCAGATCTCATTTGATATCAGAGACCCCATATAGAATGGAAAATGTGGAGCTGGAAGAATTAAAGAAGAAACTCCAAGATCTTTTGGAGAATTGTTTTATCCATCCACGTGTGTCTCCTTGGGGAGCACCTGTTTTCCTTGTGAAGAAGAAGGATGGATCAATACAGCCATGCATTTATTATACATAACTAAACTGGATCACAGTGAGGAAAAAATACCCTCTTCTATGAATTGATGTCTTATTTGACCAACTTCAAGGGGATCAATTATTCTCTAATATTGATCTTAGAACTGGTTATCATAATTTGTGGTTGAAGAAAGATAATATTTCAAAAATTTCCTTCCAATAATGATATGGGTAATATGAGTTTGTTGTTATCCCATTTGGACTGACTAATGCACTTGTTATTTTTATGGATTTGATGAATATATTCTTTAAGAACTACCTTTATAAATTTTTGTTAGTTTATATTGATGAAATTATGATATATTCCAAAAGTCATGAGGAGCTTTAGGATCATTTAAAGGTTATTTTGAAAACTCTATGGAAGGAGAGGCCTTTTGTAAATTTCAAAAAATGTGAATTTTGGTTACAACAAGTTTCTTTCTTGGGGAACATTGTAACCAACGAAGGAATCACAGTTGACCCTACAAAGATAAAGGTTTTAGAGAAGTGGCCTCAACCTATAAAAATAACTGATATTCGTAGTTTTCTTGGATTAGCAAGATATTATAAGAGGTTTGTGAAAAAACTTCATGACTTTTCAATTCCAATAACCAAGTTAACTTGAAAATGGGTTATGTTCATCTGGAAAATGGAGTTTGAGGAATGTTTCAAAGAGATAAAGAAGAGATTGGTTATTGAACCCATGTAAACCCTTCCCTCAAGTAGATAAGGATTCGTTATTTTTAGTGATGAATCTCTGAAAGGGATTGGGAGAGTCCCCACGAAAAATGACAAAGTCATTGCTTATGAATCTAGACTGTTGAAGACACGTGATTAGAACTATCCTACGCATGATCTGGAGCTGGTTGTGGTCATTTATTCTCTAAAGATATGGAGGTACAATATTTATGAGGAGAAATGTGATATATACACAAAACATCAATGTTTGAAGTATATTTTCACACAAAAGTAATTTTACATGAGACAAAGGAGATGTTTGGAACTTCTTAAAGACTATTATTGATCAATTAATTATCATCCTGGAAGAGAAAACAACGTCGTTGATGCATTAAGTAGGAAAGACCCAGTTGTTATTTCCATGATGAGGATTCAAATAGATCCTTTGACCAATGACCTAGTAAATCTAAAAATGGGAATTATAAGGTAAAGGACATTATCAACCCTAACCCAAATAATTTCCCAACCATCATTACTAGAGAAGATCAATAAAGCTCATAAAGAAGATCCTTTATTACAAAAGAAGTTTGAGGCTGTAAAGGATTGAAAGTTTCCTAAGATCAATATTGATTAAGAAGGTGTACTGAAATTTCATAAAAGACTTTGTTTTCCATCTATTATGGAAGTAAATAAAAATATGATGGATGAAGCTCATAGATCTATGTTCTCTATACATCCTAGAAGTACAATAATTTATAGAGACCTTTGTGATATTTATTGGTGGGATAATATGAAAAGGAAGATTGATGACTACACTTAAAGGTGTCAAGTATGTCAACAAGTGAAGGCAGAGCAACAAATTTCGGAAGGGGTATTACAACCACTACCCATACCAGCATAAAAGTGGGACAATATCACAATGTACTTTTTTACTGGTCTCTCGATAAATCCCAAAGAAAACAACGCGATGTGGGTTATTGTGGACCATCTCACCAAGAATGTCCATTTTATCTCTATTCGGGAATACTTCTCTCTTGATCAACTTGATTAGATTTACATAAAGGAAGTAGTAAATCTGCATGGAGTTCCACTTTATATCATATCTAATCATGATCTAAGGTTCACATCAAAATTATGGAGAAGTCGTCACCATGATCTGAGTACCGAATTGAATTTTAGTACGGCCTATCACCCCCAAACTGATGTCCAATATGAAAGGACTATTCAAACACTCATGGAAATACTGGGAACATGCTCAATGGAATTTAAAGGTGGATGGAATCAACATGTCCCATTAGTTGAGTTCTCTTACAACAACATCTTCTACTCGAGTAGTCAAATGGAACCCTATGAATCTCTATATGGGAAGTGATGTAGAACTCCTACTTTTTGGGATAAAGTTGGTGAGGGAAAGATTATTCGGCCTGATCTTGTGCATTAGATGACAGAAAAGGTCCATGCCATCTAGAAACACATTAAGGTTGCTCAAAGTCGGTAAAAGAGCTTTGATGACAACTGTAGAACGTAATTTGAGTTTGATGTTGGTGAAAAATCATTTCTTCGAATTTCACCTTGGAAGAGATTCATGAGGTTTGGGAAGAAAGGGAAGCTCATCCCTATTTACATTGGCCCCTAGGAAACCCTTGATAGTGTAGGATCAGTGGCATATCGGCTTGCACTTCCTCTAAATATAGCACAACTTCATGATGTCTTCCATGTATTCCTCTTGAGTAAGTACATACCTGACCCTTCACATGTATTAAATCTAGTGGTGGTACAAATGGAACATGACCTCTCTTATAAGGAGCATCTGGTGGAGATCTTGGATCGTAGAGACAGGGTTCTACGCAATAAGACTACCCACCTTGTTAAGGTGTTGTGGAGGAACCAAAAATATGAAGAACCCATGAGGGAACCAGAGGACTCTATGAGGCTAAAGTACCCACACCTTTTCTCTTCTTAGGGTACGAGTTGAAATTTTGGGGACAAAATTTTTTAAGGGGGGAAGAATGTAACAACTCGAACTTTTGAATAAAATTTTTTTTTCTTGATTTTTTGTATACTCAACAAAACTATATAATTTAATTATTGAAGTGAGTATAATTGAAATAATACCACTGGGTTTTGACTGTTATATGACATATTTTTAATATGACCATTGGAAACTAAATTCTTAACATTATGATTATTGTTTATAAATACAAGTGATCATGGTTAATTAAACAGAAAGAAGAGTCGATGGACTTATCCAATAGACTCGGGCCATAAGAAGCCCATCTGTAAGAGCTTGACAAGGAGGTCGCATCACTAGGATTTTCTCTGGACTAATTCCAAGGTGAGCTTCAACATGTAAAACTTGAACAGAATAACCGAAGGGGGATGTTCAAGCTGATAGAACTCAATACTCAGGAAATATTGTCTAAGTCACCCCAAGATTCTATCACCATAGCACACCTTACACTTAGGTCCTATGAAGGTGTTATAAGGGGCTATGTAACAAGGCCTTAATTACTTTGTGTAATCATTTTATATAAATAAGATTTTTATTTATTCTTATGGTAAAATTTGTGTATTTCAAATATCCGGATAAAAATAGGATGAATTTATAGAATTTTTATATTATTGATGAAATTTTGGGGAAAACGTATTTTAAAATATTTTTTTATACCCTAAATAATTAATAATGTGAAATTATTTTCTAAAAATGGTCTTCTATAGTTGTTATCAGTGAGAAATTTAGAGTCTAATAAAATAAACATAACTTTTAGTGAATAGTAACATATGAATAGTAATATTACCCTTATGAATAGTAATGTGACCAATAGAATAGTAACATCACTTAATAAAGTATAAATATAATTTAGGTATCTTGAATGGTGTAGTGATATAATAGATTAAGTAAATAAGTGTTTTTGAAATTATTAGAAAATTATTAGTATTTTTTCGGGTAAATAGATTTTTTCTTAAAAATTAAATATCTCATAATTAGACAATTATTTTCATAAAATGGAGTTCGTTTTTTGAATTTAGAGCATCGATAATAGGTTAGGGTGAATTTATGAAATATTTATAAAATGTTTTTTTAGTGAATAGTAAAAATACAGCTTTCAGTTTTGGTGTGATTAATGACATCATTAATGATGTAATAATTTTGGTCAACTTTTGAATAGTAAGATATGTTATGAGATGTACCAAGTGGCCAATACCATGGGCAAGACCATGGTTTTGCAAATACCACCGATGAGGTGTCCCTTGGAAATTAATAAAATATTCCCTCATGTTTGCTATAAATAGCGACTCATTCCTTCATTCCTTTCATTAAAAATTCATCACCAACTAATATCAAGTCTTTTTACAACCCAATGAGTCCTTCAAAGGTTCCCTTAAGTCCCCCAAGGTCCCAACCATCATATTTTTTATGTTACTCTTCAAGGTAAGGGAATCTTTCACCCTTCTCTTTTAAGTCATGACTTCCTTTATGTTGTTTCTTATAGTTTCCATCTTATTATGTTGAGGTATGTTCTTATATATCCTTATTTTTGTCCAGTATGTGGAAAAATTATGAGAAACCCTTTCTGCTATCATTAACTGATTTTATGATTTTTTAAGTGATGTTGTTAGGCTGTCGAATTTTTATAAAAGAAATTACATCTTCTCTTTTCTTTCGAGTTTCATTTTTAGATGGTATTCCCTTAAAATATCCATACCATGATCTTATTTATTCTTATTATGTACACACATTTTACCATGAGTTATTTATGAGTGTGTGACTCTTTTCCACTCTCTTTTCAATGTTTTCTAAAACCATGTTATATAGCCATTATAATATAGAATGTTCGTCTCAAAACCTCTCTCTCTCTTTCTCAATAAATTATCTTATTTTATTTATGTGAATACCCAAACCCATTTTAGTTCTAGGTGTATTAATAAAGACATAAAAATGGTAATTTTATTTTGTATTTTACATACATGAAACCCTCATTCCTTTTCCATGGGTTATAAATAACATAACGATCATGTTTTTAAGTGCTTTTTAAAACTTCATGATTTTGACATGAATCCCATTTCTTTATTATATTTGGGTTATTTATGAATTATATGATTATAATATATGTGTATCAAATGAAAATATAAACATATTAAGGGTGCACCATGACAGTGCTCCAATGCATTAGGTAAATAATTTAATCTCTAGAGATGACAAGTATCACGAAACCTTGGTGAATAACTGTCGAAATTTTTATGACACCTTAGGGATAAACCTTGGAAATATGGTCATGAATGTATAAATTAAATGTTGTAGACACATATTCATGTTATGATTAATGTTATTTTCATTATGATATCCCTATACATCTATTTTTCATGTATTTATGTTTTTCATCAAGTTCTTATTGATATCAAAAGTAAAATGATTCCCTTGCTTTCCTTATTAGGCCTTCTTCTCACCCTTTCCTTTAATGTATGTGTCCAGGTTATGATATGAAGTAATTTTACTTAGGATAAACCTTTGATATATAATTACAATTATATTAGAATATTGTTTAATGTTTTCATGTCTATTGTTGATGATTTCCAAGACACTAGACTTTAAATATTTTCTGTTTGTAAAATGTAATGAAACATTACATAAAAAATGAGGGATGCCATAAAGATTGGAAGTTTATAATACATGAATCATAAATGAATCAAGAGAATAATCCATGAAAACATAACTGATGAATAAGAAATATAATTTGTTTTATGCACATAATCATAAAAAATATTATGTTAAGGATACCTACCAAGACCATTATAACATGTTTGGATTGGGATACAACCCATGAATCTTATAAGGCCCTAGCCTTAAACCTTACTTAATCTTGAGTTATTACAAGATTACACATTGAGGATCTTTTCAAGTTTAGAGTTTTAGAGAATTATATCATGAAACTTGCATTACATTCCACATTTAAACAAAGTGGTTACATAAAAGACAGTATTCATTCTTCTCATCAACAGAAACATATTTAAAATAAAACATGGATTCTTTCTTGACACATCCTTGACACTATCATCACATCATGTACCTTTCCCTTGACCTGTGAAAACATTTCAAAAACATGGGATGAGCATAAAAAGCTCAGAAAGGGTTATAAAAATATGGAAAGGAAACATGAGTTCATACATACATAAGAATGAAATCATACTTTACCAATAAAACATAGGCACTTTAACATACCTCATCAAAACATGAATAAATCATAGAAATCATAAGACATAAAAGGTAACTTGAGGCATTCCTAACATTCTTACGTAGGGAGTAACCCACTTGGTTACGTTTGGAATACCTACCACAGTATATTCCCTAAATCTATTCGGAGAAACCTTAACGTTTTACTCCTTCGCGTTACCCAATGCATTGGAGAGCTGTATCGGGCTCACCCGCCCTTAGTTTAACACGGAACCACCCATCTTCATAACAATTCCCAAGAACCATAACATAATCTTATCACATAAAACATGCATAAAGGAAACATAACATTTACACCTTTCAATAACAAGATATCAATACAACACATTGATATAAATACATTATGAAAACCATTTTCATTACCAAAATAAAAGAAAAGTAAAACATGGTATTTATTTTTCTTTTAAAAAGAAGGTATGGCTTGTAGAGGAAGTCGAAACTCAAATAATGGTCACGGCGGCGGAGAAGTCGTTGTCGCCGCATACGTACGACAAAACATTCCCTTTTGTCGTTTAGTAAAATGATTTGTATAAAAAAAGATTCATTTCAGATAAACGTAAAATTCAAAGGGGTTTATACTCCGTATAAAAGAAGGTTGTTTATAAAACAAAATATGCCTCAATGAAAGGATATTTAGACGAAGTCCCATACAAAGATGGTATCCTTGGATTAAGGATAAATCAATTAGATAAATATGTGTGACAGACTAATACACCAAATATAAGTGGATATTAAGTGTAAAAAAATCAGAGGTTATTCACACAAATTAATAGAACGACATATTCAAGGAGTAGAATCTCATCCCAAATAATCGAAATTGGGTCAATAAGTTCCCTTGCATTAATTAGACAGCCTAACGACGTCACTTCAAAATTCAGAAAAAGAGTTGATGAGAGATAAAAATGGTATCTCATCACTTGGAAATAAAATTTACATCAATAAGGATATAGAAGAACATATCCCAAAATAATATTATGTGAATTAAAATTCATAACAAAATAAGTCTTTTAAAAAGAGGAGGGTGAAAAGTTCCCTTACCGACATGGGTATCTTTCGAAACATACGCCCCGTGAAAGAAGGACAATACATCATTGATGTAAATACTCATAAATGAAATAATATTACACAATGAGTAAAATAATGTTCAGTACATACACCACTCAAAGGAAATTGTGGAAAATGTAGCATAAATCTCACGGGAATAAAAGTGAGATGAAAAATCACTTACGAAAACTCGGCAGCCTAACGGCGCCACTTAAAACTTCCAAAAATGGATTGATGAGATAAAATAGGGTATGTCATCACATTAAAATAAAATTTAAAGCAAGAGTAATATGAAAGAACATCCCCCATCATAACAAATAGGAGCTTAAAAGAAGTGGCATAAAGGGGAGTACTTAAAGAGAAAGAGAGAGGTTAGATCTCTTACAAAAATTTGGCAGCCTAACGGCGCCACTCGAAACTTCCAAAATGGATTGATGAGAGAGAATAGGGTCTCTCATCATATGAACATAAAAATTATAGTAAGAGTAATATAAAATAACATCCCAATAACAAGAAAGATGAGCTTAGAAGGAATGACATAAAAGAGTGTACTTAAAAAGAAAGAGAAGAGTAGGATCCCTTACCTCAAGTCCAACTTGTCTTGTTCGTTTCTTTATATTCCTGAATAATAAACTTTGGTCAATTAATAATTGCCTAAGTACCTCCTCTAGAGATTATTATTTAGTTCATATCACATATTATAATGTTATAATAATTGTTTAATAATGTTAGTTCATATCAGACGTTTTTGCCGATGTTTGGTACATGAGTCAAAAATGAACTTGTTTGAAAAAAGAATGCCCATGTAGTTATAAGTAAATAATTTACAGAATAGTATTAATGATTAAAATATCATATTTATCCAGTAAATATTCATTTTATACTATTCCATATCATTTTGAGATAAAAAATGAAAATCAACGTTCGTGGAGACGGTAGGCCGTACATACGCATTAACGCTACTTTCATTTTTTGTCATATTAATGGAATTAAAACAAAATGAGAGATATATATATATATTTTATAATTCCAGAATTATATCCATAATTTAGATGTAATATATTACATAAATATCCATTATATATATGTACTTATAATATTACATAACATTTTGAGATAAGAAATGAATTGTACCGTTCATGGAGACGGTAAGCCGTACGTACGCATGAACGCTACTTCCATTTCTATTTCATATTTAATGCAATTGAAACATAATGATACATAATAGTATTTTAGTTCCAGTATGGTATCATATATAATATCATTAAATATATCCTTTATACGTACCACATATGGTATTAACGAATCAAATCACTTTGAGGGGGCGGTAGTCCGCACTTCCTTAAATGAAGATATCGCGTTTACCCATAATGGAAACCATAAAGGTACTCCATAAATGAAAAATACAGAAGATTAAGTAAAACATAAACATATTATATATCATATATAAATATAGTGACACCTTTATGGCCACCTTTGAAGGTGTTAGAAGAATGCTGAACAATCATCGTTTCGGGAGGCAGAAATTCGTCATCCACAGAAACAGTATGTTCTTTAACCATTAGATGTTGGTGTGTGTAAGTGTAGCTCGAATACTTCTTAAAAAAAATCCTAGTATATTTAAGATACTGTATTTGTTAAAAAATAAATTAATAAAAAGAGTTTAGGGGGTTGGAGAAGCAAAATAAAACAAAAGGACACAAGTGAAGACATTCCCTTAAAATCGGGTAACTCCCTTTGGTTTGATCTCAAAGGCTTCCTTGGGAAGACATCTGCCCAAAGTGAGGCTTCAAGGAGTAAAAGAGGGAAGTGTAGAGACAAAATGAGCAGGTTTTGGCTGAGCCAAAGGCTTTGGGAGTGTGGGTAAGGAGGTAGATGTGGGGGCCTTTTATAAGAGGAGAGGAGGGGCACTCTTGTAAAGTTACAAAATGTTACTTTATTTTCAAAAGAGTTTCGGATTTTAAAGGTCCCACATTGATTTATTTCAAGGATAAGGTGATAAGGGTTCTAAATACACTCATCCAATAGGTTTTGGACATGTTTAGGTCTTAGATATTACATTATATTTCCATTTTATTTAAATCGTTAAATAATGAGGTCATCGCTGCATCATCATGATGTCATAAATAATTTAATTTATTTAATGTCTAAAAATTATAAAAAAATACTATAATGTAGGAAATATTTTTTGATTTCCAATGAATATTTATTGTAAATAATATGACTTTTATAACCCCATGTAAAAATTGTTTTTGTAAAACATCTCATGTTTGTGTCATTTTTACTTTAACATTAAATAAAAAGATAAAAATTCACTTTCTCACAAAATTGATTCCTTGGGGCCCCCAAGTTTGGAACAAGGCATCCCATGGTCTGACATGAGACAACCAGTAGCCTTAGGACACATTTTGTGGTCATTTTTTATTATTATGATATTATTTTATTAACTTTAACTACCCGATTACTCATTAATCAAGATAATTAAAGATAATTACAGTCGTTACTATTCATAATGTCCAAAAATAAAAGAGTCTTAATTACATAATTTGGAACTTTTGATTCCAAATATTTAATCCATTTTACCAAATTCCAAACACATAAATTGCAAAAATTAATTTAAAAATAATTCCTGTTGTCAAAACAAATAGCGGGTTTTTTAGAAACAATATTTATGAAAAGTTTGGCACTTTTTTATGCCCAATTCCAAAGTGAAATTAATCCCAATGACCATAATTTGATTAAATGGTAAAAATATATTCCAATTAAACTTTAAAACAAATTAACAATATAATATAATCATATAATTAAATTATATGAAAGAGCAGTTTTGATGTAAAATGCAGTATTTTTCACTATTAATTGAAAAATGAACATTGTCAGAAAAATAGAAAAAATATACCCAATGTAAATTTCAATGTCCCAAATATAAATAATATATTTATTTTGAAAAATAGATATTATAAAATTTTCAAAAGTTTGATTTAAAAATGGTTTTCCATCAAAAGGTAGTAAAACAATCTTTTAAAAATACTAGTGTATTCAATGCTTAAGATTGGATTCATTTGTATTTTAATCCTCTAAAATTTATTGGATAAAAGTAAAAACATTTAACAAACATATATAATCATATTTTAGTTATTTCTATTCATTCCCTCCATTACAAAGGCTAGGCGTTAACTACCATTTAAAATAATATTATTTTATTATTAGAGTGCAACGTAAGATTTCAAAGAAACTTGTTATTGCATATTGGGTACGCCATCGAGCATAGCGTTCCCTTTAAAGTAATATTAATATTTTATTCACAAATATGGTTAAATATAAAAATTTCATATTCTTTATTTACCAGGGGTGTTACATCCTTCCCCCCTTTTGGGAATTGCGTCCTCACAATTTTAAAATTGGGCTCGGAAACATCTTTGAAAGTCCCACATTGGAACAAGAGTTGGTAAAACAATCACTTTAAAATAAAGAATGAGAAGTACAGAGGTCACCCTAGTTAACCCATACTAGGATTCCAAGTATTAAAATATGGACATGGAGGAGAAAACGTAGGGTCACGTTCTGATGGAGAGTGATATAAAACATGTTTAGGAAAAAGTTAACCATAAGAAAATCACAAACTTGTGATGGGTTATACGGTATTCGATTCCCCAATAGGAAAAGTTAATAGACAAAATTTTTGTTTTAAGTTACTTTCTATTGAGGAATTTATTCATAAGGAAACATAATCACTTATCATGTTGACTTTCAACTTTTACTAGATTCCTTAATCAAACTCATATTTTCTCCAAAAGACAAGTATTTAGGGAGACTTGTTCGCATTAAGAGTACTATAATCAACTTCTAGAGAATCACCCAATCCACCAAAGAGAACTATATACTTCCCATGTCTTTAGGCTTTAACCAAAACCAAAACCAAAAAGGATAGTACAAGGTCAGATAATCCAGAAAAGGATAACCCTTTAAAAAGAAAATCTATGCTTATTCTCCAAAATTTGTCCAAAAAAACCCAATGTTCAACGAGGACCATCTGATAAACAATTTGTCCATAAAATTCTTCAAAGTAAACCAATATAAGATTGAAACCCAATTATTTGAAGGATTTAGTCACATAGTCTTCCAAGTTAAATCGTAACATTTATCTCCAAACAACATCAGTTGCTCCCAAAGTCTCGTATTGAAAAGTAATTAACCTAATCACATATCTTCCATGATAGGTTAATAATTTTCATAAATAACCCAATATCAACTTACCATTAATTCATAAAATCATATAACTAAAAAGAATTAGTCAAGCTAACCAGGGACTTCATGTAGTCCAGTGGTAGGCGATAAATACCAGTCGCACTTTGGTTGTGGGATCGATTCCCACAGCTTTGTCCGACGTGACGGGTAGTCACACGGTCTGTGTGTTGTCCTTTTTCCAAAACTATATAATTCTCAATTCATTCCCCAAAAAGGGATAAAATCATCAAAAATAACCATAACATAATTTAACCTCAATTTTATCTCATGCCTTTCACTTCAATCATAACATATAGTAACCCGTAGTTACCTCAAAAGTAAGGATCATATAAACCCAAATGGTTCTTTATAACTATGTCCACAAAAGAAAAGATAACTATTCCTTGAATAAAATTTTCATATATTAAATATCAGCGTTACACATAATATAAAAAGTCTTCTAATGTAACCCCATCATCAAAAGAGACTTAATACTCTTAAGAATTTCACTATAACTCTTGAAGCCCTTATATGTTGACATCTTACTCATTCAACATTCTTCATGATCCATTAACCAATCCTTTCCAACTTATTCTGAAATACCTCTTTCCTACAAACAAAATCATGAATCATATCCTAAGATTCCAAAATAGGAAAACAATAGTCATGAAATAATACATACCTTTGATTGGTCATTGTCAGTTTCTTAATCCTCAATCAGAATGGAATTAGGTATTGGTAAATGAACATTTGTACACTCTTGGGGATCCCATTCACGATACTTCTTCATAGGACATGTGTTTGCATAATGACCATGCACACCACATTTAAAACATTCAATTGATCCCTCAGAAAGAACTTCGTTCCCTTTCCTTGAGTCAACTGGATGCTTCCTTTTTCCATGGCAGGTTCTTGCTTTATGACCTTCATTTCCACATCTATAGAATATTTATGTCCCTTTGAAACATTTTCCTAGGTGTTTCTTTCCACATCTTTGACACATAGGTTTTTGAACACACTTACCTTTATTATTATTACATGTACTTCCGTAGGGATTTGTTTCTCGCATATATGATGCCTTAGAGAAATCACCAAGGTTTAGGTGGTCAATCATGACTCCAGATAGTTGGTTGAGGATAATCACAAGAGTTCTCATTGCAGCTCCCATATCATTCAGTTGCTTGCTCAAAAAACTGTCACAGTTTCCTTCACATCCACTGTTACTTTGGTGCCTACTAGATACAGCCATTTACTAAAACCAAAAAGGTTAGTGTGGGTATATCAAAAAAACCATCATGTACTAATGAGGAAGATAAACACTAAGATATACTTACTCATTAACTTTATCTAAAACAAGGACTCTTTCTGAAATCCTAACCATTATGTTAATTCCACTTATGCTTAAAGAATACCCTAACCTCTAAAGTTATCTAAACCAACCTTTGATTCCAACTATAAGGCCCCAGCCTTAAACCTTACTTAATCTTGAGTTATTACAAGATTACACATTGAGGATCTTTTTAGGTTTAGAGTT
Organism: Viscum album; assembly: GCA_963277665.1. Classification (NCBI taxonomy): domain Eukaryota; kingdom Viridiplantae; phylum Streptophyta; class Magnoliopsida; order Santalales; family Viscaceae; genus Viscum; species Viscum album. The sequence continues at coordinate 1,797,218,210 of OY728137.1, forward strand.
TTAGAGAATTAGATCATGAAACTTGCATTACATTCCACATTTAAACAAAGTGGTTACATAAAAGATAGTATTCATTCTTCCCATCAACAGAAACATATTTAAAATAAAACATGGATTCTTTCTTGACACATCCTTGACACTATCATCACATCATGTACCTTTCCCTTGACCTGTGAAAAACATTTCAAAAACTTGGGATGAGCATAAAAAGCTCAGTAAGGGTTATAAAAATATGGAAAGGAAACATGAGTTCATATATACATAAGAATGAAATCATATTTTACCAATAAAACATAGGCACTTTAACATACCTCATCAGAACATGAATAAATCATAGAAATCATAAGACATAAAAGGTAACTTGAGGCATTCATAACATTCTTACGTAGGGAGTAACCCACTTGGTTACGTTTGGAATACCCACCACAGTATATTCCCTAAATCTCTTCGGAGAAACCTTAACGTTTTACTCCTTCATGTTACACAATGCATTGGAGAGCTATATCGGGCTCACCCGCCCTTAGTTTAACACGGAACCACCCGTCTTCATAACAATTCCCAAGAACCATAACATAATCTTATCACATAAAACATGCATAAATGAAACATAACATTTCCACATTTCAATAACAGGATATCAATACAACACATTGATATAAATAAATTATGAAAACCATTTTCAATACCAAAATAAAATAAAAGTAAAACATGGTATTTATTTTTCTTTTAAAAAGAACGTATGGCTTGTAGAGGAAGCTGAAACTCAAATAATGGTCGCGGCAGCGGAGAAGTCGTTGTCGCCACATACGTACGACAAAACATTCCCTTTTGTCATTTAGTAAAACCCTTTGTATAAAAAAATATTCCTTTCAGATAAACGTAAAAGTCAAAGGGGTTTATACTCCGTATAAAATAAGGTTGTGTATAAAACAAAATATGCCTCAATGAAAGGAGATTGAGACGAAGTCCCATACAAAGAAGGTATCCTTGGATTAAGGATAAATCAATTACATAAATATGTGTGACAAACTAATACAACAAATATAAGTGGATATTAAGTGTAAAACAATGAGAGGTTATTCACACATATTCATAGAACGACATATTCAAGGAGTACAAGCTTATCCCAAAGAATCGAAATTGGGTTAAGAAGTTCCCTTGTAATAATTAGACAGCCTAACGGTGTCACATCAAAATTCAGAAAAAGAGTTGATGAGAGATAAAAAGGGTACCTCATCACTTGGACATAAAATTTACATAAATAAGGATATAGAAGAACATATCCCAAAATAATATTATGTGAATTAAAAGACATAACAAAATAAGTCTTTTAAAAAGAGGAGGGTGAAAGGTTCCCTTACCGACATGGGTATCTTTCGAAACATACGCCCTGTGAAAGAAGGACAATACATCATTGATGTAAATACTCATAAATGAAATAATATTACACAATGAGTAAAATAATAGTCAGTACATACACCACTCAAAGGAAATTGTGGCAAATGTAGCATAAATCTCACGGGAATAAAAGTGAGATGAAAAATCACTTACGAAAACTCGGCAGCCTAACGGCGCCACTTAAAACTTCCAAAAATCGATTGATGAGATAAAATAGGGTATCTCATCACATTACAATAAAATGTACAGAAATAGTAATATGAAATAACATCCCCCATCATAACAAATAGGAGCTTAAAAGAAGTGGCATAAAGGGGAGTACTTAAAGAGAAAGAGAGAGGTTAGATCTCTTACGAAAATTCGGCATCCTAACGGCACCACTCGAAACTTCCAAAATGGATTGATGAGAGAGAATAGGGTCTCTCATCATATGAACATAAAAATTACAGTAAGAGTAATATAAAATAACATCCCAATAACAAGAAAGATGGTCTTATAAGGAATGACATAAAAGAGTGTACTTAAAAATAAAGAGAGGAGTAGGATCCCTTACCTCAAGTCCAACTTGTCTTGTTCGTTTCTTTATATTCCTGAATAATAAACTTTGGTCAATTAATAATTGCCTAAGTACCTCCTTTAGATATTATTATTCTGTTCATATCACATATTATAATGTTATAATAATTGTTTAATAATGTTAGTTCATATCAGACGTTTTTGTCGATGTTTGGTAGATGAGTCAAAAATGAACTTGTTTGAAAAAAGATTGCCCATGTAGTTATAAGTAAATAATTTCTAGAATAGTATTAATGATTAAAATATCATATATATCCAGTGAATATTAATTTTATACTATTACATATCATTTGGAGATAAAAAATGAAAATCACCGTTCATGGAGACGGTAGGCCGTACGTACGCATGAACGCTACTTTCATTTTTTGTCATATTAATGGAATTGAAACAAAATGAGAGAGGTATATATATGTTATAATTCCAGAATGATATCCATAATTTAGATGTAATATATTAAATATATATCCATTATATATATGTACTTATAATATTACATAACATTTTGAGACAAGAAATGAAATGTACCGTTCATGGAGACGGTAAGCCGTACGTACGCATGAACGCTACTTCCATTTCTATTTCATATTTAATGGAATTAAAACATAATGATACATAATAGTATTTTAGTTCAAGTATGGTATCATATATAATATCATTAAATATATACTTTATACGTACCACATATGGTATTAACGAATCAAATCACTTTGAGGGGGCGGTAGTCCGCACTACCTTAAATGAAGATATCGTGTTTACCCATAATGGAAACCATAAAGGTACGCCATAAATGAAAAATACAGAATCTTAAGTAAAAAAAACATATTATATATCATATATAAATATAATGTCATCTTAATGGCCACCTTTGAAGGTGTTAGAAGAATGTTGAACAATCATCGTTTCGGGAGGCAGAAATTCGCCATCCACAAAAACAGTATGTTCTTTAACCATTAGATGTAGGTGTGTGTAAGTGTAGCTCGAATACTTCTTATAAAAACATCCTAGTATATTTAAGATATTGTATTTGTTACAAAATAAATTAATAAAAAGAGTTTATGGGGTTGGAGAAGCAAAATAAAACAAAAGGACACAAGTGAAGACATTACCTTAAAATCGGGTAACTCCCTTTAGTTTGATCTCAAAGGCTTCCTTGGGAAGACTTCTGTCCAAAGTGAGGCTTCAAGGAGTAAAAGAAGGAAGTGGAGAGATAAAATAGGAAGGGTTTGGCCGATCCAAAGGCTTTGGGAGTGTGGGTAAGGAGGTAGAGGTGGGGGCCTTTTATAAGAGGAGAGGAGGGGCACTCTTGTAAAGTTACAAAATGTTACTTTATTTTCAAAAGAGTTTCAGATTTTAAAGGTCCCACATTGATGTATTTCGAGGATAAGGTGATAAGGGTTCTAAATCCACTCATCCAATAGGTTTTGTACATGTTTAGGTCTTATATATTACATTATCTTTCCATTTTATTTAAATCGTTAAATAATGAGGTCATCGCTGCATCATCATGATGTCATAAATAATTTAATTTATTTAATGTCTAAAAATTATAAAAAAAATAGTATGATGTAGGAAATATTTTTATCTTTCCAATGACTATTTATATTAAAAAATATGACTTTTATAACCCCATGTAAAAAATTGTTTTTGTAAAAATCTCATGTTTGTGTCATTTTTACTTTAACATTAAATAAAAAGATAAAAAATCACTTTCTCACAAAAGTGATTCCATGGGGCCCCCAAGTTTGGTACAAGGAATCTCATGGTCGGACATGAGACAACCAGTATCCTTAGGACACATTTTGTGGTCATTTTGTATTATTATGATATTATTTTATTATCTTTAACTACCCGATTACTCATTAATCAAGATAATTAAAGATAATTACCGTCATTACTATTCATAATGTCCAAAAATAAAAGAGTCTTAATTACATAATTTGGAAATTCTGATTCAAAATATGTAATCCATTTTACCAAATTCCAAACACATAAATTTCAAAAAATTAATTTAAAAATAATTCTCGTTGTCAAAACAAATAGCGGGTTTTTTAGAAACAATATTTATGAAAAGTTTGGCACTTGTTTATGCCCAATTCCAAAGTGAAATTAATCTCAATGACCATAATTGGATTAAATGGTAAAAATATATTCCAATTAAACTTTAAAACAAATTAAAAAGATATTATAATCATATAATTAAATTATATGAAAGAGCAGTTTTGATGTAAAATGCAGTACTTTTCACTATTCATTGAAAAATGAACATTGTCAGAAAAATACCACAAATTAACCCAATGTAAATTTCAATGTCCCAATCATAAATAATATGTTTATTTTGAAAAATATATCTTATAAAATTTCCAAAAGTTTGATTTAAAAATGGTTTTCCATCAAAAGGTAGTAAAATAATCTTTTAAAAATACTAGTGTATTCAATGCTTAAGATTGGATTCATTTGTTTTTTAAGCCTCTAAATTTTTTTGGATAAAAGTAAAAACAATTAAGAAACATATATATTCATATTTTAGTTATTTCTATTCATTCCCGCCATTACAACGGATAGGCGTTAACTACCATTTAAAATAATATTATTTTATTATTAGAGTGCAACGTAAGATTTCAAAGAAACTTGTTATTGCATATTGGGTACGCCATCGAGCATAGCGTTCCCTTTAAAGTAATATTAATATTTTATTCACAAATATGGTTAAATATAAAAATGTCATATTCTTTATTTACCATGGGTGTTACAAATCTACTCTGGGGATGGGCCACAACCCATGTACCTACTTCAGTCTTGGGCTAAAAACTTGTGTACCCTCTTATTTTTTGGATTGGGCTATAACCTATGTACCCTCTTGTTTTAGGGTTTAGTCTAAAACCCTTGTGACCTTCAGTTTTTAGTCCTTGTATGCAACCTATATACCCTTTGAGCTCATAAACCACTAATAATTACCCAATACATTATACGGAGATATAGGTCCCACCCCTCACATAGTGAAATTATACCTACATGTTCCACAAGATATTAAATGATTCATCATATCATGACCCATAAAAAGATATGGGCTTCATAAACATAATAACCCTTGAAATGAAATGGGTATAATAAACATTTAATCATATCACATCCTATGTAAAAGAGATTGGTTTCATAATCATTTCATCACAAAATAACCCATGAAAGGAAACCATTTTCATAATCATATAACCTGTGAAAGAGAAATGGAATTCATAGAAATATAACTCATGAAATATAAATAAGTTTCATAAACATCATGCCATAAAATAATAAAATTATTATAGAAATGATATGAATTGAACATTTGGGTAATTTCCCTATAAATTCATGATTAAAACCAATGGATGTCATCTTAGACGAAAAATAATTTTGAAGTATATTTTAAAATAATTTCTTAAGGAAAATATCCATTATGCTGTGAAAAACTATTTTTAAAACATAAAACATTTTGAAGACCATATTATTTGAAAATAACCATTAATACTTATAAAGAATCTTTAAAACATTTTGAAATCCTTTTTCCTTGAAAACATATAAAAAAGATTGAAAATATTTTCAAACCCATTTTCATTGAAAACTTATAAAAGAGGCTTGAAAACATTTTGAAATACTATTTCCTAGAAAGAAAATAAAAAATTAATATCCTTTTGAAATACTTTTTCATTAAAAATAAATGTAAAACTCATAAAATAAATATTCAATATCATTGAAATAATTTTCTTTGAAAACAACCTTTTGAAAACATATAATGGGAGAATTATAAATCTTTTAAAAAAAATAAAACATAAATTGTTTTTTTGAAAACCATATAGTTTTAAATGAATTTAAAAATAAAAATACTTCTATAATATTAGTAAAAATATTTCATTTAAAAAAATACACTTGTAAACTACAAAGGAAACATTAAGAAAATGATGGTCATGATGGCAACTAAGTCTGTACATGTCGAGCTTTTCTTTTTCACCTTAAAAGTTTAGAAAAGTTCATTGATTGGAAAAAAAAAATAATACTCTTAAAAACATTTTTTAAAATGGTAATACATGGTTAAAAATTTACTTTAAAATCATAGTATAATAGTAAAAGTTTTTTGAAAACTTTTTTATAAAACACTGTTTTGAAAGAACATAGATTTCTGACCAAAATAAGATATAAAGTCGTATTTTCATAAAAACAATTCTTAATTAACTTAAGTTCCAAAGAGTAGTAAATGTTAATAATACATTAATATATCATAGATAACTAGAGGATAATAAAATTATTGAGTTATCTTGAGATATTAATCATAATATTTCATCAGTAGAAGCATAATCATAAACAATCCTGATTAACAATGAGATTGTGGCAATAAATTGTTACCACTTTGGTAACATTGAATCATAATACTATGAATGAATAAAATTACATGAAGCTTAAAATATCATGAAAATAAGTATTTTCATTATATAACATTTTAATGGGAAGTATATACACCCCATTGAAAAATATAGGAGCATAACGTAGTTTTTATCTCATAGAAGGAAAATTGAGACAAAACTACTTTACCGATTTGGAAACTTTTGGGCCATATACCCCATGAAGGAAAGATCATAAAATGGATATTAAAATACCCATAAATTTAATTATAAGGATAATATAATACATTCATGGGATGTATATAACACATATAATGAAATGTGAGGTGAACTTGGCATGTGTATCACCGAAAATAAAAGTGAGTCATGAAATCCATTAACTTAGGTGTTGAATTTATTCTTACATGTTCAAAAATCTGGTATAATAAATATGTGTTTATTATAAATATGAAACATAACCATATTATTATATATTATACCATATATGTATTTATATTACCCACTTATTAACAATTCCATGTTAATGTTATGTTTTGGGAAATATCTATTTTGTTCTACACATGTTTTGACATATTACTCTTGATCCTTTTACTTAGATCATGATTTAATTATTCCAAAAATTTATAACATGATATAACTACAATATATATTCAAAATTTAAATATTTATTATAAAAAATAAATTATATAAATTTGAAATGGAATTCACCGTTAATGGAGACGGTATGTTGTATGTACGCATGAACATTGTTCCTATTTAATAATCTTTTTGAAAGAGATAAAGAATGTTAATGAAAGATATATATATATATCTGTGTGTGTGTGTGTGTATTTTAATTACAGTAGAACTATTATTTAATTTATATCATAAACATTTTCTAAACCCATCCTTAACACTTTATATTTAAAGTGTGAATAAATCACATCACTTTGAGGAGGTAGTAGTCCACATGTCCACAAAAGAAGTTATCATATATCCAAAATATATAAAGCATGGAGTTATGTCTTATATAAAAATTCTATAAGAGTAAAAACATAATAAATGAAATATATATCATATAAAAATTTATTTTAGAACATAATTCCCAACCATGAGGTGTGGTTAAGTAAAAAATGAACAACATTGTTTCCCTAGGCGATAGTTCGCTGTACACAAGAACGGGGAGTTCATTACCCATTAGATAGAGGTTATTGTAAGAGTAGGTTGATCCCTTAGAATAAAAATATATTATTATATTCAGAATATTGAGTTTATTATATAATCATGTAATAAGAATAATTGAGGATGTGGAGAAATAAAAAAATAAAGGATCTTTAGGAAGGATGTTACCTCTTATTTGAGTAACTCCTTTTAATCTGAACTAAAGGGCCACCTTGGTTAGATTTATTCCCAAAGGGAGGATTCAAGAATTTGGGGATGTATGTTGAGAGATTATTTGAGTATATTTTGGGTGATACAAAATGTTGAGAGGTGTGAATAAGTGTGAGGGTTGAGTGTTTTTTAATAGTGGAGGAGGAGTGGAATTCTTGTAAATTTTTCGAAAGGGAATTTTAACAACACTTTTTATATAAAACATGGATCCAGTAATGATCTTAATTCAAGAAAATGGAGGATAGGGTCGACATATTTCTAGAAAATATATTTTGGACAAGTTTCTGGGTTATTTTGGCTCTTAATTTTATGGTTTAGTCCCTTGTTAAACTAATTTTTTCGTAACTTTCTATAATTAATTTAATCACTTTCACAAATATTTTTTGTCAAAAACTATGTTGAAATTATTAGAAATTATAAATTATTCTGATTACACTAATGGGATCTATTTTTCCAAATTCAAATCCTAGAAGTGGAATAAATTAAATTAAAATTAATCTTGCATACATGTCACCTTAATCATTATTTATATTAATTTAGTAAAGGTAAAATCCAAAATAACACAGTCATAGTGGCCTAAAATAATGTAGTCTAAGGGAATTACCTATGACTAGATCCACTCCTTTATAGAAAAACAAATTCAAACTAGGAAATAAAGGGATGGGATCGTCTTTTAAAGCCTTCAATTCTAGGAAATCTATGACTTGGTTTCCCTATTGATAGGTATAAAGAACATCCATACGGTTTTTTATATAAGTTATGAACCTAAAAATGAGATATTAAAAAGAAAAATGTGTTTTGTATAAGCTGGATAGGGTGTTAAAAATAGTTTTGGATTTAGTTTCAACTATAATAAGTTCAATATTGTTCTGTCTACAATGAGTGAGACATTTTACCACTTTTTGGGCCTCCACCTAAAGAGAGTATCTATTCAAAAATAATACTTTTAAAGAACTGATAAAGTCATAGCTGGTATCATGAACCACACTACCTCCTTGTATAATACCTATACTACATGAGCCTTCGATATTTAATTTGTTTCCCAGACTATGTGAGAACTAGCATATCCACCTGCCTTGGAGATCAAAATTTGTAATAGAGAGAGGGGTTCTGTTATCCAGAATGGGTTGGGTATAAGGGGTTTAAAACCAATCTATGAAATTTTTAACAAGATATATTAGTAGATTTTTTGTTTTGATAATTTTTTCTATCTTTGAACTTGAGGTACCCTCATGCCGTACTATATGTCTAGCATGCCAAATTTTCTATCAGCCCTTAGTGAGGATCACTACTCACACTTTCCTCTTGATAATTTTTCTCCCTACATCATGGAACCATTGGTCAAGGAAGGATCCTCCCACATCAACCTACAAAATAGAAGTGAAATCTCCAAAGGTATTACATAGAATTTTCACCTTGTATCCTTCAAAAAATATGTGCATGGTGGATTCTTCATAGGACTCAATGTAGTACCAACATCTCGAAGCTAAAAAAATACATGTGAACTTTATTTTTTGTCCATAGGAATGTTAGTACTTCATATTATCCATAAAATAAATCTATATTTTTCAGGTATGTCCTTACACCCGTAGACATGTCACGATAGTGGGTTTTTAAGAGACAAATGTTCAAAATATGTCTATATTGGTATGTAAATTTTCAAAGTGAAATTGATTACAATGAAATAAATTTAATAAATTGATATTAATTTATTTTATTAAACTTTAAAATTTAAAAAAAAATTAATCTTATAAATAAATCGGAAAAAAAACTATTTTGAATTAAAATTCAGTATTTTTTCACTATTCATCAATGAAATGAAACACCATAGAAAAATACCAAAAATTCTTCGTAACCTAATTTTGATGTTTCAATTTCAAAAATAAATTAAATTTCTAAATATATAATTTGTAAAATTTTAAAAATTTATATTTAAAATAGGTGCGCCAATAAAAGGCGATAAGAGTGCCTTTACAAAAAAATAGGTTTTTATATGTAAAATTTTGGTTGTTCTTATCTTATTCCTATAAATCCTATTGGATGAATTTAAAAAAATATTTTATTGAATATATAATATATAAATTTAATTAATACCATCCACTAATAGTAATTGATTTAACTTATTAACATAAATCACATTTTTCATATAAAAATTGTATTTTATAAAATCATTCCCTTTATATTCATTTTCTTTCTATAATCAATTATAATCAATAGGTAACCAATAAATTCAACTATATATTTTCATAAGCTAATTTAGACTATTCATAACAATCAATTTATTAGTTATGTTTTATCTGATTATATTAAATTATAATATTTTAAATAATATATTATTGTTCGGTGAAACTCAGTCTTGCATGTTACGCAAGACATTTAGGAAAGTAATTCCTACATATAATGCAAGCTACGATTAGTGTTATGTGTAGAGAAATCTAAAATTTATGTTGTGTGTAACATAAGATTGAATTTTGGTTGTGTATAACACAGGAAACACTTTGTTCATTCATATAACAAAGTCTATATTCAGTGTTGCATGAAATTATAAATATCAATAATATGAAATTAATATGAAAAATAATAATTAAAAAAATCTCATGGTATTACAAAATAACACAATCCAAGTATAATAACATAATATGAATCATGTCAATAAAGGGTATCCCACACTACTTTCCCTATAATTTTTCACCCTCACACCCCAATGTTATGTTTTCTAGAGCTTCAACCTCTTCTATATAACAACATATCTCATCCCCCTATATTACAACCATCACACCACATCTCTCTTGAACACACCTGGGAAATCAAATCAAAACCATAACTGGAATAATAGGGTATCATGAACACAAAGGATATAAACCTCATTCCCACATCCTACCATACACAATCCCCACCATAAGCCATCTCAACACATATCATTGCCCCAGAACATGATCATCACCCAACATCTCACCCAAAGACACCTAGTTTATCACACAACAACCTCATCTCGACAATTATTTTTTGAATTTTGTCCATCACATCCCAAGAATGTCAACATTTTCTAGAAGCAAGAGAATGAAATAATGGGTATCTATCCATCCATCCTCATCATTTTAATGTTGGAAAGAAACACCCCTCATATATATATAGTGTAACATAGTGCTCGACATATGTGGGGTGTGTATAGAAATTACAAGGAACATATATGGTATATACATATTACTACACACAATACCAACCTTTGGGTTCACAACAAATAACTAACTAACTTACTATATTTCCAAAATACTAAATATTTCCACTTCAACAAAAACATCCAAAACCAAAACTTCCCTCTTTAATTCACCATTTGTTAACTAATTTATCCAATGCAATATCAACCATTATTAATCGATTCCATTACTACCTGGTAAATATCAAAATACAACACAATATAACACAAATAAATAGATCATCCTTCTCATCAATCCAACAAGTCTGACATCACCACCACATTCTCATCCATATCAATATCACATCACAACTACACATCACTACCCCATAGTGCAATCTCACCTCACCGCCCAATTGTATGGTCACACCACTACAAGTATCATCCCTACACCACATTACAGTAAATCCACACCATGAAACCCATCACATAACTGACCCCATATCATCCACACATCTCTACCCCATAGCACAACCATACAACAATCATATCACATAAAATATCTTCATATTCAATATGTGGCTTTTTATCACAATGCACTTCTTTATTTATGTAATTCTCACACAATCCATAGATTCATAGGAAACCATTTTATTTTCCAAATATAATTTGTTATCATATTTCCATTTATTTAAGGCGATGATAAACAATCACATCTTAAAAGGGTTCCACAAATCATTAATTACAGGGGTATTCCCCAATAGCCACCATTTTTAGTGGTACATTTTTCTAGTACAATCGCAATATAAAGATAATATCAAAATTGTAAAGGCAACCCATTTCATTCCCTTAGACCCTTAAATTTAAATTAAAAAATATATCTTCATTAATCTAGTGAAAAAAATATCCCCAATGTTAAATAATAGAAAAAACTTCTCGAATGATACACAACAATAAAAAATGAGGGATTCTAAAATTTAAAGCATTATTCCAATCACATTGTTCATTGTAGGGTGATGATAAAAAAACCCAAAAACCACAACCACATAAGGGAAAAATGGATCAACCTAAACCATTCCAAAATTTCATCAAAATTGTATACCTAATTTCTTGGAATCTAGAACCACAACTCTACAATGGATATATAAAGAAGAAAATAGGGAAAACCATGGTGAATAGAAGAGAAATCACCACCAATCACCAATAACCAACCACTGGAAACTGTATATTGGATCTAGAAAAAGAGGATTGGAAGATCCTTTAAAATAGCCTAGGGTTAACCCCAAAATTACTAGAAGGAGAAAAGTAAAAATTGATATAGAATCATACAAAACACCTATTTACAATATGGGAACCTCTCTATTTATAGAATAAAACAAAAACTTACTTTAAAAATCCAATGGGACGATGGGTGTCATACTGTAAAAACCACTTGTCACTAAAAATTATTGAACAAAAAAACCAATGATATTCATGGTGCCTCAGTATAGAAACAACTTATATCATAAACTACCTTTTTACATCATAAACCCTTTTTCGTGGCTGCACCTCTGATGTTATAAGCCATAAATAGTTGGACACACAGGTCATAAACACCCATATTATTCAATAAAAACATATTTTATTGTATAAATCAACTACTACAAAACAACTACTTATTCAAACCCTCTAAACCTCCTCTATCCCCCTCTGAAAAAACTCTAACCAATGAAATGATAGTGTAATAGACCGAGAAGGCACAAACCGTTATAAGAAAGAGGAATTCTAAAAAAGGCATCAGATAGTGGATTCCTAAATAATCCATAAAATAAATTGTTTTGAAAAGAGAACACTCAATTAAAGATGTTTTGTATTCCATCAGATGGATGGGAACTTGAATATAAATAAATTTAATATGGTATACTAGATAGATAATTTTATGAGAAGATGTATTGGATGATGTTTAAAGGATCCTTACAAATATTTTGTAAATTCATTTATTATGATGATGCTGATATATATGTTAAATAACTCAATATTTGGGATGTAATGATCATTATTTAATTCGATATTCAAGGAATGATTGAAGATAACGTTGAGGATTAAATTTAAGGAAAGTTCCTATGATTTTTTTTAAATTAAATTTATTTTGAGGTTTGAAAGAGGCCAATATAAGAGACACTCAAGCAGGACATATGATGACACATGTTTTAATACACTTCATTTTATTATTTATTCTATAAAGGTAAAATTAATACAACCCTAGGAGTTAGTGAGAGATAGTGTCTTTGGGAAATTAGTTAAATGACATAATAATTTGAAACATGGGTATAATGTCATTATTCAAAAACTTCAAAACCTGGACTTATATTACTTGGATCTTTGAAAACTACATGGGATGACCTGGGGATGAAAACAAAAGAAATGGGAGAGCTATAAATACTAACATGTGAATAAAAAATCATAGCATAAGGTAAAGTAGTACATGTTTTGTTTTCAATGAATATGGTTAGTTGAAACTCAATAGGGAGTGAATTGAGTTCCTAAAATTTTCTTTACAAAAAACCTCCCTCTTTAGGTATGATAGTTAAAATATTTTCCTTAATAAAAATAAATGTTAGAAATATAAAAACATAAAGGAAGGATATTGAACACATGATATTTATAGTGCTTCGGGGAACATAAATCCTCTAGTCCACTCCAGAAACACTCCACTCCACGAGTTTGGTGACTTCCACCATAAGGAAATATTTACTAAGGGATTCTAGTTGTGTATAACTAGTTTTCACTTAATAAAATGTGCCAAGAGCATTCAACCATGTTGTCCCTTTACAAGACCTATCCAAAATCTCAACACATGCTCTTATAAAAAATTTAAACAAAAGTGAATGAATGAACTTGTGAAAGAAAAATTGCATAACACAAGAGGAAGTAACAGCTTACACTACTGGATGATAAATTATAAGAATATGGTAGTCTTAAATGTATACCTAATAATGATATTTAGTGTAATTGATAAACATGTAAGCACAACATAATCATTTATGTTTGATATTTTCTATGTAATGAAATTCATATTATACTTATATATGTATGTTCTAATCATTCTTCTCATCCATATATATCTATGAATCAGATAAATTTTCGTTTTATATCTTATTTTTAACTTAGACATGTGATAATCATAATGGTTGAGCTATCCATAAATTGAGAAGTTGATAGGAAATAATATTTTGTACAAGCATCCATTCTTTCTAAAATACTTAAATTAATTCTACTGGAGTGATGTTAGAAGTCTTCTTGTGCTTCATATCATTCCAATCATGGTAAAAGTGATATATTGTACTAATTAACCTTTACTTAAATAGATAATTCGTTTTTTGAAACAATCCAAAAATAATAAACGACTTATAAATAGATTATAAAATTATTCATTAAATTATTCATAATAGCTAGATCTTCATAAGATATTCAACTGATGGTATTATTTATCATAAGATAACTTCCTAAGAGATAATGAAAATATATGAATTAAACTAAGCATAAGATAAACTAACTTTATCATTACGTAAGATAATTATTCAGCACAAAATAAAATATTTTACTATGATGTGACACATAGCTTCTTCAACTTCTATATTAATTAATATAATATTTTATGAATATCTTCTTTGTAAGATAACATCATCTTATTAACTTCATTTTGTTTGAAATATATTAATTGAGTATTGTAAAAATCTGGAATTTTATCAATGGAAACTCCCTTATTATAATTATTCGATATAGTATAAATCACTAGAAAAAACATAGAGAACACTATACAATCTTTTTAAATAAAGGATGAATGGAATGATAGGTAATTCTAGATGTTAAGGAACCTATACCAATAGAATAGTAACTTGACATTTGGAATAGTAATGTGAACATTAAGAATATTAATCTAAAAATTATAATAGTAACCTTACCTATGATAGTATATATATAATTTAGGTATATTATAAAATAAAAATATGATATATTTATATCATAGTGTAAGTAAATAAATGTTTTAAAAATGAATAATTAAGTATTGGATTTTTATAAAACACAAATGTTTTATTATAATATTATAATTAATATAATGATTTAAAATAAAAATTATTTTCATAAAATTTATTCATATATTAATATTTTGTTACCTTATGATTATAATATAATTTTTTGAGGACATAAGTAATTTTCTAAAGTGTTATAAAATCGGTAATAATTTTAAAATCTGTATTTTTTTGAATAAATGATTATTTTATATAAAAACTATATTTATAATAAATAAAAAATTATTTTCATAAAATGGAGTTAATTTTATAATTTTACATGTAGAAAATGGTTTGGGTGATTTTTTGATATTGTCCTAAAATACTTGAATTTTTTGTGAATAATAAAATACAGTAATTTACGGTATTTACCAAATACATGAACTATTGAGTCATAGTTGATATATGGATGATGTAAGACCATTATATCGAGCTATAATTCATTAATTTAATTTATTTAGTGATAATTTTTACACTATTGATATTATTGATCCAAAATATAAAATAGTGAGAAAACACCCCTCTCCTCCCTTATAAATACCAACCCTTACCACCTCGTCTCCTCACACATTTCAAGATCTTATAATTTTAAAAATTATACCCAATGATCTTACCAAGAATATTCCCCATTTATATGATCCCTTGGTGTTAACAAAACACCAAATCCTTTTACCTAAGGAGGGTTCAATGGGAAGAAATTCAATAGGTAAAATCCCATTTCATTTTCTTTTAATTTCTTTTCAAATTTATTTTCTTTTCGTATTATCTCATCACTTAACCTTATCCATGTGACATGAAAACTAAATTATATTATATATAAAATAATTTATTCATGTTAATGTAATAATTCGTCATAAAACCTCTTTCCCTCTCCCTTTTATTCTAAAAAATAAAAACATCATTCATGATGTGTCGATTCATCACCTTCGTGGATGAAATGTTTTCATTTTTCTTTACCACCATCAAGGCCAGTTATGAAATAATTATAATGGTTAAAAGGGAGTATAAATTTTATTTTTTATCTTTTTTATTTTCTGGAACTTACAGTTTCACATTAATACTAAATAGTAAATCGAAACTAGTTCGTGATGATCAAAGAACCACCAAAATAATCAAAACGATTATTGTTAACTTTTTATCAAACGAATCATCCTAATACCATATAAAAATGATATATCAGATCATTTAATATCCTTGATGTTTATTAATATCATATAACTTCAATTTAGGGCAACTATCCCAATTTTACATGAACTTTCAAACTCATATACAGGCGAACTGATCATGAAAACCTGGAAAACGAACACTCTCAAGCGACGAAATTGAATCTTGTAAATCATAAAAAGGGAATAAATGAAACTAATAAAATAATACTAAATAAAATAAATTTATAAAATTTTCTGAATTAATTTATTAAAGTAATTAATTTTATTTTTTAGTACATTAAAATCAAGGGAAGAACCATTTCAAAAATAAGGTAAGGGATTCTCACTGGACCTCCATTTCTCCAACAAGTTATGATTACTATCTATTTTCCTTAATTTAATTACTAATTATTATTATGTACTCATCATATGTTCTATATTTATGTTCCAAGCATATTTATTTATCCCAATTACTCTTTATTTTATGGGGAAATACATGTTTTATA
The DNA here is from genome assembly GCA_963277665.1 of Viscum album. Classification (NCBI taxonomy): domain Eukaryota; kingdom Viridiplantae; phylum Streptophyta; class Magnoliopsida; order Santalales; family Viscaceae; genus Viscum; species Viscum album. The sequence continues at coordinate 1,797,234,767 of OY728137.1, forward strand.
ATATCCCCTTTTCAATTTTCCTTGATAAGCAAGCCCGATTAGAGGGAACTTCTAAATTCAATACCCACTTACAAGAACCATCCATGGTCTATTTTAAACCACCATTTTTTTTTCAAAAGTCACTCATTTTTTCATGCAAAACTATCTTGGTTCATTTCTGGTTTTATACAAATATCTAATCATGTTTCCTCTTTAAATGCTCTTTCATATTTATCTTTAGACTGCATTAAAGTGGATCATTTCTAATGTTTCTTAAACACTTTTTTACATGTTGACACTTCATATTGATATAAAATATCATGATATATTCATAGTTTTCCTTATAAATTCCCATGTACATTTTAAATTCATTCTTTCATGGACACCTTTATGATATGATTATTTTCATGCCTTCTAACATGATTATGACACACATTTCATTCCATGAGTAACCCTTATTTTTATGTTTGATTCTTCGTATAGTACACATATTCATGAAAATGTTATGATGGATGCAGTAATCCAATGCATTTGGGTATTGTTTTGTCTCATTAGACATTATGTTGGGAAAGGGACTGAACCTGATTCCTTTATGGGACTTTGTTCACCAAGTGATATAGTCTTGGTAGTTAGCCTTAACTCATGTTTATTTAATGTTATATGTTGTTTACACATTCCTATTATGCAATTATTATATGTACACATGTTACAAAACTTATTATTCCTTATGTTTAATCATGTTTAATTCCTTTTATGTCATCATGTTATGCCTTCTAACCCATGTGCAATGTTTTATTCCTATGATTATTCCCTTACTGGAATTTTTAGCTCATACTTTTGTTCATTTATTACATAGGTTATCATATATAGATGTAAAAGATAAATAGAAGTTATGAACTAAATCTGAATATTAAATAAAATATTTTTTTATTTTGTTTCATGTTTTCTAATTATCTACCTTATCTTCTAAAGACATTAGACTTTATGATCCTTGGTTGTATTTGTTGGATAATTATGTTTAAAATATTGAAACAATATGTGTAAAAGTCTAGGGAAATTATAGTTGGTATCAAATAAAGTTCAAGTTATTTTTGGATATTAGGATTATAAAACTATCGTAAGAACCCTAGGGATGATTATATAACCATGAATAACCTATATTGAAACATAGGGAATCACAAGTTAAGATATAATTTTTATTTACATGTTTATCTTTATATGTCCAAATTTAACTTTTTATATGCTTATTAGATAATTATTCAATCCCCCTAATTGTATTTATTTTTCTTAGTTAATAGCTAGAAATAGGAGAACATGTTTCAACTGTCAATGTGATAGAAAATGCGAAATTTTCCCAAATGAAATGAAAAGTTTGATGCTAACAGGAGCTCAAAACTTCATGAAAGTGCTAGCACAACTAGATCAAGTTATTAATAATAACTTTAATCGTGTGGAACACCATGCTTATCCTAAGAAAGATAAATTTGTGCTTGACTCCTTCATGTGACAAATGACTCCCATATTTAGTGGATCTTCTAATCCACTCCTCATAGAACATTGGATTAACTCTATTGAGAAGATATTATATATCCTATAGTGCTCAAAAGAAGAGAATGTTGTTTTGGTGGTCTATATTTTTGATAGGGAAACTGATCAGTGGTGTAAACTGATCAATAACAAGATGTATGAAGAAGAAATTGATTCCCTATAATCATAATATTTCAAGAAAATATTTTTCAATAAATATTTTCCCCAAAATCTATTTATTAAGATGGAGAGTTAGTTCCTCATATTGAAGAAAAAGGAAGATAAACCTATTGGGTTGTATTAATAAAACATAATAATACTTGAAATATATGCCTCTTACATTATCATGAACACCAAAATCAAGTTGTATCTCCTCTTTAGTTGGATAAATACTAGTCTACAAAAAGTGTTTGAAGTTTAAGGCTTTTAAAATAGTGAGGATATTGTTTATTGGGACCTTATGGTTGAAATGTAGATTGAAAACTATCAATGGTATCATGGTCCTAGAGATAAAAATAATAAAATAGAGTTTAATATGGGTGTATAAATAGATAAAACTCATGATTGAATTAAAACCCAACATAATAGGTTTCAAAAGTGTGAGATGGAGAATCCTAGAAATTTCCTAAGAGGAAAAAATAGATGTTTCAAATGTGGAAGAGAGGGGAATATGTCCAATAACTATATAAGGGATATTAATAATCCCACTAACATTGAATAATAAAGGACGGTTCAGATCAATAATCATCCTGTAGTGAAGTGTTTCAATTGCAATGAACATTGTTATTATGCAATCCATTACCCTAAGCCAAGGGTTTTTGGAGGAAATCAATGATAACATCCTATAAGGAAACAAGGAAGGGAATATGAAATCACTACTATTGAGGTGTACCCTGATAATGATATGGTGATAGGTATGTTGGTTATTCATTCAACAATAGCGAAAAAAGTATTTGATTATAGTTATTTTCATTATTTCTTATCTTGAATGTTAAATAGTACTATTCAAATGCCACCTCAAAATATGGAGGTTTATTTATCTACTGTAACAAAAAATGGGGAAATTATTATGTCCAAAGTATATAACTCCTCCCCAAATACTTTTTGTGGATTGAACCTCCCATAAAATCTTGTATTACATCATTTTGAGAAGTTTGATGTTATATTTGGCATGGATTCTATATCTTTATTCAAATCCACCAAAAACTATTATGAAAGGAAATCATTATTCACATCCTAAAGAATCTGTCAATTCTGTACAAGTGTATGGATGAGGATGAATCTTATTTAGATTCATTATCTAAAGTTTGGATATTGTTTCATTATGATAAAGCACATCTATCTAAAATTATTGAGAGAAAGGAGAGAATCATGCCTGAATACATTCCCATCATAAGGGACTACACTGATGTGTTCCTTAAAGAATTTCCTAGTCTTCCTCTTGATTGAGAGGTTGAGTTCTTAATTGAAATTATTCCTAGATCTCAGCCAATATCAAATTCACCTTATATAATGGACACCGCTAAGTTATAGAAAATTAAGAAGCAATTAAAATACAATCTGGAAAAGGGTTTTATATGCTTCAATATTTCACCAGGGGTATTCTAGTCCTATTAATTAAGAAAAAGGATGGATCAATGCACATCTACATTGATTATCATGAGGTCAACAAAATCATAATAAATAACAAGTATCCCCTTCAATGGATAGATGACTTGTTCGATCAAATATGTGGGGCCAAGTATTTCTCTATAGTGGATCCTGAGTTGGGATGTCACCAATTAATGGTGAATAAGGAATATATTACTAAGACTACCTTTTGAACGAGTTATGAAGAAGATAAATTCCAAGTTATTCCCTTTGGACTTGTTAATTCTCTATAACTTTTCATGGATTTAATGAATATATTCTTTAGGTATTACCTCGAAAAATTTGTAGGGGTGTTTATTGATGATATTCTAATATACTAAAAAATAAAGGATCAGCATGAGGATCATTTGAATATCATGTTAAAGAAATTACAAAGGGGTAAACTCTATGAAAAGTATAGTAAATGTGAGTTCTGAATGAAGAAGTATCATTCTTGGGGAATATAATCACAAATATAGGAATATCTATGGACTCTTATAAGATAATGGAAAATGAAGGGTGGTCCATACCAATATCTATAATAGAGATCTGTAGTTTCCTTATTCTATCCATGTATTACAGATTATTTCTGAAGAGCTTCTCATGATTTTCAAACCCACTAACCAAGCTGACTCAAAAGGGAGTAAAGTTTTTCTGGACCAATGAATGTGAAGACTGCTTCAAAGATCTAGAAAAAAAGGATTATCATTGCACCATTACTCACACTACTAACAAGTGGGGAACTCTTTTGGTATACAATGATGCTTCAAATAATGGATTAGACTATTTAATAATTAAAAATGATAAAGTTATTTCCCATTCCTCAAGGTATTTAAAAATTCCTGACAAAAACTATCCTACGCATAATCTTGAGTTGGCGGTTGTGATATTCATATGGAAAATTTGGCGCCATTATCTCTATGGGGAGTAGTATGAGATATATATTGATGATTAAAGCCTCAAATATTTATTAACATAGAAGGAGTTTAATATAAACAAGTGAATATGGTTAGATCTCATCAAGGATTACGACTGCTCAATCCACTATCATCCTAGTAAAGTAAATAAAGTGGTGGATGCTCTGATTAGAAAGGATCCTTCAACATTATCAATAATGATAATTTAGAAGGATCTAATCTTTTTAGACCTTCAAATGATGGACATGGGATTCATTAAGGGTATAACATCATCAAGCCATTCTCAAATGATTACTCAACCATCCATTTTGTAGATAATAAACGATTATCAATGAAATGATTAAGAAATTTAAAAAATATAGAAGCTATCAAAAATAGGAAATCCTTATAGTGAAAAATGGATTATGAAGGAGTTATGAGATTTGGTTCATGATTATGGGTAGCATCCAATCCAAAGATAAAGATAGAGATTTTTAATATTGCACATAGCTCAACCTTCTTAGTTCACCTAGGAATCACAAATATGTATCATGGTCTCCGAGAGCACTATTGGTGGGACAATATGAAGAAGGAGATCGTTGAATATACATCAAAATCCATGTTGTATCAACAAGTGAATGATGAAAGGAAAAATTCTAATGGGATGATGCAACCATTACCCATACCAATATAGAAGTGGGAAAACATTACCTTGTACTTTGGAATCATAATTACAAAGAAATTGAGAAGAAATAATGTTATATGGGTCATTGTGGGTCTTCTTACAAAGATAGATCATTTATCACAATTCAATAGGACTTTTCAATAGATAAACTTATACTGATATACATTAGAGAAGTCAAAAGGATGTATGGATTACCACTCTTGATTGTATCTTATCGAGATTGAAGATTCATCTCTAGGTTCTAGAAAATTCTAAAACATGTTTTAAACACTCATATTAACTTTACTATATCTTCTCATCCTCAAACTGATGGACAATAAGAGTGGACTATTTAGAAACCTGAATTCATGTTGAGAGCTTGTTCTATGGACTTTAAAATAGGATGAATAAGTTCTTTTACAATAATAGTTTCCACTTGAGTATCCAAATGGATCTATATAAATCTATTTATGGAAAAGGATGAAAAACATCAGCACACTAGGATGAAGTTGGTAAACATAAGCTTCTATGACATGAAATGGTCGAATAAATGGTGGAGAAGGAGGAAAGTATTCAGCATGACATCAAGGTAGCCCAAAGTTGATAAAAAATATATGTAGAAAATCGTCAACGGGACCTAGAGTTTGAGGTTGGATATATGGTATTCCTCAATGTATCTTCATGGAAGAGGATCCTAAGATTTAGGAAGAAGGGAAAGTTATGTCCTAGGTACATCATCCCCTAAATATTCTTAATCGTGTTGAAACAGTGTCCTCTTGACTAGCACTTCCAACTTCCATGTCTCAAGTACGCGATGTATTCCATTTATCCCTCTTTAGAAATTACATACTAGATCCCTCACAATTACTGAATCCATAGGCAGTACAATTGCAAAAATGATCCCTTGTATGAGGAGAAACCGATGAACATCTTAGACCATAGAGATAATGTTATACACAAAAAGACTACACACTTGGTCAAGTACAATGGTGAAACCATAAGTATGAACAGGAAACATGGGTACTGTATTAAAACATTGTGGAGAAGTACCCCCACTTTTTATAACCATAGTTAGTAAAACAAAATTTCAAGAGAATAATTTCATAAGGAGGGAACAATGTAAAAACCCGTGATTTTATCAACAGAAAATCCCTTATTATAATTATTAAATATAGTATAAATCACATAAAAATTACATAGATAACACAATACAAGCTTTTTAAATCACTACTACAAATATGGAATTTATCAGTGCTAGAAAAGGGAATTAACAGCTCTAGAAAAGCGATGTTAATTGAGGCGAAGAAAAAGGGGGGTCCATTTTATCAGCACTCAGAAAAGCACTAATAAATGCCCCTTTTATTAGTGCTAAAAAAAGCGCTGATAAATGCATCCTTTATCAATAATTTTTTTAGTGCTGATAAAATTCCCCTTTTATCAGCGCTTTTAAAAAGCACTGATAAAAGTTAAAAAATAGAAGAAAAAAATACAAAATATATATTCTGCATATCAGGGGAGGGGATTAAATAGTGCTTGAAGCCCCCTTCAATAGAACCCCACCCCCAGCCACAGCCCGTACTCCCCAGCCACCCCACCATCCTTTAACAGCTCTACCATACCCTTTAACAGTGTTAGGCATTATTCCCCACCTGTGCACGCGACCTGCTTCTCCCAGGATTCGAACTCAGGACCTATTGCATGCGCGTCTAAGCCTTTACCACTCCACCATATTGCTTTTCTCTTCATTTATTAATATATCTATTTAGTTACATATATATATAGTTATATTTTCTCATATATTAATATATATATATATATATTAACATGTATATATGTATATTAATATATATATATATTTAGTTATATTAATATATATATATATATATATATTGAGTTATATTAATCTATATATATATTTAGTTATATTAATATATATATATATATATGTATATTAATATATATATATATATGTATATTAATATATATGTGTGTGTGTGTGTATTAATGTAGATATATATATATATGTATATTAATATATATATATATAGTTATATTTATATATTAATATATGTATTCGTATATTAATATATATTTATAAGATCAGTTTTGAATGCATTTATAAAATATGTTTTTTATGTGTGTTTATTAATAAATAAATACATATATAAAACACACACACACACACACACATATATATATATATATATTATATGTATATCTGTATGTATTATTATACATATATATATATATTTACAAATATTATATTTTAATATGTATATACATAAGTTTAGAATATAAAAATAATATATATTTTCTTGTCAATACAGATGCACACAAATATATATATATATATATATATATACACATGTACACATTATATAGGTATATAAATATTCATATAATTTTATTTTAAATAAAATGGATATTAGTTACTTATTTATATAAGGCTTATATATTGGGAAATATATTTTATATGTAAATATGTTGAATTATTTATTTATAAAATTAAATTTTTATGTGTGAATATATAAAAAATATGTATAAATTGTTATATATTTGATTATAAATAATATTACATTATGAAAAATGATAAAATTTCAAATCCATACTATTGATATGAATGTAATCCATTGAAATAAATTCATTCCCCACTAAAACAGGGCAAAAAGAACCCCTTAAATGTGGCTTAAATTCCATCAAATGTTAAAAATTTTGGGTATCTCAACTAAAAGCTCAGTTTTGGAGGTTTTCTGGGTCTTTTTTCTTAGAAAAATGTGACAGAAGGCTTTTTTTGAGCATTAGTGTGAAGAGCTTGTTGCAGGCCTTGATTTGATATGTTGTTATGCTCAAACGGAAACTCAGATCAAAAGTTATGTCCATTTGAAGTTTTATTTACCTTTTTAGCTTATTTTAGATCTTTTATTTTATTTTATTTTTGATTTTTTGTGTCTTAAAATTATTATAAAATTATTATTAGTCAATGATAACTAGAAAGTTATTAATTAATAATATTTTTTAAAATATTTTAAATCCATTTTCACTAAAGTTCTTATATATTAAATGTAATAGTCTAATTATAATATCTAAAACATATTTAAAAAATATATAATATATTTACATCAATAAAAATATATTTATATATCAATATATTATTTTCATAATTTTTTTTTTGAATTATACACTTTATGATCGCTAAGAAAAATCACTGATAAAGCCCCCCCCCTATCAGTTCTAGTAAAAAAACGCTGATAAAGGAGGCCCCTTTAACAATTCATTTTTAGTGCTGTTAAAGGGTGGCACTACGGAAACCTAGTTTTGTGTTATTGAATGTATAGTGAATGAAATAAGAGGTATTTCTAGAATATAAGTAACCTATACCAATGGAATAAGAACTTAACCTTTGAAATAGTAATGTGATCATTAGGAATAGTGATCCAGCCAATGGCATAGTAACCTCACATATGAAATTATAAATAATATTTAGGTATCCTATAAATAAAAATATTATGCATTTATATCATAGTTTAAGTAAATAAATATTTTAAAAATGATAAACTAAGTGTTGGAATTTTTATAAAACATAACTGTTTATTTAAAATTTTATAATTAATATAATTATTTAAAATAAAAAAATCATAAAATTTATTCATAAATTAATATTTTTTGTCTTGTGATTATAAAAAAAATTATAAAACTTTAAGTAATTTTTCCAAGTTTCATAAAATATGTTATAATTTTAAAATCAGTATTTTTTGATTAAATGGTTATTTTATCTAAAAATTAAATTTCCCATAATTAAATTATTTATGTTCATAAAATTGAGTCCATTTTTGAATTATACATGTAGAAAAATTATTATGGATAATTTTTGGCATTTTTCTAAAATAGTTGAATTTTTCGTGAATAGTGAAATACCGTAATTTACCATACTTAACTAATAAATAAATTATTGAGCCATAGATGATGTATGGTTGATGTAATCCCATAATATATTAATCAAACTCAATATTTTAATATATTTAGTGGTAAAATTTAATTATTTATAATTTTGATCCAAAATAAAAAAAAATAATGAATAAAACATTGAGAAAACACCCCCTCCTCCCCAATAAATACCACCATCTCCACCTCTTCTCCTCACAACATTCAAGATTTTATCAATGTCTAAATTTTACCCAATCCTCTTAACCAACCTATCCCTCATGTGTAGTATCCCTTGTTCTCAAAAAAAATACCAAACCCTTTTTCCTAAAGAGGTTCTCAAGGAGGAAAAATTCAAGAGGAAAAGTCCTCTTTCATTTTATTTTAATTTCTTTTCAAATTTCTTTTATTTTCATATTCTCTCCTCACCTATCCTTATACAAGTGTCATGAAAGATACATTATTTTATATATAATATTATTTTATCAAGTTAATGGAATAATTCATCATCAAACCTCTTCTCCTATTCCTTTTTCTCTAAAAAATGGAAACATCATCTCTAAGGTGTCGACTCACACCTTCATGGATGACCAGTTTTTGTTTTTTATTACCACCTTTAACAATGGTCATAAAAAATTATTATTATTTTTTAAAACTATAAAATGTATTTCATAACTTGTTTTATGTTTTTTAACTAACATAAATAATATTAAATAATAAAATGAAACTAGTTTGTGATGATCAAAGAACCGCTGAAATAATATAAATGATTATCATTAACTTTTTTCTAATTAATCATCCTCATACCATATAAAAAGGATATATAATACCAATTAATCTCATTGAAGTTAATTAATAACATATAACTTCAATTATGGTTAATTATCCCCATTATACATGAACTTTCGTACTCATATTCAAGTGAACTGATTATGAAAACCAAGAAAATGAACACTCCCAAGCAACGAAAATGAAAATTATAACTCATAAAAAAGGTAATAAATGAACATAATAATATTATAATAAATAAAATAAATGTATATATGGTTATTAATTATTTAATTTAGGGGCTTAATTTTATTTTCCAAGAAATTAAGATCAAGTGTCAAACTATTTTGCACATAAGGTAAGGGATTTTCACCAAACCTCCATTTCTCCTTTGGGTTATGATTACTCTCTCTTTACCTTAATGTAATTTCTAATTGATCTTATTTACTATTAATATGTTCTTTATTTATGTTCCAAAAATATTTAATTATCCCAATTCTTCTTTCTTTTATGGGGAAATACATGTTTTATAAGATTCTCTTTTCAATTCCTCATGATAAGCAAGCCCAATTAAAGGGAACTTCCCAATTTATTAACCTCTTCCAAGAACCATAAATAATCTATTTTAATCCACCATTGTTTTTATAAAATTGATCATTTCATCATTAAAATATATCTTGGTTCATTTATATTTTTATACAGACAATTATTCCTTTTTCCTCTTTAAATATTCTTTAATATTTCTCGATAAACCGCATTAAAGTGGAACATTTATAATGTTTCTTAACCAATTATTTTTACATTTTTAAACTTAAAATTGAAATAAATTATCATGATATATGCTTATTATTAATAATTAATGTTCATTTATCTTTTAAATCAATTCTTTCATGGACACCTTTGTGATATAATAATTTTTATGCCTTCTAAAATGATTTTGATACCCATTTCTTTTAATGGGTAACCCTTATATTTATGTTAGATTATTCATGTGGGAGAAAAATTCTTGAAAATTTTATATTGGGTGCACCCAGATAGATAACACTAAAATGAATTAGGTAATGTTATGTTTCATGAGATGGCATGTTGGGATAGGGAGTGAACCTTTTTCCATTATGGGACTTTTTCCACCATGTGATATAGTCTTTATAGTTAGACTTGACTCATGTTTATGACATTTTATATGTTGCTTCCACATTCCAATTATGCCATTATTATATTTTTTCATGTTATAAATTTTATTATTACTTATGTTTATTCATGTTTCATTCTTATTAGTTCATCATGTTATTCCTTCTAACCCATGTGCTATGTTTTATTTCTATGATTATTCCCTTACATGACTTTAAAGCTCATCCCTTTGTTCATGTATTCCCCAAGTTATCCTATAAAGATGTAAGATCTCAATCAATGTTACAAACTAATTATGTATATTAAATAAAATATTTTTTTAGTTTGGTTTCATGTTTTATAATTATGTAAAAAATATTCCAAATACACTAGACCTCATGATCCTCAGTTGTATTTGTTGGATAATTGTGTTTAAAATATTTTAATAATATGTTTAAATGGATTGGTCTATTATAGTTATATGGAAACTCAATACTCATTTTTGTAAGATAACGTATTTCCCATTAAGATAAACTTTTAACATGGAGTTTTATGATTCTGAGTAGATGGAAGATAAATACTTCATTCATCTTATGATAATAACTTAGAGAATCATCATAAGCTAAATAATCTTGATAATTGTATTCTTAAACACTTAATAAAAACTTGAAAAAATAAAAATAGGGATTATTTAATAATAAAAACACGTAAAAAATGATATATTTTGGAACAAATTAATTCTCTCCAATAATCTCTCTCTTTTTTAATATCAAAAAACATGTGAAATATAAAACAAAAATTTCACAAAATAATATTTTAACATTCAAAATCATCTCCCCTTAGTATAAAATTTTTATAATATATATTCATCCACTTTCTTTTACATCAACATTTTCTTCATCATAGATTTTTAATTTTAAAACATAAACTTATGTATTCCCTTTCTCTTCTAGCCCTTTGAAATAAAAATTTTCCTTTTTTGTATTCTTATAAAATAACAATTTCATCACTTCAATTTTTTTTATTCCCATTTTATTCTCCCCCTTTTGTGATATAAAAAATAAGTAGAACAAGTAATATAATCAACATTGAACATATACTCTTGTAAAAAGTTAATGTTACTTATAGTGAACAAAATTTAGAATAAATTCATTATGGTATTAATGAGTAAGTAGCTATATAAGTTAGAAATGTAAATTAAATAGTTTGAGATAATTAAAAATATATTAAATATATCAATAGATAGATTCAAAAAAATAGTATGCAAATAAAAGAGAAATGATCATAAGATAAGAATAGTGAATAACTAAAAAATAGATATAATCATTTCAAAAAAACTTTAGTATAAAAATAAATGTATTAAAATCATGTAAAGTAAGAATTGAGATAAAAATCAACATTTAATTGTTAAAAATGCCAATTAAAAAAAATATTAAGATGTTTATGAAAACCATTCAAATACTAAAAAGACTTCATTTAAGAAATAAATATTCAATTTTTTTTAAAATAATCATCCATCAGGAAACCACCATGTAAACTGAAAACTATAAATGTTTGTCAATACTTTGAGTTGAAATGACTTTTTGTCAGTGGCTTTTTTAATGATAAGGTTTGGATAGTAGGTAGAGAGGATAAAGGCATATGAGCATCATCTGTCTCTCCAAAAACATCTCCCAATGTATGTAAGGTTGATCCAAGACCTACTTGACCATCTTGAGAGATCCTTACAGATGTGTATTCAATGTTGGGGAAAAACTTTCTACGCTCTCTCAAATTAAAACATTTCTACAGGTAAAAAGGATTGTTTAAAAAATGGTTTAGATAAAACAAAAGACATTTCTTCATTAATAATTTTATTTTCCCTTCGACATATATCAATTGTATCAAATATTTCCTTTAGCATTTGTGAAGATGACACATGGAGATTGAAGATGGGGGTCTTTTAAGGTGACTCCATCTAATTTTAAATAAGGAATCTGTACAAAAATCGATCCTTTTCATTATTTCATGCATTAAAAAGTATATAATCATTGAAAACCAATTACAAATCCTCTATGAGTAATTATAAAAAAGGTTCTAAATATCTCCAGTATTTTCACATTTGACTAGGAACCTCTTTAAGATTTAAATCTTATTATCTAACATCTATATATAATGATCCACTAAAACAATCTCTTTTCTTTTCAATGATACTGGATGGTCATGAGGCTCAATAAAAGAATAAGCCTCTTCTTCTTCATCTCCTGGTGATTCTAACTTCATACTACAGATAAAAAATTTATTTAAATATTCAAAATTATAATCTAATAATTCAAAGTTATTTTCTAGTGATCCATATATCTTTTGTAAACTAGTAATGATGAAACTTACAACTTTTTTAACATATGACATTAACTAATGAACTATTGGTATCTTATCTTATAACTAGGTGGCTATTTCCTTATTATAATAATCAAATAACACAAGGTAATTATGATTAAACATAGGCATCCTTCAGATTTTAACTATTAAGCCCCTTTAAAGATCTCGAATTACTTCTTTGGGTAGCATGTCACGCTACATATAGGAAATTTTAGAATTCATTATTTCTATCACTATAGAAACTCATTATAATCATTAGTAATCATCCACATAATTCAAGGTTTATATAGAGGATTCTAGTTAAATATTATCAAAAATATATTCAACTAACATCTTTACTTATTTAACATCATTTCAAGAAAATACATGACCACAAAGAGTCTAAATTTAATTTCTTGATTTGACTATCTAGGATCTCCCAGATTCCACTTCAATTACCAACTTAGAACACCTCTATTGAGATATATCAATATAATCTCTACTGAATTTAGGTTTTTACAAATTTTTAAATTCTTTATTGATAGTAGAAAGTATTTCTTGCTGAACTAATATACTTTCACCACTATCTAGTTGACTTTATCCAACACAAGTTACTTTTTGGACATGGAGTGATTCCTAATATTCATACCTGATTCTTCTTGCAGAAAATTTACCCAATTACTAGGAATTAGAATCAATAATAATATGTGAATTTCTAGTCCTTTTTGAGATGGTTCATTCATGATCAATAGAAAAAAAATTGATTGATGGAAGTGGAAACCCTTTCTCTATTGAAAAAAATTGAGACTAAAATAAGAGTAAGAGGTGAACTCTCTTGAGACGCAGGTTATTATCCATATTTAATAACTCTGACTCTACATTTTATTTTAGCAAGAGCCTCATCCTCATCAGGACTTTCCCTTACATCAACACTCTAAATAGGTTTGGGTACTAAAATATTATTTTCTAATATGTGATATGACTCCCCCTAGGCTGAAGCAGGATCAACATGAACTTATTAAGTTACCATAACTAACTTGATAAAATAATAATTCAAACAAAAACAACTTATTCTCAAAAAAAATCCCTTAATGTTTTCAATCCATGAAAATTAGTGGTGATATTTTAATTCAAACACATACCAACTTTACAAAATACAAAGGTTAACATTATTCCAAAAGAATATAAATTCACAGAATTATTTTGTACATTCCACTTGTACCCCATAACATACCATTCAAGATCAACATACTTTTCAATTATAAACAAATATAACAAATTAATGTCTTAAAATAAATCTTTTCCAAACTCACAATTATGTCGAGCGATGGAGGATTGGATGAAATTGATAAAAACTATTGTTCCTAGTTCAAGATCCTTCATAAACTTCTTCTCTACATCATTACATAAAAATAAATACTTTATAATTTCTGGTAGACTAACTTCATATATGGAATGAAAATAAGTATGTAACTCTATATAGGATTCATTTTTAAACTTTAAAACTTCATCCATTACCAATTAGGATAAGACAAAGTGTTTCTTGTACATAGTTTTAGTGAAGAGGTCATCATTGTCTCCAAAATGAAACACTCCAGTGTCGTAGAACTCTCACACTTACCCTTCAAACAAAAACATGGTTCATTTTTTTTAAACACATATGAAAATCCTTGGTGATTTATGAATTTTATAAATAACATATCAGTTCCATGGAGCCAGGAAATATCAATTACTCATGAGAATGTTTCTTTATGTTCTTTCCTACATAACTCCTCTTGAGGAAGCACCATAATTTCTCTTAATTTTCTTCATTATTGGTAGTAGGTTTTGAGGTATTGGAATATTAGGTCAAGAAGTGTTTATATGTAATATATAATAGATGAATTAAAGGTATTAATGAGGTTTTTTACATATTATTGACAAAACATATTTTATTTCATTGTAAATGAAGGGTCGTGTAGATATGTGGAGAGTAATTTTTAAAAAATCAAGGAGACTTGTTCTATTTTTATGTGTATAATAATCAATATAAAGACTCCAAAAATATAAATGAAGTAAATAAATTATTTACTCAAATAAAAAAATTTAATTTATAATAATTCGAAAATATTATCAAGAAAATTAAACAAACCTGATTCTGATATAATAATATCAAATCTATCAGTAAGAAAAGTTTTAGTAAAAATATCAACTAAATTATATTCTATACAAACAAATTCTAAATATATTTAATTCTTTTGTGCATGATCTCTTATGAAATGATGTCTTGAATAAATGTTCAATGTTGTTTAATGGTTTATTGGATTATTTGTTATTGATAGCACTAGTGTTATCACATTTTATTGTAACGTGTTTGAAATTAAATCCAAACTACATTAATGTTTGTTTCATCCACAACACTTATTCAAAGAAACCTCCTACTATAATATATTCTGCTTCAATATTTGATAATGTTGTAGAGTTTTTTTTGTTACTCAACCAAGATGCGAGGGGTTCTCTAAGAAAATGAAAGGTTCTAAAGGTGCTCTTCTAGTCTAAATCTATAATAGTAAGTATCTAAATATATAGTTAAACTAAAGGCATAAGTTTTGGAAAAAAAAGAGAAAGGGACACAACTCCTTTTAAATATCTTAAAATATTATTTGTATAATTTAAATGATATTCTTTTGGATTGACTTGATATCATTCACAAATAAATACAAAGAACATAATATACAGTATTCTTGTAATAAGATATAATAAAATTTAAATGATTCCTCTATAAAACATGTTGTCAACTAGTTTACTAGTTTTATCTAAATCATGTTTAATATTGGATTTCATTGGTGTTAAGTAAGTATTACTATTTTCATGTCCAAAATTTTTATGTAAATCATGTATGTGTTTTATTTGGTTTAAAAAATTTCCAATTTTTTTTTGACAGATTTTAAATCCTATAAAATATTATAATTCACCCATCATAGTCATTTAAAATTCCATTAGCATATTTTTTGAAAAATAATTACATAATTTTTTATTTGTTGATCTGAAAATAACATCAACAACATACATTTTTACTAAAAAATATCTGCGGTTGAAGTTTGATTAAATAATGTATGGTCTCCCATTAATATTGTAAAACAATTTTATAATATAAAAGAGATTAATATTTCATAACATTATATAGGTTCATGTTTAAAACCATACAGAGCTTCGTTAAGTTTAAAAATTGAATTTTAAAAGTGTGTGTCTTCAAAGCTATGAGGTTTTTCAAAAAAACGTCCTCCATTAAAAATATATTTAAAAAAATATTTATCATCCATCTATTATAACATAACAGTAATATAGGATTTATATTCTAGAAGGAATCTAATTGCATTTAACCTTACTATAAGATAAAACTTTTCATCATAATCTATTCATTATTCTTGATTATACCCTTTGGAAACTAATCTAGATTTATTTCTATTTATCACACCATGATCATATTGTTTTTTATAAATACCCATATTGTTCCAATTACAATACAGTTTATGGGTTTATCAAATAATTCAAATACTTTGTTTTATTTTGAACTATTTTAACTCTTCTTACATAGCCAAGAACCAAATATCATTAGATAAAGCATCTTCTACATATTTAGGTTCTAGTTGGGACAGAAAGGCACTGAATTATACTAGGTTTCTTATATTTCTTCTAGTTATAACTTCTTTATATGATATTCCTATAACTATTTCTAATGGATAGTATTTAATATTTCTAAGTAATCTATTAAATACACTTTATTTTTCTCTAGTATCAACCATTACTGGATTTGGTTTAAAGTAATCATGTTCCAAATCATAATCCCTATTGTTATTTTCAATGATAGATTTATGTCACATATTCTTGAGAGAATCACTTTCTTCTTTTGTTTGAATAATTTTTTGATCAAAAGGATCACTTTAATCAAACTGGACATGAGTTTATTCTTCATCAATCCTTGACCTTTTTTTAGAACTCTATAGGATTTGGAAGGATTACATTAACCTTGGAAGATTCCATCATTATACTTTGGATCAAATTTACCTAGATTATATTTAGTGTTGTTGATATAAACTTTTAATCCAAATAATTTTAAGTATCCTACCTCTATTTTTCTATTATTATAAAACTCGTAGAGTTTTTCTCTAAAACATGTCTTATTAGTACTTTTTTAATAATATAAGAGGAATTTTTAACAACCTTAACACACAAATGAGTGGGAATATTATATTCACATATCATAGTCCAATAAATTTCACAAAAATTCATATTCTTCCATTTAAAAATCCATTATATTGAGGTGTCATGGGGTATGGAATGTATGTTCAATTCCATTATTAGAGATATAAGAACTAAGTTCATGATTATCAAATTCACCTCCATGATCACTTTTCAAGGTCATAATTTTAGAATCATTTTGATTTTTCATAAGATTAAAAAATAAATAAAACAGAACAAGATTCACTCTTAATTATTTAAAATTAAACCCATGTAAATCTCAAAAAACTATCATGCTACACAATAAAAAAATGAATTTTTCAGCAAGATTTTCAGTTCTAATAGGTCAGAACAGGTCCATATGGATAAGATCAAGAGGTCAAGATGTAGAAACCTTACTAATTGGTTCAAAGGATAACTTGTGTTAGTTTCCCATATGACATGAATCACATAAATTTTTTGATAAATTTAAGATAAGGAAAGTTATAGATCATATTACTTCTAGATTTCTTTTTTAGAGAATAAACATATTAATTTCGAAGAATTTAATTCCAAATCTATGATTAATCAATTTTAGTATTAAAACAATTTACATATTTTCTATAAAAATATTTGAGATCTAGTGCATAGACATCAACCATTATAGGTACTTTAAATTTGAGATATTTATCATTAAAAATTGAACATGCATTGTTAGAAATATCAACTGAATAACCATCATCAAGAAGTTTAGAGATACTTATAAGGTTGTGTTTGAATCCTTCAACATAAATTACTTTCTTAAATATAATTGATTTTGTATTTACAATAAATCCAATACCAAACATATTTCCTTTTGAATTATCAGCAAATATGAGATAGCCTCCATAAATCATAGATTATGAATAAAAATTTGAGAAATATCCACTCATATGTCTTGAAAAACCACTATACAAAAACTATTTTTCATTGTTGTTCAAGTGGTTTGTTCCCAAAAATAACAAATCAAACAACAAAATTATTTATTATACAAACACTTTTGGGTCCTAAAGTGTTAGCTATAAGAGACTTAAAAATCCAATTTTTTTCAAAAACCTTAGAAACTTTTTTTGAGAAATATTTTTTTAAGAAAACAATTTTTAATTATATAGAATTTAATATTTTTCAAAATAAAAATATTATCAGAATCTCAATTTTATAAATATTGAAAATATGTAACTTTATAAAGGCTTCTGTGTTTAGATCTAGGTACAAAAGTAGTTTTTATAAAATTTAGGCTTTTCAACCTAACTTCCTATTCCAAAAAATTATTTCTTATATTGATTTTTTACAAGAAATTTTTCTAGATAATATTATCCTTTAGTAAATACATTTATAACATATTTAATGTTTTGAACTTCCTTTTGTAAATTTTTTATTTTTTTTTAAAGGTTGGGGCTGAAGCCTCAATTTATTATTAAGGAAAAGACCTCTTTAGACTCGGTAGAGGGTGACCTATTACATAGCCCGAAGTTCTAAGGCCAAGTGGCCTACATACAGGGCTAGAAAGCCCATTTTTTGGCCCAAAGGACCCCTTGGTGAACAGTATTGCTACAGTGCTTGCGCAGCTACAGTACCTGGTACAGTACCACCACCGCTACAGTACCCTGATACAGTCCCTCCACCGCTACAGTACCCTGCTACAGTACTCAGGAATTATCCCCTTCCCGGATTTGATCCTGGATGTTTTGGATGCCAAGCAGGAGCCTGAACCACTAGGGTATGAATTTACAGATTTTATCAATTGATTAATTAACTCTAATTTTTTTATTTATGTACTCCTATTCATTAAAAATATTAGTGTATAAATTTATTAAGGAATTATTATTTCTTTATAACAATTCATAATTTTTTCCAACATGGAAATATATTCATTTAATTATTTAAATTAGCGGTTTTTATTTTTTGATTCAATATTAATCTCAGAAGAGTAATAAGAATGTACCTTATCTGAATGTTTTATAAATAATATTATAGAATCTTGATTAAGATAATCATTTTATTATTCTTATTATGTGAAATCACTAGAATATTCAGAAGAAATCTAGTTTTCATTCATATCCTACTTATCTTTATTCTTATAAATAAAACCTTGAATTATTTCTTATATGACTTTTTATCATCCTTAAGATATGGTAAATTAGAATTGATTTGTCTTATCTTATTACACACATATTATATTAATTATTTATATTTTTTACCATTATTCCTATTCTTATTTAAAGATATTATGAAGCATATTATCTTATTATTGAATTTTTTGAACATTCCAAAAAAATTGTGAAAGATCTTCATTTGATCTGAAATTTATTTAGGATTCTTCTTCTTAAAATTTTTTATACATTTGTATTATTTTGTTCTTCTTATCATCCTTAAAAGTATAAACCTTCAAGGAATAATTTTCTTTCTTGATCATTTTATTCTCTCCATATTCAACTTCTATTTCAACTTTATATATCATAAGATTTATAATGAGATACTTATTTTAAATTTCTTGACTTCTATGTATTTTGTGATCATTGTTGATATTCCAATCAACTTAGGTGGTATAACTCCATGAACATTCAATTCTTATTTAGGCTCAGTGATATGTGTTCCTAGATTAGTATTATTATTGAAAATATCAGTGGGTTTTCCATATAGTTGATTAATACTTTCCCCTTCATCTTTTTTGAATGTGATAAAATTAAGCTTTGAAGTATCATATCTAAGAGCCTTTAAATTTTTAGTAACTTCATATTCAACTACTATTGTGGTCAAAATTTCATGAGCTAGTTAAAAATGAGAAACTATATTGAATTTATTTAATCCTAATCCATAGATTATAACATTCATAGCTTTTAGATTCAGATCATACTCTATTTTAGTTATATAATCCTTGTTTTAGGTTTTTTATTATGAAATTCCTAGGGATTTACTAATTTGAGATAAACTTTAAATATAGGATTATTCATATAGATATTAACGCAAGACTTTTTATAACCCTTTTTTTATAATTAACATAAAAATATCTAACCATTGATATACCTTCTCAGTTATCATACATTAAAGCCATTTGAAAATATATCTTTTGACATAAACAATAGATAGGTATAATCTCAAGGGTTATAATCCCAGATACTAATTTTTTTCCTAGAATATTTCTATCTAAAAACTTAGGAGAGGGTGAACTGAGTTCGTAATATTTCATCACAAAAAACCTCCCTCTCTAGGTATGATAGTTTAATGATTTTCCTTAATAAAAAATGGAGAAAAAATATAAAAAACTTAAATTAAGGAGATTGAACATAGTATATTTATACTAGTTTAGGGAATATAAATCCCTTAGTCCACTCCAACAACACTCTACTATATGAGTGCTATGATTTTTACAATAATAACCCTTTTGTCAGGAGATCCCAATAGAGTACATGCAGTTGTCACTTAATAAAAATATCTTTCAATTGGTCTCTCCCTTTAAAAGTCCTATCAATGGTCTCATCACACACTCCTACAATGAGTGTAAAAAAATAGAAATAATGAATTTTTAATCAACAATTGTAGTACATAGTTGCAAGAATCAACTAAAAGTAGTGGAATATTCATTCTAAGAAGAATAAATTCTTTAAGGTATAGCTTTCAATGATCTTTAGTGGAATTGATAAACTTGTAATGACAATATAATTTTTTATGTTTGATCTTTTATTTATATAGGAATTATGATTATTTGTATGTATATATATGTTTTTATCATTTTTATCATCCATCAATATCCATGTAGTGGAAAAATATTCATTTTATATCTCATTTTAAACATAGAAATGATATAATTGTAGCGGTTGATTGATCCATCCATTGAGAAGTTAATAATATAGTTTATTAAGGACATGTGTCCATTCCATACAAATATAGAAATTACTTCTTCTACAACAATGTTAAAAATATTATTGTTATTTATAAATTTCCCTTCATGGTAAAAAAATATATACTTCACTAATAAACCTTTCTTTAAATAGATAATCCATTGTATGATATTCTCTAAGAGAAATAAACTACTTGTCAAGAGATCAAGAAATTCTATATAATATCTAAATCATCATAATATTTTTAACTTATGGTACTTTTCATCATAAGATATCTTCCCAAGAGACAATGCAGATCTCTAAAATAAAATGAGTGTAAGATAAACTAACTTTAGAATTTAATAAGATAATTCATTAGTGTAATATAAAATATATTAATTTGATGTGACTCTTATCTTCCTAAACATCTTCTTAATTTTTTAAGATAATATTTTATGAGTATCCTTTTTATATGATAATGTATTTTATTATCTTTATTCTGTCTAAAATATCAAAATTGAGTATGTGGAAACTCAATCATTCTATCTATATGATAATGCATTGTGTAGTAAGATGAACTTTCAACATAGAGTTCTATGATTCTTAGTATATTGAAGATAAATACTGCATATATCATAGGATAAACACTTATAGAATCATTTTAAGTTAAATTATTTTGGTAAATATAATAAGAAAAACTAAAGATAAACTTGTTAAAATAAAAATAGGGATTTTGTGAATCATCAAAGCACATAAAAATAAATATATTTTGGAACAACATAAGTATTTCCAACATGTGTTCTAAATGGAATATTAAGGTTAAATAAGAGGTGTGAGAATTATAAGATTGAAATATGAGGCATGATATAAAATTATACCATAAAAGAATACATGGGAATTTGGAAACAACATAAAACATTATATTATAAAGATATGTCAAGGATATCCACTAGGATGTTATAACATTTTTTACATAGGATAAAATCTCATACACTGTATTTGGTATCTCATGAGATAAAAACATTAACCAATGAAATAGAGGGATATATAATTCTAGGCACACCCGTCACATTCATATCATGTACAATCATAAGTGTTCCACATATATCACACAACATAAGGATGTATTTCATAAACTTTAACCCCATAGTTAATGAGAGAGAGTTATATACATATAAATCCGTAATAAATTAAGGATAAGTATAACTAGTTTAATACCCTTTAGTGTAAATGTTTATGGTTATTCACCACATAAATATTTTTCATGGAAAATCATACGATAATCTTGGAAACATAATGGGTGTATATAAAGTTTTATTGAAGGGGTGAGTGAGATTTAAAAGGATATCTAATCACTTGGGAATAAATTGGTGATTAGTTTTTATGTGTGAAAACATATCCCAATATGATTAATTAGAAGTGAAAAGGTAATATTATAAATACGGATCTTGAATAAAGATAAGAATTAGAGGATCCATTACTTCGGCATAATAATGGAATATGTAATGTTTATAATGAGTGCGGAAAATTATCTCTCATTAGTAGAACACAAATTGGATAATATATGGATACTTTTAATGGCATGAAAATATAACCAATGGATATTAAAAATTATAAATACCAAGAAGGTTCTTGAAAGGAAATAGAGAGAGATAGAGAGAGAGAGAGATCCCCTACCTATAGAGGGTGCTTCTAAAATCATGGGAGCATCTTATTAAGATAATGGGGAACCGTAGGAGTAATATATAGAGGGATCATAAGAGTAAATTTATGCTCCAAGGATTTTGAGTGAAGATTAATGGGATGATGGGGGGTTTACATAGAAAAATATAAAATCATTGTTTATTAATTTCCAAACTTTGGTTTTAGACTCTATATGATGATGTAATCAAAAAAACAAACCAGCCCATAGTTTTTACCCATGGTTTCTACCAAAGAGATGTTATCTTCATTACTTTATATTTATTTCAACTAAAATAATAAAATTCTTCCCATTGTGGTTTGGAATAGTGTAAGGTTTATAAATAATTGATTTTAAAACCATAAAATACAATATTGGTTTTGGTATATTCATTAAGGGTTTAAAAAATAATCATATAACGTTAAAAACGCAATATTTTAAATGGGAAACATAATTTTGGTCATGGATACTCTTTATGGAATATATTAAATCACCTTTGGGTCATTAAGATTTTATAATACATATCGTATACTTATGTCATATTTTATTTTTACCCAAGAATTAGAATGTCTCAAAAAATAATGAAAATTCACAATTGGATAATTTCAGTATTCTAATTTAAAAAATTATATTTATTTAATAAAAATAATAATCTAAATATCATAATTTACTGTTTTAAATCAAAATATCCATGTATTTAAATATACTAGTTTTTTTTTAAAATATTGACTCCTAAAAAAATTGCATTTCACTTTGAAAAATTATATTATCATTTGTATTTAATAAATAATATATAATAATATTATTGTATTAAAATATAATTTATTTCAAATATTCATGAATTCATGAAAAGTGCGTCTTGATTGAAACTTTATATTTCCCAGAAATACAATTTTTTTTCATCATATCAAAAACTAATTTTTATCAACCTAGTTATTTAATCATTTAAAAATAATAATAATAATAAAATAATGATAATTATTTTAATTAAAATTGTATTAAAAATTCATACTATTAGGTTCTAGATACATATCCCCTTATTAAACCATCGAATTCCCTAAGTGTAATGTGTGTGATGGTGGAATATATTTTTGGTGGTTCGGTGAACATAGTTTTGACCAATTATCCTATAAAACATTTTTTTGAGATTTAGTTTTTATGTTTCATCTTAGTCTTGGTTGTGGTCAAATCACAATGATGTTATCTCCCCCTAAAACTCTGATAAATGGTCTTTCTAGTTAATTCCATCACTTCCTTTGTGTGTGTCAATTGGGCTTTATCATAACCCTTAATATATAATAATCATATGATAATTGTAAAACAAATATACTATCTAAGGTTATGATGCTTAATGGTTATTTGAATCCTATAAGATATAACCTATAATAGTCCAAAATAACCAATGAAGTGAATGTTTTTCTATAACTTCATTTATTAATAATGCATTTTTTCATTCAAAACGGAATTTCATTTATAAAATTTGAGGTCATTACACTCATCCCCCTTTGGATATTTCCCCCTTTAGATTTTCATTTTTTACACTAAAAAAGATGAGGATACTTTTATATCATTTCCTTTTCTAGTACCCATGTTTCTTCTTCATATCTGTGGTTCCTCTACAACACTTTGACTAGGTGAATTACCTTGTTTCATATAACTTTGTCTCTATGATCAAAGATCATCAACAGATGATCCTGGTATGAATGATAATTCTACAATGGTACCAGCTCTAGATTCAAAACATTTTAAGGGTATGGTATGTACTTCCTCAGAAGGATACATGGAACACATCATATAATTGAAATAGGTTGGGTGGGAGTTCTAGTCAATAGGCCACCAATCCGATGTGATAAAAGATCATAGAAGGGTTGATATATCATGGGATAATATTTCACTTAAAACCAAAACTCATCACATTCTTCCATGGATATATATAAAGGAATATGTTATATTTGACACCAAATTCCTTGTATCTTAGATGATTTTTTGCATGTATTTTCTATCAAATTTTTGAGGATTTAATTTGATGATGAATGGGTTGAACCTTCTCTTCTATCTCTTAGATAATATCAAGTCTCGTCAACTTCCTCTCATAAAATTCATCACAACATCTAAGAGTTCTATACCTCTTCCTAGGAAGATCCTCATAGGGATCCATTTAAATGATAGAATAAAAACTTTTGTTATATGATAACTCCACTTGGGGAAGGTGTTGATCCCAAAATCCTTATAAATCCATTTAATATGATAAAAAAATATCCACTAGACTTTGATTGTTCCATTCATACTATCCATTAATTTGAAGGTGATAAGAAGTATTGAATCTCAGTTCATTATCGAATGCTTTCTAAAGTCTTCTCCAAAATCTGATGGTAAGCCTCAGGTCTCAATCAGATAAAATAGGGAGTGTAACTCCATGAAATTTTACCACTTCCCCTTTGTATATAATGGTGTGTTGGTCAAGAGTGAAATCTTCTTTAATAGTAGTTAAATATGGTGACTTGGAAATGTGATAAACTACCACCTATATAGAGTTACTACCTTCAGGTGTCCTTTGGAGACCTATTATGAAATCCATGGTTTTGTTTTCCTATTTTCATACTATTATAGGAACATGGTAAGTTCATACCCTTGTACTTTTAGCATTCCACCTTGACTTGTTGGAATGCCAATATTCAAGGTTTAAAATCCAAAATCGTCCTCTTTATGTTATCCAAAAAGATATTTTTCATTAAATCTCTATATATATTAGTGCTTCCTCAATGAACAAAGAAGCATGACCTATGTACATAATCTAGGATTTTCATCTTAAATTTTGGTTTTTATGGGTAATATATCCAGGTTAAAAACCTTATAACTATATATTCATAAAAGATAAACTCTATAATATTTACTAAATTTTTATATAGATCCATATAATACTTTTGGGCCTCCCTTATCCTCTCAATAATCAGTGACTGAGAAGTTATTTTTTTAAGGTAGGATGAAGATAATTATAAGGCCCCAGCCTTAAACCTTACCTAATCTTGAGTTATTACAAGATTACACATTGAGGATCTTTTCAGGTTTAGAGTTTTAGAGAATTAGATCATGAAACTTGCATTACATTCCACATTTAAACAAAGTGGTTACATAAAAGATAGTATTCATTCTTCCCATCAATGGAAACATATTTAAAATAAAATATGGATTCTTTCTTGACACATCCTTGACACTATCATCACATCATGTAGCTTTCCCTTGACCTGTGAAAAACATTTCAAAAACTTGGTATGGGCATAAAAAGCTCAGTAAGGGTTATAAAAATATGGAAAGGAAACATGAGTTCATATATACATAAGAATGAAATCATACTTTACCCATAAAACATAGGCACTTTAACATACCTCATCAAATCATGAATAAATCATAAAAATCATAAGACATAAAAGGTACCTTGAGGCATTCATAACATTCTTACGTAGGGAGTAACCCTCTTGGTTACGTTTGGAATACCCACCACAGTATATTCCCTAAATCTCTTCAGAGAAACCTTAAACTTTCACTCCTTCGCATTACCCAATGCATTGGAGAGCTATATCGGGCTCACCCACCCTTAGCTTATCACGGAACCACCCATCTTCATAATAATGCCCAAGAACCTCAACATAATCGTATCACATAAAACATGCATAAAGGAAACATAACATTTCCACCTTTCAATCACAAGATATCAATACAACACACTGATATAAAAACATTATGAAAACCATTTTCAATACCAAAATAAAATAAAAGTAAAACATGGTATTTATTTTTCTTTTAAAAAGAAGGTATGGCTTGTAGAGGAAGCCGAAATTCAAATAATGGTCACGATGGCGGAGAAGTCGTTGTCGCCGCATACGTACGACAAAAACATTCCCTTTTGTCGTTTAATAAACACTTAGTATAAAAAAGATTCCTTCTGAATAAACGTAAAAGTCAAAGGGGTTTATACATCTTATAAAAGAAGGTTGTGTATAAAACAGAATATGCCTCAATGAAAGGAGATTAAGACGAAGTCCCTTACAAAGACGGTATCCTTGGTTTAAGGATAAATCAATTACATAATTATGTGTGACAACCGAATACACTAAATATAAGTGGATATTAAGTTTAAAATAATCAAATGTCATTCACACTTATTCAAAGGATGACATATTCAATAACTACATGTTGAACCCAAATAAATCGAAATTGGGTTAAGAAGTTCCCTTGACAGCCTAACGGCATCACATCAAAATGAGTTGATGAGAGATAAAAAAAGGGTATCTCATCACTTGGAAATAAAATTTACATCAATAAGGATATATGAACACATATCTCAATATATGTAATGCCCCGACCCCAGCTACCCAGAGTCGGTGCATTAATTACATAACATTGGCATGATCACAAGAAAGATCAAATCTCGAAAGACCGATTGGTTTAGTAGCCTTGGAAACACTAGATATATTCATAAGTTTTACATTACATTATAAAATGAAAAACTACTACAGCAACATAATGTCTCAATAGACCACACTATTATCCCCTCATAAAATCCCTGCAGGTCATTCATAATTTACTTCTTCACATCCTGGGAAAAATAAAACATAAAAAAAAAGGGGTGAGCTCAAATGCCCAGTAAGGATAACAATAAAGTGGAAACTTTCATAAATAAGAATAAACATTTAAGGCAATGTATAACTAAAACAAAAGCCTTTTAAATACGAACTTTCAACATGGTATGGCATAAATAAAATGAAATAATGCCATTTACTTATTCACATGGATATTCTACTAAATGAATAATCACATGCAAAAATCAATAACCACTTTCATAATGTTGGAATGCATAATGCCAGACTATCATAACCACATAGCCAAGGCCTCGTGCCAAGACTACAAATAAGATTTTGTCAAGGCCTTGTGCCAAGACACTAGTTTGTCTCATGAGACCTACCGATGCATCGAGGAGCTATAGCGGGCTCCACCCGTCACTTATTAAGTCCAATGCATTCCCATATGAAAAGGTTTAAACATAACATAAACATTCGTATTAAAACTAGAATACGAAATGTCAATACTTTCACAATAAACTATGAATGGTATAAAAATAGCACATCCACAGTCAAACATATCACAAAACCTTCAATACAATATAGAAGTTTTGTATCATAATAAATCAACTTCAAATAATCTTAAAATCCATCAAAGGATGTTGACATAGATGAAATCAAAATTATTTTTAAAGAAATATCTCCTTTTATTTTGAAATCATTTAAGATCCATATAAAATAAAACATTTTCTTTGAAAATATTCTTATAAGCTTGTAAGGAAAGCTTTGAAGATTTTATAACGGCGTAAAATAACCGCACCCGCCGTATAAGTTAAAAAAAACATTCTTACCTCAATTCTATCGAAAAGGTTAAAAAGGACCTTGTTTTGAAAACGACGGAAAGATTCCTTTATAAACCTCTTATAAAAAGTCAAAAAAGGGTATAAATGACTTTAACCCATATTCTTTTAAATAGTAAAAATGTTTTGAAATACATTTTTAAGAAACATGGATGTGGATGATAAAGAGATCCCAGTAGATTATTACATATAAACAACCTCGGATAATGAAGAGATTGTGAAATAACCCTTACCTTGTACTTTTCCTTGGTTGGGGTAGGTTAACCTCCTGTATAATGGTGAAATAATTGTTATTAAATTATACAAGAATCATATATATTAATATGATATCATATATGATCTTTTAACATTGATTTATTAATAATATCTTAGAATTATCATCGTTTCGGGTGTTAACTTACTCATTTTCTTTTATATGTTTTGTTACATAAGCCATGTTTGTTGTATCTTATTCATATCCAGAATGATATCAAGTCCTTAAACATCATTTTTAAATCATAAAATGATAATTATACTTGAATGGATACGATGGAGAATGAATCTCATCGCGTTCGTGGAGACGGTAGTCCGTACGTACGCACGAGCGACAATATCATTCTTTTGATATTAAAATAATATATAAATGAATGGTATATCATATATACAGAATCATTAACATGTTATATTTATTATTTACATGAGTTACACATCATTATTATACCCATCCAAATAATATTATATTGAATAACAATTACACCACGACGTGGAGACGGTAAGCCGTACGTACGCACGTATGGTGACATGTTATTCAAAGGGTGGATAGAATACTGAATATGGTTGTACCATACTTATAATAACATCACATTATATGTGAGATACTGGAGTTATTATTTTAGAATGGTAAGAACAAAGGAAGAAGAAGTGGAAGAAGAAATGAACTTAAAAAAGGGTGGTGAAATCATTACCTCTTCTTCGGGTTCTTCCTTTTGATTTGATCAAAAGGGCTCCTTAGGTTGGCTTTCTGATCAAACTAAGGCCTCTAGGTTGTAGTGAGGGATGTTGGGAGAGTATTTGGGCAGAGTTTGGCCGAACCAAAAGGCTTTGAAGGTGTGAATAAATGAGAAGGAGGAGTGCCCTTTTATAAGAGGGGTGAGGGGCACCTTTGGAAAAGCTAGAAATATTAATTTATAATAAATTCATATTCGGTTTCTAATGGCTCCAAAGTTGACAATTCAAAGTTTAAGGTGGGGATAGGTCGAAAACCACTCAACCAATAGAATTTAGACAGGTTTGGGTACTTATATTAACCTTATCTTTAAGTATTAACTCTAAGTTAATTAGTTTCACTTTTACAATGTCTCTTTGTATTTTTATATAATATGGTTAATAAACTTACTATATACATCCAAGCGACCCCCAAGTGGTCCATTAATGAGGAACCTATCATACTATAAGTCTCTTGGCCGAACCTTAGATTTTTAGGAATTTAATATCAATTAATAATATAATATTTGTTTTAAGAACTCTTTTATGTCAATTTTGACACTATTCAATAGTTGATTTTTGTGAAACTCATAACAGATTTATTACTTCGAACAAAGTCCATTAAATCAATCCTAATATATCATATTAGCCTAGAAAATTAGTTTAATTCATTAAAAGTTTCATATTATATTTATTTGGGTATTTATAATATCAATTATTTTAATTTTTCACTATTTTAGTAATTACTGCATCATCATTGTGTCATAAATAAAATAAATTATTTAATGTCTAAAAATTATAAATAAAATATCATTATGTAGGAAATCTTTTTAGCTTTCTAATTAATATTTATAATCTAAAATCCAACATATATAACCCTATGTAAAAATTGTTGTTCTAAAAGATATATGCTTGTGTCATTTTTGTATTCATTTTAACTAAATTAAAATAAAGTGTCATTATCACTTACAAGTGGATCCATGGGGTCCCAAAATAGACCCAAAGATTCCCATGGTCGACCATGTATCAACCAATAGGGTTAAGACACGTTTTAGGGTAATTTAGCATTATTATAATATTATTTTTTAACCCTTATTTACCGGATTTACCCTTAACCATGGTAAATAAAATATTTACCGCAGTAATTATTCAAAATGTCTAAAAATAAAAGTTACCCATTTACACAATTTGAACATCCTGATTCCAAATATGGAATCCATTTTCCTAAATTCAAAACACAGAAGTGGCAGAAATTAATTTAAAATTAATTCCCGTTGTCAAAACAAAAAGCGTGTTTTTAAGAGATAATAACTATCAAAAGATTGACACTTGTTTATGTTCGGTTTAATTGTAAAATTATGTCCAATTACCAACATTATATTAAAATGTAAAAATATATTATAAATATACTTTAAAACCACTAAAATTCATAATTTATCACTATTAATTATTTTTATTAAAAAAGTTGTTTTTAATTAAAATTTAGTAATTTTCACTATTCATCAAAATATGAAAGTTATCCGAAAAGTACCAAAATTTCACCTTAGGCTAAATTCGATATTCCGAGTCCAAAAATGAAGTCCATTTTCAAATATAAAATATATATAATTTCAAAAATTAGGTATTACTATTCACAACGGCTAGTTTAATTAGTTGTGGTGTGTGTTAGAACTCGAGGTTGCGTACAACACACGCTATCGCATTATTCAAAGGGAAACGTACCGTAGAAGCTTGGGGTGTTATATTCTCCCATCCTTCAAATAAATGCATCCTCGCAATTTCTAGGGTATTACTGCATAAAAAGACTCGGGTGGTTCTTCATCATAAGTTCCTCGGGTTCCCACGTTGCCTCTTCCATCTTATGATTCCTCCACAAAACTTTTACCAGACGCGTCGTCCGGTTTCTCAGCACTTGTTCTCTCGTATCAAGAATCTTGATGGGCTCTTCGCAATAAGACAGATCGGGTTCCAGTTCTAAATCTTCATAGGTGAGTACATGCGTTGGGTCAGGCATGTATTTCCTCAACAGATATACGTGGAATGCATCGTGAACTTTGGAGAGACTTGGCGGCATTGCCAATCGGTAAGCTACAGCCCCAATTCGTTCTAGAATTTCGAAAGGTCCGATGTACCTGGGACTCAATTTACCTTTCTTACCAAAACGTATGACTCCCTTCCACGGAGATACCTTCAGGAAAACATGATCACCGACTTGAAATTCCAAATCCTTCCTTCGATTATCGGCATAGCTCTTCTGCCTACTTTGAGCTGCTTTAATGTGATTTTGGATTACCTTCACCTTTTCCACCGTTTCCTCCACCAGTTCTGGGCCTACAAGTTTTCTTTCACCAACGTCATCCCAACAGGTTGGTGTACGACATCTCTTTCCGTATAACGCTTCATATGGTGCCATCTGAATACTCGAATGGAAGCTATTGTTATAGGAAAATTCTACTAGTGGTAAATATTGATCCCACATACCCTGAAAATCAAGTGAGCAAGATCTCAACATGTCTTCTAAGGTCTGAATAGTCCGTTCTGATTGTCCGTCTGTCTGAGGGTGGTAAGAAGTGCTCAAATGAAGTTCAGTATCCAGGGATTTCTGAAGACTTTTCCAAAATCTTGAAGTAAAACGGGGATCACGATCAGAAACAATCGATAGGGGTACTCCATGAAGTCTCACAACTTCATTAATGTATAGTCTTGCTAGACGTTCCAGGGGTAGATCTTCTCTTATAGCAAGAAAATGTGCTGACTTGGTAAGACGATCCACAATAACCCATATTGCATCGTTCCTTCTAGGAGTCTTTGGTAGCCCCATGACAAAGTCCATTGTAATATTGTCCCATTTCCACTCCGGTATGGGAAGAGGTTGCATGACTCCTCCAGGCTGTTGCCTTCCAGCTTTCACTTGTTGACAAACCATACATCTTGACACAAAATCAGCAATCTCCCTCTTCATGTTGTCCCACCAAAAATGTTCCTTCAAATCTCTATACATTTTGGTGCTCCCAGGGAGTATAGAGAAATTGTAACTATGAGCATCATCCAGCAATTCCCTTTTTAGATCAGGTATATTGGGAACACAAAGTCTCTTCCCGAATTTCAAAATTCCACCTTCATACGCAAAGTCTCTCAATCTCCCATCATTCACAGCTTTAATCTTCTTTTGGAATTCTTCATCATCAGTCTGAGAACTCTTAATCCTTTCTAGTAAAGATGGTTTGGCAACCATTTGAAAAAGCATTGATGTTTCACCTTCCCTGGTTATTCCCATGTCCATCTTCACTAGCTCCATGAAAATTGGATCCCTTTCAATTCTCATATTGTTCAAAACTCCATGGTATTTTCTACTCAAAGCATCTGCCACCTTGTTTTCCTTCCCTGGGTGGTAGTGTATCGTACAATCATAATCCTTGAGTAATTCAAGCCATCTCCTTTGCCTCATGTTGAGTTCTTTTTGTGAGAAAATATACTTCAAACTCTTGTGATCAGTATAAATCTCACATTTTTCACCATAGAGGTAGTGCCTCCATATTTTCAAAGCAAAGATCACTGCTGCTAACTCGAGATCATGAGTAGGATAGTTTTGTTCATGAATTTTCAACTGTCGTGATGCATAGGCAATAACTCTATCATTCTGCATAAGGACACAGCCAAGTCCTTTCTTTGATGCATCACTATAAATAACGAACCCATCATTCCCCGATGGTAGAGTCAATATAGGAGCATTGACTAATCTTCTCTTCAGTTCTTCGAAACATTCTTCACACTCTTTTGTCCAAACAAATTTAACCCCTTTACGAGTGAGCTTCGTTAATGGGTTAGCCAATCGGGCAAAATTCTGGACGAAACGTCGATAATAACCTGCCAAGCCAATAAAACTACGTACCTCAGTTATACTCATAGGTGCTGGCCATTCTTGGATTGCCTTGGTCTTAGAAGGATCAACAGAGATTCCATCTTTAGAGACAATATGGCCAAGAAAAGAAATCTCCTGAAGCCAGAATTCACACTTGCTAAACTTCCCATATAATTCATGCCTCCTCAGAGTCTTCAAGATAATGCGCAAGTGATTTTCATGATCTTCGTAGGTTTTAGAGTATACCAGAATATCATCAATAAATACCACAACAAATTCATCGAGATACTCCTTGAAAACTCTATTCATCAGATCCATGAATACAGAGGGTGCATTAGTCAATCCAAACGGCATTACAGTAAACTCGTAATGCCCGTACCTGGTTCGAAATGCTGTTTTCGGAATGTCTTCCTTCTTCACACACAACTGATGGTATCCAGATCGAAGGTCAATCTTTGAAAAGTATTGAGCTCCATGCAGTTGGTCAAATAAATCATCAATACGAGGTAGGGGATACTTGTTCTTTATCGTTATAGCATTGATCTCCCTGTAGTCGATACATAACCTCATAGATCCATCTTTCTTTTTAACAAAAAGAACAGGGGCTCCCCATGGAGAAACACTAGGGCGAATAAATCCCTTATTACTCAATTCCTCTAGTTGTTTCTTTAGTTCGACTAACTCTACAGTGGTCATTCTATAAGGGGTCTTCGATATAGGCCTTGATCCAGGAATCAAATCAATAGAAAACTCAACTTCTCGTTCTGGAGGATGTCCAGGTAAATCTTCCGGAAATACATCTACAAATTCTTTCACAACAGGTACATCCTCTATTTGAACATTCCTTTCCTCACCGACAGTTATTTCATTCTCTTCCTCCCCAATAATTGAATTAAGTTGAACTACTGGGGGTGGATCTAAATAAGAATTAGGTGGTGACGATTCTGCTCTAAAAATAAGGTGCTCCTTATCATTATCATCAAGAATCGTAACCTCTTTCTTCTTACAATAAATCTTCGCATCATAGTCCGAAAGCCAGTCCATACCGAGGATTATATCAAACTCAATCATAGGTATGACGATGAAATCAGCAGATAAAGAAAATTTATGTGCTCTAATGGGGACTGATTCACAAAACTTTGTTGCAACGATACTTCCCTTAGGAGTTTTAACTGACAACTCCCTTATTAAATCAAATTGGAAATATCTAATTTTCTTAGAAAACTGGGAAGATATGAAATAATGCGATGATCCAGAATAAAATAATGCATTTTCTAAACTTGAGGAAACCATTAAATTACCTGTCACCACGTCTTTCGGAGCTTCTACCTCAGCAGTAGTGATAGCATAAGCCTGGCCTTGATCCCTTGGCCTTTTCTGAGGTAAGTTCTCCTGACGCTTAGGACATGCATTTTCATAATGCCCCATCTCCCTGCAATTGTAGCACTGAACGTTGGTAGCTTCCTTCTTCCCCTTGCAATCATGAGCTTGGTGGCCTTTTTCACCACACTTGTAACAGACTCCCATTCCCTTCAAGCAAGTACCAGGATGTTTCTTCCCGCATTTACCACAAGATGGATATTCAACCTTTCCCTTCTTCCCCTTATTTCCATTCCCAGATTGATCAGTAGGTCTCTTCTTCTCTTTCTTTGCTTTAAAGTCATAAGACTTAGAGAATTCCTTTTCGGTCTTGATAGCACATGAGACAATGTCTTCGTACGATGAAAAGGATTGTGAGACTAATGCTCGACGGAGAAATGGTTTTAACCCATCAAAGATACGATAAATCTTACTTCTTGGGTTGCGAATATAATCACCAGCGTACCTCGCTAACCTTGTAAAGTTAGCCTCATACTTTGTGACATTCTCATCCTCCTTTTGTCTCAGACTCAGAAATTGTCTTTCCATATCTGCTCGAT
The DNA here is from genome assembly GCA_963277665.1 of Viscum album. Classification (NCBI taxonomy): domain Eukaryota; kingdom Viridiplantae; phylum Streptophyta; class Magnoliopsida; order Santalales; family Viscaceae; genus Viscum; species Viscum album. The sequence continues at coordinate 1,797,269,505 of OY728137.1, forward strand.
GGTCGCGAGGAAAGTATTTTTCTAAAAATAGATCTTTGAACTCCCTCCATTCCATGTTTGATACTTCATCATCTTCCTTCATGTTTTTAATCAATGACCACCATTGATCAGCATCTCCAGTGAGGCGGTAAACTGCCATGGTAACTTTTTCCCTTTCACTACTCCCCAAAGCCTGAAATATTTTCTCTAGGGAAAATATCCATTGCTCAGCTACTAAGGGATTTGTACTCCCATTGAACGTTGGTGGTTGTTGTCTCATGAATCGATCTAACATTGATCCTCCACGCTGCGGATCAGGGTGCTCCATACGGGTAAGGTTATTATTCATAACCTGAGTAAGTTGTCCCAGTATGGTGATTAGCTGATCAGCACCAGTTGCATCACCAGCCCCACTATAATTATCTTGAGCAGGAGGGAAATCCCTACATGGAGTGCGTGCATTGATACGGTTTCCATTTCTTCCACTAGGCGCCATTTCTAAACAATGGCATAAACTAGATCAGTTTATGAATCAAAATACATAATCCCATACTTATAAAACACTTAACATAAATTGAACTATTTATGGATATAATCCATAATCATAAAAATGTTTTCTTTGAGGAAGTATATACTCATAATCCCTTCGAAATTATTTGTAAAGAAAATGAGAGTTATCCTAAGCATATCCCCTGGGAGTGTCGTAACCAAGAGTGCAGCAAGGCCCGTTGTCGTGCACCAGTTCCCGTTCGAGTCTAGCTCAAAGCGGTGTTTTCGGGTTTTACCCCTAGGTACATCTGTGCCAGAGCCGCCTCTACCTGCTCATATCCAGACAGGGATGTATTGCTTGGAAAACTCACAAAATCTCTACAATACCAAAATTCTAGGAAGTTCTTCTATACTAATCCTCAAAGTTCATCTTAGGTCTACGTGCTCTAATCAGAGTTTATCTAAATCTAGCTTCCAAGGTTTGTACTAAACTTCCTCTGATACCAACTGTAACGCCCCGACCCCAGCTACCCAAAGTCGGTGCATCAATTACATAACATTGGCATGATCACAAGAAAGATCAAATCTCGAAAGACCGATTGGTTTAGTAGCCTTGGAAACACTAGATATATTCATAAGTTTTACATTACATTATAAAATGAAAAACTACTACAGCAACATAATGTCTCAATAGACCACACTATTATCCCCTCATAAAATCCCTGCAGGTCATTCATAATTTACTTCTTCACATCCTGGGAAAAATAAAACATAAAAAAAAGGGGTGAGCTCAAATGCCCAGTAAGGATAACAATAAAGTGGAAACTTTCATAAATAAGAATAAACATTTAAGGCAATGTATAACTAAAACAAAAGCCTTTTAAATACGAACTTTCAACATGGTATGGCATAAATAAAATGAAATAATGCCATTTACTTATTCACATGGATATTCTACTAAATGAATAATCACATGCAAAAATCAATAACCACTTTCATAATGTTGGAATGCATAATTCCAGACTATCATAACCACATAGCCAAGGCCTCGTGCCAAGACTACAAATAAGATTTTGTCAAGGCCTTGTGCCAAGACACTAGTTTGCCTCATGAGACCTACCGATGCATCGAGGAGCTATAGCGGGCTCCACCCGTCACTTATTAAGTCCAATGCATTCCCATATGAAAAGGTTTAAACATAACATAAACATTCGTATTAAAACTAGCATACGAAATGTCAATACTTTCACAATAAACTATGAATCGTATAAAAATAGCACATCCACAGTCAAACATATCACAAAACCTTCAATACAATATAGAAGTTTTGTATCATAATAAATCAACTTCAAATAATCTTAAAATCCATCAAAGGATGTTGACATAGATGAAATCAAAATTCTTTTTAAAGAAATATCTCCTTTTATTTTGAAATCATTTAAGATCCATATAAAATAAAACATTTTCTTTGAAAATATTCTTATAAGCTTGTAAGGAAAGCTTTGAAGATTTTATAACGGCGTAAAATAACCGCACCCGCCGTATAAGTTAAAAAAAACATTCTTACCTCAATTCTGTCGAAAAGGTTAAAAAGGACCTTGTTTCGAAAACGACGGGAAGATTCCTTTATAAACCTCTTATAAAAAGTCAAAAAAGGTTATAAATGACTTTAACCCATATTCTTGTAAATAGTAAAAATGTTTTGAAATACATTTTTAAGAAACATGGATGTGGATGATAAAGAGATCCCAGTAGATTATTACATATAAACAACCTCGGATAATGAAGAGATTGTGAAATAACCCTTACCTTGTACTTTTCCTTGGTTGGGGTAGGTTAACCTCCTGTATAATGGTGAAATAATTGTTATTAAATTATACAAGAATCATATATATTAATATGATATCATATATGATCTTTTAACATTGATTTGTTAATAATATCTTAGAATTATCATCGTTTCGGGTGTTAACTTACTCATTTTCTTTTATATGTTTTGTTACATAAGCCATGTTTGTTGTATCTTATTCATATCCAGAATGATATCAAGTCCTTAAACATCATTTTTAAATCATAAAATGATAATTATACTTGAATGGATACGATGGAGAATGAATCTCATCGCGTTCGTGGAGACGGTAGTCCGTACGTACGCACGAGCGACAATATCATTCTTTTGATATTAAAATAATATATAAATGAATGGTATATCATATATACAGAATCATTAACATGTTATATTTATTATTTACATGAGTTACACATCATTATTATACCCATCCAAATAATATTATATTGAATAACAATTACACCACGACGTGGAGACGGTAAGCCGTACGTACGCACGTATGGTGACATGTTATTCAAAGGGTGGATAGAATACTGAATATGGTTGTACCATACTTATAATAACATCACAGTATATTTGAGATACTGGAGTTATTATTTTAGAATGGTAAGAACAAAGGAAGAAGAAGTGGAAGAAGAAATGAACTTAGAAAAGGGTGGTGAAATCATTACCTCTTCTTCGGGTTCTTCCTTTTGATTTGATCAAAAGGGCTCCTTAGGTTGGCTTTCTGATCAAACTAAGGCCTCTAGGTTGTAGTGAGGGATGTTGGGAGAGTATTTGGGCAGAGTTTGGCCGAACCAAAAGGCTTTGAAGGTGTGAAGAAATGAGAAGGAGGAGTGCCCTTTTATAAGAGGGGTGAGGGGCACCTTTGGAAAAGCTAGAAATATTAATTTATAATAAATTCATATTCGGTTTCTAATGGCTCCAAAGTTTACTATTCAAAGGTTAAGGTGGGGATAGGTCGAAAACCACTCAACCAATATAATTTAGACAGGTTTGGGTACTTATATTAACCTTATCTTTAAGTATTAACTCTAAGTTAATTAGTTTCACTTTTACAATGTCTCTTTGTATTTTTATATAATATGGTTAATAAACTTACTATATACATCCAAGCGACCCCCAAGTGGTCCATTAATGATGAACCTATCATAATATAAGTCTCTTGGCCTAACCTTAGATTTTTAGGAATTTAATATTAATTAATAATATAATATTTGTTTTAAGAACTCTTTTATGTCAATTTTGACACTATTCAATAGTTGATTTTTGTGAAACTCATAACAGATTGATTACTTCGAAAAAAGTCCATTAAATCAATACTAATATATCATATTATCCTAGAAAATTAGTTTAATTCATTAAAAGTTTCATATTATATTTATTTGGGTATTTATAATATCAATTATTTTAATTTTTCACTATTTTAGTAATTACTGCATCATCATTGTGTCATAAATAAAATAAATTATTTAATGTCTAAAAATTATAAATAAAATATCATTATGTAGGAAATCTTTTTAGCTTTCTAATGAATATTGATAATCTAAAATCCAACATATATAACCCTATGTAAAAATTGTTGTTCTAAAAGATATATGCTTGTGTCATTTTTGTATTCATTTTAACTAAATTAAAATAACGTGTCATTATCACTTACAAGTGGATCCATGGGGTCCCAAAATAGACCCAAAGATGCCCATGGTCGACCATGTATCGACCAATAGGGTTAAGACACGTTTTAGGGTAATTTAGTATTATTATAATATTATTTTTTAACCCTTATTTACCGGATTTACCCTTAACCATGGTAAATAAAATATTTACCGCAGTAATTATTCAAAATGTCTAAAAATAAAAGTTACCCATTTACACAATTTGAACATCCTGATTCCAAATATGGAATCCATTTTCCTAAATTCAAAACACAGAAGTGGCAGAAATTAATTTAAAATTAATTCCCGCTGTCAAAACAAAAAGCGTGTTTTTAAGAGATAATAACTATCAAAAGATTGACACTTGTTTATGTTCGGTTTAATTGTAAAATTATGTCCAATGACCAACATTATATTAAAATGTAAAAATATATTCTAAATATACTTTAAAACCACTAAAATTCATAATTTATCACTATTAATTATTTTTATTAAAAAAGTTGTTTTTAATTAAAATTTAGTAATTTTCACTATTCATCAAAATATGAAAGTTATCCGAAAAGTACCAAAATTTCACCTTAGGCTAAATTCGATATTCCGAGTCCAAAAATGAAGTCCATTTTCAAATATAAAATATATATAATTTCAAAAATTAGGTATTACTATTCACAACGGCTAGTTTAATTAGTTGTGGTGTGTGTTAGAACTCGAGGTTGCGTACAACACACGCTATCGCATTATTCAAAGGGAAACGTACCGTAGAAGCTTGGGGTGTTATAATATAACAATATGTAAATTAAAATACCCAACAAAAGAAGTCCTTTAAAAAGAGGAGGGTGAAAGGTTCCCTTACCGACATGGGTATCTTTCGAAACATACACCTCGTGAAAGAAGGACAATACAAAATTGATGTAAATACTCATAAAAGAAAGTATATTAAATAATGAGTAAAATAATGGGCATTACATACACCACTCAAAGTAAATTATGGAAAATTTAGCATAAATCTCACGGGAATAAAAGTGAGATGAAAAATCCCTTACGAAAACTCGGCAGCCTAACGACACCACATAAAACTTACAAAAATAGATTGATGAGATCAAATAGGGTATCTCATCATATTAACTTAACATTTATAGAAATATGAATATAAAATAACATCCCCTAACATAACAAATAGGAGCTTAAAAGAAGTGACATAAAGGATAGTACTTAAAAAGAAAGAGAGAGGTTAGATCTCTTACGAAAATTCGGCAGCCTAACGGCGCCACTCAAAACTTCCAAAATGGATTGATGAGAGAGAATAGGGTCTCTCATCATATGAACATAAAAATTATAGTAAGGGTAATATAAAATAACACTCCAATAACAAGAAATATGAGCTTCAAAAGGAATGACATAAAAGAGTGTACTTAAAAAGAAAGAGAGGAGTAGGATCCCTTACCTCAAGTCCAACTTGTCTTGTTCGTTTCTTTATATTCCTGAATAATAAACTTTGGTCAATTAATAATTGCCTAAGTACATACTTTATAGATTATTATTCAGCTAATATCACATATTATAATGTTATAAAAATTGTTTAATAATGTTAGTTCATATCAGACGTTTTTTGCCGATGTTTGGTAAATGAGTCAAAAATGAACTTGTTTGAAAAAAGATTGCCCATGTAGTTATATGTAAATAATTTCCAGAATATTATTAATGATTAAAATATCATATATATCCAGTAAATATTCATTTTATACTATTCCATATCATTTTGAGATAAAAAACGAAAAGCATCGTTCATGGAGACGGTAGGTCGTACGTACGCATGAACGCTACTTTCATTTTTTGTCATATTAATGGAATTAAAACAAAATGAGAGAGATATATATATATTATAATTCCAGAATGATATACATAATTTAGATGTAATATATTACATGTATATCCATTATATATATGTACTTATAATATTACAAAACATTTTGAGATAAGTAATGAAATGTACCATTCATGGAGACGGTAAGCCGTACGTAAGCATGAACGCTACTTCCATTTCTATTTCATATTTAATGGAATTAAAACATAATGATACATAATAGTATTTTAATTACAGTATGGTATCATATATAATATCATTAAATATATCTTTTATACGTACCACAAATGGTACTAACGAATCAAATCACTTTGAGGGGGCGGTAGTCCGCACTTCCTTAAATGAAGATATCGCGTTTACCCATAATGGAAACCATAAAGGTACGCCATAAATGAAAAATACAGAAGCTTAATTAAAACATAAACATATTATATATCATATATAAATATAGTGTCATCTTAATGGCCACCTTTGAAGGTGTTAGAAGAATGTTGAACAATCATCGTTTCGGGAGACAGAAATTCGCCATCCACGGAAACAATATGTTCTTTAACCATTAGATGTAGGTGTGTGTAAGTGTAGCTAGAATACATATTATAACAACATCATAGTATATTTAAGATACTGGATTTGTTACAAAATAAATGAATAAAAAGAGTTTATGGGGTTGGAGAAGCAAAATAAAACAAAAGGACACAAGTGAAGACATTATCTTAAAATCGGGTAACTCCCTTTGGTTTGAGCTCAAAGGCTTCCTTGGGAAGACTTCTGCCAAAATTGAGGCTACAAGGAGTAAGAGAGGTAAGTGGAGAGAAACAATGGGCAGGGTTTGGCCGAGACAAAGGCTTTGGGAGTGTGGGTAAGGAGGTAGAGGTGGGGGCCTTTTATAAGAGGAGAGGAGGGGCACTCTTGTAAAGTTACAAAATGTTACTTTATTTTCAAAAGAGTTTCAGATTTTAAAGGTCCCACATTGATGTATTTCGAGTATAAGGTGATAAGGGTTCTAAATACACTCATACAATAGGTTTTGGACATGTTTAGGTCTTATATATTACATTATCTTTCCATTTTATTTAAATCGTTAAATAATGAGGTCATCGCTGCATCATCATGATGTCATAAATAATATAATTTATTTAATGTCTAAAAATTATAAAAAAATACTATGATGTATGAAATCGTTTTAGCTTTCTAATTACTATTTATGGTCAAACATATGACTTGTATAGCCCCATGTAAAAATTGTTTTAGTAAAACATCTCATGTTTGTGTAATTTTTACTTTAACATTAAATAAAAAGATATTTATGTCATTTTCCAACCAAAGTGGCTCCATGGGGTCCCCAAGTTGACCCATGGATTTTATTGGTCGGCCATGACACATAAAATGAGGTTAGGACATGTTTCTAGGTCATTTCATTTTATTAAAACATTATTCTTACCATAAACTACACTAATTACCTCTACTCGCGAATAAAAACTTAATAAGTTACTATTCACCAAAAAAAATTATTTTTATCCCATTGAACCACATTTTACATCTTAATGACAACCATGTATGTTGGTTTTTTTAAATTCAAAACACAAATTTGGCAAAATTTCATTTAAACGGAAAAATCAGTTTTTATAAGGACCACTTAGTGGTTTCACTATTCATCAAAAATTGAAGTTTTTCAGAAAAATCTAAAAAATTCACCCTAAGCTATATATGATATTCAGAATTCAAAAATGAAGTCTATTTTACAAAATTCGAAACATATAAGTCATATTAATTAATTTAATAATTAATTCCCGCTGTCAGAGCAAATAGCGTGTTTTTATGAAACAATGAGTATCAAAAGATTGACATTAGTTTAAGTCTGATTTCATAGTGAAATTAATTACAACAACCACAATTGGATTTAATGGTAAAAATATATTCTAATTTAACTTTATAACCAATTCAAAAGATAATCTAATCATAAAAATAAATTAGATTAAAAAGAGGTTTTGAATTAAAATACAACATTTTACACTATTCATTAAAAAAATGAACTTTATCGGAAAGATACCAAAAATTTACACAAAGTAAATTTTGATGTCCCGATTCTTAAGAAGAGTTTTATTTGGTCCAATAGAATGTATAAGAGTGAACAAAACTATATTTAATGACGGTTCGCCATCAAAAGGCGATAAGTGGACCTTTAGTGATAACTAGGGCATATACGCCTAAAATTGAATTCTTTCCGTATTTTAATCATTTATCTTTTATTGGATAAATGTAAAAACATTTAAAAACATATATAATCATATTTTAGTTATTTATATCCATTCCCGCCAATACAACGGCTACATGTTAACTACCATTTAAAATAATATTATTTTATTATTAGAGTGCAACGTAAGATTCCCAAGAAACTCGTTGTTGCGTGTTGGGTACGCCATCGAGCATAGCGTCACCTTTAAAGTCATATTAATATTTTATTCACAAATATGGATAAATATGAAAATGTCATATTCTTTATTTACATGGGGTGTTAAATCCTTCCCCCCTTTTGTGAATTGCGTCCTCACAATTTTTAAAATTGAGCTTGGAAACATCCTTGAAAGTCCCACATCGGAACAAGAGTCGATAAAACAATCACTTTAAAATAAAGGAAGATACGTATAGAGGTCACCCGAGTCAACCCATACTAGGATTCCATGTAGAAAAACATGGACATGGAAGAAAAAGCAAAGGGTCATGTTCTCGAGGGAGAGTGATAGTAAACATGTCTAGAAGAAAGTTAACCATAAGAAAATCACAAACTTGTGATGGGTTAAATGGTATTCGATTCCCCAGTAGGAAACGTTAATAGACAACATTTTTTCTTTAAGTTAATTTTTATTGAGGAATTTATTCATAAGGAAACATAATCACTTATCATGTTGACTTTCAACTTTTACTAGATTTCTTAATCAAAATCATATTTTTTTCCAAAAGACGAGTAATTAAGGAGACTTGTTCGCATTAAGAGTACTATAATCAACTTCTAGAGAATCACCTAATCCACCAAATAGAACTATATACTTCCCATATCTTTAGACCTTAACCAAAACCAAAACCAAAAAGGTTAGTATAAGGTCAGATAATCCAGAAAAGGATAACCCTTTAAAAAGAAAATCTATGCTTAATCTCCAAAATTTGTCCAACAAAACCCAAAGTTCAACGAGGACCATCCGATAAACAATTTGTCCATAAAATTCTTCAAAGTAAAACAATCTAAGATTAAAACCAAAATATTTGAAAGATTTAGTCACATAGTCTTCTAAGATAAATCGTAACATTTATCTCCAAACAACATCAGTTGCTCCTAAAGTCTCGTATTGAAAAGTACTTAACCTAATCACATATCCTCCATGATAGGTTAATAATTTTCATAAATAACCCAAAATAAAATTACTATTAATTCATGAAATCATATAACTAAAAAGAATCAGTCAAACTAACCAGGGACTTCACGTAGTCCTGTGGTAGGTGATAAATACTGGTCGTACTTTGGTTGTGGGTTTGATTCCCGCAGCTTTGTCTGACGTGACGGGTAGTCACACAGTCTGCGTGTTGTCCTTTTTCCAAAACTATATAATTATCAAATCATCCCCAAAAAGAGATAAAATCATCAAAAATAACCATAACATAATTTAACCTCAATTTTATCTCATGCCTTTCACTTCCATCATAACATATAGTAACCCATAATTACCTCAAAAGTAAGGATCATATAAACTCTAATGGTTACCTTTATAATTATTACCTGAACTTCCACATAGATTGGTCTTCTCGTACATGATGCATTGAAGATCATACCAAGGTTCAAGTGGTTGATTATGACTCCTTGATAGTTTGTTTAGAACAACCACAAGTTTCCTCATTGAATCCCCCATTTTATCTAGTATCTTAATCATAGAACCACCACAGTTTCCTTCAAACATGTTGTCTCTTTGGTGCCTGCTAGATCCATCCATTCACTAAAAACAGAAATGTCAGTGTGAGTATATCAACAAAACCATCATGTACTAATGAGGAAGGTAAACACTAAGATACACTTACTCATTCACTTTATCTAAAACTAGGACTCTTTCTGAAATCCTAACCATTATGGTAATGCCACTTATACTTAAAGAATACCCTAACCTCTAAAGTTATCTAAACCGACCTTTGATACCAACTATAAGGTCCCAGCCTTAAACCTTACTTAATCTCGAGTTATTACAAGATTACACATTGAGGATCTTTTCAGGTTTAGAGTTTTAGAGAATTAGATCATGAAACTTGCATTACATTCCACATTTAAACAAAGTGGTTACATAAAATACAGTATTCATTCTTCCCATCAACGGAAACATATTTAAAATAAAACATGGATTCTTTATTGACACATCCTTGACACTATCATCGCATCATGTACCTTTCCCTTGACCTGTGAAAAACATTTCAAAAACTTGGGATGAGCATAAAAAGCTCAGTAAGGGTTATAAAAATATGGAAAGAAAAATGAGTTCATATATACATAAGAATGAAATCATACTTTACCCATAAAACATAGGCACTTTAACATACCTCATAAAATCATGAATAAATCATAAAAATCATAAGACATAAAAGGTAACTTGAGGCATTCATAACATTCTTACGTAGGGAGTAACCCTCTTGGTTACGTTTGGAATACCCACCACAGTATATTCCATAAATCTCTTCGGAGAAACCTTAAAGTTTCATTCCTTCGCGTTACCCAATGCATTGGAGAGCTATATCGGGCTCACCTGCCCTTAGTTTATCACAGAACCACCCGTCATCATAAAAATGCCTAAGAACCTCAATATAATCGTATCACATAAAACATGCATAAATGAAACATAACATTTCCACCTTTCAATCACAAGATATCAATACAACACATTGATATAAAAACATTATGAAAACCATTTTCAATACCAAAATAAAAGAAAAGTAAAACATGGTATTTATTTTTCTTTTAAAAAGAATGTATGGCTTGTAGAGGAAGCCGAAACTCAAATAATGGTCACGACGGCAGAGAAGTCGTTGTCACTGCATACGTACGACAAAAACATTCCCTTTTGTCGTTCAATAAACACTTCATATAAAAAAGATTCCTTTTGAATAAATGTAAAGGTCAAAGGGGTTTATACACCGTATAAAAGAAGGTTGTGTATAAAAAAGAATATGCCTCAATGAAAGGAGATTGAGATGAAGTCCCTTACAAAGACGGTATCCTTGGTTTAAGGATAAATCAATTACATAATTATGTGTGACAAATGAATACACCAAATATAAGTGGATATTAAGTGTAAAATAATCAAATTTCATTCACACATATTCAAAGGATGACATATTCAATAACTACATGTTGAACCCAAAGAAATCGAAATTGGGTTAAGAAGTTCCCTTGACAGCCTAACGGCATCACATCAAAATGAGTTGATGAGAGATAAAAAAAAGGGTATCTCATCATGTTGACATAAAATTTACATCAATAATTATATATGAGAACATATCCCAACATTAAAATATGTAAATTAAAAGACCCAACAAAAGAAGTCCTTTAAAAAGAGGAGGGTGAAAGGTTCCCTTACCGACATGGGTATCTTTCGAAACATACACCTCGTGAAAGAAGGACAATACAATATTGATGTAAATACTCATAAAAGAAATTATATTACAAAATGAGTAAAATAATGGGAATTACATACACCACTCAAAGGAAATTATGGAAAATTTAGCATAAATCTCACGGGAATAAAAGTGAGATGAAAAATCCCTTACGAAAACTCGGCAGCCTAACGACGCCACATAAAACTTACAAAAATGGATTGATGAGATCAAATAGGTTATCTCATCATATTAACTTAACGTTTATAGAAAGAGGAATATAAAATAACATCCCCCAACATAACAAATAGGAGCTTAAAAGAAGTGACATAAAGGAGAGTACTTAAAAAGAAAGACAGAGGTTAGATCTCTTATGAAAATTTGGCAGCCTAACGGCGCCACTCAAAAATTCCAAAATGGATTGATGAGAGAGAATAGGGTATCTCATCAAATGAAAATAAAAATTATAGTAATGGTAATATAAAAAAACACCCCAATAACAAGAAATATGAGCTTTAAAAGGAATGACATAAAAGAATGTACTTAAAAAGAAAGAGAGGAGTAGGATCCCTTTCCTCAAGTCCAACTTGTCTTGTTCGTTTCTTTATATTCCTGAATAATCAACTTTGGTCAATTAATAATTGCCTAAGTACCTCCTGTAGAGATTATTATTCAGTTCATATCACATATTATAATGTTATAAATTTTTTTTAATAATGTTAGTTCATATCAGACGTTTTTGCCGATGTTTGGTACATGAGTCAAAAATGAACTTGTTTGAAAAAAGATTGCCCATGTAGTTATATGTAAATAATTTATAGAATAGTATTAATGATTAAAATATCATATATATCCAGTAAATATTCATTTTATATTATTCCATATCATTTGGAGATAAAAAACGAAAAGCATCGTTCATGGAGACGGTAGGTCGTACGTACGCATGAACGCTACTTTCATTTTTTGTCATATTAATGGAATTAAAACAAAATTAGAGAGATATATATATGTTATAATTCCAGAATTATATCCATAATTTATATTTAATATATTACATATATATCCATTATATATATGTACTTATATTATTACATAACATTTTGAGATAAGAAATGAAATGTACCGTTCATGGAGACGGTAAGCCGTACGTACGCATGAACGCTACTGCCATTTCTATTTCATATTTAATGGAATTAAAACATAATGATACATAATAGTATTTTAATTACAGTATGGTATCATATATAATATCATTAAATATATCTTTTATACGTACCAAAAATGGTATTAACGAATCAAATCACTTTGAGGGGGCGGTAGTCCGCACTTCCTTAAATGAAGATATCGCGTTTACCCATAATGGAAACCATAAAGGTACGCCATAAATGAAAAATACATAAGCTTAATTAAAAAATAAACATATTATATATCATATATAAATATAGTGTCATCTTAATGGCCACCTTTGAAGGTGTTAGAAGAATGTTGAACAATCATCGTTTCGGGAGACAGAAATTCGTCATCCACGGAAACAATATGTTCTTTAACCATTAGATGTAGGTGTGTGTAAGTGTAGCTAGAATACATATTATAAAAACATCCTAGTATATTTAAGATACTGGATTTGTTACAAAATAAATGAATAAAAAGAGTTTATGGGGTTGGAGAAGCAAAATAAAACAATATGACACAAGTGAAGACATTACCTTAAAATCGGGTAACTCCCTTTGGTTTGAGCTCAAAGGCTTCCTTGGGAAGACTTCTGCCCAAATTGATTCTTCAAGGAGTAATAGAGGGAATTTTAGAGACAAAATGGGCAGGGTTTGGCCGAGCCAAAGGCTTTGGGAGTGTGGATAAGGAGGTAGAGGTGGGGGCTTTTATAAGAGAAGAGGAGGGTCACTCTTGTAAGGTTACAAAATGTTACTTTATTTTCAAAAGAGTTTCAGATTTTAAAGGTCCCACATTGATGTATTTAGATGAAAAGATGATAAGGGTTATAAATCAACTCTTCCAATAGGTTTTGGACATGTTTAGGTCTTAGATATTACATTTTCTTTCCATTTTATTTAAATCGTTAAATAATGAGGTCATCGCTGCATCATCATGATGTCATAAATAATTTAATTTATTTAATGTAAAAAAATTATACAAAAAATACTATGATGTAGGAAATCTTTTTAGATTTACAATGACTATTTTTGGTCAAAAATATGACTTGTATAGCCCCATTTAAAAATTGTTTTAGTAAAACATCTCATGTTTGTGTAATTTTTACTTTAACATTAAATAAAAAGATATTTATGTCATTTTCCAACCAAAGTGGCTCCATGGGGTCCCCAAGTTGACCCATGGATTGTCTTGGTCGGCCATGACACATCCAATGAGGTTAGGACATGTTTCTAGGTCATTTAATTTTATTAAAACATTATTCTTACCATAAACTACACTAATTACCTCTAATCGCGATTAAAAACTTAATAAGTTACTATTCACCAAAAAAATTATTTTTATCCCATTGAATGACATTTTACTTTTTAATGAAAACCATGTATGTCGGATTTTTGAAATTCAAAACACAAAGATGGCAAAATTTCATTTAAACGCAAAAATCAATTTTTATAAGTACCACTTAGCGGTTTCACTATTCATCAAAAATTGAAGTTTTTCAGAAAAATCCCAAAAGTTCACCCTAAGCTATATTTGATATTCCAAATTCAAAAATGAAGTCTATTTTACAAAATTCAAAACATATAAGTCATATTAATTAATTTAATAATTAATTCCCGTTGTCAGAGAAAATAGCGTGTTTTTATGAAACAATAAGTATCAAAAGATTGACATTAGTTTAAGTCTGATTTCAAAGTGAAATTAATTCCAACGACCACTATTGGATTTAATGGTAAAAATATATTATAATTTCAATTTAAAACCAATTCAAAATATAATCTAATCATATAAATAAATTAGATTAAAAAGAGGTTTTGAATTAAAATACATCATTTTACACTATTCATTAAAAAAATGAACTTTATCAGAAAGATACCAAAAGTTTACACAAAGTAAATTTTGATGTCCCGATTCTTAAGAAGAGTTTTATTTGGTCTAATAGAATGTATATGAGTGAACAAAACTATATTTAATTACGGTTCTCCATCCAAAGGCGATAAGTGGACCTTTAATGAAAACTAGGGCATATACGCCTAAAATTAAATTCTTTCCGTATTTTAAGCCTTTATCTTTTATTGGATAAATGTAAAAACATTTAAAAACATATATAATAACATTTTAGTTATTTCTATCCATTCCCGCCAATACAACGGCTACATGTTAACTACCATTTAAAAAAATATTATTTTATTATTAGAATGCAACGTAATATTCCCAAGAAACTCGTTGTTGCGTGTTGGGTATGCCATCGAGCATAGCATCCCCTTTAAAGTAATATTAATATTTTATTCAAAAATATGGATAAATTTGAAAATTTCATATTCTTTATTTACCTGGTGTGTTACAATAATTTTATCATTTCCATGGAATTCCTCTATATGTTTAACAAGATTTGATCCCATGAAGTGCTAATCATGGATAGAATATCAATATCCATTATACTTACCACATAATCCACAATTTTCTTGTTCCAATGATGTTAATGGATTGAAAAATCATAATCCTTGATCAGATATAACCACCATCTTTAGTTTATATTAACATCCTTTTGTGTGAATATATACTTGAGGATTTTATGGTCTGTATATATGTCACACTTATCTATAAATATATAATTCCACCTAGTATTCAATGTGAAGATCATTACATAAAATTATTGAACATATTCTGGGTAGTTTTTCTCTTGGATATTTTATTGGTGGTAGGTATATGCTATCACTTTTTCATCGTTCATGAGTATACAACCCAAGACCTCTTTGGACCCATCCTTTTAGATCACAAAACCTTACCAGATAGTGGGAAATGTGAGCATACATTTAGGTATTATCCTCTTTCTTAAATCATTAATGCTATCTTCCCATTCATTAGTCTATACATACTTGACACCCTTCTGAGATACATTGTTATGTGGTTTGGAAAATTGTGATATGTTTCACCCAAATTTATGATAGTACCCAACTAATACAAGGAAACTATTTATTTCCATCATAGATGTTGGTATTTTCCATCCACAAATTACCTCATTTTTATTAAGGATCTATTGAAATACCTTTTTTGGTGATGACATGACCCAAGAAAGTTACTTTCTCCATCTAGAACACGCATTTATTGTTCTTTTCAAATAAATTTTACTTTTACAAAGAATTCAATATAAAATTCAGATGCTCAAAAAGTTCCTCCTTTCTTTTGGAGAAGATAATAATAACAACTTTAAAGGATAAAACAAATTTGTTAAGTTAATCCCTAAAAATATAATCATTAATCCCAATAATATTGATTGAGAAATAGTGAGTCCAAACGATATAACTATAAACTCATAGTGACTATACCTTGTTCAAAACATAGTTTTGGGGATATCATCTTTCACCATTACAATGTAATATCCCAACTAAAGATCACCCTTAGAGAAGTATTTAGCTCCAAGTAGCTGAGTGAACAAGTCTTCAATCCATTTAAGAGGATAATTTTTATTTATTTTTATCTTATTGATCTCATTATAATCAATGTAGAGGAACATTGACCCATCCTCCTTCTCAACAAAAAGGATTGATGCACCCAGGGTGAAGAACATGGGTGTCTAAACACTTTATCCTAATTGTCCTATAATTGTTTCTTTATCCACTAAAGTTAATAAAATTTACATTTTATATATATTCATGGATATTTGAAATCATATAGGTATAAGTTTTATCGAGAACCCAACCTCTTGTCGAGGAGGAAAACCAGACAATTATTTAAGAAACAAATCAGCAGATTCCCTTACAATAGGCATGTTATCAAGGGTGATCTTTTCTTTGGTCTAAATCATTTGATAAATATATTATTATTTATAAAGAAATAATATCCATGCATGATATGATAATACCTAATGAGATTCATACTTCTACTTAGACTTGTATATAATTGAAGTAAGATTTGAGATATGGAGGGTGATTTCATTCTCTTTGTAATTTATGTTATCTTTATACAAGGAAAGCCAATCCATTCCCAGAATAACATTGAATTCTAATAAAGGTATTTTCACAAGATTTTTTTAAAATTAATCCCACAAATTTTGATATAGGATCAGATATATTCTTTTTATACAATAATTGACACATTTTCTATGTACACTAATAACTCAAATTCCATGTTTTGATGTGGTGTTTTTATTATACTACTAAAATAGCATGATATGATAGAATGCGTAAAACCATAGTCACAAAGGATGTTTGATGTTTTAAGTATACCATAAACCTAACTTTCACTACTGGATTCTAGTTATAGTTATTTACTTAAACCAAAATATACTTAGGGATGATAATTTATAAACAATTAAAGTCATAATCAGGAAACCATGAACTCTAAGGGGATGAATCATATATTCTTTAACCTCTAAATTTTTATATTTCACTTTGTGATACATAAAATAATATGGTTATTTTTTCCCTTTAATAATGGTTCATAATGATATTTTTAATTTACCATATCATATCCCATTGAAGTGTCAAACTAGGTGTGTAGTAAGGCACATTATTGTGCACCTGTTTTATGATCGACTCTAGCCCAATGCACGCTTTTTAGGGTTATTACATCTAGGTACAATTATGCCAGATCCACATCCAATTATATTATCCATACATGGATGTATTTTCCTATAACTCTCTTAATATATACATTAAAAAAATTTAGGGATGTTTTCCAATGTTTAGTATTGACCATAAGGCTTTCACTAGGTTTTTCAAATGATAACCAAAAAAATAACTAAACATTACTCTGATACAAACTATGAAAACACATATTCTAATACACTTTATTTCGATATTTCTTTTATAATAATACTCTTAATACAACCCTTGAATATTTTTAAGCCTATTGTCTTTTGGTAAATTAGGTATATTACATGAGATTAAAACATGAGTACAACATCACTATTTAGAAACTTTATTACATTCCCTTATATTTCATTGATCTTCTAAAACTGCATCCGATAACCCAAAGGAGTACATATGAAAGAGGGGAGATAAAAATCTGGGTAAGGGAATAAATAGTTCATAACATAAGGAAAAGTAGTACATGTTATAAAAAAGTCATATCATGGTATTATAAGAGGGGTGAGAATCAAAATAATGAATAATGAGGCATGATATAACATGATAGTATAAAGGCAACATTGGAATGTGGAAACAACAAAAAATTTGACATTGTGAACATAAGTTGTGGATAAATTGCATGAAATATTAACATATAATGATTAATATAACCTCACATTAACTATACATTAAATCTCATGGGATAAAAACATTAACCAATACGTTATAGACATATATAATTCTGGGCTCATCTGTCACTTTCATATCATGTACATGCATAATTGTTCCACATAGATCATATAACATAAGGACGTATTTCATAACTTTTTACCCCATGATTAAGGAGTGAAGGTTACATAAATGTAAATACTCAATCAGTGAAGGATATTTATAACCAAGTCAATAAATTTTATTGGAAATGGGGTTTGTTATTCACTACACAAATGTTTGGTAGGAAAAAATTCATAGGATAATTTTGGCATCATAATGAGTGTACATAAAGGTTTATGGAAGGGATGAATGAGAGTTAAAGGGGTTTCTCATAACTTGAGAATAATAAAGAAATTAATAGGGATGTGTGAAAACATATCCCCACATGAAAAAATTTAAATCAAAATACATAGTATAAAGAAGGTGATTGGCTAAAGAGGAGGAAGGGATCCCTTAATTTAGAAAAGTAACAGATTAGGTAAAGCTTATGATGAGAGGGGATAAATGGTATCAAATTATTATAAAATAAATTTCACAATAAATAGATACTTATAAATTCATGAAAATAAAACCAATTGAGATATGAAAGGCTAAATACAAAGAAGTTTCTTGAATGTAAATGAACAGAGATAAACCCCTTACATTGAGAGGTCACTTATAATAGCTTGGGATGTCATTATTAAGATATTGGGGGAACCTTAAGGGGGAAATATATATGAAAGGTAAGTTTAACATCATGATACAAGAGTTTTTAGTAAATATTAATGGGAGCTTGTGTGGGTTTATATTGTGAAAGATATGAGAATTATTTCTTTATTTCAAAATTTAGGTTTTGGACTCCATATGATAATGTAATCAAATCCAAAACCCTTCTCATGGTTTATCCCATGGTTTCTTATAAGTATGTATTTTTTTAATTATTTTATATTTATTTTAACGGAACATTTTAAAATAATTTCCATAGATATTTGTAAGTGAATCATGTTTATAAATAACTTATTTTAAAACTATAAAATATAATATAAGTTTTGGAGGATTCATTAACGGTATATAAAATTAATCAAATAAATTAAAAGAAAACTATTTTCAAGTGGAAACATAGTTTTTTCCATGTGTACACTTGATGGAATATATTACATCACATTTGGGTCATTATGATGTCAAAATACATACTGTACATTTATTTTGTATTTAATTTTAACCCAAAAATTTAATTATCTCATAAAATTATGAAAAATTCGCAATTGGATAATTTCAACATGATGATTTCAAAAAATATAATTATTTAATCAAAAAAATTCTCTATATATGATAATTTACGATTTTTAATAAAAATCTTGATTAATTGAAAAATACTAGTTTTTTTATAATAACATTTTCTCTAAATCCTATAAAAAATAAATTTTAATTTGTAAAATTATATTCCAATTTATATTTAATAAGTAATATTTAATAATATTATTATATTAAATTATAATTTATCTAAAAAAATCATGTCTAAATCAAAAGTTTGTCTTGATTGAAAATATATATTATCCAAAAATAAAATTTTTGTTTCATGGTATGAAAATATAATTTTATACTAACTCGTTATTTAATCATTTAAAAAATAATAATAATAGAATAAATATAGTTATTATTTTATTTAAAAGAGAATATAAAAATTCATATTGTTAGGTCTAGATATAGATACCTTTATTGCAATATAGAATTCCCTAATTTTAAGGTGTATGATAATGAAATTTTCTTGGGGTGGTTCATATAACATGGTTTGGTCCATGATCACAATTAGCTTGAACTTCTCCTATAAAAAGTTTCAATTATTCTTTAGTTGTTAAATAAAAACTTGGTATTGGTCAAGGGAAAATCCTAGTGTTTTATCCCCCAAGTAAGCTCTGATTAGTGGGATTCATAGGGTATGATCTTATTGGTTGAGTCCATCATTTTCATTTTTTGGGTCTATTGGACATTATCATAACCCTAAATATATATGAATCATAAGATGATTGTATAAAATATGTACTATAAATTGTTATAATACTTAATATAATTTTAAATTTGACAGGATATAACTTATAATTGTCCAAAATAACTAAATTAGTGCATGTTTTTTCCATTACTTCATTCTCAATAATGAATTTATTCATTCAAATAGGGATTTTCATTTATAAATGTTTGGGTAATTATATGGCATTCAAATTTGTAGTGGGATATAATACTTTTAATTTCATGATCCTCCCTTGTTTTCAAATAAATTATTACAATATAAAGAGGTGAATGTGCATTATGAACATTTTTTTCTACTGTGCTAATTATTGAAGAAGTGAGGTGTTGACCAATGAATTTAAGATATATTTTGTTGAATAACTAGACCAAATGATACCAGACATAGGGTATCTGAAAATGGGTAGAAAATTGAATATACTATATAAAGGGTACCATACATATAAGTTATCAAACGGAAAGGGTTTTATATAGTGGGAATGGGATGGACAAGTACTAGATTGAGATGTTATGTAATAGTAAGGTTCATATAAACTAGTTCAGATAGAATTTATCGGTTTTTTCTAAGTAGAAAATCAAAGAGGATTAAAAAATATTCAATAAAGAAATTGTGAAAAATTCATGATTCATAGTGATGGCATATTGAATACAGTAGTGAAGGATCATTCCATTATTTCAAACATTGTATTATCATAGTATCTATGAAAATAGAACATGCACTTTCATAAGAATATGGTTTTATGAAATTTATGGATATTTTTTTATTTCTATAATAGTAATGTATTATTTTCTATTTTATTTTCATATCAGAATATTTGCAGATCATGTTGAGGACTAGTTACTCTTACTAAGTAGTGATCCTTATAAATTATTTTGTTCTTATGTGTGTAACTATGTTTCTTCCTTCAATAAAGAAATTATCTCTAACCAAATGTAAAGGTTTTTTTATGGAAAAAAATAATATGGGATGATCACTAGTACACCCCCCCCCCCCCTTCAGAGACTAGAAAATCTGCACTGGTCATTTTAATTTTTATAAGAGGGAAGGTTAATTCACTAGCTTATAGAGATTTTTTGTTTCAAAAAGATGAATACATCCATATATGTTTTTAATTAAATTAATAGTAAAGGGGTTGTAGACTTTGATGGGAATAAAAATCATATATTGAAGTACATAATGTTGTCCTATCATTAATCCATTGGATATGAAGTCCATGTGGCTGATATAGATTGTTTCACTCCACATGCTAAGGGTATTCCCATATTTTCTACATAAAAATGAATCTGTAGAATGGTAGGAGACCTAAAATTTCTATAATTTCTTATCTCTATCTATCTAAAAAATTAAAATTCTGAGGGTTAAGAGAAATAGAATAGTTAAAGTCATCTGGGAGAAGTGAGAACATATTTACAAATACATTAAAAAATTAAAAAATTAAAATTAAAAAATCTAGAAATTCAAGTATGAAGTTCATAAAAAAGGGATATTATTAATATATTATTGTCTTATTTATAAGGGTTAATGAAATTATGAGCACCATATGATGATTTTTCAAGAAATTGTAATTTTAGACTATTTTGTAGAATAACATAAGAATTCTTCCAAATAAACATGATGTTATGGTTTAATATTAAGAAGATAGTGATACAAGAACTATATATATGGATTATTTGTATTATATTATCATTATAAGTAAAATAATAAGGTAAAACTTTTTCATTAAGAATGAAATGATTGACCCAAAGACCTATTGTAATGTTCTTAAGATTGGAAATTCTATGAAATATACCATGGAATAAGTTAGTGACTATGAAACTGATGTTTAAGTAAGAAAAAAAATTATAAATCCATATCATTGTTTTCTATAAATATGAAAATACTCACAAGGAAGTAAAAAATAAAATTTAATATTGAAGTTATTTAACTACGGAGCCACGAAAAATTTCAAAGTAAATTGTCCAAGGTTAATGGAAGATGAATATAATGATGAAGAATATAGAAATTCAAGAATACATCTGAAGATGAAGCAATACAAATCAATTTCCTATTATAAAAGAAATAATAAAAGGTTCTCTAAATATAAAATGATAAATATTTTTTTCATGTTTGAGAAAGATGATAATAGTGAAGTGGAAGCTATAAATTCTAGTCATTATATTGATGGGATTTTTTTATGAAAAAATAAATGCTGGGAATTTTACATGGGCTGAAGATAAAAACATTGAAGATGAATAATAGGAAAATTAGATTGATTTTGTGCATAAAAGATAAATTATGGAAAAAAATTCAAAGATTTTTATACTTCAGAAATAGAACAAGAATTTAATGAATAAATATTTATAGGAAATTAATTAGGAATTAGTTCTTGAAGAATAATCTTGGATGTTAAAAGAGATTTATGATATGAATAATTTAATTGATGAATAGAAAAACCTCAACATCAAGATTTATGGAAAGATAAAAGGAGAAATAATTTGATCTTTTTAAATAGAAACTAGTTGAAACTGAACAAGGAATATTAATCTTTCAAAACATGATTTCTGATGTTGTTTATATTTCTATGAAGTTTGAAACAAATAAGGTTCAATAAAAAATATTCAAAGGGTAAAAATAGTTGAAAATTATTTGAATAAGAAGCATTCCATGAGAACCATGCATGCAACTAAAACAAGAAAACTCAAAAAACAAGAAAATTCTAAAAATCGTAGATTAAAAAAATACACCACTATAACTAGAGAATCTATTAAGGATAATAATTATTCTTGTAGGAATAATAATATTGAATAAGTATACTAAAATTCTTGTCCATTACAGGGATCCAATTTTTATGGTCAGAAAGATGATGTAAATAGATAAATGATTTTGGAGAGCATGTTGGTTATAGAGGAAAATATTATTTCTATGGATATTGTAGGTGTGGTGGAGGAATTTGGAATAAACTAATGATTTAATAGTTTACTCACCAATAATACAATGAATCTAGCAGGTAATGGAGTAATAGTTTGAGGAGGTCTAAACCCTCCAACAGAAGACAGCCTAAAAACCCCTATTTGAAAATAAATAATAAATTTAAACCATTAGAAACTATTTTTGAAATATGTGAGGATCCCGTACATCTTATTAAATGATTTCATGTAATGATACCATCTTAAAAAATATATGTGAAAAATTATATAATCCCATTATGAAGGAATAAAAAGTAAAATAAAAGGCATGAGTTGTCGAAACAACTCTCAAAGACACTAAAGAATAATAACCTTTGATATGGGATTGTTTGTGTTATGAAAATATGAATGGAGATTTGAAAATGTAAAAAAAAATGAATGAATATAAAGAAGGTACAGTGACTTTTAGAAATCACAAATCACTCAAAATCAAAGGAATTGAATCTTATTTTATTAGAAAAGAGAAATAGATTTCTAAAAGTGACTTATTTATTGATGTATTGAATCATAATATGTTAAGTGTTTCAAAAAAGTTTTATAAATTAAAAGAATTAATTTTTAGAAGTAATGGATTTATTTTCAATAATACTGAATAGGGAAGGTTATAACAGGAGGATACCAAACCAAGGGAAATTTGTTTCAAGTTGGAGATGTATATAGTCGATGTAATTTATGTATAATGGAAGAGAATCGGTTTTGGAATAAAATATTTAGAAATTAGTTCTATAGTAATATGTACAAGATGATAAAGATAATAAGTATTCATGGAGTTCCTAAAATGATTATAAGAAGAAAATAGTGTTGTTTGATATTCCATTAAAATAAAGATGTTTCCTAAAATTTCCTCACTAAGAGAAATGTGGTACATTCTTGGACATCTAATTCTTCAAGTGAAGGTTCACATTTTCTTATCAAATGAATAATATGAAAAATAATTGCACAAAATATTTTTCCTGGAAGATTAAAAACCTATTTTTTCACCTATCTCAGTGAGACCAATGTTGTTTAAGGGTTAATTTGGAATAAATTTATATCCTAGGAATTTAGGAAACTGGTTGGAAGCCTAATGTATTTAATAAGTTCTAGAACAAAAATGGATTATGCAATCACCCTATATAGCATCCCATCATTTTATCACATAAATTGTCATTACATTTTATAAAAACCGAGGATCTTTAAGGTTTAGTGTCTTGGAAACCAAGAACTTTAAACATGAAAACATAAAATATTCTTCTTAAACACTTGAAAGGATTCTCCTCATGTTCATCCTAGGTTCATTACTGAATCTCATAACCTGGGGACATACATCAAGAGAAAGGGTGAGTAGAAGGCCCAGTAAGGGAAACAAGAGAATCATTTTACATGTGAACTTGAGATACTTCAAATAAGGTCCTAAAAAGAACATTAAGGCATGAGAAAGAAATCATGAGGCATATCATAGTAAAAATAACATTTTTCATAACTTGAAGATGTGGCTGCAACATTTAATATTGACAATCATTTCATTTCACCAAGGTCCATCCCCAAGGTGTCATTAAAAATTACAAAGGTTTTTCACGAAGGTATCAGTCTAAAAAGTTAGCTCTAGAGATTAAGTCTTTACCCAATGCATTGGAGGGCTATCTGGGTGCACCCTTGACATGTATTTATTATCATGTGAGCCACATATATCATCATCAATAATTTCATAAAAAACCCATATAGCATAAAAGAAATGGGTTTCATTTCATAATCATAACGTTTCAAAAACTACTTTAAAGACATGATCTTTATGTCACTTTAAACCCACAGAAAAGGGAAAGCGGGTTTCATGTATGTAAATCCCAGAATTTAAAATATAAAATTTTGATATATGTGTGAATACCCCTGTAGAAATAAGATATTTGAGTATTCACTTAATAACATAAAATAATTTTGAGATAAAGAGGGAGGCATTTTGAGACGAAAACTATGCAGCATAACGTCTATGATACATGGTTTTAGAAAACATTGAAAAGAGAGGGGACATGGGTCACCCACTAAAAATGATACATAAAACAGTAGGGGAACATAATATAAAGTATTTAAGAACATGGTAATTAAATTTGAATGATATACCATATGAAACGAAGAACTTGAAAGGAAGACAAAAAAATAAGATTTCTCTTATGAGAATTCGACAGCCTAACAACGTCACTTAAAACTTCCAAAAATGGATTGACAAGATCAAATAGGGTCACTCATCATATGAAAATAAATGATCAGTATGATAGATATAGATATCATACCCCAACATAATAAAAAGTAACTTGAAAGACTTGACATGAAAATAGATCTTGAAAATGAGAAGGGTGAAAGAACCCCTTAGAAATTCGACAGCCTAACGGCGTCACTTAAACTTCAACAAAAATGAATTGATGAGATCAAATAGGGTGTCTCATCATATGAACATAAATTATCAGTATGATAGATTTAGATATCATACCCCAACATAATAAAAAAACTTGCAAGACTTGACATGGAATTAGAACTTTGAAAAAGGATAAAGGTGAAAGAACCACTTAAAAATTCGGCAGCCTAACGGCGCCACTTAAAACATCAAAATACTGAATTGAAGAGATCAAATGGGGTCTCTCATCATATAATCATAAAAGATCCGTATGATAAATTTAGAGATCATACCCCAAAATAATAAAAAGGAACTTGAAATACTTTACATGAGAATATATCTTGAAAAATGAGAAGGGAGAAAGAATCTGTTACAAAAATTTCGGCAGCCTAACGGCGCCACTTAAAACTTCATAAAACAAAATAATGAGAGTAAGAGGGGATCTCTCATTATATGAACATTAAAAGGTCAGTAATAGGAGTATAAAATAACATCATCGAACATAAGAACATGGAGAATAAAAGGAATTACATAAAAGAGATTACTTGAAAAGAAAGAGAGAGGTCGGATCCCTTACCTTAAAACGTAACTCTTAAAACTCAAAGGTTGGGACCTTGAGGGCTTGAGGGCACCTTGGGAGGACTTTTTGGGAGGTAATGAGACCATAACTTCGTTGGGGGAGAGTGGTGAGTCTAAATGGATGAGAGGATGGCTTTCTATTTATAGGGAAAGTGATGGGACAAGGCATTAATGGCCAAGGGACACCTCAAAAGTTGTTTTCTCAAAACCATGGGCTCTCCCAAGATATTTCCCATGAAGTTAGGCCACATGGGGCCCCCATACAATAATTCATCACCTTTGGTCGACCATCCCTTAAAATATCTCATGATATCATCATGAAACAGTTATGATGTCATTAAACATACCGAAACCCTAAAACTGTATTTTTACAATTCACTGAAAATTCAACTTTCTCAGAAAGATCCCAAAATTTCACCTTAATCAAATATCAATGCTCTGATTTCAAAAATGAACTCCATTTTATAAATATAATTTTATAAATATTTTTAATTTATTTTTTTAAATAAATACACTATTCACCGAAAATTCATTTTTTCAGAAAAAACCCCAAAAATTACCATAACATAATATCGATGCTCTGAGTTCAAAAATGAAATCCATTTTATAAAAATAATTTTTTAAATATTTTTAATTGAATTTTTAATTAAAAAAACACTATTCACTCAAAAAAAACTAATACTTGAATAATAATTTATGAAACCGTTATTTAACCATTTTATTGAATCACATTAATTAATCAAGGTGCCTAGATTATATTAATACTTTCTTCAAGTGAGATTACTAATCCATTTGGACACATTACTAATCCTAATCATAAAATCACTATTCATAATTTACTATTCATCAAAAATCAAGTTGACCTTATTAGACTCTAAATTTCGTACTGAACATAATTGTAGAAGACCATTTTTAGAAAATCATTACACATTTTTAATTATTTAAGGTTTACATAAACATTTTTAAAATATCCTTTTTCTAAAATTCATCAAAAATATTCATACTATATTTATCTAGTCATTTGAAAATTCATAAACATCATCATAATAAGAAATCCCAATTTTTATTTAAAACAAAGGATTACACAAGGCAGTTACGGTCTCCTTACATAGCCCCTTATCACACCAGCATAGGACCTAAGTGTAAGGTGTGATAAGGTGAGAGAATCTGAGGGAGGCTCGGCCAACATCGCACGAGTAGTAATTTCTATTAGTTTGAACTTCTCGCAAAGGCGATTCCATTCTAGCTTCACACGATGAAGTTCAGCTTGGGTTTGGTCCAGAGCAAAGCCCAGTGGTGCTACCTCCTTCCCAAGTTTTGTTAGATGGGCTTCGATCGGTCCAAGACTACTGGGTGAGGCCATCTAATCTTCTTTCTATAATAATTAACCAAGATTACTTGTATTTAGAGACAATAATCAAAACGTTTAGTTTCCAGCGGTCATATTGACCAATGGTTATATAACCGTCTAAACCCAATGGTCTCATTTTAATTATACTCATGTTATAAAATGAAACATTTTTGTTGAGTATAAAAATAAAATAAAATAACACATAAAATTTAGGAAACAAGAATTATTCAAAATTTTGGGTCGTTACAATCTTCCCCGCTTAATAAATTGCATCCTCGCAATTTTTAAAATTGGGTTTTGAAATTTCATTGAAAGTCCCACATCAGAAAAGGAGTCAGTAAAACTATTACTTTAAAAGAAAGAAAGGGAAGTACAAAGGTCACCCGAGTTAACCCACACTAGGATTCCATGTAGGAAAACATGGACATGGAGGAGAAAACAAAGGGTCAAGTTCTGAGGGAGAGTGATAGAAAACATGATTAGAAGAAAGTTAACAATAAGAAAATCCCAAAATTAGGATGTGTGTAAACGGTCTTTGATTACCTAGTAGGAAACGTAAACCAACAACGTTTTTGTTTTACGTTCCTTTTCATAATTTTGAGGAATTCATTTACTACATTGAATAGAAACATAAGAAAATATACATGTCTTCATGTAGAGTTTCATACTTTAATAAGTTTCTACCAAAAATAATCTTTTCTCCAAATGATGAGCATTCAAAACTACTTGGTCTCATCAAAACACAAGAATCATCTTCTAGAGAATCATGTAATCCACAAAATATTAACTATCTATTTATTATATCTTTAAACATTATCCCAAAAACCGAAAGGTTAAGGTTAAACAACTCTTCAAAACGGAAGAATCCAATAGGAATGGAAACTACTTTTAAATCTTCAAAGTTCCATGGTAATACCCAAAGTTCATCATAGACCATTCCATAAATAACGTTCCTTAAAATTCCTCAAAATAAACCAAACTATGATTGAAACCCAAATACAAGAAGGATTTGATAAAATAGTCTTCCAAAATAAACTTCATTGTTCATCCCCAAAAAACATCAAACACTCCTAACATTTTATAAAAAAAAATATCTAACCTAAACATATTTTACCCAAGATAGGTTAATCATTCCCATAAGTAACCTAAATTACTATAAGTCCACCATAAATTCATCGATTCTTCAAAATATAAGTCAACCTTACTCCTCAATGAAAATACCGTAGTAATCTATTTTCCTCGATCATATAGGGTCCCCAAAATAGTGAACTTCTTCCAAAATAATAATCATCATTTAATCCCCTAATCATCTCTGTCGTATTAATACGGAAATCGTAGCATTTCCTATCACATTGGTTGTTGGGACATGTTCTTCCATTTCCTGCCATTAACTAAGAAAATAAACTATAATTAGGGGCTTAAATACTTAGCTAATAATCATGAAAAGGAACTTAAAGCATATAAGGATAACTTGTAGAAGAAAATTATACCCTAAATTGTGATCCCCTAGGTTCCCATATAGGTTATCCATGATCATATATTCTTATGTGAATCTTTATTTATTTTATCTGTGTTCCTTTAACAATGGTTCATACTAAGCTTATGAATTTACCAAAGCATATCCCCCAGGAGTGTCATAACCAAGAGTGTAGAAAGGAAAGTTTTCATGTACCAGTTCCAGTTTGAGTCTAGCTCAAAGCAGTGTTTTCGGGTTTTACCCCTATGTACATCTGGGCCAGAGCCACCTCTACCTGCTCGTATCCAGACAGAGATGTATTTTCTTAGAAACCCATTACTCAATACTCACCAAAATACCAGGAAGATTTCCTATATATAAACTTTTCTATAGGCTTCTTTCTAAAGTTTTCATATCCTAATTTCCACAAATAACTAAACCATCCTTTGATACCAACTATAGCATCCCTCCTTTTTATCACATAAATTGTCATTACATTTTACAAAAACTGAGGATCTTTAAGGTTTAGTGTCTTGGAAACCAGGAACTTTAAACATGAAAACATAAAAGATTCTTCTTAAACACTTGAAAGGCTTCTCCTCATGTTAATCCTAGGTTCATTACTGCATCTCATAACCTAAAGACATACATCAAGATAAAGTGTGAGCAGAAGGCCCAGTAAGGGAAACAAGAGAATCATTTTACATGTGAACTTGAGATACTTCAAATAAGGTCATGAAAAGAACATTAAAGCATGAGAAAGAAATCATGAGGCATATCATAGTAAAAATAACATTTTTCATAACTTGAAGATGTGGCTGCAACATTTAATATTGAAAATCATTTCATTTCACCAAGGTCCATCCCCAAGGTGTCATTAAAAATTACCAAGGTTATTCACCAAGGTATCAGTCTAAAAAGTCATCTCTAGAGATTATGTCTTTACCCAATGCATTGGAGCGCTATCTGGGTGCACCCTTGACATGTCTTTATTATCATGTGAGCCACATATATCATCATCAATCATTTCATAAACAAACCATATAGCATAAAAGAAATGGGTTTCATTTCATAATCATAACGTTTTAAAAACTGCTTTAAAGACATGATCTTTATGTCACTTTAAACCCACGGAAAAGGGAAAGTGGGTTTCATGTATATAAATCCCAAAATTTAAAATAAAATTTTTTGATATATATGTGAATACCCCTGTAGAAATAAGATCTTTGATTATTCACTTAATAACATAAAATAATTTTGAGATAAAGAGGGAGGCATTTTGAGACGAAAACTATGTAGCATAACGTCTATGATACATGGTTTTAGAAAACATTGAAAAGAGAGGGGACATGGGTCACCCACTCAAAAATGATACATAAAATAGTAGGGGAATAGAATATAAAGTATTTAAGAACATGGTAACTAAATTATAATGATATACCATATGAAATGAATAACTTGAAAGGAAGACAAAAAATAAGATTTCTCTTATGAGAATTCGACAGCCTAACGACGTCACTTAAAACTTCCAAAAATGGATTGTCGAGATCAAATAGGGTCTCTCATCATATGAACGTAAATGATCAGTATGATAGATATAGAGATCATACCCCAACATAATAAAAAGGAACTTGAAAGACTTGACATGAAAATAGATCTTGAAAATGATAAGGGTGAAAGAACCACTTTGAAATTCGACAGCCTAACGGCGTCACTTAAACTTCAACAAAAATGAATTGATGAGATCAAATAGGGTCTCTCATAATATGAACAAAAATGATCAGTATGATAGATTTAGAGATCATACCCTAACATAATAAAAAGGAACTTGCAATACTTGACATGGAATTAAAACTTTGGAAAAGGAGAAAGGTGAAAGAACCACTTAAAAATTCAGCAGCCTAACGACACCACTTAAAACTTCAAAATACTGAATTGAAGATATCAAATGGGGTATCTCATCATATGATCATAAAATATCCGTTTGATAAATTTAGATATCATTCCCCAACATAATAAAAAGGAACTTCAAATACTTTACATGAGAATATATCTTGAAAAATGAGAAGGGAGAAAGAATCTGTTACAAAAATTTCGGCAGCCTAACGGCGCCACTTAAAACTTCATAAAACGAAATGATGAGAGTAAGAGGGGATCTCTCATTATATTAACATTAAAAGGTAAGTAATAGGAGTATAAAATAACATCATCCAACATAAGAACATGGAGCATAAAAGGAATTACATAAAAGAGATTACTTGAAAAGAAAGAGAGAGGTCGGATCCCTTACCTTAAAACGTAACTCTTAAAACTCAAAGGTTGGGTCCTTGAGTGCTTGAGGTCACCTTGGGAGGACTTTTTGGGAGGTAATGAGACAATAACTTCGTTGGGGGAGATTGGTGAGTCGAAATGGATGAGAGGATGGCTTGCTATTTATAGGGAAAGTGATGGGACAAGGCATTAATGGCCAAGGGACACCTCAAAAGTGGTTTTCTCAAAACCATGGGCTCTCCCAAGATATTTCCCATGAAGTTAGGCCACATGGGGCCCCCATACAATAATTCATCACCTTTGGTCGACCATCCCTTAAAATATCTCATGATATCATCATGAAACAGTTATGATGTCATTAAACATACCGAAACCCTAAAACTGTATTTTTACTATTCACTGAAAATTCAACTTTCTCAGAAAGATCCAAAATTTTCACCTTAATCAAATATCAATGCTCTGATTTCAAAAATGAACTCCATTTTATAAATATAATTTTCTAAATATTTTTAATTTAATTTTTTAAATAAATACACTATTCACCGAAAATTCATTTTTTCAGAAAAAACCCCAAAAATTACCATAACATAATATCGATGCTCTGAGTTCAAAAATGAAATCCATTTTATAAAAATAATTTTTTAAATATTTTTAATTTAATTTTTAATTAAAAAAACACTATTCACTCAAAAAAACTAATACTTGAATAATAATTTATGAAACCATTATTTAACCATTTTATTGAATCACATTACTTAATCAAGGTTCCTAGATTATATTAATACTTTCTTCAAGTGAGATTACTAATCCATTTGGACACATTACTAATCCTAATCATAAAATCACTATTCATAATTTACTATTCATCAAAAATCAAGTTGACCTTATTAGACTCTAAATTTCGTACTGAACATAATTGTAGAAGACCATTTTTCGAAAATCATTACACATTTTTAATTATTTAAGGTTTACATAAACATTTTTAAAATATCCTTTTTCTAAAATTCATCAAAAATATTCATACTATATTTATCTGGTCATTTGAAAATTCATAAACATCATCATAAGAAGAAATCCCAATTTTTATTTAAAACAGAGGATTACACAAGGCAATTATGGTCTCCTTACATAGCCCCTTATCACACCAGCATAGGACCTAAGTGTAAGGTGTGCTAAGGTGAGAGAATATGAGGGAGGCTCGGCCAACATCGCACGAGTAGTAATTTCTATTAGTTTGAACTTCTCACAAAGGCAATTATGTTCTAGCTTCACACGATGAAGTTCAGCTTGGGTTTGGTCCAGAGCAAAGCCCAGTTGTGCTACCTCCTTCCCAAGTTCTGTTAGATGGGCTTTGATCGGTCCAAGACTACTGGGTGAGGCCATCGAATCTTCTTTCTATAATAATTAACCAAGATTACTTGTATTTAGAGACAATAATCAAAACGTTTAGTTTCCAGCGGTCATATTGGCCAATGGTCATATAACCGTCTAAACCCAACGGTCTCATTTTAATTATACTCATGTTATCAAATGAAACTTTTTTTTGAGTATAAAAATAAAATAAAATAACACATAAAATTTAGGAAACTAGATTTAATCAAAATTTTGGGTCATTACACCATATGTGCCAGATTTCAAAGTGCCCCAAAAATGAAAATTTTTTAGACAGAAAAATAATTCATTGATTCATTGAGGTAACTATAGATTAAGGGATAAAGTATGACAACATGGGAAATTTGAATCTTTTTGGTTGTACAGATACTGACTGGGAAGGTTGTGTCAATAACAGAGGATTGACATCTAGTGGGGTTTTATATTTTGAATGATTATTTGGAGTTCAAATACAAGGAAACAAAGTTCAATGATTCTAAACACTGTAAAAGAAGATTATATAGATTCCACTCAATATAAAATCCAATTAATGTTTATGAATACACCATTGGAATTTTTTTTTTGTTTAATGTGAACCTACCCTTTCTTTTGGGTTATGATAACCAAATAGATATCAGTCACAATAAAAATCCATCAAAAAATTCATGATCAGTGCACATTGATAATAAATAGCACTTTATCAAAGAAAATTTGAAAATAAATGGACTAAATCTTGAGTTTTTACATATAAAGGAGCAATTGGATGATATTTTTACTAAACCATCATCAAAAGAATCATTTCCAATGCTAAGTTTGACTATGTGAATTCAACCTCACTCACTTTATAACTATGGTATGTAAAAAATGACCTTAATATAAAATTTTATTTGGATAAAAGGGGTAAAAATATTAAAACATCCATTGATTTGTGCTTTAACTATCTACAGGGTGTACATAACACCCCGATATTATATAGTATGTTATCTCTTCAAAGAAATTCAATAACTAGCACGACACGCTACACCAAGTTCGAGCGCACCACGACTTACCAAACTAGTCTTTCAAAAAGTTTTTATGAATAATATTAACTGAATTTTGAATTTTATATACTTCATATAATTTTAGAATCCATATTATGTGTTTCTTATACATAATATAAGAACAAATTAAATTTTTTTAGATAAAAGAAGTATTTTTCAAAAAATGAAATTTTACCACTTTTTATGGAGAACCTTTTTTAAAACCAATATTTGACACTATTATATATTAAATTTAATGAAATTAAATTATAATCATGACAAAAAAATTTATTTTGGATAAATTTTTGGTACTTCTCTAATAACTTTCATATTTTGATGAATAGTGAAAAATACTAAATTTTAATTGAAAACAAATTTTTTAATCAAAATAATGTATAGTGTTAAATTATATATTTGAGTGGATTTAAAGTATAATTAGATTATATTTTTATCATTTAATATAATTTATGTCATTTGATGTAATTTCACATTTAAACTAGACATAAAAAAGTGTGAATCTTTTGATAATTATTATTTCTTAAAAACACGCTTTTTGTTTTGACGACGGGAATTAATTTTAAATTAATTTCTTCCACTTTGGTAATTTGAATTTTAAAAAATGGATTAAATATTTGGAATTAGGAGGTCAAAATTGTGTAAATAGGTAACTTTTATTTTTAGACTTTATGAATATTTTCTTTAATAAATATTTTATTTACCATGGTTAAAAGGTAAATCTGGTAAAGAAGGGTAAACAAATATTATTATAATAATATTAAATTACCATAACATATGTCTTATTCCTATTGGTTGATACATGTCCGACCATGGTCATCCTTGGGTCGATTTTGGGACCCCATAGAGTGACTTGAGAGTGATAATGACACTTTATATTAATTAATTTAAATTAAGAAAAAATAACATAAACATATATATTTTAGTAAAAAAAATTATATGGGGTTATATAAGTTATCATTTAGACTATAAATATTAATTTTAAATATAAAAATATTTCCTGCATCATACTATTTTTTATAATTTTTATACATCAAATAAATAAAATTAGTTATGACAAAATAATGATGCAGTGTTTACCTCATTAATTAATGATTTAAATAAATAAGATTATAAAAATTAAAAAAATATCTAAAAACTATCCAATTATTATTGGATGATTTTATTTATAATATTAGTCATCTTATATTTTACTTTAATGAGTTTTGAACCTTTATAAACTGAGAATAATTATATAATAAAATAATATTTTCAAACTTTCATAAAGAGCCCCTCCTCCCCCTTATAAAAATTTCTCACCTCTAACCCATTTCTCACACCACTAAAGACCCTTGGTTCATCCAAAATCTACCCAATTAAGCTCCCAACATCCCTCTATTACTCTTAAAATCCTTACCTTAGGTAGAAGGCACTTCAAGTAAGCCTTTTGGTTCAAACCAAAGGGAGTTACCCAATTCAAAGGTAACATCTCCTCTTACGTTTTTTTCTTTTATTTTACTTCTCCAACCCCATAAACTCTCTTTATTACTTTATTTTATAACAACACTAGTATTCTAAATATACTAGGTTTTTTTTATTATATTTATTCTAACTACACTTACACACTCCTCCATCTAATGGGTATAGAATATAATGTTACTGTGGAAAACGAACTACTACCTCACGAAATGATGATTGTTCAATCTTCTACTACCACCCAATATGGTGGCCATTATGATGTCACTATAATTATATATGATATTTATGATATTTATTTTATCTATAATCTTCTATAATTCTCTTTTATATCCTACCGTTATTCATTTCAAGTTGTATATATACGATAATTTTATTTGAGGAAATGCGGACTACCGCCCCCTCAAAGTGATATGACTCATTCATACCATACGTGGAATGTATAAAGGATGGTGTTAATGAACTTAAGTAACGTATATAAAATATTATATTATACTTGAATAATAATATACCTATGTATCATAAGGTTTTTCTTTCCTTTTAAAATAAAAAAATGCAATTGAAGTAGCGTTTGTGCATACGTACGGATCACCGTCTCTATGAACGTGATGAGATTCATTCCCCATCGTAACCATTCAAGAATAATTTTCATTTTATTATTAAAAATAATTTTTAAGAACATAATATCATCCTGGATATGAATAAAATACATCCTATCCATAACAAACATATCTTATGTAACAAAACATATAAAGGAAAACAAATCAGTTAACACCTGAGACAATGATACTACTAAAATATTATTAACAAAGCAATATTATAAGATCGTATATGATATCATATTTATGTATTTAGTTCTTGTATAATTTAATAACAATGATTTAACTATTATAGAGGATTTTAACTTACCCTCGACCATGGAAAAGTACAAGGTAAGGGTTAATTCCTCAATCTCATTATTATTTGAGATTGTTTATGTTTAAGTATTTACTGAGACATATTTATTATCCATGTCCATGTTTCATAAAATAGTTTTCAAAGGGATTCTTTTTAAAGGACTATTTTAGTAAAACATAATTTTAAATGGTTTAAATATTTATTCTTCTAAATCTTTTTCATTAATGTCCGTGTTTTCAAAATGGTTTTAATGATTTATTTATATAGACATGAATATTTTTAAAATTTTAATTGCTTTCTAAAGTTTCAATGTGGTTTGGGACACTTTGATTCAAAAATATCTTTTAAATGAAATCCTTTATAAATTGTGTGACTTTTAAATGATTTTATGAAAAGGGAATATGTCTCTCAAAGATTTTCACTGATCATTTTCAACTATGTCAACATCCTTTACAGGATATTGTTGTTGATCGAGGTAGATTTATTATAATAAAATCTTCCATATTGTATTGAATGAGTTATGATATGTTTTATTGTGGATGATATATTTTTATACCATTCGTGTTTTATGGTTAAATTATTGACATTTCGTATGCTAGTTTTAATACTAATGTTTATGTTATATTTCAAAATTTTCATATGAGGAATGCATTGGACTTAGAAAGTGACAGGTGGAGACCGCTATAGCTCTTCGATGCATCGGTAGGTCTCATGAGACAAACTAGTTTCTTGGTACAAGGACTTGAAAAAAGATTATTTATAGTCTTAGCATGAGGCCTTCACTATGTGGTTATGATGTCTGACATTTTTCATTCCATCATTATGAAATTAGATATTGATATTACATGTGAATATTTGACTAGTATAATATTCTTATGAATAAGTACATGTAATTATTAGATTTATCTTTGCCATATTATTCTGAAGTTTAAGTTTAAAAGGATTTTGTTTTAGTTTTATACATTTCCTAAAATGTTTCTTCTTATTTATGATAGTTTCCACTAATTGTTATTATTAATAAGCATCTAATCTCACCCATTTCTTATATTTTCTTTTTCCCAATATTCCAAGAAAAGTATTATGTTTGATATGTAGGTTTAATGTAGGGGAATAATGGTGTTTAAAATGGGTTATTTATGTTGTGTTTTATGTTTTAATGTGTAATGTAAAATTCATGTATGTAATATATTTTCCAAGACTACTAAACTGATCGGTCCTTCGGGACATGATTTCTTGTAATCATGCCAATGTATTAAAATAATAAACTGACTCTAGGTAACTGGGGTCAGGGTATTATAGTTGGTAACATAGGAAGTTTAGAAATAACCTTGGAAACTAGATTTAGAAAAACTATGATTAGAGAACAATACCCTAAGATAGAATTTGAGTATTAATATAGATGAATATACTAGAATTTTGGTAATGTAGAGATTTTGTGAATTTTCCAAGAAATACATCACTGTCTGGATACGAGCAGGTAGAGGCGGCTCTGGCACAGATGTACCTAGGAGTGGAAACTCTGACAAGGAGTTTCGGGCTTGACCTAGGGTATCCCGGTACATGAAAATGGGCCTTGATTCACTCTTGGTTACGACACTCTTGGGGGATATTCTTAGGATATTTCACATTTTCTTTACAAGACATTATGAAGGATTTAGGAGTAATTACTTCCTCAAAAAAACATTTTTTATTATTATAGATTATATGCATAATATTTTCAATTTATGTTATGTATTTTATAGGTTTTTAATTATTCATTGTGATTCATAAACTAACCTAGTGTATTCCATTATTTAGAAATGGCGGTCAGTAGATGGAATGAGAACTCTAGTAATATGCACGGTCCAAAGAGTAATAAGATTAATATCTTTTATGGTATTAAGCCAATATTTATAGAGGAAGTAGTCTCCCACATATTATCATCATATGAAGAAATAATATCATGTGTTAATAAGATAAGTAAAGAATTATTTAAGTCATATGGCTTTTAAAGGAATCCAAAAAAGAAAATGATGGTAGAGAGAAAGATGGGTAAAGGGAATAAGGGAAATAAGGATTTATCTATATGTGATAACTGTGGAAAGAATCACCTGGGTAAATTCTTGAAGTGAATGGGAGTTTTTTATAAGTGTGTATTAAAAGGACACCAAGTAAGTTATTTTAATGGTAAGAAAAATATTTCAAATGTAAAATGCTTCATCTGCAAAGAATTGGTACACTACATGAATCAATGTCCCAATCATTAGAGTATACCGCAAATGATGTTGTTGGATAATAATAAAGTTATGATATTACTACAGATGAAGAGTAATGACTAGTGTTCTAATGTTGATATTAAAGAATTATGTCATTTGAGTTTTGTATCAATGATGTACTGGTTATAATAATTATGGAGTATATAAGGCTTGTACTGCAGTACTATTTCATTAAGGATTTGATATTGTGTGGTACCAATAAAAGTGACTCAATAGAAAGATAAATTTTTTTAAAAATACATGGTTAATGGAAAGATAAACTTTAATATGGTCCTGATACTATGGTATTGATTTTGGAATAAGAGATGATTGATTTGGATAAATTATATTGGATATTATTGACTACCTTGGAACTAATTAATGGTTTTTTTATTCCATCACTGTTGGTGATTACAACATTTTTGGATTTAAGGAGTATATATAGTATTCTATGATTTACAGAAGGAATAAAGAAGTACATACCTATTCAAATATGGTTCTTTGGAAATTCATTTTATTACCACATTTTAAGAGAATACACGATGAAGGTATTCACATGTATATTATGTGACCTTCCTTATAAATTTTGGATTGTGAGTTCGAACATAAGTATTGTGGATAAGTCCAAAGGTTATAATAGAGTAATATTGGAATTGGATATTATTATTAAGGTTAAACTATTTCTTAATATTATATTTGTATTTTCATAAAAATGACAACCCAGAGGTCAGGTGATAACCAATCACATCCGACAAGGCTGCGAGACTTGAACCCACAACTGAAGGGCGACAAGGGTACATTACCTTCCACTGGCCTATATAATGTCCTAATTTTTATAATGTAGTTTTTTTAAATAGTATTACAAATGAGTTATAAATTCATTATTGTTGGAACCCTATATGATTAGGATAAATAGAATATTTTTGAATTCTATTATCTTTTGAAATGAAAGATGAGTTTGTGGTAGGAATTAGTTGAAGGATGAAACTCTATTTATCAAGTATATTTTTTTCTCTTATTCTATGAATAAATTAATTCTTAAACATTAGGTAAGGGATCTTAAAACCACAAATTTTTTATCCTAATACCTTATGTTTTATTGAATTGATGATATTTTAAATCATCATAGATTGATGGCTTTGAGGCCCTCAATTTTACACTTTTTGTGATTGATGACCTCAATCACTCCCTATAAATATTTAAGTTTCTCCTCCAATTATGTGTCTCTAATTTCCTCCAATGATCTTATAATCAAAATCATAATTTTTTGGTGACTTTTTCATTTCTCTTTCTCTCTTATTAAGACTAAATTTCATTAACCCAATTTCTGATGTAGGTTTTCCACAAATGTATTTTTCTATTTTTAACCTTTTATTTTCAAAGAAAATATTTAAACTGAAAGGAATAATTTTATTTAAGTAGGGAAGAATGTAACACACCAAGATTTTATAGTACATTATCTCTTCAATGAAATTCAATAACTTGCGCTACACACAACACCGAGTTTGAGCACACTATAACTTACCAAACTAGCCGTTCAAAAAGTAGTAATGAATAGTATTACCAAACTTTTGACTTTTATATACCCCATATAATTTTAGAATCCATATTTTGTGTTTATTAGACATAATATTAGAAAAAATTTATTTTTTCAGATAAAATAAGTATTTTTCAAAAAAATCAATTTTACTGCCTTTTAATTGCGAACCTTTTTTAAAACCAATATTTGACACTTTTATAAATTAAATTTAATAAAATTATATTATTATTTATAATCAGGACATAAAAATTTAGTTTGGATAAATATTTGGGTACTTTTATGATAACTTTCATATTTTGATGAATAGTGAAAAATACTAAATTTTAATTGAAAACAACTTTTCAATCAAAATAATTTATAGTGTTAAATTATAAATTTGAGTGGTTTTAAAGTATCATTAGATTATATTTTTGCAATTTAATATAATTTAGGTCATTGGATGTAATTTCACATTTAAAATGGACATAAACAAGTGTTAATATTTTGATAGTTATTATTTCTTGAAAACACACTTTTTGTTTGGACAATGGAACTTAATTTTAAATTAATTTCTGCCAATTCTTTGTTTTGAATTTAGAAAAACTATATTCCATATTTGGAATCAGGAGGTCCAAATTGTGTAAATAGTTAACTTTTATTTTATACATTATGAATATCTACTTCAGTAAATATTTTATTTACCATAGTTAAAGGGTAAATCTGGTAAATAAGGGTAAAACATATTATAATAATAATATTAAATTACTCTAAAATATGTAATATTCCTATTTTTTGATACATTTCTGACCATGGTAATCCTTGGGTTGATTTTGGGAACCCATGGAGTCACTCGAGAGTGATAATGACACTTTATATTAATTAAGTAAAGACAAAAATCTCATAAACATATATCTTTTAGTAAAACAATTTTTACATGGGGTTATTTAAGTTATCATTTCGACTATAAATATTCATTTGAAATATAAAAATATTTCCTATATCACGGTATTTTTTTAAATTTCTAGATATCAAATAAATAAAATTATTTATGACACAATAATGATGCAATGTTTACCTCATTAATAAATGATTTAAATAAATAAGATTATAAAAATTAAAACAATATCCAAAAACTATCCAATTATTATTGGATGATTTTATTTAGAACATAATTCATCTTATATTCGACTTTAATGAGTTTTTTACCTTTAGAAACTGAAAATCATTATATAATAAAATAATATTTTCAAACTTTCCTAAAGAGATCCCCCTCCCCCTTATAAAAATTCATCACCTCTAACCCATTTATCACACCTCTCAAGACCCTTGGCTCATCCAAAATATTTCTAATTAATCTCACAGAATCCCTATATTCCACTTAAAATCCTTACCTTAGGCATAAGAAACTTCAAGGAAGCCTTTTGGTTCAAATCAAAGGGAGTTTATCAATTTAAATGTAACATATCCTCTTAAGTTATTTTATTTTATTTTACTTATCCAACCCCCTAAACACTATTTATTTCTTTATTTTATAAAAACACCAGTATCCTAAATATACTAGTTTTTTATGATAATTGTACTAACTACACATACACACACCTCCATCTAATGGGTATAGAACATAATGTGTCTATGGACGGAAAACTACTGCCTCACGAAATGATGATTGTTCAATCTTCTACTACAACCTCTTATAATGGCCATTATAATGTCACTGTAATTATATATAATATTTATGATATTTATGTTATCTATATTCTTCTATAATTCTCTTTTATATCATGTCGTTATTCTTTTCAAGTTGTATATATATGATAATTTCATTTGAGGAAGTGCGGACTACTGCCCCCTCAAAGTGATATGACTCGTTCATACAATACATGGAATGTATAAAGTATGGTGTTAATGAACTTAAGTAAAGTATATAAAATATTATATTATACTAGAATAATAATATACCTATGTATCATTGGGTTTTTCTTTCCTTT
Source organism: Viscum album (assembly GCA_963277665.1). NCBI lineage: Eukaryota > Viridiplantae > Streptophyta > Magnoliopsida > Santalales > Viscaceae > Viscum > Viscum album. Next base: position 1,797,310,891 of record OY728137.1, read on the forward strand.
TAAAATAAAAAAAATGAAATGGAAGTAGCGTTCGTGCGTACGTACAGATTACCGTCTCCACGAATGTGATGAGATTCATTCCCCATCATAACCATTCAAGAATAATTTTCATTTGATTATTAAAAATAATTTTTAATAACATAATATCATTCTAGATATGAATAAAATACATCATATCCATAACAAGCATGGCTTACGTAACAAAACATATAAAGGAAAATGAATCAGTTAACACCTGAAACAATGATACTACTAAAATATTATTAACAAAGAAATATTGGAAGATCATATATGATATCATATTTATGTATTTGGTTCTTGTATAATTTAATAACAATGATTTAACTATTATACAGGAGTTTAACTTACCCTCAACCATGGAAAAGTACAAGGTAAGGGTTAATTCCTTAATCTCATTAATATTCGAGATTGTTTATGTGTAGGTATTTACTGGGACATATTTATTATCCATGTCCATGCTTAATAAAAGAGTTTTCAAAGGGATTATTTTTAAGGGAATATTTTACAAAAACATCATTTTAAATGTTTTAAATAATTATTCTTCTAATCCTTTCTCATTAATGTCCATGTTTTCAAAATGGTTTTAAGGATTTATTTATATTGACATGAATATTTTAAAATTTTAATTCGTTTCAAAAGTTTCTATGTGGTTTAGGAATATTTGATTCAAAAATATCTTTTAAATGAATTCCTTTATAAATTGTGTGACTTTTAAATGATTTTAGGAAAAAGGGATATTTCTATCAAAGATTTTTATTGATCCGTTTCAACTATGTCAACATCCTTTACAAGATATTATTCTTGGTTGAGGTTGATTTATTATAATAAAATCATTCATATTGTATAGAATGAGTTATGATATGTTTTACTGTAGATGTGCTATTTTTATACCATCCATGGTTTATGGTTAAATTATTGACATTTTTTATGCTATTTTTAATACGAATGTTTATGTTATGTTTCAAAATTTTCATATGAGGAATGCATTGGACTTAGTAACTGACGGGTGTAGCCTACTATAGCTCCTCGATGCATCGGTAGGTCTCATGAGACAAACTAGTATCTTGGCACAAGGGCTTGACAAAATCTTATTTTTACTCTTGGAACGAGGCCTTGAATATGTTGTTATGATGTCTGGAATTATGCATTCCATCGTTATGAAATTAGAAATTGATATTATATGTGATTATTCAACTAGTAGAATATCCATATGAATAAGTAAATGGAATTATTTAATTTATCATTTCCATGTTATGATAAATTTTATGTTTAAAAGGCTTTTGTTTTAGTTTTATACATTTATTAAAATGTTTTTAATTATTTATGATAGTTTCCGTTAATTTTTATCTTTACTGAGCATCTAATCTCACCCCTTTCTTATGTTTTCTTTTTCCCAAGATTCCAAAAGGTGTATTATGTTTGATATTCAGGGTTAATGTAGGGGAATAATGGATTTCACAATGGATTATTTATGTTTTGTTTTATGTTTTAATGTGTAATGTAACATTCATATATGTAATCTATTATCCAAGATTGATAAACTTATTGGTCCTTCGGGACTTGATTCCTTGTAATCTTGATAATGTATTAAAATAATACACTGACTCTGGGTAACTGGGGTCAGGGTGTTATAGTGTATATATTTATTTATGTTTCCATATTTATCCCCCTATGACAATAATATCCAAAGACAAGATGAGAAAGGGGGCATAGATCATATACCATGGTTGTATAGAGAGTGAGGAAGAATAAAAATAGTTAACATTAGAATCTATAATGGTTCTTTTAATAATGTTTTAGTAAATATATCATCTACTTTTTCTATTATAGGTATAAACTTCAACATAATTTCATTTACTTACACATGTTATTTGATAATGTAATATTTATTTTCAGGGATCATGGACCTTTAATGTTGCTCTGGATTCTTTATAATATTCAATTAATTTGAATATAAAAACATAATATAATGGGTTACATCCTATCAAACAAAAAATATTCAATATAGGTCTTTATCCACATTAATTATATTGTATATTAAGTAGAATCTACATACTCAGCTTCAAAGGTGTTGGGAAACATTGAAAGATACTTCATTATATTCCAATTCAAACATAATTCACCAAAAAAACTTCACCAATTTTGGTTCTTTCGTCCTTGAAGAAACCTACCCAGATGACATATTTATAGACAAAAATATGTGTCCTATATAGGATGTGACCAAGATAGAAGATAAATATATGGTGTGTTTTTTTGGATGAAGATGTGTGAGTTATAATATAAAGAAGAAATGTTTAGTAACCCTCGTCATTGTATAATATAAGTATGCAGCTACCGCTCAAGCTATAACAAAATTAATGTGGATGAATACATAGTTGAATTAATTGTTGGTGGATGTGAAGCTTCCCCTACACTTAGGTTGAGATGAAAAATGTTTTATAAATATAAAAAAAATATAACGAAACATTCATGATCCAATAACATTAATTTTAAATATCACATTAATAAATAAAATTTGGAAAGAGATTATCTAAATATAGATTTTTTACCTACAAAGGAGAAAGTAGTTGATATTATCACTAAACCATTATTATAGGAAACATATAAAAGTTGAGGATGACATTGGGAACTAAACCTAACCCTCTTTATAAAAATGGTATGGGATCTATGTCCCCTATCTCATCTTTTCATTTAATATTATTTTCAAACGATAAGAAATATAAAAAAACCATTGATATTTTTCTTAATTGTTTAGGGAGAGAATATATTAAATGGGGACTCTTCAAAAGATGTATGTTGTGATTTCAACATGTGTGAAATGTTTTAACCATTTATGGAATTGGATTCATGACCTTGTTCTTTATAGTTTGAAGTTTCAATTTTTAATGTTGATGTTTTTAAATTAAAAAGAAGTAAATAATTTTTTCATATCACTACATTATGGAAAACTTGGTATTGATGTTCTATGAATTTGTACTATTTTGTTAGTTTTTATTGTTTTTTAATCATGATTTTTAGCTAGTTGATGTTTGTGATGTTTTTATGTGGAATTTAGTTTTAGGATGTTGGTATCTGAATCAGATGTTATTTCTTTTAGGGTTCTCACTTAACCTATAAATGTGATTTTTCTATAAAATAAAAATATTTACTTGGTAGTATTGATGTTTAGTGATTCTTTTTTCCTATATTGGGATCCCTCATGTTTTCCTATAATTATTGGATAGTGATCTATTTCATGAGTTTTAGAGCATAAATGATTAATTTTCCTTGGTTAAAAAAGGGGGGATTATTGAGACCTTGAGTTGTAAAATTGTGTTTGAATAGAAATAAATATTTCTAGGTTTGACCTTTTCTTATACAAACATAAATCACATAAAAATGTTGATCCCTCATTAGAAATTTTTCAGAAGGAATATTATGTATATAGAAGTAAGATTTTAGTGAATACTAGTGATCAAACAAATATGAATGAACTAATATGATTAGATTGATGTTGGAATGAAATGTTTTTCCGCTGGTATTTATAATTTCACTGGTTAGAAATATTCATAAAAAGTTAATAAGGATATGTTTTTTTACTCTTCAATGTATCAAAAATCATAATTACTTGAATTTTACATGGTTTATATGAAGAGAAGTGAAAATTTTATTATATGAATTCCATAATTCCATAGAATAGATTTTAGTAGATGGACCAGACAATGAAATGTTTTTGATCCTACTAGAAGATGAACAATATTGAATTCATTAGAAAGAAAAAAAAACAAACAAACATTTCCAAAGTTATTAGAAAATTTATTATGAGTGATTGGATGGTTTTTTACCTTAAAACTCATCAAACAAAAGTGTTTGAGTGGAATTAGAAAATAGAGGATTCCTAAAACATTAATCAGAAAGAGGATCCCAAATGAATCCAGTAGATAAGGTTTTCTTGATAGATACCACCAAATGAACAATGTTTGTTATTCCATTAGAATAAGGGGAACTAGAAAATGGAGAACCTTACAATATTATACCAGGTAAATCAATATTTGGAAGAGAGGTTCCAACAATGATTCCTTGGATGATGGTTTGAGATATTTAGAAATTATTTTCTAAGGATATACATTGTGATGATTTAGAGATGGGCATTCAATAACTCTATAATAATAAATGAAGGATTGTTATTATAGCTGATATTTGTGGAAGTATTTAAGAGATCATTTATGCTAAGATTTGGGGAATGTTACAATAAAGATCATTGACTCAAATTTATCTAGAGATTTGAAAGATATCCACTAAATGAAGACACTAGTGGTACATAAAAATTTATGATGGGAAATACAAATTTAATGTCCTAGGTACATACTTTATTTTTGAAAGAAATGATTCTTATATAAAGGGGATTATGAGAATTGTAAAGTGTTTATTGTTGTTTTTCTAGTTGTTAAAGAAGTGAGGTTATGAATGAGGAAGTGTAGAGATATTTTTATAAAATCACTTAATGAAAAGATACTAGAAAAAGAGAATTATATAGAGGATTCCAAATATATAGTAATAGAATGAGGGTTCAAAATAGAGGAGTTATTATAAGAAATGTTAATAGAAAGAGTGGTACCTGCTAAAGGTTGAAAATTTGAGGGTAATGGAAGGATGGGTACCTGATAAATAAGATATTGAATAGACAGGTTGGGATAATTAATCTCAAACATAATTTCTTTCTAATTTCTATGTAAGAAATAGAATAGGAAGTAGAAAATATATAAAGGTAAGTGTGTAGAATTCAAGAAGCACCATGATGATATATTTAAGCTTGTTGGTGATTTTTTTTGTTATTGAAAAAAAAATTATAAAACTATCTATTGAAACATCACATGCACTATTATAGGTTTATATTAATATACATGTAATAGATATTCTCTTATTGTTTCAACCACAAAGTATTATTTTATTTTTGATGTGTGGTCTTTCATTATTTCAAGATCATGCTAGGGACTATATACTCTTAACAAGCAGTAAGCCATGAAAATTCTTCTATTCCCATGGGTGTTCTTATTTTATTATTTTAGAGTAGTCAATTCACTCTAATTTGAGGTGAAGTTTGTTTTAAAGGGGAAAATATAATAATAGAAGATCATTTATTCACCCCTCCCTCTCAAATATCACACATATCCTGACTGGTCCTTCCATATCAATGTTGAAAATATCCCACTCCTTATCTTTTATCTAACCAAATTTACATGATAAAAAACTCTAATAAAGGACAACACATGAACTTTTAGACCATAAAAAGACTTGTCCAACCACACCATACATAGACATCTCATCAAAACTCACAACCAAAAATATATATGATGACACCAAGACCATATAAAAAACATGATGAATATTACATGAATTTCTGATCATACTCATACTCACCTATATACAACACCATCCAAAGAAATTTATTTACCCTTGATTCCACAATTAACTCACATCATCATACCCCACTAATGTCACTAACACTCACTATGACATACCAATGTGTAAATAATACACATTTCCCCTTTTAAACACATTCCATGCACCAAAATTAGAAGGGTTCTAAGGTAATTCAACACGTATTATAGCTCATATAAATCACTCTGGAAATATATACAATATAAGTAATATACATGACTTGTTAAAAGATTATTATGATTCTCAACATAACTTATAAATTAACCTACTTGTGGTTTTTATAATCATTGAATCTATATAAGAAATATCCCAATGACATGATACATGAATACCTAATAGGGTACCCATATTATATTAACTACTTTATCACAAGTGATAAATATATACTTCTAAAAGTCAAAAATATTATCCATATAATCTTATTAAGTAGTATAAAAGATCCAATGACACATAGAGGCCCCAATAATGAAATTTTTATAGTCATTTACTAAAAAAATCTACCCCAAACCTTCACCACTAGAGAAACAAAAAACTCTCACATATACCCTCACACAATGATATTCATATTAAATTTCATAAACCTAGACCATTATGGGATCTCTAGGACCAAATTAGAGGTCACGCTACTTGGAATAACTGATTTCAAGTAACTCTAAACCCCCAAAACATTGTATGGAAATCCAAATTCGTTTAAAAAAGGATTAACCCCAACCTATCACAAATTCCAGGACTCATCAAACCACATCAAGATATCATTGAAGAAAAAACCAAATCCCACACATATACACCACATACCCACTAATAAAAAATGGTGAAATATTAATGGAACCACCTACCTCAAGATCCTAATAGTTTAGTATATTTATGTCCTTACTTATTTTAAAAATTAACTATTGAAATTGAAAAATAATTTAAATTTTCAATAATGTTAGTCTTATTCAAAAAAAAACTGGTGAAACCCAAGAAACAATGAGAAGAATATAATGGATTACCTTAGAATCTCCAAGAGGATCCTCATTCTTTAGAAAATTCATTAATACAAAAATAGATGATGACCCAGGAGAGATTTTAATTGGATAGGGATAGTGGAGAATGTATAGTAGAAAGTATGGGGTTAATATTTTAAGAATATAAGAAAAGTATAGGTGTTTTTTAATTTTTTTTAAATAATTAATTAAATATCAAAAATAAATAACAACACCCCAGACAGCCACTGTGTACATGGCTGGAGGGTACTGGGTACTCATTGGATCCTAAGGGAAACACCACTTTTGGGGTTCTCACTGACTACCCAATTTATCATCACTGGGTACCCAACATATTCTTATGATTTATCATATTTTCTACCACCCCACAAACCCCTTCACAGCACCCCAGAGCATCAATTATAGAACTAAAAAACAAAATTAATAGCTCTATATGACTTCAAAACTCTTCAAATTCTAATTCAAACCCAATTTCACAAAACATGTCCTATTATGAGACATAAAATTCAAATTCATTCTTAATACATTAAACTATAAAAATCTAGATCATTATAAAATTCCCACCAAAGGAGTTATAATCCTTCATAAGAATCCAATATTATCCAATAAATCTCTATCCATATATAAATACACATTTTAACTTCTCAATCCTTATTCTATATTGGTTGACACTTCATTACACCAATACCCAGTCAAAAAAAATATCCATTCATTGAATTTCCCAGTCTGATCTACAAAAAATCTAGATATTTAAAAATTACCTATCAAGAACAATAACCTTTCCACTATATACAATTATATGGGGAAGCATTATTTTTCACTCTTATGGGACCAATTCCTCAAAACCAACATCATCACACCATCATATCAATTCCTAATCGAAACATGATTCAGTAAATATAATGAATTCATGAAAAATAAAATCTTTTACCTTGACCATTAACTAAAACAAATTATTAATTAGGCATTGAATGCACTAAAAACACTAACCACTTTAAATGGTTTACCAAATCTAGTATGGTTATATAATTAGTTGTGATTACTCAAAATATTATCCTCATACAACACTAAATTCATCTATTTACTAGATATGATCATACATTTCATAACCTTGATATATATAATTATATTTTTATGTATAGATATATCATAATATGCATGAAGTGATATCCCCATCATTGGATTACATATTCAATTTTCACACTGATACCATCTCTCTTGGATACCAATATCTCACAGAGCTATCTTTACATGAGCATTGGTTGTTATAACTGTAAAATCACAACTTATGAGATATTCTTCTTGGACCTTCGATATCAATCTATCATGAACATACCTTAAGTAATATAACAAAACCTTGGTCATTTATTCAATATTTCCTAACATTCTAGTACTTATGGAAACATCACCCTTTATCTATAAAACCATTTGAAACTCATCATGGCGACCCCCTCCCACTGTCTTCAATGTTTCAAGATAACATAATTCTATATCATGTTCCTTATATGGGGGGATAATAAGATATAAAAATGACCCACATCAATTGACCAGAGATAGTACCTTTCTACTATGATCTAGGGACGCTACCACATAGAAATCCCACTCCCCTCTTTTATAGGCCTATATGTAGGCCAAAAAACGAACCCCCCTAAATTTAGAAGATACATATAAACCTCCATGGATATAAAAAATATATTTATGTCCATGGAAGGATTTATATTTCAACTCAAATGATATATCCACCATATTTCCTCTCATGAGAACCCTCTAGAAGTGCTCCTATAATTTATAACACACTCCATCCAAGGGATGATTCACTGTATCACTACCTATTGGAAGTGTTCCCTATGTAAATATCCATCAATTAATGTTCACATGTACCGAGTTACATAGTTGATGGTCACATGTAAATGACCAATTCATGTCTTCATGGTTCCTCAAATACCAATAACCCTCCCTTTATACCATTCAAAACATTTTTCTTTGAATATTTCATTGCACTACACTCATTAAGTTCCCTATTCCACACATGTATTTCATAACTATATGATATAAAAACAAGATTCACCACATTATAAGACATAAATGTGGATTCTAAGATTTATTCACAAGCCAAAACATTCTCTTTACTCTTTTCTATAATTCCAATGCATCCATGTTAAAGTAATATTGTTGTTTTTGTTCCAAACAAAACCATAATAAAAAATATGAAAATCCCAATGCTTGATAAAAAATTAGTCAATCCTATCTCTAATTATAAAATAATATACCCATGATTATATAAATGATTTACATGACATCTTTCTCATAAAAACTAATAATAAAATCCACTCATCCACCTCTATAAAAACTAAGAACCATCATTCCCAAAAAATGATCATCTCACTAACAATCATCTAATTCACATTGACATGTACTTACCACTAATGAAATTATATACTAACCCTAGTGGAATCCAGACTAAAATCCTAATTAATTATCTCCTAAAAACCCAACCCGCCTGTGGGATTATAACTATGTGCCACACATTGAATCCAAAAACATCACTCACAAACTTAACCTTATCTCGAAATCAGGTATTACCCACCCTAAGGAAATATTACATGAGAACATGATATCCTCATGTTTCTCTATCAACCCAAGCATCACATGAAAATTGTTTCCATATTTGAGGCACACAATGTCTACACTATCCATTCCATAAAATAAACTATCTGAACAAACCTGCTATGGGGCTATCATCCCCTAAGACCATTACCATACAATAAATAAAGTAATAAAAATGAATGAAATATGATCTTTTGTTTTCTATTAATTAATTTACCACTATTATTTTATTCTATAAAACATATAATGAGATATTTTTTATGTTTTCATCAACTAAATCTTATTTCCAAAACCATTGTGATATGTTTCTATCCTAAAAACTATTTCCCAAAACCATTCCATGGAACCATTATCCTTTTTAAAATTATTTGGTCTATACATCTAGCTATTTGAGTCACCCTATATACCTAACTATCTCTCATGATGTATAACTCATGCCTATTTCCACCTGTATTATTGAGTATTACAATAAATTACAATCCCAACCTAAAAAATCAAATATATCAAAAACCAATCATAATAGTGAAAAGTGAAAACCTTAATCCCAAACCCTTTGTAGATTCATATTACATAATATAATAATTTAAAATATATTTGGTTGGTATAAATCCCAATATATTATCATTCCATAATCCATATTCCTTATCCCAAAATAATAATGCATCTAAAAAAATTCTCTTATACTGTTTTGCAATTCCCTAGCATGGGTAATTGCCAGCCATCCTAGACTGCATGCAATACATGACATTAGGTGAACCACCCCATATTCCAGATGCTCATTAAAATAGGTTATTAAAATGTTGGAAGATTATAATATATTTACTACAATGTAAAATAAAATATAAACATAAAAATAAACAAAAAACATCATATTAAGAGAAATTATTTACATTGAATAACCAACTATCAACAATAAACAATATCAAAATAATATATTATTTGGACCCATGAAAATAATATATACATGAAATAGAGGGATAAAATACAAGTTCAATTAATATGGAACAAAAATTAGACTAATTAAACTATGGATTCATGATTTAATAATATCGAACTTTTTCTAGGAACTCTCCCAAGACCCTTTCAATCTACTCCTCCTAAAACCCATTTGCAACCTTCCACCAGAAAGAAAGAAACAAGGTATATACATATTCCATGATACACATTTAGGGTGTGAGAAATACATCATAATAGGACCCTAATAATGGGGTTCCACTGATATACCAAAATATATAGTGTATGTAAGAACATAAAATAGGCAATCATTAAACAATAAATAAGGTCATGTAATCATGATCTAACCAAGATACCATGACACTTAAACCCACCAACTTCCCATAATTATAAAAATAGATTTTTCATAGTCATTTAATTATTTAAAAAACATATACAAATAATATTATAGAGGTAATCATGTTTCCAATGTTCGTCATAAGCTAAACCAATCCTTAAGAATCAGGGTAAGGTCCACAATTGAGTCTAAAACCAACGCCCTCTATCTTAAAGCGAGGTATCATAACCACATCTCATACCAACAAAAAATAATACTAGGTGTGGTATTATAATAGGATCTCATAAAAAACCTTCTCACATTGGTTAAATATTAATAAAAAGTTATTTTGAAAATACAATATAACTGAGTTTATAGTCTCATAGATAACTCACACAATCCATTATATAAAATACATAGCCTTAGCAAGGTCTACACGCCAACATAGACCAAATGTATTGACATCTGGAATTCTAACCATGAGAGAGGGACATGATCATTCCTATAAGTCACCTATATTTATTCAATATATATTATTCCCTTAAATTAATTTAGCCACATGTCTACACCTAATACTAAATTAAAGGATAACACGCTAAGAGATAAAAATTGAATAGTTTAGGCTAATAAAACTATACTCATAAATTAAAATATAACTTATAACAAACAATACCAATAAAAAACCCAAGTCTATTTGCTATAAAAAATCCATAATACCTCACTATTTAGTCATGTATAGCTACACACAACATAAAAAACCTCCCTTAGACATTAATCAAGCTTTGAGGTTAGAATAAACATCCATCCTCATACCCTAGATTTATTATTAGTACAAAAAAAATATATAAAATGTGTAACTAATCACTAATGATCCTTGAAAACATATTCCATACACTACACCAATAAGGGATGTGAGAGGATTACACACTTTAGATTTCTCACAGACATCACTTCTAAAGGATATCCATTATAAGAAACAAACTCACCATTCTCTAAGAAGAAAATGAATCTTGAAATATCAAATACATTAAACGTGCTATATGGTTATACAGTCATCAACATCAATAATTTTATTTTAAAATTAACTATAAATGGAAACCAACTAAGGCACAAAACATATAATCTCTAATATCTCTCATGAGATAATTTTGTTATTGAACCTTCTAGAGGAAGTTTTTATGTTTGTTGTCCATAGTTTCTTAGTGTGTTGATTGTTAAAATAATATTCATAGATAAATTTACATGTGAAAATATATCTAAGATAACTATCATTATCAAGTGAAGAGGGTTTTCTAAGTGAATATTTGATGAGAAGAATATGCGATAAAGAAATAATGGAATTTAAATGTGGTGTATTAGGTATTATTCTCACTAAAATTTATGTGAGGATAACATTGTAACGTCCCAGTCCCGAAATACACCTAGAGGCGCCCCATACCCAGTTTTTCACATGGACTCAAGTGCATTTCCCTATACTCTTGAGGTTGTCGACTAGCAGTGAGGGCATTGGGTGTGTTAGTGGGGAAACTATTCCCTCATTGGAAGAGTACATAGCATGCGTAAACAACAAATACAAGAGTGGAAGTAGTAAATATCCAACAACAGTAAACAGTAAAAGACTAAAACAATAAACAACTAAAGCACACACACATATATATATATGAAATGATGTATGATAAATATATCTAGGAAAGCAGCCAAACAAGTAACAATTCTGAATACAATACTAAACTGATGAACAAAAGAAAAATATATAAGAAACTCCTCAGCATCGCAAGCCTCAACTTGGTCCCATGCTCTCCTAATCCAATGCAATCAAGTACCTGAAGTCAAAGGGTGCTTTCCCTTGTCTATACCTACAACAATATAATCTTTTTGGTCCCAAAATCATGACCCAAATAGGGTGTGAGACTAAATCCCAGAAGGCAACTACCTGAAGATCTGTGTCTGACAGTCAATGAGAATATGGCAGGTAATGGTACAGTAAGCAGTAAACAGGATGATACACAACAGTAAACAATCCATAGGTCAACAAGCAGCAGTGAAGAAAACAGCTAACCACAAATAGGAATCCCTTTGGGAAGTACTCACAGCCATCCCCTCGGGTCCTATCCAAGAAGTACCAACAACCCTCTGGGTAGTACACTCAGCCTAACCCCTCTGGTTTGGTCAAACAAAATTATAAGACTCTCTGAGGAAGCACGCTTAGTCAATTCCCCCAATAGTATAAGGTAGTTAGGGACTCTCTGAGGAAGATCATGCGGTCAAATCCCCTTATATACCCAAGGTCTAGAGACTCTCTGAGTAAGATCACTCGGTCAATCCCTCTTATAGCCTTAAGTCAATCACGGAATCTCTGAGGAACATCACTCGGTCAATTCATCCTACAGCCTAGAATGGTTTAATGAAAATCAACAAAACACAGACTCTCTGAGGAAGCTCACTCGGTCTACCCCGTATAGTCTATAAAGCTTAAGACTCTCTGAGGAAGCTCACTCAGTCTATCCTCATGTAGTATATAATATTGAAGACTCTCTAGAAAGCTCACTCGGTCTATCCCCTATAGTCTATAATGTCCAAGACTCTCTGAGGAAGCTTACTTGGCCTATCCCCTTATAGTCTATAGCACCAGGTCCTCATGGCTCTATGCCAGTCAGTGCATAATAATGCTATAAGGCCAAAGTAAACCTACAGATCTACTTGGATAACCAGTCTACAGCATAACAAACATGTCAGGGAATAGCACTCCATCTTACGGTCACAAGGCATGGAAAATAGGTATAATGGCCAAACGATTAACAAGACTAAAAGGTCATAAATAGAACATGGCATGGGAAAAACATCTCTTCATAGAAATTATTCTCATACATAACCAAATTACCTCTACACAAGCATACGATCAAGGTAGGAAAACAACAGGGGAAAACAGTAAACATGCAACACCTCGTTCATGGGTATTGGTGGAAATTGAACATAAAACTCAAATACTTTGAATGGAAAGGCCCAAAACACCTACCTTGAAGATAGGTTATCAATATAATTGAACCACGAGCTGGAATCTTCTTATAAAGTCATAGATCTACAAAAACGCACAAAAATTTCAACCCACGATAACTTGAAAAAGAGGAGGAATTGGAAAATGATTCTCTAGAAGAAGGAAGATATTACTGATGCGATTCCAACGCAATCGACAGCTGTTTATTAAGAGAATGGACAGAGGCATGGGGTCTCGGAGAAGTTCCAGCACCGTACGGCTTCTCTCGGTCGAAAGCAGCCTAGAAGAAGATGATTCTGGTGGTCAGACGTGAGCCCGGTCCGTTTAATGAAAAAAATAAAATACACAGAATGTACTTTTGGAGTACACAGCATGTACTGGGATTTTTCGTACTCTGCTTTAAGAGGCCTCCACATCACCTCACACAACCATGTGTGTGGCCCGAACATGACCAGCACATGGCCTCACATAGCATCGAAGTACATGATGTTTACTTATAATGTACATGGTGTGTACTTCAGGAATTTATAGAAACTTCTCTTTTATAAAAAACTCTAGAAAAAGTAAAAACATACCGGAAATGAAGGTCTGAGTTCTTACAAACTTCCCCCCTTAAAAAATTTGTCCTTGAATTTCCCTAGTGAGAAGTGGAAGAAGAAACCATGAACAGATCCAACCACTACGATCGTACATCGGCCTCCCCCTCCCAAGTCTCGTCCTGTACTTGCCCATGCTGTCATAGCTCTCGTACCAAAGGAACAGACCAGCCACGGAGAACCTTCATACTGTGATCGAAAATACAGATAGGATGATCCTCAAACAATGCATCCACTTTGAGCTCAACCTCCTCAGGTTGAAAGACATGAGATGGGTCTGAAAAGTAATGCCAGAGATGAGAAACATGGATGACGTCGTGCATAGCCTGGTACCTCTGAGGTAACTGCAACCGATAGGCAACCGAACCAACTCTCTCCAACACCTCAAACGTCCTAACATACCGTTGTGAAAGCTTACCCTGTCTCTGAATCCTCTTGTGTCCCAACCTCAGTGTGACACACAAGAAAACATGATCCCTGACATCGAACTCCAGAGGTCGTCTCCATTGATCAGCATAAGACTTTTGTCGAGACTGTGTCGTAGCCATCCTCTTCTGAATCAATTCAATCTATTATGAGGTTTCCTCAATAAGATGAGGTCCCAACAAAGCTGTCTCTCCTGCCTCCAGCCAGAATAAAGGTGATCGGCATGGCCTACTGTACAAATCCTCGTAAGGTGCCATCTGAATAGTCTCCTGAAAACTGTTGTTGTAGGCGAACTCCACAAGAGGTATATGCTTCTCCCAAGAACCTTCAAAGTCTAGAATGCAATCTTGGAGCATATCCTCAAGCACCTGAATCATACGCTCAGACTGTCCATCTGTCTGGGGATGATATGTTGTACTCAAAAGTACTTGTATACCCAAAGCCTTCTGAAGCCCCTACCAGAACCAAGAAGTAAAATGTGCATCTCTTTTTGAAACAATGCAGTGTGGAACTTCATGTATATGTACAATCTCTCAGATGTACAACCATCCCAGTTCATCAATGCTGATGGTCTCCTTGATTGGCAAGAAGTGAGAAACCTTTGTAAGCCTATCGATGACAACCCAAACAGTATCGTTCCCTCAAGGTGACCTCGGCAGCCCGGTCACGAATTCCATCGCAACATCATTCCACTTCCACACCAGAATGGGTAACTGCTGCAAAAGACCTACTGGTCACTGATGCTCTGCTTTTACCTACTGACAAGTGTAACACCTCAGACAAAACCAGCAACATCATTCTTCATACCTAGCCACCAATACTGGCAGTGTAGATCATGATACATCTTGGTGACACCAGGATGAACTTCCCAAACTGAGGAATGAAAATATCGCATCAGCTCCTCGCGTAAGTCTGTTGGCACCCATATGTGTCCCTAGAAACGTAAGATCTCATCCTCGCCCACTATCCATCTTGGAAGAGGGTCCTCTCCTGACACACTCTCCCACAGGACTAGGCCTTCTGAGTCTGATAGCTACCTCATCTGTACCCTATCAAGAAGTGTAGAGGTAACAGCTACAGAATATATAAAGCTCTACCCATGTCTGTTGTGCACCTCTAAATGCATCTCAGAGAACAGAGTCATAAGTTTCCACTCACTGCTGGCCTCCTGAACTTCCAGTATCTGAGTTCTCCTACTCAACGCATCAGCCACTGTGTTTCCCTTTCTTAGAGTATAGGAAAGATCAAAGTCGAAGTATTGAAGATACTCGACCCCTGTGCTGTCTCAAATTCAGATCACGCTAAGTGAATATGTACTTGAGACTCTTTTGGTCAGTAAACACCACAAAGTGCTATCCCAGCAGATAATGTCTCCAACAGCGTAAGGCATTAACAACAGCTGCCAACTCCAGATCGTGTGTCGGGTAATTCCTCTCGTGTGGCCCCAACTGTCGAGACCTGTACGCAATGACTCCATCTCCCTACATAAGCACATCTCCCATCCCGATACCTGAAGCATCATAGTAGACCTTATAGAACTTTCCTAGATCTGGAAAGACTAGTATCGGTGCTGACATCAACCTCTATTTCAGCTCCTAAAAGGCCGACTCACAGGAATCTGACCATAAGAACTTTGCCCCTTTCTTGGTCAGACCTATCAGTGGTTCTTCTTGGAATGAAAAGTCTTGTATGAATCGCCTGTAGTATCCAGCCATCCCTAAAAAACTTTGCACCTCAAATACATTCTTCGGCTACTCCTAGGAAAATACAGCTCTCACTTTCTCTAGGTCTACTGATACTCCTGTCTCTGAGATAACATGACCCAAGAAGTGAATCTAATCCATCCAAAAGTGTCATTTTGAGAGCTTAGTATATAACTAATGCTCTATCAGTGTAATCAGAACGATCTCAAGATGGGTAGTATGGTCATGTCGAGTCTGAGAGTACACAAGATGTCTTCCATGAAAACCACCACAAAGGAATCCAAGTATGGATGGAACACTCGGTTCATTAGTTCCATTAAAACTGTAGGTGTGTTTGTGAGACCGAACGGCATAACCATATACTCTTATAGACCATACCTGCTCTAGAAAGTTGTAAGTGGTATATCAGATGGTATAACGTGCAACTGATGGTAACCGGATCTCAAGTCAATCTTCGAGAACGCTCGGGTTCCTCTAAGCTGATCAAAGAGATCATCGATCCTCAGCAAGGGATATCGGTTATTGACCGTTAACTATTTTAGCTTCCGATAATCCACACAAAGCCTGAGGGTGCTGTCTGCCTTCTTCACAAATAGGATAGGTGAACCCCAAAGAGAAGTACTGGGTTGGATGAAAGCCTTTGCCAACAACTCCTCCAACTACTTCTTGATCTCCTACAACTCAGGTGTAGCCATCCTTTAAGGAGTAATGGACACCAGTGCCACTCCTGACATGAGATCAATCAAGAAGTCTACCTCACGCTCCAAAAAAAAACCTGAAAATCCTCTAGAAAGACATCTCTGAAATGATCCACCATAGGAAGAAAGTCTAACTGTGAAGTCCCCTGGTCATCCAGATATATACTAGCAATCTGGGTTGTAAATCCTCCTATCCCATGATACTTGGGTCCTGCTCGACTCGCTTGGACATCCCACTTGCCTTTATGAAGAAAGGATCCACCCTCGAGTGATATGAAACTCACCCTATGGTGATAGCAATTGACGACTGCCTAGAATGGGACTAACCAATCCATTTTGAGAATGACACCAAAGCTTGTCATCTCTAGGACATAGAGGTCCCATAAGAAGTGACACCCTACAACCTCAAGAGGGAACTCTCTGCACTGATGTACGCTAACCGCTCTAGTCCCCAAAGGTGTGTCTAGAGTCAAAGTATCGGCAGAAGAAAAGATGCAGAGACCAAGGATTTCCACAACAAAAACAGATACAAAGATATGCATAGCACCAGTATCGAAAAGTGATAAAGATAAAACTGAGTCTACTAAGATCGTACCTCGAACTGTGGAAGGGTTGGGATCTTGCTCCTGATGGGTATGCTCCACTACAAAAGTATGTCCTGTATCGTGGCCCTGTGACCCTGGCTGACCACTCTAAGCTGATCCACTCTATTGTCGCTGGTAACCTGGTGACAGACTACCACGGCAGAGACCTCCACCTCGGCCCTCATGGCCAGAAGTGCTCTAGTTCCTAGACTGGTGAAAAACTGGCAATGCATCTCCTGAATGTGGGGTCATAGAAGAACCCCTACCACCAGCTGTAGGGGAGAAGATCTAACAAAAACACTGAATATGGCCCATCTTGCCACAAGATCGGCACTCCATCGGGTCTGTCCGACACTGAGGCCTAGTATGTCTGCTCCTCCCTCATTGGTATCATACTACCTATTTGCCTGAAGATACATTCTTCCTACGCTGATCTCCTCGAGCAGACTCCATGTGGTGCTTCCTGCTATCAATAAGAGGAAAACAGACTTTGGATGTCAAACCGCCCTAGCTCACTACTCCAGAATCCCTCAGATTTCACTCTGTGATCAGCTCCTAGTTGACGATAGAGGATATAGAAGTTGACCTGAAGATGTTCACCTGGGAACAAATCTCCTGCCTGAGACCATCCTCAAAATTTCTAGCCAGAAACAACTCATCACCTACTGGAATCGGTGTGAAATGCTGCAACTCGGTAAAGTGAGAAGAGTACTCCATAACAGAAAGAGTACCCTACTCTATAATCATAAACTCCCAGGCTCGATCATCCCTCAAGGTCTCCGGGTAAAAGTAATCATAGAATATATGCTAAAACTTATCCCAAGTCATACTCTTCTGGCGTCCTGACTGCAAGATCACCTCCCACCACCTCTTGGAGGAGTCTCAGAGCATATAGGTAGCGAGCTTCACCCTCTTCTCTAGAGGTATCTCCAGATGCTCAAAAATTGTCAGTGTGGCCTCTATCCACGACTCTGCAGCCTAAGTTCTTCCATCCCCTAAAAAAGTAGGAGGATGCTTCTGCTGGAAAACCCACGTCAACTCTTCCATCGACGGGTTAGGAGGCAGCGCTCCCTAGAAGGTTTCCATCATCCTCAGAAAGTCTTCCCTAAACTGTGAATCAGCTCCTGCAACTGGTATAACTACTGGTGCTAAAGCTGGTATAACATGAGGATCTTCAGAAGGTCCCTGATCAGTCATATCCAGTGTCTAATCACCGTCTGGAAGCTGTCGTACAACCAGAGGACATCAATGTGGCATATCTCGGAAAGGTCCAAAGCACACCTTGGATCAGGATTATCAAAGACTGAGAACACAAGAGTACAATATGGGAATAGGAGAAAGAAACATTCAAGTTTTACAAAACAAGACTACACGGCGTGTATAAAAAACCACATGGTGTGTTATTTTAATCCATTCACATGGGCATGTACTTCTGCCACAACTGGTTGTGTAATGCCCCAACCACATGGCGTGTTGTCCCTACACACGGCGTATACCTGAACTCTATTCCCCTGCCCGAGTCTCCTTACATGGGTAACCCACATAGTCCTCTTAATCCTAGACTACACAGTGTGTTCACAAAGGACACAATTTGTACTAGACAAGGTTTCAATGACCCGTGTTGTTAGTGACACGATCGGCTACACGGTTCACTCTTACACGGCGTGCTCCCTGAGAACATGGTGTGTACTTAAAGGTTTTTTCCAACCCGTGTTGTTCTTGAAATGGTCGGGTACTTAGGATACATGGTCTGGCGTGTGATAACAAGACACAGTGTGTAAAGTCAAATTTTCATCCATCTATTTCATTTGCCACATAGGTAGACACACAGTCACTACAACACGGCGTGTACGTACCATACACGATGTGTTCCTGAAAATTTTTCACAACCCTATGTTTCTTCCCACATAGTCAGTGACATGGTTTAAAAACTACACGGCATGTATTAATAAAGTACACGCCATGTATTATGGGTTTTTCTGGGAAGTAGCTCAGAAACTGCTCTGAAGCCCAGAAAACACAGAAAACAAGAGTTAAGGTGCCAAATTCTGATCTGTGAGGGCCCATACTCCATGCGAATACAATCTTGGCATCTTATACAAGTTACAATAAGTAAACCAAGCAATGATCCACCAAATTCCAATCCTTAAGGCACATAACACCTCAAGAACCAAAGTTTGGCATCCATCTATGCAAATTACTATAAATACAATTTCTCTATCAAAAAGAAGACATTCTATCAAAGAATCTATCACAACAGTATGAATAATCTACACAATGTCTATCACAACAACATGAAATCTCTAATGCATCCTAGAAGGCATGGAAAGGATGCATGGCATGTGATTTTTAATAAGTTTCTATTTGATGAATGAGATGGAATACCCTAATCTCATCGGGTTGCGACAGAAATAGAACCACAATAACAACAACGGTAACTACACAAAGCATGAGAATCACCCAACGGTGAAATCAAATCAACTATAAAAGTTAAAACCAGTAAAACTACAATAAACGAGGTAGTATGGATTTTCCTTTTACACAGGTTAGCTAATCTCGAGCATAGCTTATTACCACGTACCTATTCTTTCATATCCCTGGCTATAGGCTCCAAAAAGTAAGTCAAGATAAAAGAGTTCCTCTAATACCACTTTGTAACATCCCGGTTCTGGAAGCCACCCAAAGTCACCCCGTAACCGGTTGGTCACATGGCCTCAAGTGCATTTCCCTGAACTCCAGAGGCTGCCGACTAGCAGCGAGGGCCTTGGGTGTGTTAGTGGGGAAACTATGCCCTCATTGGTAGAGTACATAGAAAAAGTAAACAACACATACAAGAGTGGAAGCAATAAATATCCAATAATAGTAAACAATGGAATACTAAAACAATAAACAACTGAGGCACACACACACATATATATATATATGAAATGATGCATGATTCATATATCTAGGAAATTATCCAAACAAGTCACAATGATGAATACAATACTAAACCGAAGTACAAAAGAAAAACAGTTAAGAAACTCCTCAGCATCGCAAGCCTCAGCTTGGTCACATTCTCTCCTGCTCTAATGAAATCAAGTACCTGAAGTCGAAGGGTGCTTGCCCTTGTCTATACCTGCAACAATATAATATGTTTGGGCCCAAAATCATGACCCAAATAAGGTGTGAGACTAAATCCCAGTAGGAAACCACCTGAAGATCTGTTCCTAACAGTCAGTGAGCATATGGCAGGTAATATTACAGTAAGCAGTAAACAGTAACCAATAAACATGATGATACACAACAGTAAACAATCCACAGGTAAACAGGCAGCAGTGAAGCAAACAGTTAACCAAAAACAAGGATCCCTCTGGTAAGTACTCACATCCATCCCCTCTGGTCCTATCCAAGAAGTACCAACAAACCTCTGGGCAGTACACTCAGCCTAACCCCTCTGGTTTGGTCATATTAAATTATAAGAATCTCTGAGGAAGCACGCTCAGTCAATTCCCCTTATAGTCTAAGGTAGTCAGGGACTCTTTGAGGAAGATCACATGGTCAAATCACTTTATAGCCCCGAGGTCTAGAGACTCTCTGAGGAATATCACTCGGTCAATCCCTCTTATATCCTCAGGTCAATCACAGACTCTCTGAGGAATCTCACTCGGTCAATTCCTCCTATACCCTGGAATGGTTTAAGGAAAATCAACAAAACACTGACTCTCCGAGGAAGCTCACTCGGTCTACCCCCATATAGTATATAAAGCTTAAGACTCTATGAGGAAGCTCACTCGGTTTATCCTCTTGTATTCTATAATATCTAAGACTCTCTAGGAAGCTCACTCAGTCTATCCCCTATAGTCTATAATGTCCAAGACTCTCCGAGGAAACTCGCTCGGTCTATCCCCTTATAGTCTATAGCACCAGGCTCTCACGGCCCCATGCCAGTCAGCGCATAATAATGCTATAAGGAAAAAGTAAACCTACAGAGCTACATGGATTACCAGTCTACATCATAACAAGCATGTCAGGGAACAGCACTCCATCCTACAGTCACAAGGCATGGAAAACAGGTTTAACGGCCAAAGGCCGAACAAGACTAAAAGGTCATAAACAGAACAAGGCATGGGAAAAACATCTTTATATAGAAATTATCCTCATACATAACCAAATTACCTCTACACAAGAATATGAGCAAGGCAGGAAAACAACAGGGTCAAAACAGTAAACACGCAATACCCCGTTAAAGGGTATTAGTGGAAATTGCACATAAAACTCAAAGACTTTGAACAGAAAGGCACAAACCACCTAACTTGATGATAGAAGATCGATATAATTGAATCAAAAGGCTTGAATATCCTTAGAACATCGTAGATCTAAAAAAATGAACAAAACTTTCATCCCATGATAACTTGAAAAGGAGGAGGAATTGGAAAATGATGCTCTAGAAGAAGGAAGAGTGTACCACTGTGGTTCCAATGCAATCGACGGCAGTCGATTTGGAGAATGTACGGAGGCACAGGGGCTCGAAGAAGATATGGAACCATACGGCTTCTCTCGGTCGAACGGGACCTAGAAGAAGATGATTCTGGTGTTCAGAAATGAGACTGGTCCATTTAATGAAAAAAAAGTCCACGACTTGTACTTTTGGAGTACATGTTGTGTACTAGGCTTTTACATACTCCGATTTAAGCGGCCTCCACATCACCACACATGACTTGGTGTGTGTTCCGGACATAGCTAGTACACAGCCTCAAGCATCATTTAAGTACACGGCGTGTACTTATAAACTACACGGTGTGTACTTTAAAAATTTCCAGAAACTCCTCTTTTCTCAAAAACTCCACAAAAAGGAAAAACATACCTAAAACAAAGGTCTGGGTTCTTACAAACTTGAATGATTTTTTTATGTGATTAATAATGGTTGGAGTCTTTTTGAATAAACCTACAACTCATTTTATGAAATTATACAACATAGAGATAAAATAGGAAAAAGGGCTTGATCTCAAGACTTTGCTTTATGAGTGTATTACTTTGAGTTATATTATAGAACATATTTATTTGGACATCATAAGTTATCAATCCTCATCATAGGAATTTAATATGGAATGTAAGTCATTTTCCATATTATTTCTTTTTATACAAATCAAAATACATTTCTCATTCTAAATATTCCTCATAATACTTTCTTCTGATCATATGAAATGAAGCTAAACATATGACTTCAATATAATTATTCAAGCATGATTATAATACATCGAAATGAATTTTTAATTGGAGAACTTATGGGTAATATTTCATGATTTTAGAATTTATATTCTATTTAAATAAAGAAATAATTGGTCTAGATGACTCATGTTTTTTATTATTCTTCGATGTAAACCATATGATCAAATAGATGACCATGATAATTGTTGTGATCAAAGGTTATGAACCTAATAATGGAGTGTTCCATGATTACAGAATTAGATTCCACGCCACCATACCTATATAGAAATATCATGAAAACAAATACTTGGGATTTGGTGGGAAAATCAATTAAAATATTATAGACCACAATAATTCAAATAAATCATGAATGAAACAACCCTATCCACTAGATGATTTTATAAGAAGTCTGGAATAATGAAAAAATAAATGATTATAAGTTTCAATGAGTCAATATGAGCCACTTATATTTGAGAGGATTTATAAAAATTTTATGGAAAAATTATTCACATGATATTTAGTGAATATAATATCAGGAAATTTAAAAAAATTGTAGAATATAGAGTGGGTAAACTAATAAATAGTTTTATCGAATAAATAATATTCAAAAATACTACCAGAGTTCTCTATGCATGAAATGGGAAGGTTGTTCTTATATAGAGTTCATATAGTGGCTCATAAAGTAATTAATGATCATTATATAGAACTATTTTTTGATCTATTTATAAGAAATTGAAATTGGATGGTTTTAGTTATTATATGAGTTCAAGTCCATACCCTTTCTTGGTTTAACTCTGATTATGATAATGGAATTGTGTGAATGGGATAATTAACAAAAAAACATCAGGTATATACTCATCCTTAAAGGAGGTTAACACCAATAACAAACATGACATGTATTTTATTTTATAATTTTTCATATTCTAAAAATATAACTAATAAATAATCATGATAATTAAAGGGGTTTAAAAGAAATTTAATCACAGATTCCCAAAACCTACCTCTCATTTTGTATAACACCACAAGTGATCTAAAGATTCCTATCATAGTGGGTTGACTATCTCGTACCTCTTTAAAACAGTAACATGGATTAACATAATTTATTCAATTTCAATAGAATCCCAACATTTTATGTAAAATGGTTTCAGTCATGGGAATGAATGGTACTATATATTACTTCACTAGGGATTGATTATCTTGATTTAGTTCGATATTTCTTTAGTGTTCTGGATAAATCTTAAGCACTATCTCTAATCAAAAAAAGAACCATTGAAAATGTTGGGAAGAAAATGAATTATTCATTGTAATATATAAGAAAAAAATAGCTAAAAAAGGTCATGGGATGACAAATGGAAAATGAAATTTGTATTAATGTCCATATATATTATAAAGGAAACAAGATAATTAGAGAATAAAAGTTTCAAAACAATTAATGAAAATTAGAAGATGATTGAATATAGGAGGATGAAACTATTGATTAATTCTTTACAAGGGTGAATTTGATTGTTAACATTAATATAGGGTTCAAATAAAATATTTAAGACTATACTATTGTAAAAAATTTGAGAATGATCCTTCCATATAAACCCCATGAAAAGATCTAAACACTATAATATATTGATATTTATTTCATCACATCAATTAACTTAAAAGAACTATAATGAACTATAAAACGATAATAGGACCTAAATTAAAAATAAATGAAAAGAATTAAATGGAAATTTATTTTAAATAATTAATTTTTTTAATATTAAAGAGTACTAGAACTGTTTAAATAAAGAAGAAAAATATGTAATATTATTCTAAGACTCTTATCTCATGGTAGTAAATTTTACAAGAGTAGGAAGAGGTGTGTACGTAGGTAAAATACATTTAAAATTTATAATTATGGAAACATTGGTCATTTTTATGATAGAACTTCCCTTAAATTTTTTAGATAAATTTATAACGAAGAAGTTTCTTAGAAAACCAATCATTTTGATCTCTCATTTTCTCAATCAAAAGGAAAGAAGAATTTTTCTCATAGTTCTTTTAGAAAATACTTATTGTAACATGAAGTTGTGCCTGGTGGTGAAGAAAGTGTTGATGAGGAAGCTCATAGAGATGTCTCACAATGAGTGTTCATAACATAATTGGAAGAAGAAGTGAACCCATAAGGACATGAATATCATATAATGGTGAGTTTTATATAGATTAATGATACACTTACAAGTAATATAGAAAGTGATTAGAGATCAATATTTTTTAAAAGAAATTAGAAGTCTGGGTAAAAAAACACTCAGCTAAAAAAAGGATTAGAATGGAAAATTAAACTTTCTAATGAAAAATGAAATCCTATATAAAAATTGATATGTTGAAGCTTGATCTTGCAGTAAAGAAAAAAAATCACTGAAGGTATGCCTTCCACCATTATATTAATATAGATATATATATATATAGATAAAATAAGAAGGTAGAATGATTTAACTAAGAAATAGAATGATAGATTTAAATGCCTTAAGAACAAGACTACTATATAATAATGAGAATAATCTAATAAATCTAAACTAAGTACCTACTATAAGAAAGAATAATGTTATTAAAAGGTAAATTTTGATGAACATATGGTGAATAGATAGAATACTACTACTAATGAGACATATGATAGTTTTCAATCATGAATAACTAAATGTCCTAAATAGAGACTCAAATTTACTCAAATATTGAAATATTTAAATTCAAAAATTGTGACTTCATTAATTAAAATTAGTCAAAGAAAAACTCTACCAAAGGACCATGTGAGCTCTTCTCATTCAATTTTTGAAAATAGTGTAATACAACAACCCATTCAGTAGTAGGATATTTAATGAAATAATAGAATTTAGGTGTAATACTAGTGTTGTGGGTTATTTGGACTTAAGTGATATAAATGATTATATAATTTACCTCATCCTAGAATAATAAGATAGAATGAGTCAAGGGGGAGACTTAAGGTATTAGGAAAAGTAGAAGCATGTGATGGGTCATTCCTAACATTGTTTTCTATCAGGAGCATTGATCAATATAAGATTTACATGATGATAAATGTTGTGATCAATGGAATTAGATTAGAGAATAAAGATAATGAATAAAACTATAAAACCAAAATTTAGGATCACCACATATTATTTATAATTAATTGAAGAATCGAAATAGTTACCTTGTGTGAAATTCTTTATTCAGTGATGGATCTGATAGCAGATCTATGTTGTTGCTGGTTCTGAAATTTCATATAAAACCAAAAATAGTCAGTTTTGGGAAACCCAAGCATGCTTCCCACCCTGGAAAATCATTCTAGAATCAATAATGATGGTGTTCACAAAATCCCATGCATACACATAATATTTGATTCTATGCACAAGGATCTTATGCACTAAAATTGATGAGATTGTCCACTTCTTCGACCAAGCCCACCAGGACGTCCAAGGAAACCTCATGCAAGGAATAAGGGATGCATGCAAGATAATGATATTTCATGAAGGAGTCCAATACGTGTGAAAAAATATTTGGTGAAAAATACAATGTAAAACTGTCACCTTTCATGGTTGATTGCTACATCAAAGGAAACTGTTACTTGTATTCCCTCTTCTATGATCAAAATATTCCACTCCCATCACTGAAGATTTCGACTATAAATAAAAAATTACCCCCTTATTTAGGGTGACTCTCTGAAAGATGATTCATCGATTTGATGCGCATAACACAAATCATCCAAGACATCAAAAAAATGGAACACATAAGGTAGAGACTCATGTGCAATAGGTTTCATATGGGTCAACAATTTACTTGGACCACAGTTGGGTAATCCTCTCCCAACCTATTTTATCCCAAGTCGAGTGCACACAAAAGCTCCTACTATGCGCAACCCTAACCTTGTGTGCAAACCCAATCTTGAAAAAATCCTTTTTTTACTCCATGGTATGACTCTTTGTTAGAGAACCATGCCCAAGAAACCATTGCACACAACACCCATGCCTTGTTCAGACCACTTTTGTGCACCCCTCTAAGCTTGCACGCAATAATTTCATGGTCCCTCACATGATGTCTCATATACCTCTAATGCATGAGTTTTCATACCTTTTGGTTATAATAATGTTTACCATAACCCCTATTTTATCTCAGCACAGGGACCATAATGTGGACCTAATGAGTGACCACTCCTCCTCATCGTTGCACCCTAGAATTTTAAATCCATTCCTAATCCAGTGGTGCATTAGTGGTGGCCACATAAGCCCAATGTGTGAGGATTCAATCCCCCACGTCCAAGCTGCATGACATAAAAAACCCTAGTACCAACATCTTAAACAAATGATGTTAAATTATAGCTCTACCATGTGTGATAAACACGACATTCCCCATGTACGACCATAATGGGATGCCACCTTCTCCCTATTCACCAAGTGATCCTCTTGCATTAGGATTCTTTCACATATAACCCATATTTTTTATGTGTAAAAAGCACATGATGCACCATGTACAACTCACAAGGAATGAGATCATCCACATAGAGAATGGGGTCATCCTGACATGGAATGATATCCTCTTTGGGAATCTTTCATGTAAAATTCGCACACTATCTCTCATTGACACTTCTCCCAAGACACATTCATCACTACAGGAAAACGGTAGTTTCGTGGCGGTTTTTTCATGGAGGTTTTAAAAACGGTCGCTAAATGGATTTCGAGCCGCTATTTTGTGGCGGTTTTTTCACGGCGGTTTTTAAACCGCCGCGAAATGCCTTGAATTTTTTTTAATTTTTTTTTAATTTTTTTTAAATATTTTCGAGGATTAGCGGCTGTTTTTTAGAAAACCACCGTGAAATAGTGGCGGTTTGGGAAAAACCTCTTTGAAATGAAAGGAAAAAAAATAAAAATAAAAACATGAGAAACCCCTAAATCACTAAAACGACCATAACTTTTGATTCGGGCGTCCGTTGGAGCACCATGAACAGTGAAATCAAAGATCATGAAGAGATATAGATGCATGTATAATCAAAACTGTGAGACGGTCTAAGGTGTGAAATATATGAGAGTTATAAGAAAGATGAAAAAAGTTCTCTAACTTCAAACATCCATAACTTTTTCTCCTAGTGTCTTTTTGGGCTCTACCACATATCAAATCAAAGCCAGCGAAGAGACTACGCACCAGTTCAACAGAAGGAAGCTTTTGTTGTGTTTTTCGACCCCAAAAACCCCTCTGAAGGCCTCCAAAACCTTGTTTCTGTCATTGGTGTCACGTCAAACTTGTCTTAAAATGGAAATAACTTTCGATCCGCGTGTCAGTTCGGAATCCTCCACCTTCCAGATCGTAGTTCGTTCCATGAGCTTCAATTTGAGTGCTCTTGGCGCCCTAATTGACTCCTGGATCATAAGTTGTGGCTTTTTTAGTGGGTATCGGGTTTGTTATGTTTTTCAATGCCTCGTTTCTACCACTTGTTCCCCGTCAGTTTTTTTTAAATGGTCGTAACTTTTGATCTGCTGGTCCATTCGGTCTCTTTCACCTATCAGCTTGAAGATCGTTTTAGGATCTTTGATTTGACTGGTCACAAATCTGGAACGGACTCTCAGATCATATGTTATTTCTGTTAATTTGAATCTAATGTTTTTGTCACTTTATGACCGTTTTGACAGGTTTTAACAGTTGCTCCATTTATTACTGTTTATTTGGGATTCCATGACTTGTTATCTTTATCAATGGTTTTTTGTGGGTTATTATGATGATTATGTTGAATTCTTAAGGGGTTTTCCAGAGTTCTCATGCATTTTATTGGGTTCTCATGCTTTCTAATGCTTCCTTCTTCATGCTTCTCCATCTATTTTCATGCGTTTTCATAATTTTTCATCCCTTATCATGCTTTTTCATACTTTTTCATGTGTTTCATTTATTATTTATTATTTATTATTTATTATTTATAATATACATTAATTTGTTTATTATCTATTATTTGTTACTAGTTATTTATTATTTATTATTTATTATTTATTATTTATTATTTATTATTTATTATTTATTATTTATTTATATTTATTTATTATTTATTATTTATTATTTATATTTATTTATTATTTATATTTATTTATTATTTATTATTTATTATTATTATTATGATTATTATTTTATTTATTATATATTATATATTATATATTATATATTATATATTATATATTATATATTACATATTACATATTATATATTATATATTATATATTATATATTACATATTATATATTATATATTATATATTATATATTATATATTATATATTATTATTTATTTATTATTATTTATTATTTATTGTTTATTGTTTATTTTTTATTTTTTATTTTTTTTATTATTATTTATTATTTATTATTTGTTATTTATTATTTATTATTTATTATTTATTATTTATTATTTATTATTTATTTATAATTATTAATTATGTGTTATTATTTATTATTTATTATTTAGTATTTATTATTTATTATTTATTATTTATTGTTTATTATTATTATTTATTATTTATTATTTATTATTTATTATTTATTATTTATTATTTATTATTATTAATTATGTGTTATTATTTATTATTATTATTATTATTATTATTTATTATTTATTATTTATTATTTATTATTTATTATGTATTCTATATTCTTTATTATTTATTATTTATTATTTATTATTTATTATTTATTATTTATTATTTATTATTTGTTATTTATTATTATTTATTTTTATTATTTATGATTATTTATTGTTTATTATTTATTATTTATTATTTATTATTTATTATTTATTATTTATTATTTATTATTTATTATTTGTTATTTATTATTTATTATTTATTATTTATTGTTTTTTGTTTATTATTTATTATTTATTATCTATTATTTATTAATTATTATTTATTATTTATTATTTATTATTTATTATTTATAATTATTAATTATGTGTTATTTATTATTATTATTATTTATTATTTATTGTTTATTGTTTATTATTATGATTTATTATTTATTATATATTCTTTATTATTATTATTCTTATTATTTTATTTATTATATATTATATATTATATATTATATATTATATATTATTATTTATTGTTTATTATTTATTGTTTATTGTTTATTATTTATTATTTATTTAATTATAATTATTTATTATGTGATATTTATTATTATTCTTATTTATTATTTATTATTTATTATTTATTATTTATTATTTATTATTTATTATTTATTATTTATTATTTATTATTTATTATTTATTATTTATTGTTTATTGTTTAGTATTTAGTATTTACTATTTATTATTTATTATTTATTATTTATTATGTATTCCTTGTTATTTATTATTTGTTATTTGTTATTTGTTATTTGTTATTTGTTATTTATTATTATTTATTTTTATTATTTATTATTATTTATTTTTTATTTTTTATTATTTTTTATTTTTTATTTTTTATTTTTTATTTTTTATTTTTTATTTTTTATTTACTATTTAGTATTTATTATTTATTATTTATTATTTGTTATTTGTTATTTGTTATTTATTATTTATTATTTATTATTTATTATTATTTTTTATTTTTTATTTTTTATTTTTTATTTATTATTTATTATTTATTATTATTTATTGTTTATTATTTATTATTTATTATTTATTCTTAATTCTTAATTATTTATTATTTATTATTTATTATTTATTCTTTATTCTTTATTCTTTATTATTTATTATTTATTATTTATTATTTATTATTTATTATATATTATATATTATTCATTCTTTATTATTTATTCTTTTAATTTCGTTATTTTATTATTTTATTATTTTATTATTTTATTTTCATTATTTTATAACTTTTGTAAATATTGTTATAATTTATGTGTTATTTATTCTAATAAATAGTAAATAATAATAAATAACTCAATAAATAACTAATAAATCAATAATTATTAATTATTAATTATTGGTTATTAATTATTAATTATTGGTTATTATTTAATTATTATTTGATTTTATATCTATTGGTTATGTATTATTTGTTTTTTCAATTAGTATATATAGGTATATTAAATTCTGTTTATTAACCCCATGATGAGCTTGCTGGAGTGGTAAAGTCTTTCGCAAATATGTAAGAGGTTAGGGGTTCAAATCTCACCAAACGCAGTATTTCTTTATATTTTCATGGGCATGTGCATGGGCATGTGCA
Source organism: Viscum album (assembly GCA_963277665.1). Lineage (NCBI taxonomy): Eukaryota > Viridiplantae > Streptophyta > Magnoliopsida > Santalales > Viscaceae > Viscum > Viscum album. The sequence continues at coordinate 1,797,341,603 of OY728137.1, forward strand.
TGCATGCATGGATAAAGTAAATAAAGTAATGCGAATTAAATGAAATAAATAAAATAAATACGAAATAAATAAATAAAATACGAAATAAATAAATAAAAAATAAATAAAATAAAATAAATACGAATAAATAAAATAAATACGAATAAATAAAATAAATAAAATATGAAATAAATAAAATAAATAAAATAAATGAATAAATAAATAAATAAATAAAAAAAAAAAATGCCGCTAAAAACCCGCTGCAAAACATTCTACGACAGTTTTGAAAACCGCCGTGAATAGTTTCCCGACGCATAATTTAGCGGCGTTTTTTCAAAACCGTCGCGAAACGGAAAAACCAACCGCCGCTAAAGCCTTATTTTGTCATAGCGCATTGGGTCTACTGCTTCCTCTTGTTTCTCACACTGAGCATGACAAACGTGGGCTAGTGGTTAGTCGAAATCATGACCCCCCCCCCCCAATAAATACATTGGGACCTCTCCACAGATATAATCCCCAACCTAAAATTTACCTGGTACACTTTAATGTTTAATCCCCAACCACATGCTCCACTTCCATGGGCATCCTATTGAGTGTAATCCCCAACAACCAGAATCCCTTGGGCCACTTCCACACATAATCTCTAGCCCATTTTGAACTATGTGGGATTTAATTCCCAACTAACTAGGATGCATGAAAATACTCCCTAAGTTCCAAACCCAAAAAATTCATCCATCCTATTTTACTCATGGCTACATCCATAGTAAGATCATGCGCCTCACTCAGGTGACCAAATCTCCTCCAGGTCCCTCTAGAAGCTCAATTCATAATCCCCATATCAATTCCAACCAATAGAAACCATTTTGTGAAGGGAAGATAAACACATTTTCATGACACAACAAATTTATTATGTTTTTAATGTTTATTTATAGTCTATGGAAGACCCCAAGTAATATCTCAAAGAGAATTTGATTTTTAAAGGGTGTATTTTTAATAAAGATTACTAAAATAGGGGGTGATTTTGGAAACAGTTTTAAAAACAAAATGACTTAATTAAAGATTCTAATATCTGATAAAGAATGGTGGTGTTTCAGAAATATGAAAGAAGGTTGTAATTTCAAGTTCACTACACATCTTGGATACTTCATTTCTCTGAAAATTTTATATGGTATAATATAATTCTTTGGTTTGGGGTTTTCAAGATCTTGATTCCCCTCTTGCCTCTTAAAATGATGCACAAAGAAGAAAACCTTGACACAAAAATCAAGATTTCAAGGTTTGGACCCCAAGAATAGAATAAGGGCTACAAAATCATACTAAAATCACATTATTGTGTGTGAGAAAAAAGGGTTCTTATGTAGTACAATCATAAAAACCCAATGTCCCCACTTGAAATCTCAACCCAATCAGTGTTGAGATAAAAAGTGTTTCACTTAATTATCACAAAATAAATGAATTCATAGGAGAATAATATCAAGACTAATCATAAGTGAATTATTTGACAAACAAATTAAACAAACCAGTAGAAGAACAAGTGTTGAAACTACCTACCAAGTATATGTAGATCCCTCGAAATGATCGTCCACCGTTTATCATGCCATCAAGAGGAGGATGATGCTTGGGTGGAACTCTGCCTTCATCCTTGATCCCCCTATGAAAATAGGAGTCTAAAAACTTATTAGATGAGGATATGACTACTTTGGGTCTCTAAAATACCATATCTTTTTATACTAACCAAACATACAAATGGGGTTCCCAAGGTTCCATTTTATAGGAAAAATGGACGGTGGTTTTGGGCATAAAATTTTCTTAAAACCACTTGGAACATGATTTTCAACATCAAGATAGTCTTATATTTATTATTATAAAACAAAGAAAGTTTTTTACCCACCTCTTTACTATCTGCACTGAATGTTTAGAATCATTTGGTTTTTGACGGGTCTAGTTATGTCAGAAACACATAACGCCACTTTTGACTTCATTTATATTTAATGGCTTGGACAGATCACTTTGGCTGGGCCACTTAATAGAATAATTGGGATTGGTTGTTTTCATAAGAGTTGTATCCAACTTAATTTTGGATCATCTTAAAAAATATCATCCCAATTGTACATATGTATTAGTAGAAGTGTTTGGTTGAGTCCACTGGTGTGCTTGGATCCTGTATAGTTTGACCTATTTTTCTTGAAATTCAACATGGGACCTATAAACCACCTCCACCTACAATGTAATTATCAAAAAAAATAACATTAACCTTTTTAAAATTGATAAGCAAAAAATAATTGAATCAAAAATGAAGTTAAATTTGTTATAATTTTTATAATTTTCAATACAAAACTAGTTTAGCACAGTGGTGTAAGTGTGAAAATGTAACAGTGAATCGCGATGAAATCAACAGCTTCCACATGTAATCCATACACCATCCATCGTCGATGGCGAGGTACTTCTTAGGAATCCCTTCAAATGGGTTGGGATCCAAATCATGAGTACTATCATCCTTAGTTGACTCTTCCTATGTATCTTCGCCACCACAAGCCTTGAATTCTTCCCCATTATTGGCATCACTCATATCCACCACAGACTGTTCACCTAGCTATAAGGATGGGAATGTTTGAATTACTATATATTCATGAACCGAAATGACTGTCATAGAAGGGACCTTGTATTTTATGGCTTCATCCTCTTTCTGGTCATGCAATCTTTCTAGCACTCTTTGAAATGGGAGAACTTCATCCATGTTAATCAAAAAATATCTAGTTGAATTCATGTGAGAATGAGAAACCTATAGAAGATTAGTATTGTAATGTTGAATCCCTAAGTGTCAGTGGATAGATCCAACATAGGAGACCCTTTGACACTAGTCAGTACCCCAATGATCAACATCGGATCCTCTAGTGTTGATTGAGTATGAGCTACATGAAACAGACAAACATGTTGATGTAAAGGCTCTGTGAATGTATGATTTCCAAATGACTCAAAATCTATAATTACCTTTAGGAAGAGGGATTTCAATGATAAGACACCTCAGGGGTTCCACATACTTAATAGTGGGTGCCTCCATTGAAATTATGGTACATGGTCCCCATAGGTAACTAGGAGAACCAAGGAATCAGAGGTCGTCACCCTGACCTCCTTGACTATCCCACCAGCTACCTCATCCTTAGGCACAGGGCCTAGATCATGTCCTTCGACGTCGATCTATGAACCTTATCCTCCTATAGTAGTGGACCCTTCACACTATCAATATTCTCATATAAATGGAAATCTTCAGTTAATGAATCTAGATAATGAAAGGGGGTGGATCAAGGAAGGTAAGTGGGTTAAGGCTTACCTCAAGAAATTCAGCTAAGGATTTTTCAAAGGCTATGTTTTCTCTACTTTACTAGAGATTACATTAATGAGAGGATAATCCCAATTATAATTAATTGTTGGATTCTTGTGCCTCATCATTGGTAAATCCCTCCTCAAATGATGATACATCAACAGTTGGTGTCTCCTCCCATTCTGACTCGTCTCCAAGTATCACTCGCACCGGGGTGGATGGAGGTTCATACTACCCTCATTGACATGTGTAAGTGTCCATTTCCATAATATATACATGCCTATAGTGGAATTTGACCATGGATGTGATATGAATGGTCCTCACTTTTATCTTCTTAATTAAATCTCGTTTCATCTTTATCTATAGGTCTTTATTTGATAATGATGTTCAAAGTGTCCTTCAATCAGACCAAAGAAAGGGAAACATGGAAAATATATAAGGATATAGAAGGTATATCATCATATTCCTAGGGTCCTCCCTAGTTTTAATCATATCGGCATAGAATCCACTTGCTTTCCCTAAAGGTCTCTTTCGATACCCTTCTCCTCCAAGAGGCGGGGGTGCAACCTCACCTTGTGTCGTCCCTGCCGCAGCTCCAGCTTGAGCTGCCATGTATTCCTAGCATGCCCCTCAATGAGCATCCTTCTAGCCTCCTCACTACTTTGCCTCCTCGCTCACCAGATCGACCACCTAAATATTCTTACGTATGATTTCATAAATATATGTTGATACCCAGTTGCTAGCATAATCTGTTAGTAGTCCAGTGTAAACATTGGTTAGTGGTAACACTATTTTTTTTAGAAAAAACCACATTCAGTAGAATACGCCATTATTGATGAAGGATATATCAGTGTCTCTCCTCATGGAACCCCATGTCGACTCTCTTTATTTCTCGTTAGAGGCACCCAAACTAATTTTAAAATGGTACAGTGTATACGGCTCACTGTAGACATGTTTTTTGATCCAAGCCACCAAAAATCCACCTATGAAACTTTGTAAGTACCCATTATATTCCAATTTTCCTTTAATGTTGTCCAAAATTGGACCAACTAGAGTTGATAAGGGGTGGAAGTTGAATTTTACGTGGTTACTGATTCGAATTATGATCCCATCATCATCAAGCGTCACTGGACAGACCCCACAAATATTCAATAGATATGGTTATAGACCATCATTTGGAGTGATTATGGTGTTTGAAAATTTATAATCCTCAAGGTTCTACATAATACATCCATGTAATAACTGGGATGGTCCGCAGATCCTCCTCAATGTTTTTCCCCTCATAACATGTCCTAGTATGTAGTAAAGTCGTGCTATCACTGATACCCCCAAGCTGACCCTATTGTCGGTTTCCAAAATTTCCACCATCACCAGCATTCTTGGGAATAGTCCCATCTATGTGAACCTAACATGAAGTAACCAACTTATCAAGAGAGTGGAAAGCAATATATATTAGTGGACAATTGGGTCCCATCATTCCACCATGTTTTAGCCCATGTGTAAAACTACCCTTCATCCAGAACCAACCAGTAAGATCATGGGTTCCTCCTCTAAAACATTGTTGGGGACTATTTTCTATGGCCCATATTTCTTATCTTTGGGTCCTTACAAATAATTAAAATTATTCCTTGAACAGAACATCCATATGGAATACCAAATCATGTTTCAACTTCTTCTTCAACACCTCTAGAAGGTATTATGTTGGGAGATTATTTAGATTCCTATCACCCAATGTGTTCTCTAATAGAAGGAACTGTGCACACTGGATTCCTTACATTGGAATTACACCAATGAAATGGATGTCACACAATTTGATATTGGCTTCCCCATGATGAATATTAAATGTATTCGTATCTGGGGACCACCTTTTTAGGTGCTTTGGTATCAACTCCCACCGACGGTATAAGTGGAACTACAATGTCCACACCACCTCATATAGTCTAACATGGCATAGCTCTACCCTATACTCTAGGCAGGTGTATCATACCTAGTACACCCATTCCCATACATTTTTAAATTTTCCTCCATATTTCATGACTCATTCCTTGTCCCAACCCAAACTATTATTCATCATGCTACTTTGAATTATGGTGGCATAGTGGGCAAGGAATTCTTCTACCTCTGGCCCATAACCTACAACCTCATTGATCTGACTATTTAGTGTATAAACATATATAAACCCAAAATCCCTAGAAGGATGGTTGTAAACTATTATTTTTTATCTATTGATATCATATTTATGTGTAAACCATGATCACAATGCGTTAACATCAAGAGATGGAATGGTGATCTCAACCAGCAGTAAAAAATTCCGTAGAGGGAGATAGTTTCTCAGTGGATAGCTCTTCTATGTCCCTTTTATCAAGTCCATGATCACCTAATTTTCCAACACAACCCTCATATTTCAAGGGATCTAATTATTTATGGTCATTTTAAATCTTCAAGAAGTAGTGGAAACTTTAATCTTAGTTGAATTCTATTGGGTGGCCATTTCAAACAAGTAAGAAAATTACAAGGAAGGAACATAGAAGAATAAAGGTTTGACATATAAAATTTGATATTAATCACAATTATATTAACTGGAACACAAGATCAATGTCTATTCATGGAATAAGATGCATGAAAGATGTATTTTTTATGAAAAGAATCCGTCAGTTTTTTGCACAAAAAGATGACTTATGAGCATGAAAGCAAGAAGCCTATTGTGAAGAATGAGATGGAATAGTACAAGTTCCCCCTCTACCAATATTTAGGCATGAAGCATGGAATTTATCATGTTTGTAATAACCTTATGTTCCATACCCTATATTTTTCACCCACACATTTACGTGCATCCACCACTTCGGTATTTTCCTTAGAACCTGGCCTTCTAGTCTCATTTCAGCTCGGATTCTGATGAGGGTATTTATTGGAATTGAAATTCCATATTAATTGGAAAAAAGGATAGTTTTGGGAAAGGAAATCATACATCCCACCATAGAAAATAATTCTTTAATCAATAAGGATGGTGCACACAAAAAACAAATGCCTGTGTGGAATATTTGATTCTACGCACAAGGATCTTATACACTAAATGTGATGAGAGTTTCTACTTATTCGACCAAGACCCCCAGGATGGCTAAGTAAATTGTGCCAACGAATAAGGGATTCTCATAAGAAATTTTTATTTAATGCAAGATACTAATCATCTCGAAAAAATATTGCACACCAAATATGACTTCAAACTATCACCTTGTGCAGATGGTCGCCAAAACAAAGGATGTCATTGTGTGTAATTCCTATTTAATGACCAGAATATTCTACCCCATAGATGAATATTTTAGCTATAAATTGAATCGTACCCCTCTTCTTCATGTGGAATCTCAAAAAGATGAATCGCCGCTCTACTACACGTAAGTACCATCTTCATGACATCATGAAAGCATAGAACACCCAATGTAGAGAATCTTTCATGAAAGGTTCCCTGTGGGTCTAAAATTGACTTGGGCCACATTTGGGTAATCCTCACCCAACCTCTTTCAACCCATGTCAGGTGACTTCAAAGGATCCTCTGGTATTCAACCCTAACCTTTTTTACAAACCCAATCTTATGCAAACCCCATCTTTGAAACTCCATGGTTGGACCTTATGTCATAGCACCATGCTCAAGAAACCTTTGTACACAACACCCATACATTGTGACAACCTCTTAGGCACACCCCTCCAAGCATGCGCACAATAATTTCATGGTCCCTCAGGTGATGAACCCTATGCCTCTAGTGCATGTGTTTTTATACCTTTTTCTTTTTATTATAAGTACCATAACCCATATTTCTTTTAATCATTGGGATTATATCATGGAACTCTTGAGTGACCACTCTTCCCCATCATCACACCTTGGAATTTTCAAATTCATTCTCCTCCCATAAACACATGAGTGGTGGTCACATAAGCTTAAGGGGCGTGGAGTGAGTCTTCCATGTCTGAGTAGCATGAAGTAAAACTTCATACTCCCAACATCCTTAAAACATAACATTAAACTATGTATTTACCATATCTGATGAACACAGGATTCCCAATGTATGATCATTATGGGATTTTGCCTTCTCCCCCACCACTAAGTGATCTTATTGTATCAGGAAAATTTCACACATAAGCCCCATTTACCCTATATTACAAGGACAAGACACTCCATGTATGACTCATAGGTAATGAGATCCTCTTCACAGGGAAAGGGATCCTCCTTGAATGGAATGATATCCTATTTCGGAATCTTTCACACATAAGCCCCACTCCATCTCTCGTTGATGCTTATCTCAAAACACGAGCCTCTGGTATACTTATTCCTCTCGTTTCTCACATTGAGCATGACTCACCTGGTCCTAGAGGTTAGTGGTGATCGTGAAACCCCTAATCCACAACATGGTAGTTATCCACTGATATAAGACACAAACTCCAATTAAAATGGGAATCTTTCACGCGTAATCCCCAAATACATGCTCTACTTCCATGGTAATCCTCCTGAGTGTAAGCCCTATCTGCCACACTCCCATGGTCCACTTCTACATGTAAACCCCAACCCATTCCAAATTATGTGGAATTTTATTACCAACTAACTAGGATACATAGGAATCCTCCCTATGGTACAAACCCAATATATTTATCCATCTTTATTTTCTACGGGATACATATCTGGTATGATCATTCCCCTCACATGGGAGGCTAAATTTCATCTAAGTCTCTTAGGTGGATCAAAGAATAACCCCCCATCAATTTAAACAAAGGGAAATCCTCTTGTTATGGGAAGTTTCCATGTGTAATCCACACACCATCCCTCATCAGCGCTCCTTTAGCAATGCGCGCATCCTTACCACATGATGTTAAACTGCATGGGTTGGTGCTATCACATGACCATAAACTACAGCATCAATCTATGTGGGTTTTTATCTTTGTATTCTAAAAAATATATGTAGGAAGCCTCCCTAAGGTTCAATACTAACCAACAGTAATCCTAGGTTCTCCCTCTTAGGGGTTCACCTTGATAACCCACCTCAATAGGTGATTCGATCAACCTTCACAGTGTGAAATCTTCACATTATGAGACACGCCTCCCAGATCTCTCACCATGAAGCTTTCTAATCCATCCATTTGTAAACCATCACAGTGTGACATCTTCCCTTTAAGGAACAAAATTAAAGATCTACCTCTATGAGGTATTCTATTCCATCCGTCAGTAAACCTTCATGGTGTGAAATCTTTACTTTATGGGACACACCTACCAGATCTACCTCTATAGGACATTCTGATCCAACCCATTGGTAATCTTTATGGTTCCCTTGTATAGGGATACAACTCCTTGATCCACCCATGTGGTGAATTATAATCAATCTCATTCCCTATACATGAAATGTTAAACACATTACAAGACCCCAAATATATACCCTATTTATAAGCACAAGATGCCTGAGGTGAAATACATAGAAGATATGCGAACTTGGAGTCAGCTACCTTAGGAAAAACATGGGATACCTAAGGTGATTTCCTTGGAAGATATACTCCCTCGATGTCATATACCTCATGATCGACATGGGATTCCTTTAGTTCCATGCCCAAGATGCCTCACATGAGATTCCCTCTAAATAGAAAGAATAGAGGTGACCAATAATCCTAGTCTCCAGACATTTCAGTGATGAGAAACATGACTACTATCTTAACTGAAGGTTTATTTCCTACCTATATAAAATGAATTTCCATACAAAAGTAGTGTAATTAACTGGAATCCAAAAAAAATATGGCACTAGGAATGAGTTCCACAAACATGACTTAACTCTATGAGGGAGACCTGGACTAGGTGATGAGTTCCAAGGAGTAATCCATTGAATGAAGAACCGACTTCCCATCATCCTGTTTTGATCTAGAAAAATAACTCACCACTAAATGTGATTTATGCCACCTGTCTTTAGAAATTGATAATGTGAGGTAAAAAGCATATTGGTGCACAATAACACGCAGGTAGAGCTCCAGATAGAAATCATTGGAAAAAGGTTCTATCGTTGTTTAGTTATAGGAATCAAGGGTATATTCCCTCGAATAGTGATCAACATGAGTTCCAAAAATCTTCTAATATCACAATAGTAATCTTTGGGTTCTATCATAGAAAGTACTAACACTTTCATATTTCATCATTGATCATCTCAATAATTACATCCAAATGATTCTTCTCGATATCTCTAGTCCCAAGAGGAAGGTGGAGGATGATCACACTTCATTCTTGAGAGTGTTCATGGAGAAGGGATACCTCTAGCGCTTCAAATGGATTTTTTGGATTCATTGTGCACAAAAAAATGAATTATATCTCTTGAAAATTAATTTAATTTTGTTTTTATACAACTAGGGTTAGAAATAAATATTTTCAAAAGTTCTCTTTAATATTTATTTAATCTCTATAGAACCCATATCTATAATAATAATAATATTTTATTTCAAGACATGCACTTAACTTTTGAATTAAATTAAACAATATTTACTAAAATAATATTCAACATATATTATTCCTCATAGAACCATTAAATTCATATCATAATTCCTCTATAATATTTATCAGGCCTTGAATAATGATTAATTATTTAACAAATAAATATCTCTTCATTATTCTCTAATAAATAAATCAATATTATATTCACTAAATAGAAAATAAATATTTATTAAATATTTCACTCACAAAATATTCTCTCGATTAACTTATGACATAATATATATGATCAAGAAAACATGAATAATTATTAAACCACGTGGAAGAATGATATTAATTCAACTTGTGGAATAATTAATAATTATATATATTATTTAACTCAGATTTCGGATATACATAGTGTTTTACTCTCATGGTCTCTTTATTAGTGGTAATAGGTGAAGCAGCCTAAAGTCTAAGTATAAAATCTAGAAACTTTACAAGGAACCCATAGAGAAATAAATTAATATCATAATTAAATGATACCTCATATAGATTCTCACTGTGTAATATAATCTCTTTATCACAATATCTCTAATTGAGAAGGTTGCATGCTTGTGCCATCAACCTATTCTCTTGATGTATCTTTCTTTGAATTTATGGAAATTAAACATGTTTATAGAACACTATGTCAATTTATTTATCTAAGCTATATCATTTCTATAAAATGGCATGAGATATCAACTTCTATTAAAGAACATATGGGACAAGTCCTTTCTTGCATTATTCGTTAATGAAATATTACATGTGACATACCCAAGGTATCCTACAATGTCGTTAACATATATCATCACTGTTTTCATCGATACATCAATGTATATGACTTATAATACTCATTAATAGTAATATTAAAATCTAAGGATCAATACACACATCCAAAAATAGGAACATCCAATGACACATATAAATGTGGATTTCTTATTGGTGATCCTCATTCTCATAGTATCCTACATTGGATATTACCAAGGTAATACACCATGAAAAGATGATTTGAATTCCTATGAATCTTCACCCTTGATATCACTAATCATATGTGTCCCTAAAATGATTTCATCCAACTATAAAAGATATATTTAATAATACTGTCATGGAACTTCTGGGTTCTCATCATAGTGGGGAACTACTATGACCTTTTAGTGTGAAAAATACTCTTAGTAAATTATAATAAACTATGTTACATAGAGAAAAACAATCATGATATGATAATGAGTTTATTAATATAAAACTAATGAATACAAGTTATCATAATTTATATTAAAGTTACTTCTAGGTAAATAACTTCAAAAGACTATCGCATGCACTAGATCCAACTACTATCAACATTCATTTTTCTAACTCTCACATGATACTTATGATTCTTTTAGGGTAATCCTTTAGCCAAGGGGTACACTATGTATTCTTTTATAGGGTCTATTCTTTCTACATCTTCACCCTTTTGATAAAAATCAATCAAGATGTGATACTTCCAAAGTATGTTCTTTGTCTATTGGTGTGACATTGGATCTTTTTTATGAGCCACTACTACAGTATTATCATAATATAATGTGATATAGACTTTAGGGCCTCTACTTATAGGTAGAACATAAAGTTCCTAGAAAAGGTTCCATATCAAAATGGATTCCTTAGCTACATCAGAGTCCATTATATACTCAGAATATATTGGAGAATCAGTGAGAGTTGGCTGTTTTGAACTCTTCTAACTCACAACTCCTTCGTTGAGACAAAATACATATCCCGATTGTGATTTTAGATCAATATAATCTATTTTAAAAACTAGCATCAATATAACCCTTGATGACTATATCATTATATTCTTTATATACCAGTAACATATCATTAGTTATTCATAGATACTTAAGGATTTAATTAACATAACACCAACGTTTTTCTCTTGGATATGATTGATATATTTCTACCATTCTCAATGTATAGGCAACATCAAATTTAGTACATAACATGGAATACATGATGAATCCTATCGTTGAAGCATATGAGATCTTACTCATTCACTCTTTCTCCAGTTGTGTATGAGGGCATATTTTCTTAGAAAGATGTATACCATGTGAAATTGGAACCAATACCCCCTTTTATTTTTATATACTAAATCACTTTATTATTCGGTCAATATAAGTACTATGACATAGTCCAACAAGCCTCTTACATACATGAAAAATGATCTTCATCCCTATAATATAAGTTGTTTCACCTAATTACCTTATAGAGAAACACTTGCTTAAATAGTACTTAAGAAATAGTAAGACTGGTATATCATTTATTATATGTGAAAATTAATCAACATATAATACCTGGATAATGAATTCCTTCCCACTTAACCTCTTGTAAACATTTCATCACATTCATTATTAATGAAACCAAATTACTTGATTTCTTCATCTAATCGAATGTTCTATGACCTAGATGATTTCATTAATCCATAAATGGGTCTCTATGACTTGAAAATCCTTTTGGAATCACCTGGTATCACAAACCCTTATGATTGTTTCATATAGACATCTTCTTAAAGGTTCTTAGTATGGAAAGCTATTTTGACATCCATCTGACAGATTTTATAGTCATGATGAGTTACTATAAAAAGTATAATTCACATGGATTTAAACATGGGGATTGGTGAAAAGGTCTTATCATAATCAATTACTTGATTCTATTTAGAACCTTTAGCTACTAGACTTTCTTTATAGGTATTTACTTTACCTTCCATTTCTAGTTTTCTCTCAAATAACCATCTTTACCCTATAGGATTTAGATCAATTGGAACATTGACTATAACCCAAACTTGGTTTTGAAACATGATATACATTTAATAATTCAACACTTCATTCCATATTGAAACTTTTTAATCCTCTACTTAAACTTTTTAGGAGATATTTTCATCATTTTCAACCAATAATGAGTCACAATCTTTGGTGAATAGAAGGACATGTCTTTTTAGTTCTCTTTACTCTCTTATTCTCCTATGTAGTAATTTTGTTTTACTAATCACTTATTATATGGGGACATGCAGAATATGTCCATGTAATAACTCTTGTGTATCTTAAGAATCAATATCATCAATGTCAATCATTCTCCTACTTTTATTTTTTAGGATGTTCTCCCTCTCAAGAAAGATGGATTTTCTAGTGACATTAACTTTCTTTTCCAAGTAGTTGTACTAGTAGTATTTATTTGATTTTATAGGATACCCTATAAAGATACACTCTATACCCTAGGGTGCTAGTTTTATCCTAATAAGGACTTAACAAATTCCTAAAAACCTCATACATGTGTACGGGACAAAATGAGTTTTTTCCCACTCCATAACTCAAGTGTAATTCCATTTTCCTATTTAGTTGTTACTTGATTTAATGTATATGACAAAGTTTGTAATTCATATCCAAAAATGATAATGGAATATCTACATGAATCATTATCAAACATACCATGCCTATCAGGGTATGGTTCCTCCATTCACTGACACCATTCCATGGTAGTGTTTAAGGTGGAGTGAGTTAAGATATAATTACTTACTCCTGTGAAGAATTTGATAAACTCTTGGTTATGATATTCACCAACTCAATCTGTTAGAAGCTTCTTTATCTTGTTTTTAAGTTTATTCTATACTTAATTCATGAATTCATTGAATTTATCAATGTAATTAGAATTATAACTTAGCAAATAGACATACCCATATCTACTCAATTTCTCAAAAAAAATTATGAATTAACAATACTTGCATCCAGCTTCTATAGGAAATTTTCGACACGCATCAGTGTATACCAATCCCATAAGCTCTATGGACCATTTACCTTGTCCATAGAATTGTTTTTTGATCATTTTTCCTTGCAAACAAGCATGAAATCATTCAAATAATCTTATCTTATGAGAGTCTAAATATCCATCTTAAAATATCTTTTTCAAACGCTTCTGATTTACATGAACAAGACGGTGATACCATAGCTAGGTTTTATATGATTCATGTGAACATGATTCCTTAATTATTTTATAAAATTGGTTTTTATAATTTAATACATAAAATTGTTATTTAAATGCATCATACCATAAAATATGTTTTCTTTATAATGGAAAAAACCTTTATTTTGAAACTAGAAAAATAAAACCATCTACATCTAAGCATGACAAAGAACTTGTGTTCTTGGTAACGGTTGGTACATAATAAAAATCCCATTAAACCAATATCATTCCTCTTTGAAATAAAAGTTAAAACTCGCTAATGGATAGAGAAACCATCCTTGCACCATTGGAAGCTTGCAAATTCAACTCTCCTCTAGAAATAATCCACAATTGACTTGGTTCCTGTATTTTGATACATATATGATCACTAAAAGCTGTATCTAATATCTAATGTGAATATATGAAAAGATTAAAATTAATATCAAATTCACCTTTAGTGTACCCTTTCTTCTAGGTGTAGTTCTTCTTCTAGTGGACTTTCTTGGCATATGAAAAACATACTGCCTCTTTTCATTTCCCTACCTTTAGATGTTCCTATTCCAAGAAGGATGGTTCTCAAGAGCTGTAGACTTGTTATGAGTCTTGAGCCCCTTTTCCCTATTCTTCATTTTCTTATTCACCATAAGGGTCATGGGTTTGTCATGTCCCATTTCTTTATCCACATAGAGAAAAAAATTATGAAGTTTCAAAAGAATCTTCTCATTATTTATCATCAATAAAAATGGATAAGGTCTTAGGTAGTGAGGAAATTATGGGATCTTTACACAACTCATCTGAGAAATTAATCCCTTATATGTCTAGGAATTCAATGTATTCAGTAAGATTGAATACTTAAGGCATTGATGGAGAAGACTCTCCAAAATTGGTTTCAAACAATGCATTGGGGATCTCATATCTCACATGTATTGCCTTATCTTGATAGAGATACAAAAGGTGAGACAACATGATATACGCATCCATGTACTTATGTTGCTTCTAAACCTCATTGGTCATGGATGATAGAATGGAACATCAAACAACTATAGCATCATTTAAATGCTTCTCATATAGAGAAAACTCTTCCTCACTGTCCAAATTTTTAGGATCATTAGAAATAGGTTCTTCCACCCCATATAATTTCCTTTCATGGCATATGATAATGCGCAAGAGCCTTTGCCACTCTTGGAAATTTGTACCAATGAGAAGGTTATCTTTCTCATGTCTGGATTATAGTGATAGGTTTAAAGTAATTTTTATTTATGTTTCTACAAATAATATGATAATATATTTATTACTTTATCTAATAAGATTTATAAAATTAAATATTATATTTATAAATCTACCATTATTTTATTGATGCCCAATAACCCTCACTATTGGATTCAAAATATCTTATTTATTGGAAATTATAGTGGAAAGGATATATATTACCATTCTCATTACCACAACATTGGTTGTTCAATAAATTTTAATGGTTTTAGGTAGGAATTATAAATTACTTCTACCTTAACTCATAGTTCCTTGATCTGTTGAGTGGACTCCCCAATCCTAAAATCCTTAAATTATATTTCCTCAACCCTTGCCTCTCTATTTTAAAAAGTCCTAATTTGGAAGTCAACTCTTGATTAGAAATAAGTTACCCTAACCTAAAACTACTTATTATGATTCCTCAATAATTGAAATCACCCCAACTTTGGCTGGTCAAGAACATTGAACTATGGTTTGATTTTAACTGAAGTACTGGAATGTTATACTGGAATAATATATATAATTGAGGTATTTTATCATTTATGAATAAATTTTAAAATATAATATTTATTACATGATTATCAATATTATGTGGATTTAATTAATTTATTAAAAATGACTTAGATAATATTTACACATAAGAAAAATTATTTTAGTTCTATCTTTCATTCTTATTAATTAATTGATTCATGTGATTTTGAAAAAACATCTATAATGAAATAACCATGAAACTTGAAATAAATAAAATAATAAATTATTATGATCATGATATTTTACTAATTTTTAGTTTATATATAATATGATAAACTATCCATTGACCTAGGAGAAAAAACCATGAACCATAAATGTTTTCTATTTTGGTTTCCACTTATCCACCTATGTATCTCTATTGGATTGATTTCACATCGACTCCATATATAAACCAACTACACTATCATGGGAGATCGATCAATTACATATTATTTAACTCATACATAGATGAGGTGAAAGGGTTTATATAAAATAAATCATGGGCACATAATCCCTTACATAATAAGAGGAGATAAGGAATTCAATACAATAATTTTATATAAATTGTTGTTGAATCAATAAATTGTCTTATTTAATTAATAAATTATTTTATCTTAATTCACATCCAAATTTCCTTGATATTCTCATCCATCTTAATTTTAGAAAAAAAATTAAATAAAATTAAATGTGTATAATAAAAATTGTACCTTAGAGGAAACACGATGAGTACCCATTCAAACTACCCAACATGTGTAATACTCATATATATTTACACTTGTGGTATTTGGCATACACAACTAATCACATACTTTAATTATGTGTACTATCAATATAATAATTAAAAATATTACATGATTTTTCTATCACATTTTATGATTTAATGAACGTAGAGTAAGAACTATAATATGACTCATACATGATATACAGATTCGGACATTATGTATAAATAATTTTTACATTAATATATTTTATATATCATCACATGGAATTTATTATCAACTTAATGACCAAACACAATTACATGTTGATAAGTTTTTAACATTATAATAAATTAATTTTAATTTGGTGTAATTGTGGTGAAAGTACACAGCATATACGTTGGAGCTAAACGGTGTGTATGTTTTACCACCTTCTATCTGCAGCACACACCTAGGGACTTGGCACGTAACCATGCCATGGAAATTGTTGGATTATATTTCCTATACATGGGCTAAAGGTTGTGTGGTGTCCAATTTAGAAGGTCATTTGTCGGGTAGGATGTGTGAGAAGATACACAGTTTTTCTGTGACTATAGTACTACACACCATGTATGGAAGTTACACAGCATGTGATCTAGATGACCATTTTTTAGTTTATCCCTATAAATATATGGTGTATAATTAAATTCATTGCATGTAATAAATGAAAATCCCTTGAATTAATTCCAAACTAATACTTGGTTCATTAAACACTAGTATGTGGCATGTATCTCTTGGTTGCACGGCTTGTACTCTTGAATTATCTGACCAAATTCCTAGGCCCCACCGGATGATATCTTGGAATTTAATTCATTAATAAAATTAATTGATTAAATTATATATATGAGAAACTAATAGGGATAATAAGATATAATAATTCATATTAAAGAACCCTTAAACTTGAATTGAAAACCAATTACTTATACATAAATAAATCAATATCATTAAATAATTATAAATAATTATGTGACCAGCTCTGGTCCCACTTGATGGATTTAGGCATAGAAGAAGTGTGTGATGTGTCTTGTCCAACATTTCTTTCTATAAATATCAATGATCAATCTGATATTTCCAGGATGATAAATTTCTTAATTAATGGGATTGGATCAAATAGCCTAAAATATCAAATTTTGTTAATGAATAGAAGGGGGAAATTCTTTCTCTAATTGTTCATTAATTTAATATTACTCATGACGCACCTAAATATTACTACCTCACTTTGAATATATGTTATCAAATTTTTCATCAATAAATCAATGTACATGACTTATAGTACTCATTAATAATAATAGTTAAGTATAAGGATCAATACACATGTTCACATTTAGGAACATCCAATGCCACATATATAATGTGGATTTTATACTAGCAAGTCATGTTATCATAATATCTTACACTTGATATTACCAAGGTTTTAAATCATGATAAGATTCCTCAAAATCATATGAGTCTCTGCCCTTGATAGCCTGAATCATTTTTGTACCTAAAATTATTTCATATAGTTATAGAACATATATTTAAGAATACCATTGTAGAAATTTTGGGTTATCATCATGGTGGGAAACTTCTAGGACCTTTTAGTTTGACATTTACTCTTTGTACATTATGACATACTATTTTACACATAATAACACTCATGATATGATAAATAGTTTATTAATTTTCAAAACTATGAATACATGTTTTCATGAAGTGCACTTAAGTTGGTTCTGGGGAACCAATTTCAACATTGACAACAAGAACATGTGAGAACTCATCCATGGCATCAATAGTTTTAAAACAATGATAATATTTGAAGTAGTTTTTAATTATTGCAAGAGGTGTGTAGAAGTTATGATCAAGAAGTACATATTTTATATGTGTCTGCTATATTCATACTGGATTTTTTTAGTATCTATTAAAGGTTTTGAAATAATTATATTCAAATTTATATCAATGCACATGAAAATGTGGTTGAATTTTCATTCAAAGATTGAAAATCAGAGAAGTCAGAGATCATTTCCAATGGGTTTCTATTCCATATGACTATTAATCCAAACTATCATAAAAACATTATGAAATAATATTTATGAGTAGTGAAATTTGTTAATTAAAAATCACTAATGATCAAAGTTATTGGAACAAAAAACTTTGGAAAAAAATATCCAATATAGTTTTATTTTTCTTGATGGTATAAATAACAATATATTGAGTGTATCACAACTATTAGATATTGGGATTGAGGTTATATTCCGGATTAATGGTTTAATTTTCAAAATAATAAAATATGGGGATGTTATTTCATGGGGATAATGAAGCCTAAGAGTCTTTTTCCAACTTGGGGAAGCTAATACGGATTGTTACATATGTAAACATGAAAAAAATGAGATATGGTATAGAAGGAATGGTCACTTTATCTATAAAAAATCAAGATTAACATACATGGAAATTACATCACTTTTGTGTAATACTTACAACATTAGAAAAACAAATGCCCAAATACCGTGGTACTTTAGTGCCTTTGGAAACTTAGAACACGTTCTTCTAATTTGGTGAAATATCTTCAAAATATCCCATAAAGACCTTCCTCTTTAGTACCCCTAACTAAAACCTTTCTTTATAACCTAAGGAAAAGAAAACATAAGAAAAATGTGAGCTTAGATGCTCAGTAAGGATAATAAATGGATACATTTAAACATAATCATGAGCATAAGGGTATGACAACATGATAATGAAAATAGAATGTCATACCTTATATATCAAAGATCACAAACATGACTCATTGAAAAAATTTGTCAGTTCATAAAAAATGAATCATGAAAAAATAAAGAACATTATCCATGAAATCATAACATAAGAATAAAACCTGTAATTGTGGAAGAAAAATAAGCATATAATAATTATTTATATAGTTTTCAATAAATTTATTCCAAGTCCATCTTGGTAGTATGGGTTCACTTATGATTCCATCTTGTTAGTCTTGGTTTAATCCCATAATCATCTTAGTAGTCATGGTTCACTCCCATAACCATCTAAGTGGACAAGGTCCTTCATGTCTATCCCGTGAAATATAAATCTTTACCCTATTAATTTTAGGGAGATATAGGTCCCACACATATCATAATCAAATCATCCTTATGTTTTCTATAAAAACATAAATCATTCTTCATAACCCATGGAATAAAATGGGTTTCTTAAACATAATTTCATCAAAACATAATACATGAAAAACAAATGTATTTCATAAATATAATTACATCATAAAAATAATAAAATCATAGAAATAATAGGAATAGTATACTTGAAATATATCCTTATTAAATAATTTTTTATTAGATGGAAAATAATTTTGATAAAACACTTGAAATTAATTCTTAAGTAAAATATCATTTCTTCTTCAAAAACGTTTTCTTTTACTAAAACACCATGCAATTTTAAAAGAAAATAATTTCTTTGAAAATAACCATGAAAACGTGTAATAGAATATTCATGTAAATAATTTGTAATTAAATTGTAAAAATACATTCCTTCCATGAATTTTAAAAAACATTATTCTCATACTTTTCTAGAAAATTCAAAAAGTATCATGTATCGAAACCGAGAAAAGATTCTTTTCATAAAGTTTAATAAAAATTAACCAATGGGTAAAATTAACTTCAAAAAATGGTATATGAATAAAAATAATATTTCATATTGAATAAACATGTACATTTATGATAAATATACCCCAATAAATGCTTATATATAAACAATCTCAGATAAAAATGAGATTGCGAGGTTATCCCTTACCTTAGGTACGATTTCTTCTATACATGTCTGAAACTATTGTATAGTGGTTTTAAACATATTATTAAATTTTAAAAATTCATAATAATATTTATGATATCATATATGATTAATTTATGACTCTATATTATCTGTTCATTTAACAATTCCTTGTAAAAACAACATTTTGGGTAATAATCACTTTGTTTATCGTACATGTTTTGACTTGTTATTATTTATCTTCATAATTATATCATGATTTAATTACTTATATAATTTAAAACATGATTTATATATCACATATATTTAGTATATAAATATATATAATTGATAGATAAATGAAATGCAATACACCGTTCATGGAGACGGTAGGTCGTACGTACGCATGAACGTTGTTTCTATTTTCTTATCATATTGAATGGAAAAAATTAAAATCCATATATATATATAGAATTATAATATAATTATTATGTCACATATTTCATACTTATTCATTATATATATTTTTATAATAATTCTTGAATATTTATCATGGAGAATGAATCTCATAGTGTCGTGGATACGGTAAGTCGTACGTACACATGAGCGACGGTATCATTCCCTTAATGGTTAAATAGTATGGAATTGGATGGTATATTAATCATAAATAATCATTATAAGTTCATATTAATCATTAAAACCCTTTATATTCATCATTATATCCATTTAAATAAAATTATAGATGAAAAATAGTTTACACCACAACATGTAGATGATAAGTCATATGTATGCACACATGGTGATATTGTTTTGCATGGGATGGGTAAAAGGATGAATATGGTTGTACCATAATCATAAAAAAAATATCATAATATATTATATTCTGGATTTATTACATTTGTATGAAAAAAAATTAGGAAAATAAAGTATAATAAGAAAATAACTTTGAAAGAGTTAGTAAAACAATTACCTCTTCTTTGAGTGTCTCCTATTGATTTACACAAAAGGACTCCTCAGGTAGGATTTCTGCCCAAATTATGGCCTCTAGGATTAAGTGAGTGAATTTTTTAGGAGAAATGGGAAGTTTTTTTCTAATCCAAAGTGTTTTATTGGTGTGAATAAAGATGAGTATGGGTTCCCTTTTATAAGAGAGGGTAGGGGACACTACTGCAAAAACCGGAATTAACAGTGCTAAAAACGGGCTTTAACAACGCTAAAAAAATGTTGTAAAGCTCGGCGCTGATAAAGGGGGTACCCCTTTATCAGTACTAAACAAGATCTTCTTTAGCGCTGATAAATGATTGTTTTATTAGATCTCCTTTAGCGTTGATAAACTTATATTTTATCAGCGCTTCTTTAGCGCTGATAAATGTGTAGTTTATCAGCGCTTTTTTAGTACTGATAAATGCCCTCTCTGTTGTTACGATAAATCTGCAGCAGCACACCCGAACACCTGCAAAAAAATAACATCTCAATAAGACAATTAAATCAAGTATACCCATACAAAATTAACTCATAAATCATAAGCAATTTATACCAAGTATACCCATACAAAAATTATACATGTACACCATTAACACATAATTTATAAGTTAATCAAGTACTTAAAGAAATAAATTCAGAATTCAGGGGGTTTGGGGGCTGTTCAAGGGTTTGGGGTGGCTATCCAAGGGGGTAGAGGGTGTCTGGGGGGCTTTCCAGTTCAATCCTAAGGCTCCACATGGGTGTGTTTTATCAATACATAAATCTTTGGAATTTTCTCTATCCATTATGCATCATGTTCTCAACCTCAAAGAAGTTATAAGGTTTGTACACACACTAAGGTGAACATACTTGGGGGGAGGGATGAATCTCATTAATAAACCCCCAATATTACACTGCAATAGGCTATTATAAGTGCATGATCAGGCAATATGCACAACCTAGTTGAGAAATAACTAAAATAAAACTAATAAAAAAATCATTATTGATCCTCAAATCCATGACCATGATTAAACCCAAATTAATTTTCCAAGTGCTGAACTTTTACCAATCATTACACAAGGATCGTGTAGACATTATAAAAATATATTTTGACCAAGTCCTACCCCATCTACATCAAGACACATTGATTCTAAAGTATTAAATCTTGATCAACAATACCTACTTCATCCAATGTTATGGTTTCTCTAAGTACATCATAGGAACCACACAAAACATATAATATACCATGGTCTCCCCACTATATACATAATTATCATTGACCTCCAATATGTGAGTTTCATTTATACTCCATCATGGAAATCCACTTATGGGAGTTTTCTCATCCAGGGAATACCCTCAACAGTATCTCAGACCACCCATATGTGTTCTTCCAATTCCAAGGCATAAGACCTACAAGGATATCATCCCTATACTATGGGAGTACCCTTATTTAGGGAATAATACTAAGAATCATATATTCTTTACCATATGGGAGTATTATCATCCAAATAATAATCCCTAGAATCATATCAACCCTCCAATATGGGTGTATTCTCATTTGAGGCATAATCTATATAATCATCTCAGCCCCCCCCCCCTATGGAATTATTTTCATTTAGTGAATATTCCCGATAATAATATCATCCCACTCCTATGGTTGTATTCTCATTTGGGAAATAATACCTATATACATCTCATCCCTCCCCTATGAGAGTATTCTCATTTAAGTAATAAGACCCATAAGCATATCCACCCTCCCAAATGGGAGTATTTTCATCCAAATATAAGCCCATAAGTATCATAGACCCAAACACATGATCACCCTAGTATACCAGGACAAACATGACTTGATATATATGAGGCACCTGATAGATCACATTCCATGACCCCCCATTTAAAATATCAATGCAATCCGAATGCATTTGGTCGGATTCCCGTAGGTCAGTTGTTGTTTTCACTTAAAATCTTGTCCATTTTAAACAAAATAGAGACCCTTTGAGAGATAGTGGCCACACTGTGCCTCAGATTGAGTCGGGGTTGGCTCTTACACGTCACCAAGGACACTTGGATCATTATTATAAAAGATCAATGCAATCCGAATTCATTTGGTCAGATTTCCATAGGTCAGTGGTTGTTTTCACTTAAAATCTTGTCCATTTTAAACAAAATAGAGACCCTTTGAGTGCTAGCAGCCACACCGTGCCTCAGATTGAGGCGGGGTTGACTCCTACACGTCACCAAGGACCCTTGGATCGTTCTTATAAAATATCAATGCAATCCGAATGTGTTGGTCGGATTTCGGTAGGTCTGTTGTTGTTTTCACTTAAAATCTTGTCCATTTTAAACAAAATAGAGACCCTTTGAGTGCTAGCGGCCACATCTTGCCTCGGATTGAGGCGGAGTTGACTCGTAAACGTCAAAAAGGACCCTTGGATCGTTCTTATAAAATATCAACGCAATCCAAATGTGTTTCGTTGGATTTCCGTAGGTTAGTTGTTGTTTTCACTTAAAATCTTGTCCATTTTAAACAAAATAGAGACCCTTTGAGTGCTAGCGGCCACACCGTGTCTCAGATTGAGGAGGGGTTGACTCTTACACATCACCAAGGACCCTTGTATCGTTCTTATAAATGATCAATGCAATCCGAATTCATTTGGTTGGATTTCCGTAGGTCAGTTGTTGTTTTCACTTAAAATCTTGTCCATTTTAAACAAAATAGAGACCCTTTGAGTGATAGCGGCCACACCGTGCCTTATATTGAGGCGAGGCTAACTCATACACGTCACCAAGGACACTTGTATTGCTCTTATAAAATATTAATGCAATCCGAATGCATTTGGTCATATTTCCATAGGTCAGTTGTTGTTTTCAATTAAAATCGTGTCCAGTTTAAACAAAATAGAGACCCTTTGAGTGATAACGGCCACACCGTGCCTCGGATTGAGGCAGGGTTGACTCATACACGTCACCAAGGACCCTTGGATCGTTATTATAAAATATCAATGCAATCTGAATGTGTTTTGTTGGATTTCCGTAGGTCAGTTTTTGTTTTCACTTGAAATCTTGTCCATTTTAAACAAAATAGAGACCCTTTGAGTGCTAGCGGTAACACCGTGCCTCGGATTGTGGCAGAATTGACTCGTACTCGTCACCAAGGACCCTTGGATCGTTCTTATAAAATATCAATTCAATCCTAATGCGTTTGGTCAGATTTCCATAGGTCAGTAGTTGTTTTCACTTAAAATCTTGTCCATTTTAAACAAAATAGAGACCCTTTGAGTGCTAGCGGCCACACCGTGACTCGTATTGAGGCTAGTTTGACTCGTACACATCACCAAGGACCCTTGGATCGGTATTATAAAATATCAATGCAATCCTAATGCATTTGGTTGGATTTCCGTAGGTTAGTTGTTGTTTTCACTTAAAATCTTGTCCATTTTAAACAAAATAGAGACCCTTTGAGTGCTAGCAGCCACACCGTGCCTCGGATTGAGGCGGGGTTGACTCTTACATGTCACCAAGGACCCTTTCATAGTTATTATAAAATATCAATGCAATATTAATGCGTTTGGTCGGATTTCCGTAAGTCAGTTGTTGTTTTCAATTAAAATCATGTCCACTTTAAACAAAATAGAGACCCTTTGAGTGATAACGGCCACACCGTGACTTGCATTGAGGTAGGGTTGACTTGTACACATCACCAAGGACCCTTGGATCATTCTTATAAAATATGAATGCAATCTGAATGTTTTTAGTCGGATTTCCGTAGGTCAGTTATTGTTTTCACTTAAAATCTTGTCCATTTTAAACAAAATAGAGACCCTTTGAGTGGTTCAGCATTCTTGCATATTGCTGGTGCATATCATCTGTTAAAATGGAAAAAATGACTCATTTGATAAAGGTTGTTTTATTTAATAACAATTACAATTTTCCTAAAAACATTTACATACAACAATGTTTCATCTTTTGATCCTCTTAACCCCTCTCAAAAATGACCACAAATTGTACATGTCCCCAAGTTAGATCTTCAATGTATTTGTGTACAATCTTCCATCAGGTATGCGGCCCACTAATTTCTGAACAAATCTATATCTTCTTGTGAGTATACGGCTTTTCGGTAGTCATAGTAGTACTAAAAAATAAAAAAATTAATAATAAATAAATATCTTAAACGAACTAGTAGTTGTTTTTAAAAATACCTCTTTAGGGATGCTAGTTTGCTGATAAAAATGATCTCTTTCATAAATTTACAAACATAATAACCAAAATCATTATTTTTTGTTTGTTTTGGACACTGCAAAAAAAATTGATCATTAGGATAATAAGTAACTTGTGTTGATATGTGTTTGGATAGTGAAATTTTATTATATATACCCTGATATTTGTCCAGACGTAGTACTTGTTCGCCACCTTATGCTTATCCCCTGGCCTCATTCCTTTTTTTATACGATAATGATACACCACCCTATTAGTAAAAGATAATATAAATTATATTACTTGATATTTAGACCTAAAACGTAAGATGTAGTGTCTTACAGATTCACAAAATCCATTATGTGTGGTCGGTTTGATGGATATCCTTGCTTTGAATCTAGAAAATAAATCTTCAGAGTATCCAAGTTCACCGAAATTAGCAACCAATGTTTCCTAAAAAACAAAAAGGAATAAGTAATAAAAGAAGTGAAAATATAATTGATATGCTTTAATCGTAGAGTATTACCCCTACATGGTTGGTATTAGGAAAAGTCTGTCATCTGTAATCTTGCATTCAAATGTTTTCAGCAGGCCATTCACTATTTTATCCCTTTTTGATGGCTCTATTTTTGTTAGGTGTGTTGATGTGTTATGAAGACTAACCAGACCAAATCTTGGATCATGGGAAAATTCCTTCAATTGTTTTTCATAAATTCGTCTGTCAACAATATAAAATGCATTTAGTCATAATTTTTACGCTAGATCAGCTTTTGGAAAATCAATTCATGGAAACATACCTCATATATACATTTACAAATGTGATTCCTAGCCAACCGTTTTCAAGGATTTGATTTACATTTTTAGTAGCAACGAAATCTTGACTTTCCTCTCTGTATATATTCTCTTTGAAAACCACTATATGACTATTACCATCTTTTAGCTTCGTATCCACATGAGTCTTCAGTGATAATAAATGTGGAAAGAGAACATGTGGTGTTATTGTGCTTTCAGTAGCTCCTTGGGATCGGTTGGTCGATCCTTTAGATGGTTTTAAGCCGACGTTTGTCACCCCCTTCCCTTTCTCCGTCTATAACAACAATCATTGGTTCAGACCCTTTTTTCATTAATTGTTAAGGGTTTAGCTTGAAAAGAAAAGGAAATAAATACCTCTTTGTCCGCATGTACTCTTACAAGTTGTGATAGACATGCAATGAATGTCCCAATAGCCTTTTTGACCATATGAATATCATCTTCATCAAGTGGAATAGGTAGCTCTGCCTTTGACTCATGATCTATAGTAATCTTCACTTTCAAATGATCTTTCGGAAGTGGTCTATTATGTAGTGTGGCATCTGGGATATTGAAAACTGTAGCCCTTTCTACAAGGTGATAGGTGGGTGTCGAAAGATATAAGTCACAATCATTATCACCCTGTAGAAGATGAGTACAGAAAAATTATCAGTGTTTTTCTGATTCATATTTCATGGGAACAATTATTAGAATATTTATTACCACGGCTAAGACAATTCTTTGAGGTGAATGGCTCACCTCAAAGCTGGTGGGGGGTGGGGCGGGATGTTTATGTGGCAGTTGTTCTTGAGTTGTGGCTTCCCTTTGCTTCCCACCCATAAAAGTTGATAGCAACTCTCCCTGCCATTGCAATTGTTCTTCAAGGGTTGCTATTTTTTCGCTCATTTGTTCCAATTTTTCATCTGTATCATCCATTTTTTCTTCTTCTCAAAATATACTCAGGGTGTCACCCCAAACCATGCACCTCTGACACGGCTGTATTTTTATGGCTGCTTCAAAGTCGTTGATAATAGGTCTATATTAGCTATAAGAGTAGCTGATTCCTGTGGCTGTCAGATATAGGAAAATAACTAATTATTTTTATGTAATGGAATTTTAAACAAATTATTTTATCGTCGTGTCATACTTACACATATTTCCCACACTTTCTGTGTGTTCTCATCTACTAACTTCCTATATTTGTTCACACGTGCCTCCTTCCATAGCACATGACGTGGGATGGAAGTGCATTTGGTTTTAGACTCATCAATCTACATATAAACATATAAAAATAATTATGATGTTGTTTATTGGCACCTAAGAAATATTATTGTAAATTTAAAATATGTACCATTTTCTTTTCTAATGAAGCGTACCCCATCCTTGCTTTACGATAGGGGTGTGTTGGTTTTGAAGCATGTTCCTTATTTTCAGTATAGAATTTTTGTTTCATAAATGAAATATTAACAATCAAAGAGATGAATACGGGTATCCTCAAACAACGCATTATCACTCACAATGTACCTGAAACGTCTCATCCCCACGATGGCCAATAAATGGATCCCATGCTTCTTGTGATATCAGGTGAGCGTAGACAATGGGTGGGTGCGGATTTATTTTACCTTTAGAATATTTGAGGTGACATCTTGTTAAAATAGTGCGAAAACCCCGATGAATCTTTCCTAAAATCCTTAGTACATAATCCTTGTGTGAATCGTCTACTATAAAGGTACTCTTCAAGAGATTGAGAAGAGTAAAACATTTTTTCATTATTTTATTTGCTAGTAAATTAAAGAAATAAATTCATAATGTTACCGTAATTTCTTCCCAGATCACAACCTTCATCCCGGACACAACATGGTGCCATGAATCTATGTCAATCAGCACGCATTTCCGAGTGACAACTCCAATGTAGCTGCTAAGCATATCCTTGTTGGGATTCACATTTTGGCCTCGTTCATTCCATCCGACGTCAAATTTAATGCCTTTGATTTTCGCCTTAAGAATTTTGGCTAACGTCGTCAAACTACGACGCACCTGTGATTTCTACGACGCTAGTCCTTTATTCTCGACCATTTCATCGATATCAACATCATCTATATGTTCATCTAGAATGGTATCAATGACATGTGTTGATGGTTGTTGGACCTCAACACTAAGAGCAGCAGGAGCCGCAGCAGCAGGAGCAGCAGGAGGAGAAGCAGCAACAGGAGCCGTAGCAGGAGGAGCCGCATGAGCAACCAGAGCCGCAGTAGGAGAAATAGCAGCAGTAGCATGAGTTGCAGGAACAGCAGGAGCAGCAGCAGCAGCATGAGTTGTAAGAGCAGCAGCAGCCGCAGCAGCTGCTGCTTGAGAGACTTGTTCAGCCTCAAGGTTAGGAGCATCAAAATGTGCAAGATTCATTATCTGCAAAAGTGGTTGAACAGTTAATTTAGATTACATAAATTCAATAATGATAAGATAATAACATGAGATAACAAGATCTATATTACAAGCAAAATATAACCTGTTTACTGAACTCTCTTTCTTTTTTTCAAAGGTTGAAGGGATTTGACACCTCTATCGACAATCCAAATCCCTTCATTATGGTCTCCTCTAACATACAAAACATCATCTGCATTGGGACCGCTCTGAAATGATTGTGACGTACCACTAAAAGGATCTTCCTCAACTGAATTTTCATCAGAACCTTCAGTAGTTTTGGACAATTACAGAACAATCGACCACTTTCGGTTTGCGGGATCTGGAACATAAAAAACTTGTACCTCTTGTGATGCCATTATAAACTGTTCGTCTTTGTACCCTTATTTACTAAAATCAACTTTCAAAAATCCCCATTCATCTATTTTAACACCACTATTGTTATCAATCCATTTGCATTGAAAAATTGGCAATTGGAATGTCGTATAATCCAACTCCCATATTAGTTTGATAATGCCAAAGTATGACATATTTGCATAAATTGGATTTCTGTCCTTACTACCAGAAAAATGCATCGCTTTAGCCACTTGTGTAACTCCACTATTTTTCATGGTACTATCTTCATCATGTTCATCTTTATAGAATGTATAACCATTAATTACATAACCATTGTAAGATAATACATACACACTTGGTCCAACGGCTGGCCATCGAAGATGTTCTGAAATTGAATTCGGATTTTCATCCAACTACTTAAAAATATGGTTCTGAAACCATCCTATAAACTGGTGATTATGTGTATCTGATAACCATTTTTTAGTCCTCGATGGATTTAACTGCCTAAGAATTTCTTTGTGAGTTTCAATATATGGAGCAACCTCCCAACTATTATACAAAACATAAAGATGAGCCTGCTCCCGATCTGTAATAATGATTGTCACAACTTCTCTTCCCGAAATTCCCTCACCCTCAATGCGTCTAGTGTGATGAGATTTCGGGAGACCAATTATTTCCACATCAGATAGGTATTCAGTAAAAAATTCATTGGCTTCCTCAACAATATATCGCTCTACTATACAACCCTCCGGCTGACTTTGATTTTTGATATACTCTTTCAAAATCTTTATATACCGTTCAATGGGATACATTCATCTATAGTGCACAGGACCACAAAGTCGAATCTCTCTCACCAAGTGAATCATAAAATGAACCATCATATCAAAGAATGTTGGAAGGAAGAACATTTCTAATTCACATAATATGATGACAATTTCTTTTTCCATAGCTGGCAATTTCCCCGGGTCTAAAACTTTTCTACATATAGCTTTGAAAAAGAAACAAAGTTTGGTTAACGTATGATTAACATTCTTGGGAAAAATGCAAAATAAATCTATATGAATTAGATCTTGCATCAAAACATGGAAATCATGTGATTTCAAACCTTTTAACTTCAAATCATTCATTGACACAATGTTCTTGATATTTGATGAGTACCCCTCTGGAACCTTTACATCATTGAAGAAGTTGCAAAACTGATATCTCTCCGCCCTAGAAAGAGTATAAGCAGCTGAAGGAAGAAACATTCGATTTTCACCCTTCACAGGAGCCAACTCTTCTCGTATTCCCATGTCAACCATGTCCAACCTTGCCTTAATTCCATCTTTTTTTTCATGGGCATTTAGAAACGTTCCAATAACACTGTCACATACATTTTTTTCCACATGCATCACATCAAGAAAATGTCTGACGTACAAACAATTCCAGTATGGTAATTCAAAAAAAACTGATCTCTTTTTCCAACCGATTTTTGTAAGGTTTTTCGAAAATGGTTTACCAAAAATAGTGTTCAGATCTTTTACTTTCTCAAATAGTTGATCACCTGTTAGTGGAGACGGTGTTGTGAATTTTTCTAAACATCCATTGAATGAGGTCATCCAAGATCGGTACTTATGCCGACGAGGTAGAAATCTACGATGTCCTAGAAACACAGATTTTGATTAATGTTTCAACCTAATTGATTCTGTATCTTCTTCGCACATAAGACGCCCTTGAGTTCCTTTAATGTTATAGCCTGAAAAATTTCCATAAGTCGGGAAATCATTTATTGTCTCATACAACATCGCTCTCAACGTGAAGTATTCACTTTTATAAGCATCATACAACATTACACCTGAGTCCCACAATAACTTCAAATCCTTGATCAAAGGAGCCAGATAAACATCAATATTGTTACCTGTTTGTTTTGGTACTGATAAAAGCATAGATAACATGATGAATTTCTGATTCATGCATAACCATGGTGGCAAGTTATAATTTACCAACATAACAGGACATGTACTATGAGTGCTGGTTTGAAAACCAAAAGGATTCACTCCATCTGTAGATAACGCAAGACGAAGGTTTCTCGGATCTTTTCCAAATTCAAGATACTCATGATCAATTTTCTTCCATTGAGGAGAGTCGGTCGGATGACGTAATAACCCATCTTTATTTATTTTATCTGCATGCCATGACAATTTTCTTGCAGTTTCTTCACTTCTATATAGACGCCTAAACCTTGGAATGATTGGAAATTACCATACAAATTTTGTAGGATTGGATTTATCTTTCTTGTATCGAGAATCACCACACTTTAGGCATTCTGTAAGTGATTTGTTCTCTTTGAGAAACAATATACAGTCTTTCGGGCAGGCATGTATTCTTTCAGAAATCATTCCCATCGAGCGTAGCATTCGTCTAGCTTCATATGTCCAGCTTGTGATCTCATTATCTTTCGGGAGCATGTAATTCAAGAGAGAAATTAGTTCCATAAAACTAACATCACTCCATCTGTTGCCTTCTTTCAATTTATACAACTTCAATACAGCTGACAATGTCATATACCTAGTGCAAGCAGCATACAATGGCATCTTTTCACAACTCTTTAACTTCTAAAACAATTTTGGGAAATCATGGAGTTCATCTTGAATTGTCTTTGTCATTTCCTCAATATGATCTTCATCATCATTGACATCTGTAATCACATCCTCCATACAGTCTTCTTCATTATCCATATTTGTATTCATATCTGACGATCCATAAAATGCAGTTTTATCCCAACCAGTAGCTACATTCGCTTTTTCTCCGTGTTTATTCCAACATTTATAACTCCGATCTATTCTGTGACATATCAAATGTTCATCCAACTCCTCTGGAGTAAGTATTCTATAATAACAACAACGTAAATATGGACAAAGGATTTGAGAAGGATCCTTTGCGTGATCCTTTTCAAACTTGATGAACTCTTTCACTCCATTCTCGTACTCTATTGTTAAACGATTAGCATCCATCCAATCTTTATTCATCTTCATCCTATTATAATCTC
Source organism: Viscum album (assembly GCA_963277665.1). Classification (NCBI taxonomy): domain Eukaryota; kingdom Viridiplantae; phylum Streptophyta; class Magnoliopsida; order Santalales; family Viscaceae; genus Viscum; species Viscum album. Next base: position 1,797,373,291 of record OY728137.1, read on the forward strand.
AAATATTAGTATTTATGGTTCAAGTACACAAAACAAGAATTCCAAATACAGTATAAGAGAACCACTTCTATATAAAAATGAAGATTAACATAGCCAAACCATTATTATTTATTCATCATGCCTAAATACTCACTGCTGGTGGAAGTGAAACTGTTCCTGATGATCATGCCAAGAAGAAATGGAAACCAAAAGGGGGGAGTGAATCAAAATACCCCAAACAAGATGGAAAAACATGGTATTTTATAATAGGTTGGTGGATTTCATGTTGGCTAGACACCTATCCAATAGACTCCACAAGCGGTGATGCCCCCTACAGTTGTTGCACCAGGTGAAACTGTCACCTAAGAAGCTGAGATCAATGAGGCCCTTCCTAGCCATGAACTAAACAAACTCCATGATGGCCTTCCTCTGGAATGGGCTTCTACCTTTCCTTTCCTTTGGGTTGGAAATGATATTAAAGTCACCCCCAACAAACAATGGATGGTGGTCAGGATCGAGGGTATTTTGTTCAAAAGGACAATAAATCCCCCTCAATTTTTTAAAATACCAATACCATAAACCATTTAAAAACAAGACATTTTAATTTATTTTCGAAATCATTCCCAAAAAAATTCAATAAACAAATACATGCCAAACCATTTGGAATTTTATTTAAAGAATCAACTTATCTTTATTTTAAACCATGATTTTCATTTATAATATCAAATCCAACAACGGTAGAAGGAAACCTAATTTATTTCAATGAAAAATGTTAATTCACAATAAGATACCATCCATTCCATATATTATTTTCAATAATAGGGTTATTTTGTGCTTCAAAATGATCAAAACATGTCTAACCAACTTCACATGGATAAAATAAGAATTCATGAAACACATGAATCCCAAAAAGAAGATATAGTATAGAAACACCCACTTGGACTCTGAATGAGTCTGCTCAAATGAAGAACATCATACATCTCCAACTACATCGATGCTTTCTCATATACAACGACACCACTAGCTAGATAGTGGCCCTCACAAAGAACATCATACATCTCTAAATAAGAGACTACAACCACTAACCATGAAGAACATCATAAGATGGAAATATACTAAGAACACATCCCTTCAACCAAATAAGAGACTACAACCACTAACCATGAAGAACCACTAAGAGCATAATTTGAAACCTATGGAAAGGTACACCCAAAACATACCAATGAATTCAAATGAAATAATTTCTAAACCAAACCATTGAAATCATCAAATGTTCATTACATCAAACCCCATCATATCTCCTAATAAAATTCTTTCATAACACTATTTCATGGCTTATACCCATTTAGACCCCTCTATTGGTTAGTAGATTATAGTCTAGTGACCCCCTAAAACCATCCTACTACATGTCATGGGTTTGTGAATGCACCGAGGGTATTTATCACAACCATGTGCAAATTACTTCTAATAATAAATAATTTATATAGTTTAACATCAAGTCATATAGATGATTTTTCGAACAATACCAAGTGAAAGTTAGTATGGTAAATATGTGTGATAAGACATTTTTTGTCTAACTAAAAGGGGATATATCCTAATGAGTGTATTTTGGATTCACAAAAAATATGAATCTATGTGGTATAGGGTTTTTTCAACTAGAAGAAGTATAGACCACTAAGTGAATATGGTCCTCTATGTGTGGGAATTTTTTCATTTAGAGTATGGCCTAATATGTATGGTTCCCATAGAATAAGGCCCATTTGAATTGGATATTTAGGCTCATTACACAAGGTGGATCACATTTTTCATGTGAGTAATCTACACCAATTTGGTTCATAAAATATATTCATAGCACATAAGGATTTCTATATTCATCAACTAATGAATTGTGTTCTTATCACACCTGGTAAGAACATAAGATCATCTACTAATGGAAGTGTTTAGAGATTGTATGCTAATCACATAGGGAATTATTTGGCACATCGCCTAAGGAATCTCATGCTCCTCATGTGAGGTATAATCCTAGGATCATTACCTAGGAGATGAATAAGAGATATTATGATCATCACTTAGGGGATTCTTAGGCATATCCCCTAATGAATCTATTTATAATCTCATGAGGTATAATCAAGGGAATATTATTTGGGAGATAAAAAAGATCTCATATTCCCATAACATAGGGACTTCATATTCTCTTCACCTAAGGAAACCTATGATTATCACCTAGAGTTGGATGTTTCCTGAATTAAGAGTGGTCATAAGTTTATATATCAGTAAAGGAACTCACATATTTAAATTTTAGAATAGTCAACCACCCGATACACTCATCGCATAGGGGGTGAGCATATTTTTATAGCCACCATTTCATTTTTATCCATGAAGTTATTCAATACCCACCAAACCCTTTTCAATTTCATCATTAACAACTATATTCTATGTCACTGGGAAACTAAAAGGAAAACCCATATCAACTAATGATGTCATCTCCCACAATAACCCACTCATTACATCGTTTTAACAATGGAAAGGTTGATGCTTCCCCACTACACGATTTACCACCTCAACCATCTCACATTTTCCCCCAATGGAATCTATCACAACCAAACTAATAAAAAACTTCTCAAACAACCCCACCAAAAAACGATGATGATTTTAAACAATAAAAGTAAACAAGAACCATGTTCTTGAGAAATATAATGAAAATTAGTAAACACATGTGAATCATCCCCTTTACATCATTTTCCACCAAGTATGGTCCATTTTCTTCAATCGGTCAATCCATAATACTCACCCATAGAATAAAAAAGCATGTTAAAAAATGATATAAAAATGGGAGAGGTGAAAAATATTGAAAAAATATTTGGAAAATATGCCTTAAAATAGGTTCGGCAAACCGAAACTTGCAAGCGTTGCGGGTGGCGGAGTTCCGGCAAACTGAAGCTCGAGGGCAGCAGAGGTCTGGCACTACAAACTCAGCGGGTAGAGGAGGTCTGGCAATGAGAAGAAAGGGCGGAAGAGGTCCGACAACGTGATCTCAGCGGGAGGCAGAGGGGAGTCGCAGGGTTCTACTACCGTGAGAGCTTTAGGTCATGATAAAACGAGGGCACTGTGTGACCAACTTTATCAAAAAAAATGCACTAAGGCTTTATCAGTGCTAACATTTTAGCACTGATAAAGGTGTCCTTTATAAGTTCTTTTTTAGCACTGATAATAGTACCCTTTATCAGTGCTAAAAAAGCACTGATAAATCCTTACTGTATCAACGGTAAAATTTTACCACTGATACATGGAGTCTTTATCAGCGCTTTTCTAGCGCTGATAAAGGGTCTTTTTATCAGCTCTATTTTAGTGCTGATAAAGGTTACCCTATATCAATGCTAAAATTTTAGCGCTGATAAAGGAGTTCTTTATCAGCGCGTTTCTACCACTGATATATGGAATCTTTATCAGTGCTATAAAATCATTGTTAAAGACTCCCTGTATCAGCGCTAAAATTGTAGCACTGATACAGGGTTTCTTTATCATCGCTTTTCTAGTGCTCATAAAGAGGCTCTATATCACCACTAGAAAAGTGCTGATAAAGATCTCCTTTATCAGCACTAAAATTTTAGCACTCATACAGGGTAACCTTTATCAGTGGTTTTGCTTAGCGCTGATATAAGGGGGCTCTTCCCTTGCCCGTTTTTGTAGTAGTGGGATTTAGGAAACTCCAAAACTATTGGTTTAATATAAATTGATTTTCAATTTCGAATAGCTCCAAAGTGAGATATTTAAAATATGATAAGATTATGGGTCGAAATAATCTCAAAAAAATTAATTTTATACATGTTTAGGTCACAAAATTAACCATATCTATTGTCTTTAACTCTTAGTTAAACAATTAAACTCTTACCATGAAAACATGTCTTTTTACACTACAAGGTTAATATAGTTACTATAAAATTAAAAAATAACCCCAATTGGATAATTTGTGAGTTACTTAACATTATAATAGTTATTTGGACGAAATATATATTTTTATTAATTTTTATATCATTTAATAAAATATTATTTATTTTAAAATCTCATTTATGTCAATTTTAACACTATTTATTACTTAACTTTTTATAAAATAATAAAAACTTTATTCCTTCAATAAATAATACATTAAATCATATATAAAATTTCATAGTCATCCAAAAAATTCGTTTATGTCATCAAATATCTCAAATGATATTTATTTTAATATTATAAATATCGTTTATTTGATTATTCCTTTAATAAATCTATTGGTACATCATCATTGTTTCACAATTAAATTTAATTATTTAATTTATAAAAATTATAAATAAATTATGATGATGTAGATAAACATTTTATATTTCAAATTAATATTTATAGTCAAATATTTCTTCTATAAAACACTATATTAAAAATTATTTACTTATTAAAAATATGAGTATGAAATTTTTAACTTATCATTGAATAAACATAATAAATTTCATATTCTTAGCCTAGTGGATTAAAAGGGTCATAATTTCTACATGAGGTTTATTTTTGTCAAAAATCACTCATAAAATTAAATTAGGACAAGTTTTAGGGTAATTTTATAATATTATCATATTATTTTTAATCTTATTTACCTGATTTACCCTTTAACCGTGGTAAATAAAATATTAAATTTACTATTCACCAAAAATTATTTTAATCCAATTAGACCAAAATTTTTATGCTTTTTAAAACCTTGTATATATATTTTTTAAAATCCAATTCATTGTAGTGGTAAAATTACATTTAATGTTAATCCCATAGATGTGGCTAGAAGAAGGGTAAAAGAGACGTTTAAAAGATCAATAATTTTTTCAATCTAATATCTATATGAAAATTATCCAAATTACCTAAATTGGATTAATAAATTTATTTTTGCTCTATTTTTACTTTTAAAATCAGCTTAAATTATAATAATTATTTTAATGGAAAAATCATTTTTTAACTACAATGTAATATTTTCACTATTCATCATAAAATAAAACATCTTAGAAAAATACTAAAAATTCATCCTAAGTTAATTTTGATGCTCTAATTTCAAATAAGAAGTTTATTTTGTCAAATAAAATATAAAAATGTGTTAAAAACTTTATCTAAAATGGGTGTTCCATCAAAAGGTGAAAAAATGTCATTTTGTAAAAAAATACTTCTTTTATCTGAAAATTGAATTTGTTTTATATCATGTTTAGAAAACACATAAGATGAATTTTAAACATTATATTTAATATATAAAATAACATCAAGATTGATTTTATTATTTTATAAACTCACTTATTTATGTTCAAATAGTTTTTCATAGAAGTATATCCTTTTATTTAAAAAGTGTTTTATTTTCATTTATAATTAATTTCTCACCAAATAACTAATTATATATGCATGTGAAAATAATATTTTCATATTTTAGTTAATATTGTTCCTAATCACTATTATAATGGCTCGGATATAAGGTAACATAATAATATTTTTTTGTTCTCTTAAACTCGGTCTTTCGTGAAATGAAATCTATAAAAAGAACATCAAATTGTGTATAACACAATCCAAGCATAGTATTGTGTATACCAAAATCTAATCTAGTGTTTCATGTATCACATTATAATCTTTTTGTAGCATACAAAACAATACATTAAAGTAATTAATATATATATATATATATATCTCATAAAAATATCAGGGTTTTACATTATCTAATTGAATATGAAGAATTTTATTGAAGAATAAACTATGAGGAATTTCAACTTTTTGAATTGGAAACTGTTACTATTTATAACACATTAAAAAATTTGTGATATTGAAAAACTCTCATGGGGTAGATGAAATTCAAACCTCAAGTACTCTTGAACTGATTCACTCTTATGTATATTGATTTATGACTAAGAAAAAAACAAATAGACAAATGTATTTTATCCCATTCATAGATAATTTCCCAAGTTTGACATGTATTATGTTCATGTCACATAAATCAAAGGCCTTAGATAGATTAGAAAAATTATAAGACTTGTAGAAAAGAAAAAATTATTGTATTTGAAGAGATTGAGGTTTGATAATAAAACTGAGTTTGTTAATATATATTTCATTGAATATGTTAAAAAACATGGAATCATACATGAAATCATTACCCTATATAATCCTCTACATAATTTTTTAATGTAAAGGAAGAATAAAAGTAAATTTTACATGGATAAAAGTATACTAGTAGAGAATAACACATCGAGGTATTTTTGGATACTTCCCATCTCAACTGCTAGAATAATTTAAAATAACAGTCTCTGAATAATAATCTCAAGCATGAATCTTAATGATATTTTCTTTAAAATGAATACAAATTTGAAAATTTTTCTGTTTTCTTGAAGTCTATGTTTGATCACAACAAGGGAAAGAAGTGGTAGAAAGTTTGATTCTAAGGATGAAGATGGGATTTTTAAAGGGTACACTCCAATTGGAAAATCATATAGGTGATACAATAAAAATATAAAAGAATTATTTATAGTGATGATTTTATAGTTTTTGATAATTAAGGGTTCGTGAATAATATCATTCTAGATGATGAAGATTATGTTTTTTTTCAAAACATATTAAATCAACTGCTTAAAAAAATTCAAATTTAAGATACAGATTCTGCATTCTCTATTGATAAAGATTAAGAATTGAATCAGAAAGAGACAATTGAAATAAATAGAAAACAAGTTGATGTATTTAATATTATTGAGGATCAAAAACATGGTGCATATACTATAAGTATGATTATGGAAATTGTAAATACCAGTATTTTATCAATGGTTGAAACTCATAAAGTTAATGAAGATTTTAAAAATAAAAAGTGGGTCTAATTCATGAAATATTAATTATGACACATTGAAAAAAATAAAACATGGAAACTTGTTCCCAAAAAATCTGAAAAGAATCCAATTTAAAATAAATTAGTTTTTATAAGTAATATTTATGAGAATCAATATGTGGCTAGAAAGAAATCTTGGAAAATTTTCATATGATACTGAAACATTTAAGGGGTTGACATTGATGAAACCTTTTCTCCAATGGTCGTAAATGAGTCCTTAAAGATAATCTTTCTCATAATAGATCATAAAATCATTAAAATATTTATGATGGTTGAAAAATTATTTTTTTTTAAATTATTATTATAATGAATAATTTTTCATGGAACATCCCGAATTATTTATCCTAGATTCATATGGAAATAGAGAATCTAAAATTAAGAAAGATCTCTTGGTTTAAAGCAGGATCCAATAAATTTATATTTAAATATTTATGGAAATATTAAAGGAATGTGTATTCAAAAATAAAAGGTTTAAAACAACATGTATTTAAAGAAAACCAAAACCACTTCACTTTTTGTGATTGTGTATATAGATGATATAATTGTTTTTACCAATGAGGTAAGCCTGCATGAGGAGTTCACAAGAAACCTGAACAAATGATTTGAAATGTCAATTCTTGGAGAAAATAGGTTTCTTTGGATTATAAATTTTATAATAATTATATTTTGTTTTTTTTTTCTAGGAAAAAAATTCTAAGGATATCTTGAAGAATTTTGAAATGTAGTAAGTTAGAGATATGTCTACAAACATTCAGATGCAAAAAATATAAGAATGGGTGATGAATGGATGACTATTAATGAGAAAATTTTTAGACAATTATTTTAATGTATTATTTATATAGAAAAAAATATTCTAGATATTGTGTATGTTTTTACTCTTTATGAAATGTTATAATTCAAACCTTTGGAATCACATATGTTATATAAAAATAGGATCTTGAGATAAATTCCAAATAAATTCAATTATAGGCCTATGTATAAGGACACATGTGTGATGGATCAGATAGGATTTAATAATTTTTATTCATCTTGACATATAGGTGATTGGATACCCACATATGGTGTAGTATTATATATTTTAAGAATATGTATTTTATAGAATTTAAGGAATAAAACCCCATTTCCCTAAGTTATTATGAATAATAGTATATGCCTATATCACTAGAAGTAACACAAAGTTTATGGATAGAGAAACATTTTCACAACTAAAATATTAAAGATGATTTTCATTTGGTTATAATCTATAAAATTAAAGTTCCATTAATTTATATAAGAATCCAAAGTATCACTCTAGGTAAATATGCATTGAGATAAAGTAATATATTTTATAAAACATAATGTCATAGAGGTCATTCTAAGGTTATCATGTATTTCTTATAATGAACAACTAGTTCAAATTTTATCAAAATATCTTAAAATAATGAAATTTGAGAAGTTGTGGAGAAATATTGGATTGTAACCAAAAAAATTATGCAAAAACACTTTTATGTTTCCTCCTATATTATTTATTGATCATATTCTTTGGGAGATGTTTTTTGTGGGAGGATAAAGTTTTTTCCCCTATTTTTTATTTTTTTATGTTTGTTTTGAGTGTTGAGAGAATTTTTTTTAAAATAAAAATGAAAATATTTATGTTTTAGATGCGTTGTAATTAAGAAAAGAACATGTGATTGATTTAATAACCCTTTATTTCTATAATGAGTTAAATCACATGTACTTATATATGATTGATTCATGATTATATTTCTCTATAAATTTTTTAGTTGATCCATAATAGTTACTCTTCATGGTTTTATTATCATGAAGGTATATAAGAGTTTTTGGTACTCAAAAAAAATAAAAAAGGGATTATTGTTGAACCTTATTATGGTTTGTGTTGTATTTTTCTTCAATATAAGTATACTATTATAATTTTTAAAATAGACTTCAAGGATATCTGAAATGTTCTAATATAATTGAGAGAAATAACTTCAAAAATTGGATAAGGATAGATGAATGAATGTTTGACAATATGAATATGAGTTAATGAACTAAAATAATCCCTCTATGGTGGGTAGAGAACGTTTTTCCCAAAATTAATGTGATAATACCATGTATGATGTTTTTTTATGATTAAAAGGGATGGAGTCCTAATGAATAATCTATTAAGTCATTTAAATATTGAATGCAACCTGGAGAAAAATATGGATATATATAAAAGGCATTATTGAAATTTTTTTCCTTCTAAGAATTTCAATTTGAGTTTTAGTGCAGAACATAAGTCTTCTTTCATCATAAGTATTTAAGCCTCCTTAAAATACTTTGTTGAAGAAAACATGTTATAGTAAAACCTATGAATTTTCTTATAGATCAAAAGTATTTTCCCATCATAAATATTCCTTGTAAACCTTTTGGATTATCGTACAACTTTGATGTGAATGTATGAATATAGTGTAAGTCTTATAACATAATTTGAAGACTTAAACACTGATAATTTTGGAGAGATATAATTGTAAATAATTAATTATTTTAAAATTAAAATTCTGATTAAATGAAAGGTGAACTTGTTTAGGTGATGCATGTACAATGATCTTCGTAGATCTAAAAATCATGATCAAAAATATGATGAAGATCCCTACAAATATAAAAGTGGATAAAATAGGTGATAGAGGAGAAGTGGATTTTAAAATAGTTCCAGCAATATATAATGAGTTTCTATATCGTAAATACTGTAAGAAAAAATCACGAAAACAAAATTTTTGAGATTTTTAGTGAACTAAAAAAATGAATACCATGATAATTCATATATCATGTGAAGAAATAAATCCATATCTTCAGAATATTTTATAGGGAAACTATAATAATCTAATGATAGGAGTTTTGATTATGAATAAGTTAGTCTAAGTAACCAATATTTATGGATATTTCCTTAATGATTATGGAAATAATATTCACATGATGTTTGAGGAATATTAAATCATGAAATGTAGAATGAGTCTGTATAGAATTCATATAATAGGAATCAATACATTTTTTGTTTCTAATGAGAAAACCTAAGAATATTCATTGAAGTTTACTATCCAAAAAAATAGGAATAATATCATTTTCTAGAGTCCATATAGGGGATCATACAAAAACCAGTTATCATTATTAAAAATGATTTATTTATTCTATTAAAGTGAAATTGAAACTTGTTGGTTCCAGCTAATGTAAAAGTTCAAGGTCACAATCATGCTCAAGTTCCTTTTGATAATAAGTGGACTTTGTGTGTGGGATAATAACCACAATAAGCCTAGTACTTTTTCATCCTTAATGGAGGAAAATATCATTAAAAACATGGTGTGTAATTTATTTTTTCATCAGTGAGAATCCAAAGAGCGGATTTTTGAATAAAAATAATAATGAAAGTGGTTTCAAATAACTATACATATTGATTCACCCCAATCTATGTGTATCACCCCTCATAAAATAGAATGGATATCTACCCACATATTACATAAAACTATCTACATAAATTTATCAATAAGGATACAAGATAAAAAAGTCACATAGAGACCCTTCTAAAGAGATTTACAAATCCCACCAGTTGTATGAACCTCTACCTTAAAATCCCTCCCCATGAGAGAGAATAAACCCTATCATATAACCTCACCCTAGGTTATTTCTATTTAATTACTTGATACCATGCTACTAAAAGAATATCGGAAAAAACTAGAGTTTTTTTATATCATTGTAGTTTCTTGGACACCATAAACCCATTAAACAATGTGTGGAATACAAAATTCACTCTAAAGAGGATTTACCCCATCCGATAATCTATATAGAAACTCAGCCAACCCCTTTACAGAATCCCAAAACATAAAACATAGTTTATATTTTTGTATGTTATATAAAAATACATAGAATATAGGGAGATATTATAGGGGAAACCAATGAAATTTATATAGGAGTTATCTTGATTTTTATCAGAATTTGATTTTTCTCCAATTTCCTAAAATAAAAAATCAAAAAAATGAGGAATATATTTTTTTGACATGAAAATATAAACAAATGATTTAATGTATGGATTGGGATCTTATTCCATGACTTTTAATTATTAAGAGAAGACTCTTAATTTAGAAAAAAAATCAATCCATTGAGATATGGTGATATGGGAAATATTTAAGAGTAAACTCAATTGAGAGAATTAATGGTATACATGATTAGTATTTATGGGTTAAGTGTTACATAATAGGGTATGGGTTTTAAAATAAATAATTTAATTAAGTAGAACTAAAATTTAAAAAACACTTCAGAAAACAACCATGTACCTGATTTGATGTCATCAGGTACCCGGTGGAACCCCAAGAGATGCACTACTTCTAAGAGCCTCACCAGGTACATTAAATAACTTTATCAGGTAACTTGTATAGTTTTATCCTTTTAAAACCTTTCCAAACACATTTAAACACCATCTAAACATATTAACATACATAAATCCACCTACTATAGATGTTATAATCTATAAATTTTCATCTATATCCATATTCTTTAAATACCCCTACATCAGAAGTCAAAAATCAAAATCTATATACTTTCACAAACCCATAATGACATGGTTAATTACAAAAACTCATTGATAAATACATCACCCACAAGTGAATTCCAGGAGCATGCAAATGTCTAAGAATATTAGTTTTCCCATCAAAATTTAAACTTAACCAATTATGACATTTTAAAAAAAGAATATTATTTATCTATTTATTTCATTAAAAATTTGTATCTTCCATGTCCATGTTTATTATATTTTTTTCATGGATCTATTATAATTAAATCCATTGATTTAAATAATTATTTTAGGTCTCTCTCCTTTTAATGTGACTTATTTATAAAGGTTGTATGTGAATTTCTTTATATCTTTCCCTTTATGTTTCCAACTTTTAACTTTCTCCCACATATTTCTTCTTTATTAATCTACCATTTAATTTTTTATTTCTTCATGATTTATTTTAATTTTTTTATCTTCTTTATCCTTTACTTTTGAACAATAATTTATTCATATTATCATTTTTTAAAAGAAAAAAATCTAAAATAGTAATGATATCTCATTTAGGTTCTATAACAATTTCTAATTTTCCTCAAAAGGGTTTTTTTATCAATATCAATATCATTTTATGTTATAATTATTTTATACTTATTATGTATCACTAGTTATATGATTTTATGGAATTATCTATATTCTTTATCTATATGGTTTATTTTTATATCATCAAAATATTTTTATTTTACACATTTTATATTCATAGGTTTCTTATGATAAGTGTTGTTGTGTTGTTTTTATATTCATATGGAATATATAATAAAGGTTATATTATTATATAAATGGTTGAACCAAAATTATATATCCTTAAAACTCATTGGTTAAGGATTATATCTCCTAAGATTTTATGTTACTGGATATTGGATGTTATCCCCACTATGTTATGTAACATGTTTTTCTACTATGTATACATGGTGTTGGTATATATCATTGACATAAGTTATGATTTTATGTGTTAATTTATATCCCAAACTCCCATTTTATTCCACTACTTTATGTTTTAATTAATGGTATTGTCTGTGATTATTATTTCTTTGGGTAGAAATCTTTTATGTTCTCAAACTAACATGTTTGTTTTATCCTTCTCTTTTAATTGAATTCTTTATTATCACTTATGTTGATTCAATTGGTATTTATTTTGTTTTAACCCTTATAAAGAACCATAGATTACCATTTTCTTATTCTTTTTTCCAATACCTATGTAATAAATAATAATATTATATACTATATCACAAAATTTCAATCATATATGATTCATAGGCTGAAGAAATTCACATTGTATTATAAATCTATACATTTATTCTTCTAATATATAAAGATAAAATACATATGGGTTAAGAGGGTGTGAATGTTTTATAGGTTGTAATTGAGAAATAATGTATAATGATATAATATTTTTATATTAGATACATGTTTCATTTCAATATTATTGTGTAAGCATCAGTGGTAGAGGAAAATTAATTTCCCTAGTGGAAATCAGGACAAAAAATTTGATGTCTTTAACATCCTTAAAAAATATGTGCATCCCCTCATATCATTATATATCATAGTTTATAAAAATTTTCTTTACAAAAATATTATAAATTATAATTTAAGTTGTAAATTTCATACCCTTCCTTATTATATAATTTATAAAGCATGATCATCCATATTATCAATGTTCTAATATATTGTTTAACTGTTCAAATACCAACATCATCAATGGGAATAGTTTGCTCAAATCATAGATTATAAACTATTAAAACTCTTATTATCACTATACTAACCGATAATTTTGTATACCAATGGGAGAGGGAGTCTAAAATCCATGGTAGGTGGTGGCTCACTCTATACTAATGGTTGATAGTGCTTTTTAAGGAGAAAGATCCAAATAATATGGTTATTTAGCATTCTCATCCATGGATTCTCATTCCATTCCAAAACCTAGTAGTTATAAATGGAAGAAATGATTCCACGGTAATTTTCTATGAATGGATTCTAGTATTATAAGAATGAAATTCATTATGGAAGAAAGTAACTATGATGATTTGTATTTATCCCTTACCTTTCCCCATTGCATCCTCATATGGGTAGGGTTGATGGTCTCATTCTAGAAACATTTCATCATTATATATATAGTGAGATTATAGTTGAATAATCACATGTAGGGTCATATGATTTCAACCTATAGGAGTATCTAGCTTTGAAAGGTTGTGGATCAAGATTTTGGGGGTGTAGTGTAAAAGAATGTATCCTCAAAAGAAATAATCTAGGATAGCTCTCTTTTAGGATCATCATTCCTTCCCCATCATGGCTTGGATATATTACTTGATCTAGTAGGCTCCCCAACTCCATCACCCCCCATATTGGGTTCCCCAAATGGGTTTACTTCATTGTAGGGTTGGACTAGATATTCTCTTAGAAAAATCATATTGTAGGTACTTCTATTGATGGTTATGAATGTCTTGATCCAGTTCCTATAGTTACAAGCATTGAATTTGGTTTTGATCAATGTAACACTCTATTATTCTTCCTCTGACTAATTGTTTATCACTCACAGTTCCTAGATGGTGTTTCCCAACTTTTTTCCCCAACAGATGGGTTAGATAAATCTATTCCTAGCAGTGATAACCCAATACCCCTTAAACTAAGTAATTCTGATTATGGTGGATGTGATTTTACCCTTAGTAGAGGGGGAATAATGCATAGTTTCATTAGTATTCCAACCCTTGATCTCCCTTTGTTTCTTCTTGCTTTATGGGATTCAACTAATGGTTTGATTATGATTTCATAAAACTATTCTGCTAACCATTTTGAAGTTCTAGATCTGGTTGGTGATGATCATATGATTATATATGTGTCTTATATCCATCATGTAAGATAGAGGAATACTCCCCCCATCTCAGGTGTAATAATGACTAAACTGATATCAAAGTCTCATGTTGATGTTTCATCCCCCCTCTAAGTCCAATTGATTGAAGAAACCATGGATACCTTTTTTATTCCACATGATCTTATTTATTAATTAGAACACTAGGGGATTAGACCCATGTATATTCTTTAGTTTTTAAATGATGGATTTAGGATCAACCATTCCTCCATGTTATCATTCCTGGGACCAAATAGAAGGTATATTTTATTCGTCTGTCAGTTTTGTACCTTCACACGGGTGATTTTTTCATTCACATCTATCTATTATACATGTATGAACTTTATTTTCGAAAAACATGTAGATAAATATTTTGGAAATACCTGCTTAGTATATCACATGGGATGCTAGATGTTACTCTCACTCATTTTACATGTTAGATAGCTACACAAAATGAAATATCATTGAAAGTGAGAACCATTGAAAATCACTATCTAACTTAAACCTAGGATATCGAACCTATTTAATTAGTGGTGACTTCAACATGACACTAAAATGATATGTGGAGAATTTTGGGAATATATTTTTTAGGAAGTTAGTGAACAAAATCATATATTATCTATTGAATAATAATCTCCTTGACCACTAGTACTCTGGGGATCACTATAATTGATGCAGTAACAAAATAATTTATTAATGGACCTAGTGTAGACTAAAAAGATACCAACATAAACTTACAAGGATCTCCTAATTTTCCATTCATCTATCTTACATATTTATAAATCTATATCTAACCACCCACTCTTACAGATCATGTTCCCCAACAAAGCAACAACCTATCTCCACTTTATCTTGGTGAAGTACTAGTCCCAAGATAATGAGATCATTAACACAGGGAAATAGTATTGGAGTACAACCATGAATGAAATTTCATTGTACATTAATCAAAAAAACGATGTGCTAGAGAGGATATATTTTAGATTGAGGGAATATCTGACCTAACCAATATAAAAATCATGAGGGTATGTAGTTATAAATTAACCTTCTTGATAGTGTTTTACAAGAATGATGAGATAATGATATTTATCTTATATTCTCCAAAAATGTTGTACTCATAGTAGAGAATTTTCTAAGAGAAGAAGTGATTACATGGAAAAAATATAGTACTTTATGGATTAGAGATAGATATAGAAACACTTTTTTCATTAATTCATGAATCAAATGACAAAAATTCATTGGAAATATCATCTTTTAGTTTGATAATAGATCCTTAAATAGTTATTTCTATATAATCAGGCCATTAGTATTTTACTATTTTCCCTCCTTACTCACTGGTCTTAAGAATAAAATGAGTAGAGATAACACCAAAAAAAGGATAAGGTACTTTCCTAAAAAGTATCCCAAGTGACATTGATGATATCTAGAACAATATAATGATTTATATTCTAATAGAGTTTGAAATTAAGTAGATTATCAGTAACCTCAACCCAGATAATGCCCTGGGTCTAGATAAATTTCAAGGTTTGTGTTATGTTGCTTCTTGGGATTTGTCACAGCCCCCTCAAATAGTTACTCTCCTGGGTTAGCAATGGAGAAATATAGATAATGACGTGTGAAGATCAATTTGAATCAGCCACATGTAGAAGACCAACATTGAGGGTATCTGATCACACACATTGGATAAATTACCTTCATTAAGACTTGATAAGTAATAGATAATATAAGAACAACCACCAACCAACTCATGCTCATAATACATAATTAAGAAATCCTAATACATGATGTGATTTCATAGATAACCTGATATGAATAAAATAAAAATAATAAGGATGTAGTCCTCATTAGAAACCATAAAGCTCAAATATCTCTTGAATAACTCCTAAATCTAGTAATTTCCAGATCTATCACTAATAAGATCCTACTGACCTAAAAATAGTTTATAAATATATAGGGTGATCATAACATGTATACTCAGTACGAACCTCCTTGAAACTTCTCATGAAAAATTTGGAAGAAACATACTAAATCCCAATGATTAAACAAATTAAACTAAATCATCACTAAAATAGGTTTACTATTATTTCAATTCATCACCATTTAAAACTAATCAAATATCACACATAATAATAACAAAAAAAAATTGAGAGAATATATATATATATAAGGGTTCCCCACACCACGTCCCCATTAGTTTTCCTCTCTCACTCCCCAATGTCAAATGTCATGAGCACCCATCCCTTCCATAACAATCATTCCCAAAAACACCAAGGAAACTATAAAATATCATGCACTATATGTAATATATCATCATATCTGCATCCAACATATATTAACCAGGTATATTTCTAGACTCTACCAGGTACTGTGTAGTAAGTATTATACCTTAAGCTATAAAAACACATACATATCATGCTTGTAATAATCATTTGGATACTACATCCATAATACATACATGAAGTGGAACCTCAATCCATCACATCACACAACACACAAGTATGGTAAATCACCCTCATGCATACCTACACATAATACTATAGATGAAGAGAGTGGGGAGATAGGTATTCATCTATCCATATCCTTGTTGACTGTTATGTTTGGGAGAACAGATGAAGAACCTATGGATTTCATTTTCCCATATAACATGGGTGGGGTGAATAAAAAATAACAAAATATATAGAATAGATAAATCTAAAAATATAAATAGGGGAAACTACCAAGACATAGACTCATATGTATCTTTTATCATAAAAAACACCTTACTACCACCACTGAGGTCTTGATAAAATAACAATGCAACAATCAAGTTCAATATTAATTATTTCATTACCCTTTAATTAATATCACATCATTTTCATTCCATGGTTAAAATTTTAATATTATAATAAAAGTGTTGATGGTATTATTTATTATTTTCTTGTATTCTCATGCATGGAATCATCATAAGTGAGAAAAAAACAAACCCCATTCTTACATTAATTAATTTTATTTTCATAAACATACAAGTACTCTTGGACTCATCTAAATCTACCACTTAAAATATTAACTTATATTACATAGCATAAAGATACATCCCATGGTTATAAATTGGTAAAATAAATAACATTCATCCAATGACCAGTAAGTAAGCATCAGGCTATAAGTAAACATCAACATGTCATCCCCACTTTGAACTCATCCAGACTACCTCAGCATCCCACACCATTTTTCATATTATCACATTAATTATCTTGTTCTAATATGATCCTAATAACCTTTTTCAATCATCGTCATAACTAGAACCTCATGTCAATATAATCATCATCATTATAACCAGTACCTCATTCCATTAATATAGCCCCAAGAATCTAACCCATTTCTCCATAAGTATTCCAAACACAAAAGGCTTTCAATCAATCATGTCAAGGATCTAAATCCATATGGAATAAATAAATATTAAAATTATAATTTCACATGTAACATTAAAGGAAATTATTACCATAACATCATGGAATTAAAGCGTTCCACAATCAATAATGGGATTTCTCATCCCTAATAAATTTATCTTTAACAAAAAAACCATTTTAATTCTATCTTTAATTAACTAGTTTATTAAGAATGGGTTTTCACATTAAGAACCCTATATTAGTATTTAGGATTAATTTTAAACAATATAAAATGATTCAATCATTATTTAAATGTTTAATCAATTCCATATTGAGTAGTAATTACTATACTCAAGCCTCTTCAATTTAATAACAACATCTGGATTTACATTATTTATAAGTTTCAAGCATTCAGCCATTATAAACAAAAAATACAACCAAGAAGATAACACACTCCCTAGTAAGAATCAAGAGGCATAATAAAAAACATTCTATCATAAACCAGACAATTTATTTAATTTCCACAACATATAATTTTAAGTACAATTAACATGTGGTTATCCCCATTTCAAATCATTAATATCCATAAATATAAAATTTTTAACATAAATATTATTTATGAAGTTTAAAATAAAATAATGAAATAATTTTTATTTTTTCAAATATTAGCTATAAAATTACATGTAATCATATTTTTATTTATCCTAGATAATTCAAGAATGGCCATAATTATACTAAAACATGCAGTTATTTACATTCAATTTAATCTGATAATTTTCATATTGTAAAATACTATTATCTCCCACATATGTTTAGTCATTAAATTCAATTGTTGAAATTATTATCAATAAATTTTAATATATACTTCATCATGTGATTTGAAGATCCCAAGATAATCATAATTATCCACAGCATGAAATATTATTTCTAATACAATTCTGAAGTAATAATTACAATAGTTTAACCATAATATATGTGATTTAATCTTATATTTAATTTTTATAAAATGTGACTACATGTCGATAATATTTATCTATAATAAACTATATAAAAAAAATTATTTATGACATGTTAATAGAACATTACGTTAAACTTCCATGTCATAGAAGCAACATTCCATCATGTGATAATTTTTTCCCTTTATAGGATAATTATGGTATGTTATCCAATAGCAATGATTTTCATGTGATAATATATAATCTATATTCCAATAATTTTTAAAATATGAAAATAATATTGTATAGTTTTTATAGTGCAATAAGCTCCCTCAATCTCAATTCATTGATTCTTATAATGAATTAATTTACAATAATTACATATGAAATTATCCTTTTACAATATCAACAAAAAATATGTAATTTTCATTATTATTAGAATAAAATAATATACTATGAAAAATTAAATTGGATTTTAATTCATGAAATAATAATATTTCACTAATAGTAATACAATTCATGCATTCCATCTTCCTCTTTAACAATTCAAGATTATCATTTATTTTTCTACCATGTGATTATTTTCCATATTATTATATGATTATCATTTATCACATCTATCTAAATATTGGAGTCTAAATAATTTTGAAATCACACTTGAATATTATGAAATATATAGAATCAAAAGATCCTATAGCTATAATTATCAATCTTTTATACAAAGTAGTAAAACATATGATAGGAAGATGACATAATATTGGAAAACATAGGATAATCCTCAGATGACTTCATAGAATCCTTATAGATCTCTGAAGGTGTTATTTGATTACTCAAACTCTAGGGAAATTAATATTATCTAATTATGTGAGGAAGTTACTTTTTATGAATCACATATATCTCACTACAGATAAAACATATGCATTCCCACACAAATTTTTAGTTCCCATTAAATACATATTAAAACCATTTCCATTTACTTCCCTCACAAGAATTTTTTTCCAACTCCTAAAATCATCAGTGTCAAGATTTTATTTTTATCACTAGTTAATATATACAAAATATCATTTTATATATTTATTTACATTAATTACAATTTAAATTACATTAAAAATGGTTATAGAAAGTTTAAACTAGACATTTTGGTAAAAATGATACCCATACAAAAATCAGACATCATACCTTAGGGTAACAAGGTTATACACTTATATGGATGGCCACCCTTATGTGGTATTGAGAAAACCTATAGTTCCCTTACATTGGCTTTATAATCTATGACATAACTTGAAGAGAATAAGGGACTAACCTTACGTGGGCCGAAGGTACTCGACTAAACCATAACAGGATGTTTGAGGTACCCTTACATAGGAAACAAAGTATCCATATGTGATCTTAAAAAACTCACAATTCCCTCACATGAGATTTAGAATTACATGATTAACCTTACATGAGACCAGACTCAGGTCAATACCTTTACATGGCCTTAGGAAAATATCTTTTACCATTACTCATCTATAACATCCCCTTACATGATATTCAAACATTTTTAAGGGCCTTTATGAAATGGTGGGGTGACTCTTATGTAGTGTTTGTAAATTAGGTATTATACTTATGTAAAGAAGGATTTACCTTCATGAAATATTAATAAAACCTAATAAACCTTTATTAAAGATATTAAAAATAATTATTAACATTACATAACCTTTAAAACCCCCCATTTACATTTATTCAACATAAAAATCATGCATAATTTTAAATATTTTATTGAAAATATTATATTTTTATAATATAAACTAATAAATTGAAATTTTAAGGATTTATTAAAACTATAAAATTCTGAAACACTTCTAAAATTAATCAAATTACTTTCTAAAAATAAAAAATTAATTTGGAAATAAACTTTTAAATAATTGTAATTACTACCATAATTCAAAAATGTATTTTAAATACAACTTATTAAAACGTGAAAAAATATTATGAACAACCCGACAACTCAAAATAAAAAAGTAAGCCTTGGGAATATTTTGCACCTTTATATTATATACTAGTCAATCAATTTTTATCCTCAAGAATTAATGCAACACCCAGAAGAAGAGATAAATGATGGGTGATAAATCAACCACCCCAAGAGGTACCTCTCTTGGTTATTGTTATATATCTAACAAAACCAACATATTAGAGGAAAAAAATGAATAATTTCTCAACATATTTAAAATAGTCTCAAAACAATCTCTTAGAGGAGATACCTATCAAATAGTAATAAGTAAATTAATAAAACCTTACATTAATTAAGGTAATAAATTACATATATTAAAATGATATCTAACACTTAAACCTTTTAAAATAAACCATTAAACAACATTAGATATTGAAAACATATTTGAAACTCTCATTTCTAATTATGGTAACACATCTATCTATAAAAATACCAATAATGAATAAATATAATTCCAACAATCATTAATAAAAATAACACTACAGAAGGATACAAATTTACAAAAAATAACTTCACATTGATTTAAACACAAATGATATAACATCATATAGAATAAAAAATTATTATATCATGTATTACAACAACTTTAGTTGTGAATAGCATCAAATGAGACTCTATAGTTTCTTTATTTCCATATATCATTCTTTTAACTTACCACTTAATTTCCATATATTTCCCCCTTTAATTATATATACTTAATCAAAACATGTATTTAATTAAAATTCATATCATTTAAAACATATCATTCTAAAAATGTGGAAAAAATGTGAATTAGAATACTTACAAGATAGTTTATTAAAAATAATTTATATAATTATTAAAAATAATAATTGAATCCTATTATTTACGAATCTCAAAAAATAAACACTCTCTTTAAATTATTCCTTACTTATTGGGAATTCATCATAAATTTTTATATTAAAACATGAAAATTTTCTAAATCATGTTGATAACTACAATCACTAAGCCTCTTGCATTCAAAATTTACTAGTCTAAAAAACAATTAAATGAAATACATTTTTTGAATCCTTCATCATAATATGGTGTTTATCATATTATTCATTATAAAAACACATCCAATACATTTTTCAAATTTTATTTTAAAATAAATGTCTGTTTCATTGACGAAATGAAATTATATATTTAAGAAATCATGTTACCAAAAAAATTATTTGTGGGTATTAATTAACATTAATCCATATATTATCCAATAAAATAATGAAAAATTCAAGGATAACATACTCAAAGTGATTTTTTCCCATAAATATTACTAATAAAACAACTAAGTTAGCTAATAGATTTATAAATTTAATTCATCATTAATCAAAATATTTAAATAATTCACCCAATATGGTAATTTAAAACTCATATATGTCTATGTTTAACAAAATTATAATAGTTAAAATTTTAAAATACTATAAGTATGATATATAAAATTTAATATTTAACATTATTTCCATGAAAAACATATATATAAAAAGTTACATGCATTCATCAACTTCATTTTATTCGACTAAACAACTCTATCATGATCTTTCCATGTTAATATCAATACACATAACATAAAAATTAAAAAACCCAATATAACAAATAACATTCATCATAAAAAACATGAGGTTATAACAATCCACCTTATTAATGTGTAAAACTTTTAAAAATTATGTTAAAAAAACTTTATTTACAAGGAACACATTCATTAAAAAATAATGGATTTAATGTTTCATTTAAAATTTAATATGTGTAGTGGGAATTACCTTAAATGTTTTTAAATTTAAACCTAATAACATCCCATAACCATCCCAATCACTTACATAAAAAATTAGATATTTATCAAGAATAAAAATAAAAGTAAACCATACACCACACAATAATGTTGTATACTTTGGGAGGTAATGAATATCCCCCACGGTTTTAAAATTCATCATGAAAAATAACGCATAATGATTGGTGGTGTTCCCCCTCTCTTCATATGCCCGTGGCCATAACACACATTATTAATATGATATAAATCTACTCTGGTAATGTAATAACATAAGGTCACAACAACTTCATAAAAAAAGTCACATGCATAACCCACAACATACAAGAATTTAATTCAAAATATAATGATTAATTAATCAAATACTAGGCATTAAATAAAATATTTTATTTCCCTGAAATAGGGCCCATATTGGTATAAGTGAATATTATTTTGATTAAAACTAAGGAATAACTAAAATAACCTCTTCCACTTGACAAAATATCTGTCACATCAGGCATTAGAGTAGAGTATATGATGAAGATGATGATATAAACCCATATCCCCAAACTATATCTTCATAGTACCAAGCCTGAGTAAAGTTATAAATAAATATATGAACAATGTTATAGGAACCCTTTCCCTATATCATATCTCAATCTCAACACATATCCCAAAGAATTAGTTATACTTACTGTGTGTGGAGTTAATTAGATGTTTGTTTGAAACTAAAGGTTAAAGGGGAATAAAGAATCATGGATCAAGAATTAAATAGGCGGGTTTAAATCAAGTGACTATGGAGGATTACCAACACTCATAAATAAGGTTTTGTAATGGATGTATGATTATAATTCTAGTTATTCACCTCAATGGGATAATAAATAAAAGGGTTTTAGGCTCAGAAGGGAAATTTAAAGGTCTTATCACATATCAAGAGAAATGATAAGAAATTCAAAATCCAAGGTAAAAAATCACCACTAGAAAATCTTCCTTTTATGTCAAAGAATGGAACCCAGCTTTAAAAACTAATCTAGTAACATCACCCCAAAAAACAACCATCTCCTTGGAAACCTTGAAGAACTATAACCCCAAATTCCAAGATGACCCATGCAATAGTATCACATCAAAAGAATCTCTCTAATCTCTTTGAGCATGATTAAAACTAAAGGATATCAATACCAACTCCAAAAAAAACTTCATCCCATGATCCATAATGGATCCCTTGGACTTCTGTGAACTTTGTTGCTGATAATTTTCTAAGTTTCATCCTCTAAATAAATCATAATCATCTGCCCTATAGTTATTTTCTAAAACAATATTATTGAATGTATTTGGCACAAACTAAATTGAGACATCGAACTAGAGCTATTGCGGAAAAATAAAAAATGTTAGGGACTCCTATCCCGGGACACATATTAATTAATTCTAAATAAATCAATCAATTTTAACCTATTTTAAATTTTTTAACAAACTCAAACACGTGCACATACAAGAATGATACATGATACTTTCATAGTTATATACCTTGAAATCGGTATAACTCCATGTAGTTTTTTCAGTAAACAAGAATTTCCTTAAACTGAATCACATGGGTACCTAAAATATTATTTTTCTAGTATGTATACCTTCTTCATAAAACATACAAAGTTCATCTATTACTATTTCCCTAACAAACCATGCATTCTCACTCGTTCCTGACTCCAAACTTCATCATACCTCTCAACCATCACCTCTAATAGCACTCAATAATGACCCCCACCCACCAAGGGTACCACTCATGGGATAAAAATGGATAAAGAAACAAAATGATGCCTGAATATCACTTACAATAGGCCTTGGTTTGGGTACTAGCATTGTGGTTATATAATCACACACATGTGGGGAATTGCCTTCATAAATATTTGTGAAGTAAGAGATAATATAAGAATAACCACTAAGAAAATCATGCTCGTTATAACTATAGAAGCAATAAAATTACATAATTTAATTTCATACATAACTAGATGAAACAAAAATGAAAATACTAATGATATAGTCCTTGGTAGTAACTACGAATCTCCAATAGCTCCTAAAGAACTCCCCAAGATTTTAATTTCCAACATGATCTCTAACCAACTCTTGATGACCTGAAAACTAGCTTATTTATATGGAGGGTGAGAATAACATGTATACTCATTAGGATCCTCCCTAAAACCTCTCATGAAAAATGTGAAAGAATAATACAAAGGTCTAGTAGGTAAACAAATGTTACTAACTCTTTACTTAAATAGTTTTACTATTATCTTCCTATCCCTACCATGGCTCACTCACCAAATAACACACACATATGACCATGATATTGATAACATATATATATATATAGAAAATGGTACCCCACAACCACTTCCCCATTGGTATTATACTCACACATCCCAACATCACATATCATGAGATCGCATCCATTAAATAATAATCATGCATGAAAATACATGGGTAACTTTCACAAATTATTCACCACATGAAACATATCATTATAACCAAATCCTCTATATAGTAACTAGGTTTTTCTAGAATCTACCACAACTAGTTCATTATGTATTATACCTCAAGCCATCATAGCTCATACATCAAATACATATAACATACATTGGATATTACATACATAATACTTGAATGTATAATAACATTAATCCATTACATCTCACAACAAACATTTATAGGAAATCACCCTCTTTAATACATGGACTTATTACTAAATTGAAATAGAGAGAAAAGGTATTCAAGCATTAATATACTCACCAACTTGTAATACTGAGAAAAAACCCACAAAACATATAGTTTTTATTTTCCCTTATAACATGGGTGGGGTGCATATGAAATAATTAAATATTTAGAATATATATATCTCATCACCACACTAAAGGAAGCTACCTAGCCTTAGAATTGTCTACTTTCATCATCAAACATGACACCTAACTTCTATTTCTATGCTATAGACATCAAATATGAATAAAAGAATCATTTTTAATAGTGATTTATTCATTATCCATTAATTAATATTACTCTAGTTTTTCTCCAAGATTAACATTTTAATCTTCCAAGAAAAGTAATGATGTAACTATTTATTTTTTTCATATATTATCAAGTATTTCATCATCATAACTGATAATGAAGTACTAAAAATATTCTTACATTAATTTTTTATCATTTTATAAACATATGGGTACTTTAGGTATTATCCAAAGAAACTAATTAAAAGTTTTAATCATAGTGAATATCATCAAACTATGTTCCACAATAGAAAAATGGTCCTATAAATATTATATGGCCATCGTCCATCAAACATTAATCAGGATACATGTATGCATCCATTGGAATCTTATAACAACCTAAACATTTATAAATGAAATTCACTTTTTAATGAATATATTCTTTATTATGTATTGTAGTTATAGAAAAAAAATTCACTACTTTAGTTATTTTGGACCATTATAAAATATATCCTGTCAAATTTAATAATTCAAAAAGAATCATAACTATTGATAGTATATCCGCCATACAATGACCTTTAAGATTAGTATATATTAAGGGTTATAATAAAGTATTATTGATGTAAATGGGGGAAACGATGTCCTTGACTAGTAGGATTGTACCTTATAAAGTCCATATATCAGAGCTTCTAAGGGAGATGGCATCACTTGGATTTTCCCTTGACTAATACCAAACTAAGATTTGACAACTGAAACACAAACCAACCATTTATCGGAGAATTTCAAGCTTATTGAGATCATGTCCCAATCCATGTTCTCTTAACCACCCCAAGAAACGGCCACCATCAAACACCTTACCCCTAGGGCGTACGCTTTTGTAATAAAGGGTTATGTATCTAGACCATATTAGTATGAATTTTTATATTTTTTTTAAATCAAATAATTATTATATTTATACCTTTATATTATTTATTTATACATGTGTGTTTAATGAGTTTTTTAAAAGATATATTTTGATATGAGGAAATAAAAATTGTATAATTTGGATGTATATCATTTCAATTAAGAAAATATTTTTATAAATTCAAGTATTTTTGAAGTAAATTTTATTTTTATAAAATATTCTTATTCAATAATATTTATTTAAATATAAATAATAGTATATTTTAATTAAATCCAATGAAATCTTCATAAGGGTAAAAACATTAGTGTGGTAAAACTAAAATTTTCCATTAAATAATGTCATTTACATAATAGTAAAAAATTTATTATTTATTAAATTATTTTGGTAAAATAGTTATAGTTTTTTGAATCATAATTTTGAAATTATCTAATGGTGAATTTTTAATATTTTTATGAGACAATTGAACTTTTGAATAAAAATTAAATAATTTATAAATATAAATTATGTATTATGATATCATAAAAACAAAAAATATATGTAATAAATACTATGAAAGGACTCCATAACCAAATATATATATCTTCCATTTAAAATAATGTGTTTTTAACTAATTTGATAAATTCTATAATCCTTTAATTAGTCCTATAAAATATAGGTTATATTTTATAGTTTTGAAGTCAATTCATTATGATCCTAACTCACTTCCAGATAACTAGTTGTATTATTTTGATATATTCTATTCTTTTCCTTAAAAAATATTGAAAACCAATCCTATTTGTCTAAAAACCTAAAAAAACATTGGAACATTTTGGTTTTGATTATTTTATAATATAGAGTCTAAAACCTATCTTTATAAATTAAAAAATAATTCTACTATCATTTTCTATAAATATCAACCCAATTTCCCACTCCCCCACACTCAAAACCCATTGATAATGAATTTCCTCTCCATATAAATTTCTATATCCCTCCCAGTGTGTTCCCTGATCTTAAAAATATCCTCCTGAGTATTTAAAAGTTCCCTCTCAAGGTAATGGATTATCTTCTATTCGTTTATATTCAAGTACATTATTTATAAAAATCCTTTTTATTTCCAATTTTTCATGTTGTAATATATTTTAACACATCACGTTACTATCCTTATGATTCCCAAGTAATAAGAGACCATATTTCACTTTCATTAAACCCTTCTTTAAACCTTTATGTACACTCATTATTCTACTAAAACTATCCTATGATTTTTCATGACAAAATTTTGTGTTGTGAATACCCAACCCCATTTCCACTCAAGGGTATTCACCTAATTGTATCTATCCTTCATTGATTAGAGAATATAATTTATGTAACCCACACTCCTTAATTTTTTTTTAAAAAGTGGTGAAAGAAATTCTTATGTTTGTATTATTCATGTGAAACAGAAAATCATGTACATGTTATGAATGTGATGGGTGGGACTGAAATTAAATAGCCCTACAATGCATTTGGTACTTTTATTATCTCGTGTGATTCCATAAATGGTTAAAAATAAGTTATACTAAGTACATTATGTTATGATCCCTCATTGTTTAGCCTTGACTTGGGATTATGATTTCATGTATTATGTTGTTTCCAAATTCTTATGTTTCCTTGACAATATCATCTTATACCATGATTCGATGTTCGTATTAAGGATTCTCAACCATTTTATATCACCTTGATATTCATATTAACTCAAAGGTATTACTTTCATCATTTTATGTTTTGATTATTACCTTAATAGATTTATAGCTTACCCCATTCTTATGTATATTCACATGATATCACATGCATTTTTAGAAGAGTGATGGAACTTTAAGAGCATGTTATTGAGTTTTAAATAATTTTTTGATATCCCTATTTTATGTTATTGTGTTATGTATCAAATTTTAAAAAGAAACTATACCTATTTATCTTATGGTATTGTATTATGTATTTCTTTATGTTACAAATCAATACATAGGTTTATAAAATATACGGGTTTCCATTTTTGGTATTAGAGGAAGGTTTAGTTGTTTTTTGGGATTTCAATTGGAAAAACTCTATGAAAGCCTTAAGGATAAGAATAAATATAGGAAAATACCCAAAAAATTTAGTACCATATAGAGTGAGTTGTTTAAATTCAATAAAATTGCAGTCTGGACACTATAATTGGATGTGGTTTTGGAACAGTTTTACCTAGGGCTAATAACACTGAAATGGGATCATTGAGCATTAACTTGGTCATCACATGGTGCATGGAAAATTGGAATTTTTCTACACCTATTTTTTTTACTCCCAAAGGATATCCTTTGGTAAATTAACAAGCTATATATTAACCATTATTAAGGTAATAAAGATTAATATGAAATTTTGTGTTGGGAAATATTAATTGAATAACTTATATTTAAACATGTGAGTTAATAGGTTAAGGAATATATGTCATTTATAAATTATCCATTTAATTTTTATATTATTAATTTAATGGTTTTAATATTTTATAAATTATCATCCTTAATTTTCCCTTTATTTTTTGTTATTGGATAGAAATATGAGGAAACTATTGGATTGAAATATAAATGTATATGAAAAAATTCAAGAGGGGGTGAATTGTATGTTTAAAAACTTTTATTTTTATACTTAAATAAAACTTACATTAATAGAATTAAACTAATAATATTCACAAACCACTTTTGTATTTAATAAATAATCAGACAGGGTCTTGTGTTCAATGGAAAAAGTATCATAATTAGTATGTTACAATAAGTATTCCACATATTGAATTTTAAATTAATCATATTCACAATAATAAAATTAATTAAACAAAATAAGCATGATATGAATCATAATCACAATGGTTATGATAAATAGATTGAAAAAATTAATGATTCTATCAAAAAACATATAGAATACTATTGAGTAACTGAATGATAGTTATCATATAAATAGTAATTACAAAGATCATAATTATAAAATAGAGAATATAAGAATGAATATATAAAACAATTCACTTTCTATTAAAAAGCAGTGAAAATGTAAAACAAGTAAATGAATACAATTTTTTTAACCCAAATAGAAGGGTATCTAATAAACTTGGATATAGGCTCCTTGATTTATATTTTAAAGCAAGTTTGTCTTACCCACAATAGGGTAAACCCTCGATATGATGATCAGTCTCTATCTTTCTATCCCCGCAAGCCCTTGATCACAAAGGTGATCAGCACCTCCATCTTCTTAACCATGGAATCCATCAATCTATAAAATATCATCACAACTATATTCTTATCCATGGAATCCCTTAGTCCACAAAAGATCAGTGCCATACGAAGAAAAATGATGAAAATTGAGAGTTACAATTATATAGAACAAGCAGTTCATTACTTGTAAACTTCAAGGTTTTCACACAAAGAAGAAATATTCAGAGCTCTCGTAGAGTGTAAAAATTCAGAAACTCAACAACAGCAACCTAAGATCATCCAAATGGTCTGGTATTTATAGGTGTTTGTCCGAACTGTCATCTTGGTCTCCAACTTTCCTATTTTCTCCTAAAATCTCAGAGGGACTTAGATACCTGGTACTCCAATTTTCATCTTATAACTGAAACAATGACATCATTTTAAATGAATATTGAAATAGAATACATGAAATTATTTTGATTTAAAGTTTTTCCATTCATTATGATATAGTTTTCTAGATACAGAAAAATAATATAAAAAGGGTCTGATGATTTTAATTATGAGGGTTAGTATGATTTTTATCATTACAAAAATATTGTCTGTATGAAAATTAGGTAGTGGGTACGATAAAAATCATATTTGGTGTGTATGATATAAATCATATCTAGGCTCATTACGATAATCATGGAATGAAACATTTCTGCAAAACTCATGAGTACGATTATTATCATATGCATATGAAATAATAGTATTGATAAAATATGAATTAAAATGTCATAATGAAATTATAGAAAAATGATATATGATTTTATTCTTAAACTACATGAATATAAATGAGTTAGTAATTAGTTATTTAAGAAATATTTTGTTATTTCCAAAACAAAAGTAATAGAGAAGTCAAAAGAATACTTTTTTACTTAACAATCTCTCCCTTTTTATAAATCACAAACCATAAGTATAATTTATAGAAAAAAATTGATCAAATTTTCTGTAGATCTCAAATCCTTACATTAATGTTTCAAAAAAGAATAAAACAAGAGTTCAAAAAAATTATTTATTCCCCATTTCCTTGTATTTCTTTAAGAGATCTAATACAATTGTCTTAATTTTATTTAATTCCTTTCTATTATCCATCATCTTGTTAAGAGATTCCTTTTGAGACTGAAAAACTTCTTCATGTTCTTCAAACAACTGGTCCTAGGTATGAAGCTTTTCTTCCTTTGATTGTAACTTTTATTCCAAAGAAAGAATCTTGAATTCTTAGAATTTAATTTTTTTATCATGAACTTCAACTCTATCAATCAGCAAGACAGTTTTATTTTTCAAATCGATTATCTCATATTTGTAAAACATTAACCTTGAGACTTCTAATTGAATAAAATTTAGTATATTTTCACTGTCTTTGAATTCTTTGGATTGATAATCATCTTGTCTTATAAAGTCTTTCATTTTTTTAGTTGTATCACTATAAAATTTGTTGAATGAAATTATAAATACATTAATAAGCCTTATAATATCTTATATTGTATCTTTATGAAGTTTGATACTGGAATTAGATTTATGTGACCACTTCACAACTTTATTACAAGACTCTCTAGGTTTATTTGAGCTTTATTCAAACACTTTGAAGTTGGCATCAAGCTTGATCAATCTTTGTCTTAAAATCTTTATTGAGTTTGATATTTTGTTTTGGATATCCATAACCAAATCAATTTTCTTTTTAATCCATGCGATATATGGAATTTCCTTTTAAATTATATTTAGGTCTTGAACAATCAGTGTATTCTTCATAATTAGGAAGCTCTATAGAATGACTCATCACATCATCTTTTTCCAATTTCAGATTACGAACTTCATCGGTCCTAGTCTCTTTATCTTTTTCTAGTATATGAATGAGTTTTACTACTTGGATTCCTTGATTATATTTCTTTGAAGAATCTAATATTGGGTATGGTTACTTGAAAGAAGTATCTTCTAAATATCTTAATGGTATTTTATCGGATTGATATTTTTCTTCCTCACCAGCATCCTTATCAATCTCATCTTCTTGTTTTTCGTCTTCTTCTTTTTCTTATTTTTTCTCCTATTCAATTATCTCTTCCTATACACCTCTTTCATCCTCTACACATAGATACTCATCTATATCTTTCATTTTAGTATCTTCTTGTTCTACTAAGAATTATTTTTGAGTATCTTTTGGTGGAGTCGAATCTTCACCCACTTTTTTCTTCTTCATTCCCTTGTCTTGGATAGAGGGAGTGATTGTTTATTATTGAATTGATTATCTAATAGAAATTCCATCACTTTACTTTTCAAAACATTTCAACAAGTTATCAATATCTAAAACATTATATTTTATATTTTTCATCTCTTTTTCTTCTCTTCTTCTTTAAGAACATCTTGGGTCCGGATTGTTTCGGCTAGGGCTTGAGCTGGATCAAAACCAAACTATGGGTCTTCTTATTTTCTTTCGACTTTTATTTTTCTCCACTGATAGAAAAATTCATCACTATAAAAAAAAAATTTCTTTGGTTTTAAAGATGAATCAGACTTAGATTTATTTTCTTTCTCATAAATAATCGACACTAATTCTTTTGGAATACCCTCATTTCCTCCAACTATTTATTTTGTAGCTTTGACTTCATCATATTTTAAAACCTTATTTGATTCTAAATAAAAAATAAATTTTAAACTCTTTATTGTATCATCACTAATCCAAGGAAGTTTCAAATTTCTTGACACTGACTTGAGTGGGATATTACAGGATTTCAAACTTTCAAAAATCAAATTACTCAAAACTATTGGAAACATAATCAGTTGAGACTTAATTTTTCATGACTTAATGTTTTTGATGGTTATGAAAATATAACCCATCCAATTCAATTTCCTCATAATAACCAAATAATAAAAGATGGAGGCATATGAAGCCTTCAAGTTTTCTCTATCACCTTTTCTAGGAATTAAAAATCCTTGCATCCAGAGTGTTGTAAGAAGATTTTCTGTTGAAATATTAGTAATTTTCCTTTATTTATTCATGAATCTCAAAAATATATTTCTCAAATATTTCCTTATTTAAGGTTCCTTTTACTTTTGGCATACTGATAGAAGGATAAAAGGAATTACCTTTTGATGGTACAATAAGAAATTGTGCTGCTTGATTTGCTGATATACTAATCTCCCTATTGGACATTGAAAAGGTTACTTTTAAATCACTATAAACATTCAAAGTACTATTTAATTGTCTATCCTCATCAAAAATAATAGGATATTGATAAGATTTGGTTTTCTCTACACAAAAATATTCCAATACATGGAATTAAATAATTATTTTTAATGAATAATCATACATATCATAGAAATCTCTCATTACTAACCTTTATCTGAAGAATCTCATCTCGGATTAATATTTTGAGGAAACTTAAGCCTTAATTTTCTGAGACATAGTGAAAGAGTTTTCTATTGTTTTTGACATGAGTACAATGAAAAACTTTGGACATAAAAAACTTTAGACTTGTCTAATTAATGGTAGAAATAGGTTTGGAGAAAATAAGAGATAACTGATGTGGGATAGGGTAGGGGTCCCTTTATATAGGTGAAGAAAATATAATCGTTGAGATTCTATAGTTCATAATAGACTAAAAAATATCCAACAGTTGAAAATTTTTGAACTCTTGTGGTTTTTTTTGTTTTAAAATAAAAAAAATATTGTATTCATTATGAATCCAATAAAGTTTTAAAACAAAATATATTTTATCATATTCAAAAATTAATTCGATAAAGGGTTTTAAAAGAAAATGAAATACCAACAAAAAAGACTGGATTTAAAAAGTGTAAGGTAATAAATACTACCTTTCATAGTATTAGAATAGATCTATTGGTTTTGATATTTTGTTATTAGAAAAATAATTGAATATGAAAATAAATTGAGTATGAAATTTTTTGAATATGAAAAAAAAAATTAAGTATGAAAATTATGAGTACGAAAATTTAGGAGTACAAAACTTTTATGAGTATGAAAATTTTTTGAGTATGAAAATTTATGAGTATGAAAATTTTTGAGTGCAAATACTTCTGAGTATGAAAATTTATGAGTACAGAAATTTATGAGTATGAAAATTTATGAGTACAAAAATTTATGAGTACAAAAATTTATGAGTATGAAAATTTATATCTATGAAAATTTATGAGTATGAAAATATAAGAGTAAGAAACTTTTTGAGTACGAAAATCTATAAGTAAAGAAAATAAAATAAAATAAAAAAATCAATCATATGTACTCCCCCTTTGAAAAAGAGTAACACAATTTAAGGAGATTATTTAAACAAGAATTATATATGAATAATTAATTTATAGTGATCATTCCTAGATTTTGTTTAATGTATTCAAATCTATCAGAAGGTAATGGTTTTGTAAAAATATCAGCAAGTTGTTATTGTGTTCCGATGAATTTGTAAAATGATAACTCCCTTCAATGTGTGACCTCTAAAAAATTGATGCCTAATATCTATGTGTTTTTCAAATGAGTGATGTGTAGGGTTTTTTCATAAATCCATGGCACTTGTCTTATAACATAGTATTTTAGTTTTAGTAAAACTCATGCCATAATCAGTGATTGTGTGTTTCACCAACAACACTTTAGCACAACAACTTCTAGCTACCACATATTTGGATTCAATGGTTGAAAGTGCTACTAAGTTTTATTTATTACAAGACAAATAAACTAATGAATCACCTAAAAATGAAAAGTTCTGGAGGTACTTTTTCTATCAATTTTATAACCACTGAAGTTAGCATCCAAAAACCTTTTTAATTCAAAATCATTTTGAGAAGAATATAATAGTCTTAAATTTATAGTTCCTTCTAAATAATGAAAAATTATTTTTATGGGTTTTAAATGGTATTACTTTATAATTTATTGATACATTTCACATAAGCATACTAAAAACATTAAGTCTATATGACTAGTTGTTAAGTATAGTAAAATTCTTATCATTCCTCTAAAAGTTGTTTAATTTACTGGTTATCCCGCTTCATCAAATTCAAGAGTATTTGAGGTACTAATTAGAGTACTAATACTTTTAGTGTCATTATATCCATAATTTTTAAGAATCTATTTGATATACTTATGTTGGGATATATAAGTATCATCTGGTTTTTGAGAAATTTTAAAACCAATAAAGAATGTTAACTCACCTATCATACTCATTTCAAACTCATATTTCATAAGATTTACCAAATAATTAGTTAGATATTGCTGAGTTTATATGAATATAATGTCATCAATATAAATTTTAATAATAAAAATATTTTTTTATTTATGAAAAGAGTTGGATCAGCAGTTACCTTAACAAAATTATTTTGTAACAAAAATCATGTTAACATATCATACCAATCCCTAGGGGCTTGTTTAAGACCATAAAAATCTTTTCTAAGTTTAAAAATGTATTCAAAATTTTTTATATCTTTAGAACCATGAGGTTTTTTCAATTAAAACATCCTTGTGATCATATCTGTTATGGAAAGAAAACTTCGCATCCATTTGAAAATTTTTGAAATTGAAGAATTATGCAAAGGTTAATAGTATTCAAATAGATTCAAGTCTAGCTACCAGAGAATAGGTTTCTTCATAATATATTCCCTCTTATTTATTATAACCTTTAGCAACTATTCATGATTTATTTCTAACAATAATTACATTTTCATTAAATTTGTTTATGAAAACCCATTTTAGTCTAATTACATAGGTTTATTTAAGTCTTTTAACCAAGGTCCATACTTTATTATTTATACCAAAAAGTTTATTCAGAGGGAAACCTCCGACCATTTATTTAAAATAAAAGAAAAATAAAAGTACATCAGATAGACACAAAAAGTTGAGAACAACAATTACATATCATAAAAGTCAGACCCATCGCCACATCCCTGATACACCATTTCCTCCACAGTAGCCGATTCCCACTCCGAACTTTCATAATGTTTCAGAATCTTGGCATACTTCCTTTTAAGATTGAGCTTCTCCAAATAAAGGAGCTCCTTAGAAGAGTTTGCAATCCGTCCAACCTTCCCACTAGAAGCTCTCGTAGTCATAGGCATTGGCAAGTGAGAATAGTCTTTCCGTGGCCTTCTTCGTGGTGGGTCAGTCTTCACTTTCTCCACCACAGACACTCTATTTTTGCAACCCTGAACCATATCACTATAGGAGGGTTGAACCATACCAC
The DNA here is from genome assembly GCA_963277665.1 of Viscum album. NCBI lineage: Eukaryota > Viridiplantae > Streptophyta > Magnoliopsida > Santalales > Viscaceae > Viscum > Viscum album. Next base: position 1,797,408,827 of record OY728137.1, read on the forward strand.
CATCATTTTCTTTCTCACTATCAGAGCAGTCCCCCCATTTACCAGAAATGTGCACCACCCTATACCCATCCCTCTCACCTTGATCCTATTGAGATTGACTATTAACATCCATCAAATTAAGGAAGGGGGTTGTTGGCAGAATCACAGCCACCATGCATGCCTTTTTTCACATTACAATCTCCAACTAAGCTATCCAGCAGTGAACCATTGTCCATATTTGCTTCAGAGCCCTTCTCATCAATATATTTCCTCACAGCCCCCAGATCTTGATCATAAGTTCAAACAATAGCTACCCTTGACTCAACATCATCACCTAAAGAAACAGAATTTTGATCCTCATGAGTCCTTTCAGCATCCTGCTCATGATCCAGGACCAAATCAGTATCCACCAGGCATGCAAACCGATTGCCGAGCTCAAAATTGGTCGCCTACCTCCCAGGTGTTTCCTGCATCCCATCCACTGTCATCAAGGCACCAATGTCATTAGCATTTTCCTTGAAAGGGGTTTCTTGAATCCCATCTAGCTTCACAATCCCAAGATCCATGTGTTGATAGTGCCTATCAATCCCCTCTTGAGTTGGGGCATTAGGACCTGCAGCAATGACTTGCTCATCATGGACAGCGACAACTGCTGCAGGTGCACTCACAGTTTCCAAGTAGAGAGAGTCCACACCACCATTTTTTCCACCCAGGTCCACATCTTTCTCCACATCAGCACAACTTCATTCAATAGAAACATCCCTCTCAACACTAGCACCCACTTCCCTTCGGGGGATTGCCATCAAGGATGGAACCTCAATCATTGGAGTTCCAGCAATGTCTCCTGCATCCTTAACAGTAGAAGAAGGCTCACCACTACATTTCAGGAGATCAAACTTACCCAAGTCCCGCTTCAACCTGTTAAAAATATCACTGACCTTCACTCCAGGAGGCTCCACACCTGGATTCTTCAATTAATCCCATGTTCCCAGAGCCCCACTATCCACTAAGTTCACCATCTCATGCCGAGGAAGTATGGGTTGTTCAACGTTCACCCCACCATCAACTGAATGTCCATGTGTCCTCAAACTCCCCACAACAGCAACTTCATGAGAAACCACACCATCCCTCACCCTCCTGCACACCCTCCTATTCAGAGAGCCATTTCTGCAGGAAGAGACACCATGTCCCAGCCGATGGCACACACTGCATGTAAGAACCCAGTTTTAGCTGTAAAAGACTTTGGAATATTCTTGATGATATTCTAGAGCAGCTCCTTCAGACGGCGTTCGATTCCGAGCCCCGGAGTAGCCGGAATTAAATTTTCAGTGCGTTCACACTGGAAACGCTAAATAAATGGTATAACTCCTAAACGGAGTTCTGGATCAGGGATCCGAGTGTAGGGATGGGTCCGGAATGGGGATTTTACCCTATTAACGACATAAAACTTGTCGGCGTGGGATGTTTGGACCCCTCGCCCGCTCCCAGAACGCTAAACAGATAAATTAATTAATTTATTTATTCGTTTATTGGCGAAACACTAGTATCTCTTAAACGGTGGCTCGGATCGGAAAACCGAGAGCACCGTTGAGTTCGGAGTGTGTCTTTTACCCTAGGAGGGGTATAAGTTTCGCGGGCGCGGGCCGTCTATGAAAAATGGCCCCAGGGGCGTTTTCATAATTTGGTGGCCTCGGGCGCTAAGTTTAATAACATTTGAACGGGGTCTTGGAATAAAATTCTGAGACCGCCATTGCGCTCAGAGCGTGGTTCTTAGATTAGGGTAGGCTAAATCCGGACCCCGTTGGGAGTTCGGGTTCGGGGCTGTCGGGCGGGCGTTTAAGTGTTTTGTACTTAAACACCCCCACCCCCCCCCCCCCACCCCCCTTCTCCTTCTTCTTCTTCTTCCTCAAACCCTCATCCCCCTCCTTCACCTTCGGTGAGGTAGCTCCAGCGAGGCGATCTCCGGCGAGGTGACTCCAGAAAGGTGCGGTGGTGCCGGCAGGTTGACGGCGAAGCGACGGGCATCGCCCAAGAGGTAGGGTTATGTTTTTGCGTTTTAATTCCCAGACCTCACTTTGAACCCCATTTTAGCATAGATTTGTTGTTTTCCTTTAGAAAAAACCACATAAATGCGTAGTAGAGGTTTTCCTCTTTCCATCGCTTATTTCGGAATCAAAATCCGAGCTCGGAGGAGCTCGGGGTTGATCGTCGAAGGTTGCGGGTTTTTAGAGGGGTTCTCGGGTGTTCCGGCAGGTAGCTACGGCGGCGGAGCGGCTCCAGGTGGCAGCGCGGTGAGCCGGACGGCGGCGGAGCGGCTCCAAGCGGTGGGCACGTCTCGTCAGCGGGGCGGCACGGCGGAGGCGGCTACGGACGGCAGCGGTCGGCGGGGTCTCGGGCGGCTCCAGCGTAGCGCGAGGAGGGAAAGGGGTCGCGGGGTGCGCGACCCCACGTGCGGCGACAGTGACCCGCGTAACGCGGGTCGCTGCAGAGGAGAAGGCGACCGGCCTTGACAGCCGGTTGGTGTCGGAAGGCCGCGGCGAGGTGAGCCGGGCCCGCGGCCGGGCTGCGGGCCGGCTGTGGGCGGACCGGCCGGACCGGGCCGGTCCGGCCCAAGGGGTGCCCCCCCTTTTTCTAACTTCCGACGTCCGTAGATTTCACTACGGATGTCCGTTTTGCGCCCCGTCTGCGGAAATGCGGAGCTTGCGTCAGGACAGAGTTTTTGAGATGGTTTCGGGAATTTTTAATTCCCGAAACGAGGGGCCGCGGAGGCGCGGCGTGTCCTTAAGTGGGTGAGCGTATTCCCCGAGTTTCTTGTTTTGGACGGCGCTGACGCGTCCGACGTCCGTTTTGAGCATCGTCAGTGGCGTTGGGACCCTGGCATCGCGGCGGAGGTTTCGAGGGTGGTTTCGGGGGTTGAAGCCAGAGTTGAGGCGTGGGGCCCATGTGCCGTCTCTTAAGCTGTGTGCAGCGTTTCACGACTTTTCCATCGGACGTCCGTTCGGGGCGTGCGAGCAGTCGTTTTTGGATGTTTTTCCGAGGGGATTGCAATGGTGCAATCCGCCCGCTCAAATTCGGCACGATGGTTCGGGGCCCACGAGGGTCGTTTCGGCGTCGACGGTGATTTTTCTATCTTAATCACCGGGTGACCGTTTTGGACAAGTGAATAGTCCATCTTGTGTACTTTTTCGAAAGGATCGCAACGGCGCGATCCGTTTGTTGAGTTTCAGGACCGGGATGCGGGTCCCACGTGGAGCTGCTCGTGTGCGGTGTGCCGGAACGCATCTTCTTCTCCAGGTACCCGTTCCACGCAAGTAAGCAGTCAATTTGACGTGCTTTTCCGAGAGATTTGCGATGGCGCAGTCCGCCCGACCTTTTTTTCGGGGACGTGGTGTGGGTCCCACCCGACCCAGTTGCGGTGAATAGTACCTTTTTCACTGGTTGACTGTTTCAGGCGATTGAGTAGTCTATCTCGCGTGTTTTTCTGCGAGGATTACAACGGTGCGATCCGTTTGGCGGTGCGGAGCCTCTTGCGCGATCTTGTTAAATGTGGAGCATGAGAGGTGCTCTGGTGGTGGTTCGTCCTACCTTGGTTGTAGCGGACCCTCAGCGTGTGATCGTGCACTCTTGGTAGAGTTATATAGTTGGTTCACAAGATGTGGTTGGTTGTGCCTGGGCCTTTGAGGTGGAGTTGTTACGTCACGCCTTCGCGTTGACGCTGGGTGTCATGGGCACGATAACCATAGGCTGAGAATGTGGTATACTCTGGGAGTATACGGGAATGCTTGGAGGTACACATGGTTGTTCGTACCAGAGAAAGTTTGGGCGCTTGGTTGGGGTTGCGATGGGGCCACACGTTGTGTTGGCCCCACGTGCGTGCCGGGTTCTGCTTCACGTACTTGGACCTCTCGCGGCGTAGAGGGTCCCTCTATGTGTTTGTTTGACCAGCAGGGTGGAGATTTTCCCCTGGCTCGGTGGTCGTTTGTTGACCAGCAGGTTTGAGTGGTCTCCCCCTAGTTTCGTTCTCGATGGTTTGGCCGGTAGTGGTGCTAGTGGCACCCAGTGCTGGAGAAGACACTGCACCTCTTTTGGGTGAGTTGTTCTGGAGTTGGGTGGTTGCGTGATACCCACTACGTGTTCTTTTGGCCGGTGGTGTACCCTACAGTAGAGATGGCTAGAGCAGCTCTGAGTTCTACCCTCCAGCGGGGCTGGGCAGTGGGTTACTCATCGACTTCTTCAGGTTTACCCTCCAGCAGGGCTGGGCAGTGGGTTGCTCGGTGACTTCTAGGGTTTACCCTCCAGCAGGGACTGGTCAGTGGGTCACCCGACGACCTCTTAGGGTCTACCCTCCAACAGGGCTTGGCAGTGGGTCACCCGTCGTCTAGTTCCAGGTCTACCCTCCAGCGAGGCTGGGCATTGGGTCGCCTGTCGAGTTATTCTAGGTCTACCCTCCAGCGGGGCTGGGCAGTGGGTCGCCGGATGATGTGTTATGGTCTAACCTCCAGCGGGGCTGGGCAGTGGGTCGCCTGTCGACTTATTCCAGGTCTAACCTTCAACGGGGCTGGGCAGTGGGTCGCCTGTTGATGTAATAAGGTCTACCCTCCAGCGGGGCTGGGAAGTGGGTCGCCTGATGATGTAATAAGGTCTACCCTCCAGCGGGGCTGGGCAGTGGGTCTCCGGATGATGTGTTATGGTCTACCCTCCAGTGGGGCTGGGCAGTGAGTCGCCTGTCGACTTATTCCATGTCTACCCTCCAGCGGGGCTGGGCAATGGGTCACCTGATGATGTATTAGGGTTTACCCTCCAGCGGGGCTGGGCAGTGGGTCACCTGATATCTGGTTATGAATTACCCTCCAACAAGGCTGGGCAGTGGGACACCTATTGGCATTCCAGACTCAATCCTCTCGGCTAGGTTAGTCTGTGGCTTTCCTCCGTGATTACCGGAGCAGGACCCTTGGTTGTACGGGTCGGTGATGGAACAGCTTGACTGTGAGGAGACCTCTCGACTGCAGGGTAGTGACGAGGTGTGGTTTGACTTTCCCTAGAACTCTCAAGCACAAGGGGCACTTTACCCACCGAGACGCGTTCTTGTGACGCGATCTAAAACCGTGTTGGCGAGTCAGTGCTGCCCAAATCGGATAGTCTCGAGGTGCGGTGATTGATCCCCTTGGCTTGTGGTTTGGGGTAGACGTGCGGGATGCTGGGCATCGATGGAGGTTACTTCTGGGACTATTAGAGACTCTTTCTTGGGCTGAGATACGGGACGGAGATCCCCTTACGACGTTGTTCGGGCTTCTTGTTGAGCATATAGACTTGTATATACCTTGTTCCAGTACCCACTTCTTGGGTTTGGTTACTCTTTTTCCAGGAGAGGTGAAGACGCGCGGGGTATGCCACGTGCTTTCCGCGTCTAGCTTCTCGTGGTTGGATAGGTCTACTCTCCTGCTATAGGTAGCGAAGACTCGACGGGAAGTTCGTCCTCTCACTGTTTCCAGCTCCTTGTGCCTGGACGAGTCTACCTTCATTTCTCTTGTTGGGTTGAACTGGAATCTTTATTGCACCCTCGGTTTTACTCCTCTACTTTTCTGTTCACTCTACCGCTCACCCTTCGGTACCTCCTTTGTTGCTCTCTCGAGCCTTCGGGGTATCCTACTGAGTATTTTTATACTCACCCCTGCTTGGGATTTGCCCTCACTTGGTGTGCCCTTTCAGACGATGGACAGGTGGAGCGTGACTTCAGTGGAGCGTAGGAGCTCGGGAGCTTGGACCGCGTGCGGTGGTCGTGGTCGGGTTCCAGGCGGGAGACCCATCACCTGTTTCTTTTTGTTTACCTGTTGCCGGGTTGTGGCACTTTTTGGTTGGGCGCGTGTTTTGCCCATTTTCTTTTCAGTTTGTACTTTGTACTTGTAGAGGTTGATGCACTCTGTGGTTTATTTATAGCAGTTTCCCCTTTTCCTTGCTTGTCTTTTCTCTTACTCGGCACTTTTTCATTGAGTGTGTTGGGTGTGTGTGTGTACAGGTGCTTAGGAAAAGGCCTCCCCGAGTTGTTGTGCCTTCGGCGCTGGTCGCCAGCCCCTGGCCTATGGAGGCGGGCTTGGGGTAGTTGCGACTCGAGCCCGGGTAGGGTCGGGTCGTGACAAAGTGGTATCAGAGGTGTTTCGTTCCTTGGGACGCTGTTCAGACGTCCCTAAAAGAGTAATTGGTTGGGATTTAAGGCAACAGTGTTAATGTGTCTTGAGAGCAGCTCTCTGGCCAGGGAGTCCAGTGATGGTGCGGCAGCCGACGTATCCATTCACCAGGACCTTGATAACCCGCTTGTCAACTCGTCATGTTGGGACACTTGTTGTAGGGAAATTTGTTTGTGCATCACGTAGGATTGAGTCTTTGACTGTCCTTCTTGAGTCAGCTCCCCATTGTTGATATTGGTATATACATATATGTTCATCTGACCGCGGTACTCCTTGATAATGATCAGGATGTCTCCGCAAAGACAGCCAGCCAGGATACCAGCTCTAGTTCGTGACGACGACCTTGTGAGCTACGAGGCCACAGTCCAAGACCCATCTTGCGAGCCCCTTTCTCTGGGTGGGCCGGTAGCAGCAACCCCACCTTTTGAGCAGCAGACAGTTTCGGCAGAGCAGGCTGAGCTCGAGCACAGGTTGAGTGCACTCCGTGAGTTCCAGTGGCAGAGACCGCTGAGGTTCAGTGGTGAGCCAGACCCTCAGGCAGCAGAGGTTTGGCTCGAGGCAGTGGTTAGCCTTTTCAGGCTTGTGCAGACGCCGACAGATCAGAGAGTGGCTTTGGCAGCCAGCCTTTTTCCGTGGATCGGCTTGGCATTGGTGGAGTCAGGTGACTCAGTTTCTTGATGAGTCGTCGCTTTCATGGGGCGACTTTCATTTGTTGCTCCGTGAGGAGTCTTTCCCCTCCTGCTTTCGCTCCATTCGGATTCAGGAGCTCTTGCAGTTTCAGCAGGGAGGGATGACGGTGGTCGAGTACGCGGCTAGTTTTGCAGACTATGCACGCTTTTACCCGGACTTGGTCCGTGACGACAACTTCCGAGCGCAGAAGTTTGATAAGGGTCTCCGCTAAGAGATTCGTGCTATCAGAGTACCCTTGGGCATTTCCACATATGCTGGGGTGCTAGAGCAAGCGTTGGTGACAGTGGGCTTCCTGTCATGTTTTACGGTTGGTAGTGGCAGTGGGCGCGATGGAGCCGGGACGTCTGCCGCAGCTAGCAGAAACCGGAGGACAGGACCTCGATGCAGGTGGCCTTCCCACTGCCGGTTTCGGAGACGTGGTCTTATACCACTGTGGCGAAAAGGCGTAGGGCCTCAGCCGAGTATGCCCATCCATGAGTGGATCTCGGTCCGTGGTTGTACCCCACAGTGGCGCCGAAGGGCACCAGGGTAGCCCATAGAGCGTCGGTGCTATGCTTGTGACGGGCGACGTCACTTGGCACGAGACTGCCCGGCCCAATTTGCTGAGAACTTCGGGCAGGCAGCAGGCGCACCACCACGGCAGAGGCAGCGCCGTGATCGGATTCGTGGCCAGAGAGGTGGTGCTAGCAGAGGAGCGGGAGCTGGAGGTGGGGGATGACGTTACAAGATCTCCCCATCACCACTAGGTAGTCCACGTCAGGCTCCGGGAGCTGATGGTTGGGACTGTGGGTAGCCACGAGCTTTGGATGTCTACGATCCTACAGAGCATGGGATGGTGAGAGGTACCCCTTGCGACTCTTCTACTTCTTGCAGTAGAATTGTTAGGCTCTGCATGTGAAAGGCTTTTCTCCCTGTTCCTTGTTTGAGGTGTTACCAGGGTGATGCAGGGCGTCGGGTGTAACCCTGTGTTGGTAAGGAAAAATGCGTGAGACCTTTTCCTTTAGTCGATGGTGTTGACTCTTTCGCCTTTTGAGCATGTAAGAGAGCATCGACTGTGGAACCTTGCGTGACCAGATATCCTTGGGTGTTTCACCATATGGATATTCTGAAGGAGGGAATCATCGGGCCTTGTTCCAGGTGCGGGCGGTGATTCCAGTCGCGAAGTGTGACGCAGAGGTTTGACCGGGGAGGTGAGCTACCCCCGAGAGACTTCGGGCCGTTTGAGCCCGTGCAAAGGGATGGCGAGGTTCCCTACCGCCTTGCCCTAACCCCAAAGTCGGGATTGGGTGCACGACGTCAGAAAAGGCTGACCTCGCGTGAACGGAACAATCCTTTGGTCTGTGTGCAGTGACGCAGAGCTATGTGTGGGTTCTTCTGGGTATGGGAAGCCAGATGTGGCCTTCGTACCCTGTGTTGCTCCCTAGTTTTGCTTTTTGAGGATGAAAATATTGATGTAGGTAATGATGTAAGAACCCAGTTTTTGCTATAAAATACTTTGGAATATTCTTGATGATATTCCAGAGCAGCGCCTTCAGACGGCGTTCGATTCCGAGCCCCGGAGTGGCCGGAATTAAATTTTCAGTGCATTCACACTGGAAACGCTAAATAAATGGGATAACTCCCAAACGGAGTTCCGGATCAGGGATCCAAGTGTACGGATGGGTCCTAAATGGGGTGTTTACCCTAGGAACGACATAAAACTTGTCGGCGCGGGATGTTTGGACCCCTCGCCCGCTCCCGGAACGCTAAACGGATAAATTAATTAATTAATTTATTCATTTATTGGAGAAATGCTAGTATCTCTTAAACGGTGGCTTGGATCGGAAAACTGAGAGCACCGTTGAGTTTGGTGTGTGTCGTTTACCCTAGGAGGGGTATAAGTTTCGCGGGCGCGGGCTGTCTGTGAAAAATGGCCCCAGGGGCGTTTTCGTAATTTGGCGGCCTCGGGCGCTAAGTTTAATAACTTTTGAATGGGGTCTCGAAATAAAATTCTGAGACTGCTGTTGCGCTCAGAGCGTGGTTCTTAGCCTAGGGGAGGGTAAATCCTGACCCTTTCGGGAGTTCGGGTACGGGGCTGTCGGGCGGGCGTTTAAGTGATTTGTACTTAAACACCCCTACCCCCCCCCCCCTTCTCCTTCTTCTTCTTCTTCCTCAAACCCTCCTCCCCCTCCTTCACCTCCGGCAAGGAAGCTCCGGCGAGGTGAGCTCCGGTGAGGTGACTCCGGCAAGGTGCGGTGGTGCCGGCGGGTTGACGGTGAAGCGACGGGCATCGCCTAGGAGGTAGGGTTATGTTTTTGCGTTTTAATTCTCGGACCTCCCTTTGAACCCCAATTTTAGCATCGATTTGTTGTTTTCACTTCAAAAAAACCACATAAATGCATAGTAGAGTTTTTCCTCTTTCCATCGCTTGTTTCGGAATCAAAATCCGAGCTCGGAGGAGCCCGGGGTTGATCGTCGAAGGTTGCGGGTTTTTTGAGGGGTTCTCGGGTGTTCCGGCAGGTAGGCACGGCGGCGGAGCGGCTCCAGGCGGCGGCGCGGTGAGCCGGACGGAGGCGGAGTGGCTCCAGGCAGCGGGCGCGTCTCGGCAGCGGGGCGGCACAGCGGAGGCAGCTGTGGACGGCGGCGGTCGGCAGGGTCCCGGGCGGCTCCGGCGTAGCGCGAGGAGGGAAAGGGGTCGCGGGGTGCGCGACCCCGCGTGCGGCGACAGCGACCCACGTAACGCGGGTCGCTGCAGAGGAGAAGGCGATCGGCCTTGATGGCCGGTCGGTGTCGGAAGGCCGCAGCGAGGTGAGATGGGCCCGCGGCCGGGCCGCGGGCCGGCTGTGGGCGGACCGGCCGGACCGGGCCGGTCCAGCCCAATGGGTGCCCCCCCTTTTTCTAACTTCCGACATCCGTAGATTTCGCTACGGACGTCCGTTTTGCGCACCATCTGCGGAAGCGCGGAGCTTGCGTCAGGACGGAGTTTTTGAGATGGTTTCGGGAATTTTTAATTCTCGAAACGAGGGGCCGCGGAGGCGCGGCGTGTCCTTAATTGGGCAAGCGTATTCCCCGAGTTTCTTGTTTTGGATGGCGCGGACGCGTCCGACGTCCGTTTTGAGCACCGTTAGTGGCGTTGGGACCCTGGCGTCGCGATGGATGTTTCCAGGGTGGTTCCGGGCGTTGAAGACAGAGTTGAGGCATGGGGCCCACGTGCCGTCTCTTGAGCTGCGTGCAGCGTTTCACGAATTTTCAATCGGACGTCCGTTCGGGGCGTGCGAGAAGTCGTTTTTGGATGTTTTTATGAGGGGACTGCAAGGGTGCAATCCTCCCGCTCAAATTTGGCACGATGGTGCGGGGCCCACGAGGGTCGTTTCGGTGTCGACGGTGATTTTTCTATCTTAATCACCGGGCGACCGTTTTGGACAAGTGAATAGTCCATCTTGTGTACTTTTTCGATAGGATCACAACGACGCGATCCGTTCGTTGAGTTTCGGGACCGGGATGCAGGTCCCACGTGGCGTCGCTCGTGTGCGGTGTTCCAGAACGCATCTTCTTCTCCGGGTACCCATTCCACGCAAGTAAGCAGTCAATTTGACATGCTTTTCCGAGAGCTTTGCGATGGCACAGTCCGCCCGACCTTTTTTTCGGGGACGTGGTGTGGGTCCCACCCAACCCAGTTACGGTGAATAGTACCTTTTTCACCGGTTGACCTTTTTAGGCGAGTGAGCAGTCTATCTCGCGTGTTTTTCCGCGAGGATTACAACGGTGCGATCCGTTTGGCGGTGCAGAGCCTCTTGCGCGAACTTGTTAAATGTGGATCATGAGAGGTGCTCTGGTGGTGGTTCATCCTACCTTGGTTGTAGCGGACCCTCGGCGTGTGATCGTGAACTCTTGGGAGAGTGATATAGTTGGTTTACAAGATGTGTTTGGTCATGCCTGGGCCTTTGATGTGGAGTTGTTACGTCATGCCTTCGCGTTGACGCTGGGTGTCGTGGGCACGATAACCTTAAGCTGAGGATGTCGTATACTCTGGGAGTATACGGGAATGCTTGGAGGTACACGTGGTTGTTCGTACCTGAGAATGTTTGGGTGCTTGGTTGGGGTTGTGATGGGGCCACACGTTGTGTGGGCCCCATGTGCGTGTCGGGTTCTGCTTCGCGTACTTGGACCTCTCGCAGCGTATAGGGTCCCTCTGTGTGTTTGTTTGACTAGTAGGGTGGAGCTTTTCCCCTGGCTCGGTGGTTGTTTGTTGACCAGCAGGGTTGAGTGGTCTCCCCCTAGTTTCTTTCTCGACGGTTTGGCCGGTAGTGGTGCTAGTGGCACCCAGTGCTGGAGCAGATGCTGCACCTCTTTTGGGTGAGTTTTTATGGAGTTGGGTGGTTGCGTGATACCCACTACGTGTTCGTTTGGCTGGTGGTCTACCCTCCAGTAGAGATGGCTAGAGCATATCTGAGTTCTACCCTCCAGCGGGGCTGGGCAGTGGGTTACTCATCGACTTCTTCGGGTTTACCCTCCAGTAGGGCTGGGCAGTGGGTTGCTCGGTGACTTCTAGGGTTTACCCTCCAGCAGGGACTAGGCAGTGGGTCACCCGACGACCTCTTAGGGTCTACCCTCCAGCAGGGCTGGGCAATGGGTCACCCATCGTCTAGTTCCAGGTCTACCCTCCAGCGAGGATGGGAAGTGGGTCGCCTGTCAACTTATTCCAGGTCTACCCTCCAGCGGGGCAGGGCAGTGGGTCGCCGGATGATGTGTTATCGTCTACCCTCCAGCGGGGCTGGGTAGTGGGTCGCCTGTCGACTTATTCCAGGTCTACCCTCCAGCGGGGCTGGGCAGTGGGTCACCTGATGATGTAATAAGATCTACCCTCCAGCGGGTCTGGGCAGTGGGTCGCCTGATGATGTAATAAGGTCTACCCTCCAGTGGGGCTAGGCAGTGGGTTGCTGGATGATGTGTTATGGTCTACCCTCCAGCGGGGCTGGGCAGTGGGTCACCTGATGATGTATTAGGGTTTACCCTCCAGCGGGGCTGGGCAGTGGGTCACCCGATATCTGGTTATGAATTACCCTCCAGCAGGGCTGGGCAGTGGGACACCTGTTGGCATTCCAGACTCAGTCCTCTCGACTAGGTTAGTCTGTGTCTTTCCTCCGTGATTACCGGAGCGGGACCCTTGGTTGTACAGGTCGGTAATGGAACAGCTTGACTATGAGGAGACCTCTCGACTGCAGGGCAGTGATGAGGTGTGGTTTGACTTTCCCTAGAACTCTCAAGCATGAGGGGCACTTTCCCCACCGAGATGTGTTCTTGTGGCACGATCTAAAACCGTGAGGGCGAGTGAGTGCCGCCCAAAGAGGATAGTGTCGAGGTGCGGTTATTGATCCCCTTGGCTTGCGGTTCGGGGTAAACGTGCGGGATGCTGGGCATCGATGGAGGTTACCTCTGGGACTGTTGGCGACTCTTTCTTGGGCTGAGCTACGGGACGGAGATCCCCTTAAGACGTTGTTCGGGCTTCTTGTTGAGCATATAGACTTTTATATACCTTGTTCCAGTACCCACTTCTTGGGTTTGGTTACTCTCCTTCCAGGAGAGGCAAAGACGCTCGGGGTATGCCACATGCTTTCTGTGTCTAGCTTCTCGTGGTTGGATGAGTCTACTCTCCTACTATAGGTAGCAAAGACTTGATGGGAAGTTCATCTTCTCACCGTTTCCAGCTCCTTGTTCCTGGACGAGTCTACCTTCCTTTCTCTTGTTGGGATGAGCTGGACTCTTTACTGCACCCTCGGTTGTACTCCTCTACTTTTCTGTTCGCTCTACCGCTCACCCTTCGGTACCTCCTTTGTTGCTACCTCAAGCCTTCAGGGTATCCTACTGAGTATTTTTATACTCACCCCTGCTTGGGCTTTGCCCGCACTTGGTGTGCCCTTGCAGACGACGGACAGGTGGAGCGTGACTTCAGTGGAGCGTAGGCACTCGGGATCTTGGACCGCGTGCGGTGGTCATGGCCGGGTTCCAAGCGGGAGACCCATTAGCTATTTCTTTTTTTTTACCTGTTGTCAGGTTGTGTAACTTTTTGGTTGGGCGCGTGTTTTGTCCCTTTTCTTTTTAGTTTGTACTTTTTACTTGTAGAGGTCGATGCACTCTGTGGTTTATTTATAGCAGTTGCCCCTTTTCCTTGCTTGTCTTTTCTCTTACTCTGCACTTTTGCATTGAGTGTGCTGTGTGTGTGTGTGTACAGGTGCTTAGGCAAAGGCCTCCCTGAGTTGTTGTGCCTTCGGCGCTGGTCGCCAGCCCCTGGCCTATGGAGGCGGGCTTGGGGTAGTTGCGGCTCGAGCCCGGGTAGGGTCGGGTCGTGACACTGTAATAATCATCCCACGATTCAAACTTAACATCCTGCTTCCATCGGAATTCTTTCCCATCAATAATCCACACCCAGTTCATTGGCGTCTTGGAGACATCAATCTCTACACATATGCGAGGGCAGATGGGATGACACACAGTTTCAGTTTTGATGTCTGAGCACAGGTAGCGGCCGACCATGTTCCCAAGCATAGATAGAATGGAAGGGTTCTGGAATGGGAGAGGAAGGAATGGGAAATGTACCCAAATCTCTATACTCGGATTTTCCCGCTGCATATGGAATTCAAAATTCCACCGAAGAAGAAATAAAGGCATACCTCCACACCGTCGAGGAGCCATAGACCAAGCTGTGATGAGATCATCCATAGACCCAAAACGAATCATTATATGTCATCGATCGAGAAGACAAATCACCGCCCAATCTTACAGGTTCCAGGATTCAAAGACAAACCGATCAAAAGCATCAACTGAGGGACAACTTTGATGAAATCGAGCCACCAGAGTTAGATTGAAAAGATCTGTGGAAGAGTAAAGTTTTGAAGGCGCTAAACATAGTTGAGGCACTCCACGAAACAAATCTAGAACTTTAGGGAAAATTGAGATTCGCGGGAATGGGGGAAAGAATTCAGGATTAGAAAAGGGAATGAAAGCAGGAAGGGGCATCCGTGATGAGGAATGAGAAAGAACTCCACCCTCCGTTGGGGAGGGGGGAGGGAGGACCTCCATCGCTGGATCTAGGTCATCGTCGCTGGTCTTTCTCGGTCATCGTCGTCGTCTCACCTCTTCATACAATCTAAGTATAATTAATTTAGTTCTTCTTGAATTTATTTAATCTAATATTCATCACCTAAATACTCTTTAAAACATTTGGGTTATAATTAAGAGATAAATTCTATATGTTCTACTTCATTTCTCAAATAACGTCTAGTCCTTAAAGGTGTATTTACATCACCAATGATACTATCACTGGGATTATTCTTAAGAAACAACTAGATTGGGTTTTTTAAAACCTATTAATCAATATAAAATATAAATTCTTATAGATTTAATACTTCAGAAACAATTTCTTGAGTATTTTTCTTATTAGAAGAGTCTTCTATCAAAGGTTGATATCAGTTTTGGAAAACACATCAGAAGATGTAGGTTAGGATTATTTAAAAAAAATTGTCAGTTTTGTCAAATTTAACATTTACTATTTACTCAACAGTATATAAAGTTTTATTAAAAACTATATAAGCCTTAGAAGTAATGGAATATCCTAAGAATATACATTCATCGGATTTGGGTGAAAATTTCTGTAAATTATCTTTTGTATTCAAAGTGAATACTTTGCATCCAAATACTTTAAATCATGAGACTTTTGGTTTTTGGCCTATCCATAACTCATAAGGTATTTTATTAAGAAATGGTCTAATTAAAACTCGATTTATAGTATATCAAGCAGTACTCACAGCTTTAGTCCAATTTTTTTTGTAATATAATATTCACTCAACATGGTTCTTTTTATATCTTTAATAATATGATTTATTCATTCAACAACACCATTTTGTAGAGAAGTTCAAGGAGCTGAAATGTTGTGTGTTATGCCTTTATTACTAAAAAATTTCAAAATATTAATTTAAAAATTCTTCAACATGATCACTACGAATATTTATCAGTGGAAGGTTTTTATCATTTTTTACTTTGGATACAAAAGTTTTAAAATAAACATAGGCTTCATATTTCATTTTAAGAAAATAGACCCATGTATATTTAGTGTATTTATCAACTAAAACAAATATATAATACATGACTTTAATACTTCGAGTTTGTGTAGGACTAAAAAGATCCATTTTCACTAACTTTAAAGCACCATAAGTAGAAACTTCACTAATTGATTTAAATCTTGATTTGTTTTTCTTTCCATATTGACAGGGGTCCCAAACTTTAGATGAATCAAATCTAGGTTTTGGTAGATCCTTAACAAGTCTTTTATTATACAATTTACATAAGTTCCTAAGGTTACAGTGTCCTAACCTTCTATGACATAACCAAGATTTTTCTTCCATTGCACTAAGTCAAGGTAAGTATTGGCTCCTAAGGTCTTATAAGTTAAGTGTGTAAACATTCACATGCCGATGGGAAGAAAGAATGAATTCATCTTTGGAATTTTTTACTACACATCTATCATTTCTAAAATTCACAAGGTAACCTTCATCACATAATTTTATTATGCTTATAATATTGTGCATATGTCCTTTTACAAATAAAACATTTGAAATCAAATATTTTTTGAGATAAACAGTATTATCTATACCAATAATATTTTCTTGAGAATTTTCTCTAAAGGTAACTCTTCCACCTTTTATTTTGATAGTATTTTAAAATAAGTCTTTATTACCAATCATATACTAAGAACATAAAGTATCCATGTAACAAATAATTTTTTTGTTATTACACCCTTTGTTTCCTAAAAAAAATTATACTTTTTGGAATCCAAACTTTCTTGGATCTGGAAATGTTAGAAAGAAAAATTTTAGGAATTCACATTTGATTTGAAAAATGGTCTTTGTGAAACCCTAAATATTGAATTTTATTTAAGGAAAAAATTTTATTCCAATGACCTCCACTTTGACATTTTTTGAAGAAGGATAATTTTCATGAATAAAATAATTGTTACAAAAAAAAATGGTTTTGAATGAGTATATATAATTCCTAAACTATTACTTGTGGATAAATTTATGTATACATTTTATCAAATCCATCCTTACAAGTGGTAAAGTTTGTCAAAAGTTTCTTTAAATATAAAATTTCAGACTTTTGTTTTATAAATAAATTATTATCCACATTATTATTAGATTCAGAAGTGAGTTTTTTTTCTAAAACATTTTTCTCAGAAATGACTTTTTAAAAATATTTATAAAGATTATCCTTCTTAGAATTATCCTCCTCAAGGTTTTTAGAAGTATAATTAATTTCAAAAAAAATCTTATCAATATATTTTGAGAAATCTAATACTTATTTTTTCAAAATAATTATTCTATAATTTTCTTTCTCCTATTTCTTTTATCTTTTCAATTTTCATTTTCAAACAATTTCTAAAATCTATAGACTTTTTCATATTATGGTAAAGAAATATCTCCAGTTGAGTAATTTTATTCATCATAATAAATATAACCTTTATCATCATGATATTTTGCATTTAAAGACATATTTTTTAAAGAATCATAAGTATGTACCTTTACCATAAAACATTGAATTTCAAAAGGTATTTTGGTATAGAGACCAATATTCTTCTATCCAGAACATTCATTATCTAAGGATTCATTAGAAGAATCTTTTCCATTATTAGTCCATGAGTCATTGGATTTCAATACTTTCTTTCCTTTTGGATTGTAATACTTTTTTTGATTTATATCATAATTTTTTTCTGTTTCATATTTTATTTTGATCTTTGGAAAATCGGGTCTAATATGTCCATCCATTTTTCTTTTATAACTAGTAACATCATTATATTTCTTATTCTTATTACTTTTCTTATATTGAAACTGAAAATATTTCTTCCCAACACTCTTGTCCATCCTTTGAGAAAGATTGGATATCTCATTTTCTAAATTTTTTAATTCAATTTAGTCTTATTTAACAACCGCTTTCTTTTTCTTTGATGACTTAACTATCTTCTCAGGAGTCTGAGATTTCATTTTATCTGAAGTAGAAGTAAAAGAAACCCCTCAATTATTATTTTTGGAATTTTCATCATCTCTTTTAAATCTATTATCATATTGCAAAATAGTTCCAAATAACTCTTCAAGAGTTACATTTGTGACCTTCATTAACTCATCAACAGCTGTTATTTTCTATTCCTATTCATTTGGAATAATATATATAATATTTTCTGTAAGGATCTAATCATCTAATACTTTATCTCTAATAGATTGTAAAATGTTCAAAATTGTCATGAACCTTTGTTGGACCTTAATAATAGGTTATCCATAATGAAATTCAAAATCCTAATAATCTCCTCTTAGCGTACCTATTCTTGTTTCAAAAACATTAGATGTACCGAAATGAGTAATTTCTAGTTGATTCCAAATATTGTTGGCAGGTTTACAAGATTAAATATGGATATATATATTTCTAGTAATATAACAAAGTAAAGTATTACATATATTATAATTCAATTGATATTACTACTTCTCTTGATTGGTAAAGAGTCTAAATTTATTATCATAAATTTTATAGTCTCCATTCAGTATAACAAAATTATCAACTCCTTTTTTGATTACAAAGGTCTTAATTCTATCTCTCTGGTATTCATAATCATTTCCATCAAAAATTTGTGGTCTTGTGGGATTTATATTTTCTTTTAAACCTATATTTAGTCCTTATATATTTAAAACAGTACAAAATTTCTTTTTCCATAGTACACGTTATTGTAACAAATATTTATAAAAAAAGTTTATAAAAGAAATATAACTAATTTCTAAAAGTAAAGTATGCAAATATATGAGAAGGGGAAACCATCTCTAATACCAATTGTTGGATCGAAATGTATATTTTTATGACAAAATACAAGAGGGGCGGTGAATTTTAAGTTTAAAAACTCTCATTTTTTTACATAGAGAAAACCTAGTTTAATAGAATTAATATAATCATATTCACAAACCTCTTTTTTTAAACAATAATTGGATAGGGCCTAGGTCTGATGAAAAATGTATCATAATCATTACGTTATGATAAGTATTCCATAGGTTGTATTTGAAATTAATCATATTTACACTAAGAAAAAAAATTAAACAGAGTAAGTGTGATATAGATCATAATCACAATGGTTATGATAAATAGAGTGAAATAATTAATTATTCTATCATAATGTGTATATAATTTTATTGAGTAAATAAATGATTGTAATCACTGAAATAGTAATTACAAATATCATAATTACAAAATAGATAATAGAAAAATGAATATATAAAATGATTCACTTTATATTACAAAGCAGCCGAAATTTAAATCAAGTAAATGAATAGAATTATTTTAACCCAAAGATAAGGGTGTCCAATAACCTTGGATAGTGGTCCCTTGATTTATACTTTCAATAAAGTCTTTCTAACCCACACCAGGGTAAGAACTTGATATGATGATCAATATATGTCTTTCTATCTCCTCAGGCCCTCGATCAAGAAGGTGATCAATGCCTCTATCTTACTAGCCTTAGAAGGCCTCAATCTAAAAAGATTAGCATAGCTATCTTCATATCCATGGTTCCCTTGATCCACAAATGATCGGTGTCGCATGAAGAAAAATAAAAACACTTGAGAGTTACATATATATATATGGAACAAACATTTCATGAATTGTAAACTTCAAGGTTTTCACATGTAGAAACAATTTGAAAAGATCTCAAAAAGTGTAAAAATTCATAAACTCAACAGCAGTAACCCGAGCTCATTTAAATGATTTCATTTTTATAGGTTTTTTTCGCAATGGTCATCTTGGTCTCTAATGGTTGGATTTTCTCCTGAAATCTCAGAGGGACTTTCACACTTAGAAATCCAACTTCCATCTTATAACTGAAGCAACGAAATCATTTTAAATGAATATTGAAATAGAATACACAACATCATTTATATTTAAAGTTTTTCCTTTCATTATGATATAGTTTTTTGGATAAGTAAAACTAAATGAAAAATGGTCTGATAATTTTTGTTACAAGAGTTAGTACAATTTATGTAATTACAAAAATATTGTTAGTACAAAAACTAGACAGTTTCTATGATAAAAATTTTATTTAGTGTGTATGATAGAAATAATATCCAGGATCATTATGATAATCATGGAATGAATCATTTCTTTAAAACTCATAAGTACAATTATTATCATATGCATATGAAATAATAAAATTGATAAAATATGAATTAAAAAGTCTTAATTAAAGTATAGTAAAATGTTATATGGTTTTATTCTTAAACTACTTGAATATAAAGGAGTTAGAAATTTGGTATTTAATAAAGATTTTGGGATATAAAAAATAAAATGAATAGATAAGTCAAAAGAAGACTTTTGAATGAATAGAAACAAGTCAACAACAAATGCGGTAGGTTGTGTGATGACTGCCCAAATGAGATGCTTGGACCAGTGAGAGTGGGAGTCAAGAACCTCATAACAATGATTACCCAATTAAATCACATTTTTTATAGAAACATGAATTAGGGGGAACAAACCTACACCCAATAAGTAGAACCCATAAATTGATACCTTTATATGAAAAGGCCTTCATATTTCAGGGGATATCATGATCCATTAATCACAAAACAATGGATAAAGACCATTGAAAATATCTACTTTGTCCTTAAATGATCTATAAAAGAGATGGTCAAGATATCCATTCATCTTATGGAGGGAGAATTTTATCAATGGTAAATGTTGATCAAAAATATGAAGCACATAGAGGGTATATAATAAATGGAGTGGAAAAAAATTTATAAAATATTTTTTGATAAAAACTTTCTTCACACTCTCCAATTAAAAATCAAGAGGGGGTTCATTAGACCCAATAAAAGGATGAAAAATAAATCATGGTGTTCTATGAGAACATCACAATAATTATAAGATATTTCTATGAAATTTTCATTAACCTTGAATGTAAGGTTGACCACTTTTTTAGTTGGATAAATAAAATTCAAGGAAAATCATTGGCAATTCGATACTTTGACTATTATGAGAGAATTCTATGATGTGACCTCAAAGTAAAAATATAGATATGTGAATATCAAGGGTCTCATGGGTCAAGTATAGGAAGTGAAGAATAGATTTCAATTCTTTTAAAGAAATATAGAAATATCATGGTGTCCTAAAAGTCTGACATCCCATTTTTCAAATGTGTGGGAAGAAATATCCTGGAATCACCTAAATGAGACAAGGAAATGATTCATGAGTGAAAAGTAAGGGAACCTAGATAGGTAATGCAATCAAGAGAAACCCACTAATGGAATATAATAAAGGAATTGTAATTTAAACCATTTGCCTATAGCCCAATGTTTCAACTACAAGGAATATGTATACTATGAGAATCTGTTCACTAAGATATCAGAGAGTGATGATAACCAATAACAGAAAAATTCAAAGAATAGATAGTAAGGGGGATCTTATTTCATAACAACTACTATGGTGTATCATGAAAATGATGTGGTAATATGTATGTTAGTTATCCATTTAAGGATAGAGGATTTACTTTTTGATTCATTTTCTAATCATTCTTTTATATCATGGAAGTTTAGAAGAATTATTAAAACCGCACCTCAAAACATAGAAGTGGGGAAATATATAAAAATATAAAATGGTGTAATTATTTAATCCTAATTATATAACTTTCTCTATCTATATTTTCAATATTAACTTCCAATTGAAACTTGGGATACCCCCTTTACTAGAATTCAATTCTATTCTATTTATGGATTGTATTTATTTATATATCACCAAAATAAATTGTAGAGAGATGGAAATCACCCTCTATATTGAGAATATTCATTTGAATATTTATAAGTTCAAAGAGGAGGAGGAATATAAATTAGAATAATTATCACAGGAATGGAAATTATTTCTTTATGATAAAGTGTACCTTACTCAACTGATTGATACTATGGAAAATATCATACTTTAAGATGTATTCATTATGAGAAAATACAATGATATATTTCTTGAATAATTTTATGGTCTTCCTCCAATCTGAGAGTTTGAGTTTTAAATCAAACTTATACTGATAGATTTTCCAATATCAAAGTCTCTATTTAGAATAGCCACCATTAAACTATAATAGGTGAAGAAACAACTATAGGATAATTTTTATAAAGTAATAATACACCAAATTTCTACATCATGGGTTACATCGATCCTTATCATGAAGAAGATGGATGGGTCAGTTCATGTCTTCTATAGTGACCTAGGATTAACATATATGTATTACTTTATTTTTAGATTAATATTTATAAAATTAAAAGAAATACATACCCTAGGACCGTAATAGTTTAGTGTCTTTAGAAACTTAGAACACTTTCTTATAATTTGGTGAAATATCTTCAACATCTTCCTTAAAGATATTCCTCTTTGGTAATCCAATATAAAACCTTTATTTATAACCTGGGAAAAGGAAACATAAGAAAGGGGTGATATAAAATACTCATTAAGGGTAAATAAGGGAAATATATAATCATAACATGAACATAAGGGTACGAGAACATGATAATAACATTTAAAGATCCTATCATTCATAAAAAGATCATAATATTGAGAATTTTTATAAAAATTGGTAATTCATAAGAGATGAATCATAATATAATCAAGAATATGAACCATGAGAGTATATCAAAGGCATAAGACATAAAATTTGTGTCAAATAAATAAACATTCAATATAATTCTTTATAAGTTAAGTCTCGTTGCCAAAAACTTATCAAGGCACTTCATGGGGACTACACCTACTGGGCGGGAAACACCATCATCCCCATCTACAGTCCTTTACTTATAAGGGATCGCGTGTCCCCATCATCCCATAGTAGATAATTTTTTCCCATATTCCCATATTGGATTGGGTTTCCTTATCTTCACATAGTGGATCGGGTTTCCCCATATTCCAATAGTGGATAGAGTTTCCACATCTTCCCATAGTGGATTAGGACACACGTATTTCCCATTTTGGATCAATCCCGATGATTTTTTCACATTATTATCTCATGAGATATAAATCTTTACCCAATTCATTGGATTGATATATAGGTCTCACTAATCACATAAAAATCTTATATACATTTTTCACAAGATAATAAAACTTGCATCATAACATAACCCATAAATATATATAGGTTTCATAAACATCATATCATAACCCATGAAATGAAATGGGTATCATAAAAATTTCATCATATCATTACATATGGAAAATATTTAGGTATCAAAATCATTTAATCAACACATAACCTGTCAAAAAAAGTGGGTTTCAAAAGAATGTAACTCGTAGAAGATAAACAAGTATCATAAAAATCATTCCATCAAAACATAAATCATTAAAGAATGAATGTGAATGGTATTATTGGATTATATCCCCACTAAAGAATAATATATAATAAATTATTTTATCTTATGTGGACAATTACTTTGAAATATCATATAGAACCTTACTTAAGTTAAATAGCCTTTATTTGAAAATAATTATCATAAAATCATTTCAAAAAAATCTTATAAAGAAACATTTACTATTTCATTTAAAACGTTTATTGAGTAAACTATACTTTCTTCTTTAAAAATTTATTTTTAAATCATAAAGCCCTTGGAAAACAATTTTCTTTGAAAATAAACTTGAAAACTTATAAAGAAGGCTAGAAAACATTTTGAAAATATTTTTCCTTGAAAACTTATAAAATAATATTGAAAATATTTTGAAAAAATGTTTCCTAAAAAACTTATAAAATAATATTGAAAACATTTTGAAAACCCTTTTCCATGAAAACTTATTAAATAATATTGAAAAATTTTGAAAAAAAAATTATTTGAAAACTTATAAAATAAGCTTAAGAAACATTTTGAAAACTTTTTTCCTTTAAAACTTATAAAAGAATCTTAAAATCATTTTCAAAAAAAATCTTTAAAAATACTTTGAAAATAGAAACAGAAGGCTCAAAATCATTTTGAAAACCCTTGTCTAGAAAATATATTTGAAAACTTATAAAGAAATATTGAAATCATTGAAATAATTTTCTTTGAAAATAATATTTTAAAAACATATAAAGGAATATTTTTAAATCATTTAAAATACCTTTTAAACATAACATTTTTTTGAAAACCTTTTTCTTTGAAAAAAAAATTAAATTCAACAAATTTCTTGAATATTATGAAAAAAAATCATTAATGTAAAAATATAAAGGATGCTTCAAGTAAATTATGGTTATAATGGTTGGTAAGTATGTACATCTCAAACATTCCTTTTACATATTAAAAGTTTAGAAAAGTGACCTGTTCAAAAAATGATAAGAATATTACTTTTAAAATAATTTTTTAAAAAGTTAAAACATGGTTAATGCCACGACTCGCCTTCACCAAGATGAGGGAAGGGATAGAAAACCACTAGACCCTTCCTTCCTCAAGTTGAAGGAGAGATAATGACCACCAAGTCCTACCTTCAATAGGCCTTGGAGTGGCGACTAGCACCAATGGTATATAATCACATGTAAAATTGAAGGCATTACCCTTTTTATTTAGTAGGATCAAGAGATACAATGGTAAAAACACAAAAAACTCCAAAACTGAAGGTAAAAGTAAAGACAAAACCCATTACCATATGCATGTTCAAAGATAAACCCATGCAAGTATAGGGAAAAATCTGAAGGGAAAGTACTAAAATAAAGAAAATAGTAATGGAAATTGTCCTGATGTCCAAGCTAGTATGGTCCCACACGGTCCCTGAAGTCCTCCTGGAAACCTGAAAACAGTTTTATATACTTAGGGTGAGTATATAGGTATACTCAGTAGTGAAAACAAAAATCTCTCATGAAGAATTGGGGAGACAATCTAATGCCTCGTGAGAAAAGTAGAGATAAAAAACGCTTAGCAAGGAAAACTATCTACCGAACCTCACTAAGGTTCACTCCCCAAATAATTCAAGTCAAGTAAAGTAATAGTAATATCACATCTACATTTGGGTACCCCGCACTAATTTCCCACTAGTTATTTAAGAAATCCTACGCATAAGACCTCCCCCACCATTTTCACTGCAGTCCCACTTCCACCCCAACAACAACCCTATGGGCCACCACAACCATACGTAACCATGCCCAAAGACACCTGGGCCAAAACAATTATCGCCACACTTGAAGACACCTAGGCCTCATCCCGAAGACACTTGGGAAACAAACCTGCTCACACACACCTGGTCCAACCACCACAACATACCCATCCTGAAGATTATTGGGCTAAAAGTGGACCTTAGTTCTTCACATCCAACCCAAAGAGTCTTGGGATACTCGATAGAGGAAGCATAAAGAAGCTAATATCCATCCACCTAATAGGATTTTGGGAAAAACACCCCCCCCCCCATGAAATGAGGGTGTTTGGTATGAAGTGGTCAACTTGGGTGGGGTTCGTATAAGAAACACAAAACTAAATTTATACATATAGGTAACAAAGCACTTATCCCAACCTAAGGGTTCCAAAACCAGCCCATAAACAAACACCCTTGTTACTATTCATTCATACAAAATCACAACAGCCACAACCAGAGCACAACTCATTCCTGGAAAACAATTCCCCATTAAACACATTCTTATTATCATATTCAAGTGATTTCATTTAAATAATTATTCACTACTGGGAAACTAACAGGCATAGCCACAAGACAAGGAAGGAAAAATAGCCAAGAAGTAATTTAAGAATTCACACCTGGTTCTCTTGTAAAGTCGCAACAACAAAAGGGATCTGTGAGATCCCTCGAAGTACTGGAACTAACCCAAGCCCCATCGTACGGCCCCACACAGCCTCAGTTCCACAACCAAAAACTCAAAAATAGGGGATCCCATCCCCATCCACGTCACCCCACACGGCATCAAGCAGAGCCACCACACATATCACCAAAATAGAGAAAGGATGTTTTTTCCAGATTTAACCACACCATTCATTAACTTTCTTCTTTCCGTTTGGTTAACTGGGGTGATCTCACAAGGATTATTGTTCATTGGGCACCCATTTAATCATCCAAGTTTACATGATTAACCATTTTCCATGTTATAGCCATTCAATCATAGGATTAACCATAAAAACAGAGGATTTTAAGTGCCCAATGAAGGACCACAAATGACCACGATTTTCAGTAGAAAAAATCCCATAGAATTCATAATATAACAAAAAAGGTATAACACAGAAACAACATCATCATTCCCACCCATCCATTATTTAAAATTTCATTTATTATCTTTGTTAAAAAAAATTCATCTACATTCCAAGATGACATCATCATACCCACCCCACATGATGCGCATTAAAGAGAAAAGAAGGAATAATCCCTACTTGGATGATCAATGATCAAAGTTTTCTTCCTCATACCAAGAACTGGGGATGCGTGACTGGTGGGGGAGAAAATCCAAGGACTCCAAGAGTGAGTAGGAAAGGATCTAGCATGGGCACACAACTAGCCTCGAGAAGAGGGACTCCAAACACACAAAGGGAAGTAAAAGAGACTAGCCAAGAAGAAGAAAGAAACTCTGTGTGATAAAAGGCAAGATCCTGGACTTATGAGATATAAAATCTTGAACTAATTTAAAGGCGGATCATGGTTTCACCACATTGTTGGATGGTTACACATGATGGAATAAATTTTTATTTAATAATTCTGATCGAAGAGGTTTCTATAATAGCTGTTAGTTAAAGGGTTTAATTTAAATAGAGGAAAACATGTAACAATGACACATAGTTTGGGTCTGTCGAGGGTCGCCCCACTATTGGGGATTAAAACATCATTTATGGTAGTTAAAATGGATTTATACTACTATAAATAGGTATTAAACTTTAAAGGATTTGTTCCGGTAAAACTGGGGTAAGCAACCTCTGACAACCCCCCATGGCACTGATGGGTGACACCACGGTGACACCCTTATACAGACACTGCCACCCTCAAAACTCACTGATGGGGTCCAGGGTGCCCCAAACACCATAATTTGAAAAATTAATGGACCAGGAGGGTCTAGTCCATTACATCAAATACCGCTCAAACTGTTCTCATCCTCGAGAATTAAAACTAAACCTGAATAAAAGAGATGGGTCTGAACAACCACCTCAAAAGATAACTCTCATGGCCAAACCACCCTAGAGTTGTTCGAAAGATAAACAAACATAGATCTCTAGGAAAAACTCTCCCTCATCTATCTCCTAAACAACTAAATATACACTACCTCTTCCCTCCCCGTGGTAACCACATAAACATAAAAAGGTCACACTATCTAGCCATATGTATCAAGAAGTCCCTTCCTCTATGTCAAGATACTATCTTCTTTGGAGGTTACGGACTTTCCCACACTGATTTAATCACATCCACATTAATGCGTCTTTATTAGGGATCAATTCCTCCCCTCCCCATAGTCATGACTCTTCGCACACATTCATAGAACACAGAAAACATCCCATATCATAGTTAACAAGATCTATCACTACATCACAAAAAAGTACAAAACAACAGAGAACAAAACTCAAAATATCTCTGGGTATTAGGTGTGAATATGTGCCTCCTGTTCCTAGGTACTCTCCTTGAGGCCACCATGCCTCCATAAAACATGAACCAAGGGAATGGTTCATCCATGAAGCACCTTCTCCCTACAGTCTTCGATCCTTAATGGTCTCTCTATGAACGGTGTGTCATCCTCGATATCTAGATTTCTCAATTCAAGGATGTGAGGATTATCATTTAGATACTGACAGAGCTAAGACACATGGAAGACATCATGCACCCTCAGTAGTGGTGGTGGTAGACCAAGTAGATAAGCCACTTTGCTGACCTACCACAACACCTCAAAGGGTCCGATGAACCTAGGAGAAAGCTTAATTCCCCTACTAAACCTCTATTTCCCACGCTGAGGGGATACCTTTAAGAACACATGGTCCCCGACCTTGAACTCCAAGGGTCTCCTCCTATGATTGGCATATGATTTATGCTGGTCATGAGCTACAGTCATCCTCTCCTATGTAAGATGAGCCTTCTCCATCGTGATCTTCAGTACCTCTAGTCCAAGAACACCTTCCTCCCCAACATCAGTACAGCACACGGGCGAATGACATGGCCTCCCATACAAGGCTTCAAATGGTGCCATGCCAATAGTAGAGTGACAACTATTATTGTAGCCAACTCTACTAAGGGAAAATGTTGTTCATGTGATCCCCCGAAGTCCAAAACACATGATCATAGCATATCCTTCAATATCTATATGTTTCACTCTATCTTACCATCTTTCTAGGGGTGGAAAGCAGTGCTAATGTGTAGATGGGTGTTAAAAGAAAGCTGCAATCCCCTCCAGACTCGTGAGGTAAACTGGGAATCCCTATCTAAGACTACAGACCTCGGAACTCCACGAAAATACACAACCTCATTCATGTATCTTTGTGTTAAGTCATCCACCGCACTCGACTCCTTGATCACCAGAAAGTGAGATGATTTAGTCAGCTGGTCTACCACTACCCAGATAGCATCACGGCCTCCTCGTACCCTGGGTAGTCCTATGATGAAATCCATCAATATTTTATCCCACTTCCACTCGAGGACATCTAAAGGCTGCAAAAAACCTCCTAGGATGTGGTGTTCATCCTTCACCTATTGACACACCACACACCTTGCCACAAACTCCACCACTGCATGTTTCCCCTCAGGCTACCAAAATTGTTCCCTCCAGCCTTAGTACATCTTGGAAACTCCTAGTTGTACCGCTAAGAGTGAGTTATGGAACTCATGGATAAATCCCCCATGCATCGTCTCTGGTACAAACAACTTCCCGTGGAAAAGAATTTGATTCTGACTATCCTCTGACCACCCTTTCGAAGCATTGCCTTGGTCAACACAATCACACATCACTTTAATCTATAGGTCTCCCCAGTGAGACTCCTCCACCTATCGCAACAGAGAGGACTGCACTATCATTTAAAATAGACAACCTCTACCACCATCCACCCTTGTATCCAGGTGTAAGGCAGCCAACTCCTCCATTTCCTTCCAATCATCCATAGATTCCTGAACAGATTCCCTCTTTGAATTCCTACTCAAGGAATCAGCCACAACGTTCTCTTATCTTCAATGTAAGAGATATCAAAGTTTTAGTCTTGAAGAAACTCCACCCACCTTCATTGTCACAAGTTTAGGTCCTGTTGGGTAAAGATATTCCTCAAAATCTTGTGATCTATGAAGACTACAAAGTGCTCCCCAATGAGGTAATGCCACCAAAACATCAACCCGAACACTAATACTGCAAGCTCTAGGTCATGGGTGGAATAGTTACACTCATAAGGACATAACTTCCTAGACATATAAGAGATCACCCCCACTACTGCATCAGCACACACCCCAGGCCAAGTCTAGAAGCATCACAAAACACCTCAAACAACACCCATCCTCTGGAAACCTGAGCACTGGAGCACTGACCAACCTTTACTTTAGATAGTTTAAAGTTGATCGACACTGTTCACTCCAAACAAAGACCAGGTCCTTTCTAGTAAAAGTTATCAAAGGAGTTGCAACTCGAGAGAAGTCAGGTACGAACCTCTGATAATAGCCT
This sequence comes from Viscum album, assembly GCA_963277665.1. Taxonomy (NCBI): domain Eukaryota; kingdom Viridiplantae; phylum Streptophyta; class Magnoliopsida; order Santalales; family Viscaceae; genus Viscum; species Viscum album. The sequence goes on from OY728137.1 coordinate 1,797,437,291, forward strand.
ACCAGACCCAGGAAACTAGGAAACTCCATCAAATTATTGGGTACTTCTTAAGAAAAAACCAGTTCAACCTTTGATGGATAAACTACTACCCCTTGCTGAGACACCACATGTCCAAGAAAGTGAACTTCTTGTGTCAAGAACTTGCAATTGGACAACTTCCCATAGAGCTGGTGATGTCAAAGGATCTCAAAGACCATCTTGAGGTGCTTAGTATGTCCCTCCTCTAATATTGAGTAGATCAATATTTCATCAATGATCACAATGATGAACCAGTCCAGAAACTCATGGAAAAAAGAGTTCATGAGCCCCATGAACACAGAATGTGTGTTCGTAACACCAAACGGCATGAATGAAAACTTGAAGTTCCCATACCTTCACCTGAAAGCAGTCTTCGTGATATCATTGTCTTTCACCTTAATTGGTGATACCCATACTGGAGATCTATCTTAGAGAACCAACCTGCTCCCCTCAGCTGGTCAAAGAGATCTTTTATCATCAGGAGAGGGTCACAGTTCTTGACCATTACCTGATTCAGTCTCCGGTAGTCTATGCACAGTCTGATACCACCATATTCCTTATTCTCAAATAAGACCGGAGCACCCCATGGTGACACGCTGGGTCGGACAAAACCCCTCTTCATCATATTGTCAATCTGAATCTGCAACTCCCGTAACTTAAAAGGCACCATCCGATAAGGAGCCATCAAAATCGTATGGGCACCGGGTTATAAGTTTATCCCAAACTAAACGTCATGTCGAGGGGGTAAAGTCACAACCTCCTTGGGAAAAACATCCAGGAACTCTCTAAAAACTATTGTATCATCCATCATCTCAGCATCGAGTGATTCTGCTGAAATATCATCCAACTTTGAAAGAAGAGGCTCCACACACTGTCTCCCCACTTGATGGCTCTGTTTTCCAACAAAATCCCCATGATGGTCATCCTCATCATAGAACATGACTCTTCTTTGGAATCATTCAATAACAGCGTTCACATAAAATAGCCAGTTGAGGCCTAGGATAACATCGTATGGCTACATTTGTAGCATTAGGAGATCCCCACTAAATTGATGTGGCCCCAACATCCGTATACATCCTCGAAAAACATCAAACAGGCTGGTATAACCCCCAGCTGAAATACTCAGAACTAGGGGTATGGAGAGTCTCTCTATGTCTAGGCCCAAGTCATGGGATAGAATGGGTGTAACAAAGGATTTTGAAGCTCTTGAATCAAACAAGGCATAGGAAAGAGTGCTAAACAAACTGATTGTACCTCGAAAGACATTTGGCCCAACTAGAACCACTTCCTCTACGATGTGTAACTGCCCACGCCCAACTCATATTCCCCTCGGATGTAGGCCACCTCTTCAACCACACCCTGGTCGAGGTCCCTAAGGAGTGCCCTAAGGTCGGCCTCCTCCTGCAACGTCTGCTCTCAGAGATGGGGAATATCGTTGTTCCTGTTGCTACTGCTAAAAGGTCCTAACTAGAAACTGTTGCTGTTAAGGTGAGCACTGAACTTTATCACCCCCATTGTACTTCACTCGGTCCGATCACTGATTTAGAAGGTTCCCACAGCTGCCACAGATGAATCACCTTAGTTCTGGGCCCGTAAGGAAAGGGCGAGGACTGGGAGATTGAAACTGGAACTGTTGGGTTCTGCTACCCACTGGAAAAAACCTAGAAGTCATGGACGTTGGAGGCCTACTACTGATGGACTTCCCCTTTGATGATCCCAACCTAATACCCTCTCACGGCACACCTCCCAGTTTGTGCATCCCCTCCACCACTTCATCCTTCTTCTGGACCTCCAAGTACGTCGGTAGGGTGAATGAAGTAACAACATACTGAAGATAAGGTCGGAGTGCCTCCTCTAAACGTCTCTTCCAAGACTCATCATCTAGAAAAAGGTTAAGATAAAAACAAAGGAGATCATTGTACTTGATGCCTAGCTCCCTCAATGACATACTCCCTATTGAAGAGAGCGTATCTCATGCCTCTTCTCAGCCTTCATCGTGGAAGAGAAGAACTCTACCTGGAACTCCCTCTCGAAGTCAGCCCACAAAATTTCACTCTCCATCCTCTCTCTGAGGTAAAGCTTCCACCACTGACACACTTATCCCCTCATCTGATAGACTACCAATAGAACCCAGTTCTCAGCCGAATCCCAAATCAAGCTGAAATCTATCACCAACTCCTCGATCTAGATTTTGGTATCCATGTTTGAGATGCTGCCATCATACTTCCCAATGGTCTATCGCTGAAATTCAGGAAGCGTCTTTTTTCACTGGTCATCCTCCTCCCCTCGATCAGTCCTCCAGTAATCATCCAAATCATCCTATGGGCCTCAGTCACTCGCACCACTCGTGGTCATCATCCGGGTGTCATATGTTCAAGGTAAACAATGAATTCCTAAGCCTGAGTAGTGTAGAATATTTCTTTTAAATTTTGCTTAAACTTTTTATTTATTTAAATTCCCAGAACACCTAGAACACACGAGAACAAAATTCATTATGAGGAATGTACCTTTCTTAGGATCTCTACCCTAAAATTATTGTAGACTCACTTGGTCGTTCGGTAGTTCTAGAGTCCTTGCATCGGATCATGGGGTGCCCTAAAATCTAGTGTCCTAGTTGGTCTTCCCTCACCTATTTCACGCACAAAGTTTTCCTAAAATTTCTTCCCTACCATCCCATGAAATACTTATTGTTCCTAACCCCAAGAACCATTGCCTTCACCGAAATGAGGGAAGGGATAGAAAACTTCCAGACCCTTCCTTCCTCAAGTTAAAGGAGAGATAATGGCCCCTGAGTCCCGCCTTCAATAGGCCCTAGAGTGGCGACGTGCACCAAGGGTATATAATCACACATAATATGGAAGGAATTATCCTTTTTATTAAGTTGGATCAAGAAATATGATGGTAAAAACCCAAAAAACTCCAAAACTGAAGGTAAAAGTAAATCCAAAACCCATTCCCATATGCATGTTCAAAGATAAACCCATACAAGTACAAGAAAACTCCAAATGAAAACTATCAAAATAAAGAAAAAATCAATGGAAATTGTCCCAATGTCCAAGCTAGTACGGTCCGGTATAGTACCAGAACTCCTCCTCAAAACCTAAAATCATTTTTATATACGTAGGGTTAGTATACAGGTATACTCAATAGGGAAAACCAAAATCTCTCATGCACAAGTGGGGAGACAATCAAATGCCCCATGAGAAAAGTATAGATAACCAAAACACCTAGAAAGGAAAACTCTCCACCTAGCCTCACAAAGGCAGACTCCCCAAATAACACAAGTCAGGTAAGGTAAGAGTAATAGCACATCGACATTTGGCTACCCTGCACTGCTTTCCCACTGGTTATTTAAGACATCCAACACATCAGTACTCCCCCTATATTTTCACTGTAGTCCCACTGTTTCCCCAAAAACAACCTTATGGGCCACCACAACCATACGTAACCATGCCTGAACACACTTGGGCTAGAACAACTACTACCACGCCTGAAGACACCTAGGCCTCATCCCGAAGATGCTTGGGAAACAAACCTTCCCACACAAACCTAGGCCAACCACCACAACATACCCATCCCAAAGAGTATTGGGATAAAAATGGACCTCAGGCCATCACAGTTTTCCTGAAGAGTCTTTGGATACTCAGGAGAGGGAGCAGAAAGAAGCTAATATCCATCCACCCAATAGGATGTTGGGAAAAACACCCTCCACCAAGAAATGTGGGTGTTCAGCACGAAGTTCTCAACTTGGGTGGGGTTCGAATAAGAAACACAAAACTAAATTTATACATATAGGTAAAAAATCACTAATCCAAACCTAAGGGTTCCAAAACCAGCACATACACAAACACCATTGTTACAATTCATTCATACAAAAGCACAACAGCCACAACCATAGCACAACTCATTCCTGGAAAACAATTCCCCTTTAAACTCATTCTTGTTATCTTTTTCAAGTGATTCCATTTAAATAATTATTCACTATTGGGAAACTAATAGTCATAGCCAAAATCAAAGGAAGGAAAAACAGCCAAGCATAAATTTAGGCATTCAGACTTGGTTCTCTTGTATAGTCACAACAATAAAAGGTATCTGTGAGAACCCTTGAAGTACTGGAACCAACCCAATCCCCATCATACATCCCCACACGACCTCAGTTCCACAACCTACAACTCAACAATAGGGGATCCCATCCCCATCCACGTCGGCCCACACGGCATCAAGCAGAGCCACCACACATATCACCAGAACAGAGCAAGGATGTTTTTTTTAGATTTAACCACACTGTTCATTAAGTTCCTACTTCCCTTTTGGTTAACCATGGTGATCATAAAAGGATTATTGTTCATTGGGAATCCATTTAATCAATTGAGTTTATGTGATTAACCATTTTCCATGTTACATCCATCCAATCATAGGATTAACCAGAAAAACAGAGGATCATTAGTGCATAAGGAAGGACCACTAATGGCCATGATTATTAGCGGACAAAATCCCATACAATTAATAATATAACAAAAAAGGTATAACATAGAAACAACATCATCATTCCTACCCCTTCATTATTTAATGGTTCATTTATTATCTTTGTTAAATTTAATTTCATTTACGTCCTGAGGGAACATCATCATACCCACACCACATGATGCATAGTAAAGAGAGATGGAGAAAGAATCCCTACTTGGATGATCAACGGTCGAAGTTTTCTTCCTCGCACTAAAAACTGGGGATGCGCGACTTGTAGGGGAGAAACTACAAGGACTCCAAGAGTGAATAGTAAAGGCTCTAGCACGGGCGCACAACTAGCCTCGGAAATAGGGACTCCAAACGTGCCAAGGGAAGGAAAAGAAACTAGATAAGAAGAATAAAAAAACTTTGTGTGATAAAAGGATAGATCCTAGAGTTACAGGATATGAAAACTTGAACGGATTTAAAGGAGGATCGTGGTTTCACCATGATGTTGGATGGTTACACATGATGGAATAATTTTTTATTTAATAATTATCATCGGAGAGGTGTCCATAACAGATATTAGTTAAAGGTTTTCATTTAAATGGAGGAAAATTTGTAACAACGACACATAGTTTGGGTCCATAGAGGGTTTCCCCACTCTTGTGGATTAGAACATCATTTATGGTCTTTAAAATGGCCTCATACTACTTTAAAGAGGTATTAAACATTAAAGGATTCATTACAGGAAAACAGGATAAATAAACCCCAAACAACCCCCCATGGTACTGATGGGCAACCCACTGATCAATGACACACGTCTCACCGATCGGTGACACCCTTCCACTAATATTGTCTCCCTCACAACTCACTGATGGGGTCCATGGTGCCCCAAACACCAGAATTGGGAAAAGTAATGGACTATGAGGGTCCGGTCTATTACAAGTAAAAATTTCCTTTAAAACGTATTTAATTGTAAAAAATTATTGGAAATATTTTTAGAAAACAATGTTTTGGAAGAACATATATTTCCATCCAAAATGAGAAATAAAGTTGGATTTTCATAAAAACATTTTCTTAATTATCTTATGTAAAAAAGAGTGTAAAAATTGTATTAACACATGGTTAAATCATAATAACCATAGGATAAAAAAATTCATGATTCATCTTCAGGTATGGATCATAATATTTCATTAATGTAATCATAATCATCAACAATCTTGATAAATGATGAGATTGTTTTAATAAAAGTTTACCACTTGGTAACATTGAATTATACTCCCCATGTAAGAAGATGAAATTAAAAAAAATCATAAAAAATCATTAAAATAATTAGTTTCATGATATAACATGTAAAATATAAGTATATACACCCCATAGAAAAATATAGGTTCATAACATGGCATGTATCTCAAAGAAGGAAAATTGAGACAAAATTACTATATCGATTTGGTAACTTTTGAACCATGAACCACATGAAATAAATAGCATCAAAATCATTTTTAAATTACCATAAATTTAATTATAATAATAATATAATACATCCATGGTAAGTAAACACACCACATATAATAAATAGGGGTGAACATGGCTTGTGTCTCATGGGAAATAAAAGTGAGATGAGAAAACCCTTACCTTAAGTCTTGACTCTCTTTGTACTCATTAAAAACTACTATATAATTAATATAAGTTTATTATAAATCTATAACAGATCCATATTCCCATATCTAATACCACATATTATTTTATTATGACTTTATAATACTCATTTATTAACAACTTAAGGTTAATGTTGTGTTTCGGGTAATAATCACTTTGTTTTTCTCTTGTGTTTTGATTTGATATATTTTTTGTCCCCATAGTTATATAATGATATAAATTATATAATAAATTATATAAATATAATATATATTTAATATATAATTATTTATAGTAATCTATAAAATATATAATTATTAAAAAATGCATTGTTCATAGAGACGGTAGGTTGTACGTTCGCATGAACGTTGTTTCTGTTTTACTATTTTATTGAAAGAAAGTGAATGAAATATATGTGTATATATATAATATCACTCCAGTATAATTATTATTTCATATATATCTTATAAATTTACTAAAAACATCTTTAATACATTCTATGTAAATTTTTAATGAATCACATCGCCTTGAGTAGGTGGTGGTCCACACTTCCACAAACAAAGTTATCGTATTTGCAAAAAATGGAAAGAATAAATGTTTGTTTTATATAATAATTAAAAATAATAAAATACATAATAAATATCATATAAAAACATATTTTCCATCATAATAACCAACCATGAGATGTGGTAAATGAAAAAATAAAGAACAATGTTTCGTGAGGCGGTAGTTCACCATACACAAGAACGGTAAGTTCATTACCCATTAGATGGAAGTGTCTGTAAGTTTAGGTATAAACATTAGAATAAAAAAATATAAATATATTTATGAGAATTTTTTTATTATATGATAATTTAAAAATTAGAATTTTATGAGTGGATAAATAAATAAAACTAAAGTGATCGTGGAATAAGGTTTCCTCTTTTTCGCATAACTCCTTTTAGTTTTTACCAAAGGAATTCCTTAGATCCCTTTATTCCCACAGTGAGGATTATATAATGAGTGGATTGATTTTGTTATATTTTTTTAGTATATTTTTTGTGATAAAAAGTTATTGAGAGGTGTGAATAATTAGGAGGGGTGAGTACCTTTTTAACATATAGGAGGAGTGGAATTCTTGTAAATTTTTGAAAAGGGAATTCCACCCACGTTTTTTATATGAAAATTGGCTCCCATAATAAAAACAATTAAATAATAGGGAGTATGGGTTGATATATTTCCATAAAAGGGATTTTATACAAGTTTCTACGTCATTTGGGCCCTTAAGTTTAAGGTTCAGTCCCTCATTAATCTAATTTTTCTCTTAATCGTTGTAATTAATTTTAATCCATTTCACTAATATTTTTTGTCAAGAACTAAATTGACCTTATTAGAAATTATAAATTATTTTTATCCCAAATATGAAATAAATTTTTCCAAATTTTACTAACATAAGTGGCAGAAATTAATATAAATTTAGTCCCACAGATGGGACGACAAAGTAGGTTTTTAAACTAAAAATGTTCAAAAGCTTGGTATGTTTTTATATCCAATTTAAAAAATGAAATTTATTCCAATGAACTAAATTGAATTAATTGATTTAAAATTTATCTAATTAAATTTTAAAACTAATAGAAAAAAAAATTTACCTTATAAATAAATTAGAAAAAAAATCATTTTTCAATTAAAATTCAGTATTATTCGTTATTCATCAAAAAATGAAACTTCACAGAAAAATACCAAAAATTCATCATAATATAGTTTTTATGTTAAAATTTAAAAAATAAAGTTTATTATTTAAAATAAAATTTATAAAATTTTCAAAAATTAAATTTAAAATGGGATCGTCATTAAAATGTGGTAAAATTACCTTTTAGAAAAATACAACTTTTTATTCAAAAATTTTGATTTATTATTATATTATACCTATAAAATATATTTTATGAGTATCAAAAATATTTATTGAATATAAAATATATAAATTTTATTGAAAATTTTAATCAAATGTTTTTTTGTTTAAATTATTGAGACAAAATTGTGTTTGTACGTAGAAAAACAATTCTTAGAAAAGTAATTTCTTTAATTTCAAATAGTTCTTAAATTCACTTATACTAATTGATCATAAAAGGAATCAATTTATATACATGTTTAAATAATATTTTCACAATTTATTTGATATTATTCAAAACTTTCATTCCAATTACTAGGTGGTATCTATAATAATATTTTAATAATAATATTAATATTATCTTATAGTCCAATAAAACATGACCTTGTGTGTAACACAAGCTATCAAATGGACTCAGTATTGTTTCTAATAAAATAGAAAACATATTTTTTCAATTACCAAAAGCTAATCTAATTGTTTCATATAGCATAATATTAACTTGGTGTTGCATATAATGCAATCCACACTTATTGCATTTGTATAAAAAAAGATATATTGATTGTTGTGTGAAATTTAAAAAAATAAAAAGATAATATTTATTTTAAAAAATAATAAATCAAAAAATCATTGAGTGTAACATTATACCCCCCTTAAAATTAATTTCTCCCTAAAAATTCATCTAGGATATTAAATTTTTAATACATGAAATCTCCTTTCATAGAAACCCATATTGTAAAAATGAATACTAAAACTTCTTTTCACTACTGGAAACATGATCTTTCCCAACACTTCTATACCAACGGTTTGTAAAAACCGTTGGTATAGCTACTCTTTCCCAACGGTTCATCAAAACCATTGGGAAAGGGTGTTTTTTTAGGCCCTTTCCCAACGGTTTTGATGAACCGTTGGGAAAAAGAAGGAAAAAATCCAGCATTCACCCAACTAAAAATACACCCACCCAAAACCTATCCCAACGGTTCTGAAAACCGTTGGGATATGTTCATTGATTTTTTTCCAGATCTACTACCAGAGAACATTATATAAATCAAAAATTTAAATAATTATGATAATACATATATATATTTATTAAATTATGTTTACAAAAGTGATGTTAGCTTAGTGGTTAAGTCGTTCGATTATAAACGAGGGGTCCTAGGATCAAATCCCAGCGGATGTTTTATTTTTGGAATTTATATACCAACGGTTCCATTACCATTGGTATAGATTTCATATTACCTATACCAACGGTTTCCAAAAACGTTGGTATAGGTCTATACCAACGGTTTTTGGAAAACCGTTGGTATAGGTCTATACCAACGGTTTTTGGAAAACCCTTGGTATAGACCTATCCCAACGGCTTACTTGGCTACGGTTCTCCAAACCGTTGGTATAGGCTATACCAACGGTTTGGAGGCCTATACCAACAGTTCCAAACCGTTGGTAAAGGTTAGTTTTCCAGTAGTGTTTTAAAAGGGAATTTTGGAAACATTATAGTTACCCAAATTAAATCATAACTAGCTTCCCACATGGGAGAACATTATAAAAAATTGAAAATATAGACATGGAGTAAAATATTAAATATTTATAGGGAGTTATTGAGGTTATCAATCATAGACATGTAAATGATCAATGGAAAGTTGAGGGCCTTAATTTCATTAATCTATGATGATATAAAATTCAATTGGTTCAAAAAAATAAGGTATTAGGATAATATTTTATTTCTATATCATTTTACTAAAGTTGAATAATTCTCATGAAAAGATATACTTTCATGATTTTAGTACATCCTCACCTTTTTTGTTCCTTGCTCAATTTATACTTCTCTTGTTTCTCCAAAAAGGAAGATGAATTTTTCATTCCTAAAGCACAAATAGATCATGATATCCATGATAATCCATCCCATATATCATCATCTATCATTGGCACAATGTTTTTAGAACAGGTTATCCAATATGCATAAATCCTCATGTGGTGAGACAATACTTTAATCTCAAAAACTTTATCAGAACTTTGACATAAACTTTCTATAAATGGTTAACCTTATAACACTTCTCAAATATAAAAATCCAAAACATTATAAATATTGTAACTATATCAGTTTAACATTGATCCCATATATAATATAAAGTATCTCTTGGTTATCACATTCTAAACATGTGAATACCCTCATCATATATTCTCTTAAAACATGTTAATAATCTTAATTACCATAAATCCTTTTCTAAAACATGCATGATTCCTTATTCCAAATATTACTTGATATATTCCTTAAATCCAATAATTTTAAATCTTCATCCATGATAACATATACCACTTTTTCATAAAATCATTTAATAGTTCTGATGTCATAAATACTATCCAATTTACTTTATCCATGTCATCAACTATTTATCCTTATAAAATTTCATTTTCTCATCCTTAAGAACATGTTATGGGTTACCTTACCTAAATGTAACCTTTCCATTAAATCAATTTTCTAATTCATCAGTATCATTTAACACATTCTTGAAAATACATAAAGAAAAACTTCTACAAACAATCCTTATATACTTTATGATTCATATAACATGATCTTTGAATTCAAAACCATATATACTTAAATCATCCAACTTTATTCTTAAACCATTACTCAAGATTCATCAACTTATTCCTTAATACCAATTTTCTAGAATATGAAATATGAATCGTATCTTAATGTTCCTCAACCTTAATATAATCATGTTTATTTCATTTAATGTAAATAATACTGGAAGCATATTCCATAACTTTCACATATGAAACATTCCATGTTAACCTGGTTTCTTTTAGTTCCTAAAATAGACTAATACCAGAAAGTGAAGGGTGAGAAACAATTATCAAAGTATAAAACCACATAATAATGAAAATTTACTTATAGGATGTCTAAATAATGACACTTACTTATTTAATATATTAAACCAGAGTTTTATCTTAGGTTATTCATAGTCATATTATATTTAAATTATTTGTGATTTTTTGAAATGAGTTTGTGAATTCCCAAAGAATATCCCACGGAATTGTCAAACTAGGTGTGTAGTAAGGCCTATTGTTTTGTACTAGGTTATGCTTGAGTCAGGCCTAATGAACCTTTTTAGAGTTGTTACTCCTAGGTATATCTATTCCAGAACAACATCTACTTGTAATATCCAAATAGGGATGTGTTTCTTGGAAACCACTCATTCTATCCTTTACCAAAATTCTATGTCATTTTCCAAAACATTAACTCATCCTTAGACTTATCCTTAGATACACCCCTAGAAATTTCCTTAAAAATATCCCTAGGGATCTCACTAAATTTTTATCATCTTATTTTCCAAAGGATAACTAAACCATTCCTTTGATACCAAATATAGCATACAAATCTTAGAATACATGGGTATTACATCATTTTAGATTAATATTCATCATTTTACAAAAATACATGCCTAAGGACCATAATAGTTTAGTGTCTTTAGAAACATGGAACACATTCATATAAATTGGTGAAATATCTTTAACATCTTATTTAAAGATCTTTAACATCTTCTTTAAATATATTCCCCTTTTTTACTCTTACTTAAAACCTCTCTTCATAACCTAGGGAAAAGAATCATAAAAAATGAGTGAGCTCAAATTATTAGTAAGGGTTAATAAAGTAAATACATAACCATAACATGAGCATAAGGGTTTGAGTAAATGATCACAACATTTATAATCATGAGACATGGCATAAATATTGGCACTTTATAAGACATGAATCATATGATAATAAACAATATGAACCATGTGATCATATCAAAGGTATACGAAATATAATTTTTAGAAAATACATAAACATGTAATAGTATTCCTTGTCAGTTGAGGCTTGTTTATAAAAACTTATATGGGCACTTCATGGGGACTACACCTACTAGATGAGACACACCACCATCCCCAATCACATTCCTTTCCATGAAAGGGATTAGGTTTCACCATATTCCCAAATTGGATTAGGATTCCCCATCTTCCCATAGTGGATCATGTTTCCCCAAATTCCCATAGTGGATTGGGTTTCCCCATCCTCCTATAGTGCATCATGATTCCCCATCTTCTCATTATGTATCAAGACACACCTATTTCCCATTTTTTATTAATACCATCAAAATTTTTCACATAATTATCTCATGAGATATAAATCATTACCCAATTAATTGGAGGGAGATATAGGTCTCTCCCATCTCATAATAAAATCATATAGTTTGACACAAAATAATAAAATGTTCATCATATAACAACCCATAAAAATATATGGGTTTCATAAAAATCATATCATAACCTGTGAAATTAAATGGGTATCATAAAAATTTCACCATATCATTACCTATGGAAAATATATAGATCTCATAATCATTTCATCAAAGTATAACCCATGGAAAGAATCGGGTTTCAAAAGCACATAACCTGTGGAAGAGAAATGGATGTCATAAACATCATTCCATCAAAACATAAACCATTCAAGAAATAATATGAATAATATTCTTCTATCATATCCCCAATAAATTATAAACTATAATGAAGTATGTCATCTGATATGTAGAAGGATTTTTAATGATCGTATGAAATATTTCTTATGTTAAATAGCCTTTCTTTGAAAACTTTTTTCATAAATCCATTTCAAAAATCCTTTTATTATAAATAAATATTTACCATTTCATTTAAAAAATTTCTTGTATAAAATATCCTTTATTCTTTTAAATATTATTTTTAAAACATAAATCCTTCTGAAAAAAGTTTTCTTTGAAAATAAACTTGAAAAGTTATAAAGGAGGCTAGAAAACATTTTGAAAAACGTTTTTCTTGAAAACTGAAAAAAGAAGCTTGAAAAAGTTTCATTGAAAACTTAAAAAATAATATTTAAAACATTTTGAAAACATTTTTCCTTTAAAACTTATAAAATAATGTTAAAAACATTTTGAAAACCATTTTCCTTGAAAACATATAAAAGAAGCTTCAAAACATTTTTGAAAACCTTTTTATTTGAAAATACTATGAAAAATAAATATAAGGAACAAAATAAATATTAAAAACATTTTATAGAAATTGAATTTTAAAAATTATAAATAATTTTTTAAATCATTAAAATCCATTTCTTTGAAAATTAAATTTTGAAAACATATATAAGAAGCTTTTAAAATCATTTAAAACACCTTTTAAATGTGAAACATTTTTTTAAAAAAAATCCTTAAAAACCACTTTAAATTTATAAAATTTATGGATTATTAGGAAAACAATTTCTTTAAAGTAAAATTACAAAGGAATATTAAAGTATATTACTGTCATCGTGGCGGGTATGTTTGTACATGTTGAATATCCCTTTGGCACCTTAAAACTTTAGAAAATGCATTGATCATAAAATGAAAATAAGATTACTTTTAAAAACATTTTTTAAAAAGGTAAAAAATGGGTAAAATTTCACTTTAAACATAATAGGATAATATTAAACCATTTTTTAAAACATTTTTAGAATAAATGTTTTTGAAAGAATAAATATTTTTGGCCAAAATGAGTAATAAAGTTGGATTTTCATAAAAACATTTTCTTTATTATATTAATAGTGAAAGAGTAAGAAATGGTAATAATACTTGAAGAAATCATGAATAAACATAGTATAAGAAAATTAATGAGTTCTCTTGATTTATGGATCAAAATATTTCATTAATGGAAGCATAATCATAAATAATCTTGATAAACAATTAGATTGTTTCATAAAACTCTTACTACTTTATAACTTTGAATTATAATCCCCATGTAAGAAAATTAAATTATATAAAGCATAAAATATAATGAAAATAATTAGTTTCATGATATAATATTTAAAATGTAATTATATAAACCTCATAGAAAAATATAGATTTATAACATGGCATGTATCTCAAAAAATGAAAATTGATAAAAAATTACTTTGCCGATATGGAATATTTTGAACCATAAACCCCATGAAATAAATATAATAAAAATGATATTTAAATACCCATAAATTTATTTATAATAATCATAGAATATATTTATGGTTCTTAAAAATACCATATATAAGAAATAGGTGGTGAACATGGCTTGTGTCTTACTAAAAATAATAGTGAGGCGAGAAAATCCTTACCTTAAGTCTTGACTCACTTCATACTCATTCATAAGTCTTGTATAGTAAATATAAGTTTAATATAAATATATCAAAGAATGTTATTATTATATATAATACCCTATATTATTTTATTGTGACTTTATATTACCCATTTATAAACAACTCAATGTTAATCTTACTTTTTGGTTAGTAATCACTTTGTTTTTTCTCTTGTGTTTTGATTTGTTATATTTTTTGTTATCATTGTTATATTACGATCACTAGATTATAACCCAAGATATAAATATTATATATATATATATATATATATTATAATTATAATTATATATATATTATATAATTATATATATTAATCTATAAAATTTTCAATTATTAAATGAAACACACCATTCGTGGAGACGGTAGGTTGTACGTATGCATGAACGCAGTTTCTGTTTTACTATCGTATTGAAAGATAAAAAGTAAATGACATATGTGTGTGTGTGTATGTGTGTATAATATCATTATATTATAATTATAATTTAATATATATCATATATTTTTATTAAAAAAATCCTTAATACATTCCATGTAAAGTGAGAACGAATCACATCACTTTGAGGATGTGGTAGTCCACTCTTTCACAAACGAAGATTCTGTATTTACAAAAAAGAGAAAGCATAAAGGTTTGTTTTATATAATAATTATAGAATAATAAGGATATAATATATATAATATATATCATATAAAAACATATTTTTCACTATAATTCCCAACCATGAGAGGTGGTAAAGTAAAAATGAACAACATCGTTACGTGAGGCGGTAGTTCATCATACACAAGAACAGTAGTTTTATTACCCATTAGATGGAATTATGTGTAAGTTTAGGTCACACCATTCAAATAAAAACATATAATTATATTTAGAATATTGTTTTTTTATCATGGAATAAGGGGAATGTCATGACCCATCCCCCAGGGCTCGTGCGGTGACTACCCCAAGCCCGCCTTCCATAGGCCAGGGGTTGGTGACTAGCACCGGAAAGGCGTATCCCTAATACGAAATGGCATTGACTTTAAACCTATACAAAAAAATAGTCCAAAACACAAAAAGATTTAATCAAGAAGTAAAACTACAGTAGTAAAAGTGTGTAATGAAAGTAAAGGGGCTGGAATACAATCCCAACTAAAAGATACAACTACAACAGGAAATAGTAAACAGATCATGAGGTCATCCACCAAGGATCCTACCTAAAGGGTAGGTATAGCTCGTCTCCACAACTCTCCATGTCAACCAGTCACCTCCACACACTGCCTGGTCCTGGCTCCTATAATCTTAGTCGGGCTACTCATCGTCTGCACAAGACACAACAAGGTGCTGGCAAAGCCCATGCAGGGGTGAGTATAACAATACCCAGTAGAGACCCTGAGACCCCCAAAGGTCTATCATAATTACCCAAAGGAAAACCAAAAATCATGACCTCAATCACAAATCACAAAGATAAAGACTCAACTCAAACTAGGTATAACTTAAGTACTAAAGTGAAGATGATTATTCTTAAATCTAAATAATCTTATTATGTCAATCTTTCTGATGCTGATCCACACAAGATTTCTTGGTACTGATCCACATAGGATATCTAGGTGCTGATACACATAGGATCTCTAGGTGTTGATCCACAAAAGATCGCTAGGTGATGATCCACACATGATCGCTAGGTTCTGATCCACATAGGATCGCTAGGTGATGATCCACACAGGATCACTAGGTGCTGATCCACACAGGATTTCTAGGTGTTGATCCACACAGGATTGCTAGTTGTTGATCCACATAGGATTTCTAGGTGCTGATCCACACAGGATCTCTAGGTGATGATTCACACAGGATTTATATTCATTCTTCACATCTCATCCAGCCACTGGATTCCCATACATAGTACTCTTGATTCTAGGATGATCTGTTCCTCAAGCCATCATTCATACTTCAACTGAAACTAAGTCCCCTAAACAAGTAACCCAATGATACATCATGTCATAAGGGTTCTAATGCAATAGACATCACATCAATCGGTCACCCAGTCTTTGAGTTATAGGCATTTTAGTGTTGAGGGCCTAGTTGGATTAGGGTATGATCCAACCCGGCCGTACTCCAAATTTCTCCAAAACATAGGTGGAGTATCTCAAAAGGACCATCTCATTCCAAGGATTCCATCACTATAGACATTCGTCAAATGGACATCTGGTTCATGAGATACGGCCTTTTAAGAATATTTGGGCCGAAATTGGTTCAGGTCCGGTCGGACCGACTCGGCCCAAACCGGCTGGGACTCGGTGGGCTAGGCCCACTGGGCAGCGACTCGGTCCAATGACCAGCATGGTCCGCTAGTCCGACGACTGCGCAGGGTTCACTCCCCCTTCCCGAATGGAAAATCCATTCGTGCTGAGTAACTGGCGGTGCAACATGGTGTCGCCTCGTCTAGCAGTGGGACTCGTGGGGCATGGGTCCCCTTTTTCATGGCTTCGAAGATGCAGCCACCACCACCAGCACGCGATGGTGCTCATCTCTCTGCCAATGCATCAGGATTATAGTCGGCCACCCCCTTCAGTCTTCCACGGTTCCGTGTAGCACTGCCCTTAAACCGTGGCAAGCGGTTTCTAGCTGCCACCCTCATCCATTGGTCACTGGCACTGGCGCTTCTTCTTCAGGGATACAACGACACTCTAGAGCTCCATTTTTACTTTTTTCTATGTCTACGGGCCTCCCGGGATGCCACTATCACTATGTGCCTCCCAGTTTCAAAGTTCTGTCAAGTTGAAAATCCACCCCTGAAGAACGCAATGATAAATCAAGAAACGAAGGGTCCAGGCTTTGTTTGTTTAGCCCATGCCCTCCACATTAGCATTATAACATGGGTGATATTATTTCATCTTCAAACAATTAGAATTAATCAAGATAAAACCCATATAATTAATCAATACAAAACCCCCTACCTCAATAATCATTGGAGGTGTCGTGGTCGTAGCGGGAGGAGTGTCCTCGTTGGATAAAGTTGTAAGCATTGTTCAATCCCAGATCGTTTTCGTCCAAGCTTCTGTCCTCCACCAGTGTAAGATTCTGCATTACTTTTCTAGAGGTTCCTCATAGTCGTCTCCATAACCCCAAATTGAGACTCTATTAAATAAGGGGGGAGGTTGAGTAATACATACAAAAAATTAATGAGGTTCATTAATTAATAAAGCTCTTAATTCCAAATGGTGTGGTTACAAAACTAAAGTTTCAAGCCATTAAATGGATTGAAAACCCATCGGTCCCACCACTAATACTCAATAGGAGGTAGGAAAATAAAATAACAATTTTTATGCTATTTTATTATTTCTTTAAAAGTTGCAAAAACTAATTTTTTCACCCGACCTACTGTAGTTGAAGTTCAGCCTCCCTTAAGCGAATCTCAGTGCTGCAGATTCAATGGTGCCCTAAAATTTTTAATCCAAGCACCGATTCAAAATATAGAAAAAACTGCCCATGCGTTTATAGAACATACCTTAAAAAAAGTTCAAAAATCCATTACGGGCACACTGGGCCTTGGAATCAAGCACCGTCAATTTTCACAGACTTGTAATAACCCCAAATAATTTAAAAACAAAAATATATGGAATTTATAGGTCTTTACATTCTTCCCACCTTAGATATTTTTGTCCCTAAAAACTACAAAAAAAACTAGGGGAACAAATGGGGGTACTGAGCATGTATCTGAGCCTCTCACTCCTTGGTGCTCTCCTGGAGATTCTCATGCTACCAACGAACTCACACCAGAGGAATCGACTAACCATTAAGGACCCACTCCTATTGATCCTCTATCTCCACCAGGAACTCTGAAAAAGTTTCCCCATCATCGATGTCCAACTCACCCCAGTCAATAACATGCGATGTATCATGCACGCACCTCCTCATTTACAACACATGGAAAACATTATACACCTAGTGAATCTGTGGGGGAAGAGCTAGATAGTATGCGACCTCGCCTACTCTGCTGAGGATCTGAAATGGTCTGATGAACCTCAGAGATAGCTTACCGCCCTGGCCAAACCTCTGTAATCATCATCAGGGTGAGACCCATAGGAAGACATAGTCTCCCTCCTCAAACTCTAAGGGTATCCATATATTGTCAACATAAGACTTCTACTGGTTCTGTGTAGTCTTCATCCTCTCCTGGATGATCTGCACCTTCTCTATGGTCGCCTGTACCAACTCTGGACCCATAAGTATTGACTCCCCTGGGTCTGTCCAGCAAAGAGGTGATCTGCAAGGTCGCCTGTACAGGGCCTCAAACAGAGTCATGCCGATGGTGGAGTGATAACTATTGTTGTAAGATAACTCCACCAGTGGTAGGTGGTCCTCCCAACTGCGGCCAAAATTGAGGAAACAAGCATAAAACATGTCCTCGAGTGTCTGTATGGTTCACTCTATTTGACCATATATCTGAGGATGAAAGGCAGTGCTCAATCGTATCTAAGTCTCAAACGCCTCCTGTAATAACTTCTATAAGTGAGATGTAAAACATGTGTCATAATATGAGAAGATTGTCAGTGGAACACCGTGAAGCCGTACAATCTCTTATAGGTAGAGGCGTCCCAATCTCACTATTGATCCCTGCTCTTGGATAGGTAGGAATTGGGTCGACTTGGTGAGTCGTTCAATGATCACCCAGATGGAATTGTATCCCCTGGATATATGTGGTAGCCCTATCATAGAGTCTATGGATATACCATCCCACTTCCACTTTGGTACCACAAGTGGTTGAGCTAAGACTACTGGTACCTACTGCTCGGCCTTCACTTTATGACAAGTGAGACATCATGATACGAACTATGCCACCACTTTCTTCACCCCTATCCACTAGTACTGATGTTGAAGGTCCTGGTACATCTTTTCCACTCCAGGATGTACCACCAAAGGGGGTGTATGGAAATCCCTCAACACCTCCTCTCATAGATTCTCTGGTACCATAGTACGTCCTCTGAAGAGAATGACGTGGTCCCCACCTTCTGAAAATCTATCAGGAACCTGTCCTAAGGATATCTAAGAATGTCGGGCCTCGCAGTCTACGTACCCAAGCCGTGTCTCTATGACTATATGAAGAAGTGGGGGAGTAACTATCATAGACTAGAGTTAAGCTACTCCATCACTATCCATGAAAAATAACTACAACGTAGTTAGCTGCTTTGTTGCCTCACTCAACAAATGTAGACCAGACCTCCTACTGAGTGCATATGCTACTACGTTCCCCTTCCTGGGAGTGTAGACTATCTCAAAGTAATAATAATGGAGGAACCCCTGCCATCAGCATTGTCTCAGTTTTAGGTCCTTCTGTGAGAATATATACCTGAGACTCTTATGATTAGAGTAAATAGTAAAACATTTTCCCATCAAGTAGTGTTGATACATCTTTAGCGCAAAGACCACTTCTACTAAATCCAGGTCATGGGTAGCATAGTTATTCTCATGTTTTCTCAACTAACATGAGTCGTAGGTTATCACCTCTCAATTATACATCAGGACACAACCTAATATGGTCCCTAATGAATTGTAGTACGCTACATACCCAACTCCCTCTTCTGGTAGCCTTAAGATGGGGGCACTCGTCAGTCTCTGTCTCAGCTTCTGAAAACTCTACTAGCATCTCTCTATCCACCCAAAGTGTTGTACCTTCTTTGTCAAAGATGAAAAGGGTGTTGCAACTCTGGGAAAGTTGGGTACGAATCTTCGGTAGTACTCAACCAATCCCATGAAACTCCACACCTTGGTCACACTCCTGGGTGGATCCCAAGCAAGAACTACCTCTATCTTCGCCAGATCCACTACAACTCCAGCCTATGAGATAACGTGCCCTAGGAAGTGGACTTCTCATATCCAGAACTGGTACTTAGAGAGCTTACCATAAAGCTGGTGCTCTTAGAGTGTATCCAGAACTATCTGCAGATGCATGGCATGCTCATGATCTGACTTCGATTATATCAATATGTCGCCAATGAGGTCCACCATGAAGCAATTGAGGTAAGGCTGGAAGATCCTATTCATGAGACCCATAAACACTACCGGGGTGTTTTTCATGCCTAAGGGAATTACCAAGAACTCATAATAGCCATACCTACATCTGAAGGATGTCTTTAGTATGTCTTCATCTTGTACCCTAAGTTGATGATAGCCTAATCTGAGGTCTATCTTTTAAAAACACCATGCTCCCTTCAGCTTGTCGAATATATCATGAATCCTTGGGAGTGGAAACTTGTTCTTCATGGTCACCTGGTTTAGGAACCGATAGTCAATGCAAATCCTCAAGCTTTTATATGCCTTCTTAGCGAACAAAATTGGAGATGCCCATGGATAAACAGTGGGCCTTATGAACCCCTTCTTCTATAAGTACTCCAACTGTACCCACAACTCACGATGTTCTGCGGGAGCCATATGATATCCTAGTGTAGATATCAGTGTCGTCCTGGGGTATAGGTCAATGTAAAATTCTACCTTCCTGGGAGGAGGTAGTCCCAGAACATCATCAGGAAAGACATCAGCATATTGGTCTACCATTATAGGATAACTCAAACTTCTCATGTCAATAGCTCCAAGGGTAAGGCAAGACAATTTATGAGTGACCAGATTCACCCTCCTCTGAGTAAGTCCATATTGTGCTGTAAAGGTTCCCTTTATCATTGGTGAAGGAAAAACCAGTCCCATCCTCACAGACAAACCGCACTTTTCACCTCAAATAGTCGATCTAAGAATGGATTGTAGATAGCTAGTCCATACCCAAGATCACATTGTAAGGCCTTGACGCTACTATTATGAGATCCTAGGTGAAGCTCTCGCCTCCTAGAGTGAGATCACACTATTTTCACCAGTGTGAAATCATCGAATCTTCTCATGTAGGAGTCTCTAATTGTAAGGATCGAGCCAATAGCTCCATCGGAATCTCCAAGCTCCGAACGAGAGATGTGGAATTGAAAGAGTGATTGGAACATGTGTCTATAAGTACTACAGCTAGGGTGGAGTATACAAATATCGTACCTCGAATCATCTCTGGAGCATTGTGGTCATAGGCCTTAGCTGCCTGAATATGAGCTCATTCTTGTCTGCCTGCTCCCGGAGGCTGGGGTGGACCTCTTGGATGTGGTGGCATTAGAACCTCAAATCGCTGCCCACTACCTACTGCACGAGCTGGTCCTCGGCCACACTCGCTGCCCTGTGGACCTTTTTGCTCAAATATCTGCCTCTTCCTCAGCATACCCTCGACTGTCTGTTGAACGTCAGTACGGTGGGTTGGGTAGTCTCGATCCATGTGACCCTACCCGCCGCACGTGAAGCATAGTCTGCTCCTCTGCTGGCCTGCTCCCCCTCGTGAGCTCTGCACCTCCGACCCTATGTCCCGGGGTCGTCCTCCAGATGTTCTGGCCTGCTTGGACCTCTGTGTCATCTACCTACTGACTACTACAGATGACTTGGATACCTTCCATCCAATGGTGTCTCTTACCATTGGTGTCGGCTCAACTAAGAAGCTCTCCGCCAATAATTCTCACTCGAGCACTCCATCCTATGTCAGAATATTGAGTGATATCATCGACGCTCTGATCTCCCGCAAAAGACCCGCTCAAAGGTTCAGGCCCTAAAGAAAGGTTCATGTACCATGTCAGTGGAGTATCACGAGAGTTCATTGAATCTCATCATATACTGGGCTATTATCAGGTTTCCCTTCTATAAGTGAAGTATCTCTTGAATATGCATAGAGCGTAGTGTCGTTGGAATGAACTCTACCCTAAAGAGTCTCTCGAAGTCTGTCCAGGTGAGGGTCACCTTGTCTTACATCTGGAACATTATATTCTACCATCACCCAACTGTTCCCTGGAAGAGGATAGCAGCTAGGATCACCATTTGATCTATTAGTTTCTCAACTAAGTGAAAAAACCCATGCCACAACCTCCAACCAGTCCTTAGCTGCCTGGGGATCTATCACACCTCGAAACCTTGGAGGCCTATGACTCTGGAAATATTGCAATGCTAGTAGTTGTTGTGCATGTTCTGCTAGTGGGGTTGGTGTAAACTTCTACCTAATGGTTGTTGGTGCTGCCAGTGCACCACCCAAAGGTGCTATCACTATAAGAGAGCCATGCACTGAAGCCTCATCGCTCGTTGGGCCGTCAACGTGAACTATATCTGGAATCCTGGTTGGCTATCTATGTGGGTGCATCCTGAAAAGAAATAGGTGTTCCACGGTCAATAAGTTATACCTGGTGATCTGAATCAAAAGATATCAAAAGTAAAACATTTTCAAAACACATGCAATCGGTGATTTAATGCACCGAGTTTGAAATTATAATTCATGGTCCTGGTGTATGGATACATTGGCCACCGCACCAACACTGGACTCCCCAAATTGAAAACCACACTCAAAACACTTAACACTATTGCTTCATTAGAAATATCATTGTCCTAGTTCTTTGGTAGAACTGACTCCTCTAATACCACTTTATCACGACCCATCCCTTGGGACCCGTGTCGTGACTACCCCAAACCCACCTTCCATGGGCTAGGGGTTGGAGAAAAGCACCAGAAAGTAATATCCCTAAAATGGGGAGGCATTGCCTTTAAACTTGTACAAACACATACTCTAAAACATAACAAGATACAATCACGAAGTAAAACTGCATTAGTAAAACTGTGTACTGAAAGTAAAGGGGCCTAAATAAAAGGCCAACCTGAAAGATACAACTACAACAGAAAATAGTAAACATATCCTTAGATCTTCCACCAAGGATCCAATATGATGGGTAGGTAAAACTTGTCTCCACATCTCTCCATGTCAACCAGTCACCTCCGTGCATCGCCTGGTCCTCGCTCCTGCAGTCTCAGTCAAGATGCTCGTCGTCTGCACAAGACACGACAAGGTTTGGGCGAAGCCCGTCCAAGGGTGAGTATAAAAATACCCAGTAGGGGCCCTAAGACCCCTAGAGGTCTCTCATAATTCTAAAAAGGAAAACCCAAAATCAAGATCTCAATCACAAAACACAAAGAAAAAGACTCAACTCAAACCAGGTATAACTTAAGTATAGAAGTATAGATGATTAGTCATAAGGATAGATCATCTTATTCTGTTAAAGGTTCTACTACTGATCCACACAGAATCACTCGGTGACGATCCACACAGGATCACTAGGTGCTAATCCCCACAGGATCTCTAGGTGCTGATCCGCATAGGATCGCTAAGTGATGATCCATACAGGATCTCTAGGTGATGATCCACACAGGATCGCTAGGTGTTGATCCCCACAGGATTTCTAGGTGTTGATCCCCATAGGATTGCTAGGTGCTAATCCCCACAAGATTGATAGGTGATGATCCACATAGGATCATTAGGTGTTGATCCACATAGGATTGCAAGGTGCTTATCCACACATAGGATCTCTTAGTTCTTATTCACACAAGATAGCTATTTATTCTTCATGTCTTAGCCAGCCACTAGATTCCCGTACATAGTACATTTGATTTTGGGAGGATCTGCTCCTCAATCCATCAGTTGTACATCAACTGGAATGAAGTCCCATTAAGAAGTAACCCAATGATCTATCATGTCATAAGGGTTCCAACTCAATAGATGGCTTATCAATCAGATGCTCAGACTGAGAATTATAGGCATTTTAGTGTTGAGCGCCCAGTTGGATTTGGGTACGATCCAACCCGGCCATACTCCAACTTTCTCCAAAACTCAGGTGAAGTATCTCAAAAGGACCATCTCATTCCAAGGATTCTATCTACATAGATGGTTCTTCAAAAATATGTCTTGTTTGAGAGATATGGCCTTTTAAGCGTATCTGGGCGGAAATGGGTCTGGGTCCGGTCCAACCCGGTCTGAGTCTGTCCCGGCCCAATCAGATCCAACTAGGCTAGGCCACAGCAGGCTTGGCCCACTAGGTAGTAGACTAGCTCGACCTGATGACCGATGAGGTCCTCCAGTCGGGCGACCGCGCGAGGGTCACTCCCCCTTCCCGTATGGAAAAGTTGTTCAGTCTGAGTAATTGGTGGTGCCATGTGGCATCACCTCGGCTTACAATAGGACCCATGGCGTGCGACGGCGGACCGCTCTCCACCAATGCAGCTAGCCGCGATCCGACTGCCCCCTTCGGTCTACCATGGCATCGCCCTTCCACCGTGGCTGGCAGTTACTGGCCGCTGCCCTCGTCCACTGATGTCGGTCACCGGTGCTTCTTCTACGGGGCTCTGGCGATGCTCCAGAGCTCTGTTTTCACTCTTGTCTATGCCAACGGGCCTCCCGGGATGCCTTTGTCGCTACATGACTCCCAATTTCAAGGTTCTGTAAAGTTGAGAAATCCAACCCCGAAGAACGCAATGATAAATCAAGTGGCGGAGGGTCCAGGCCTTATTATTTTGGCATGCACCCTCCGCGTTATCATCATAACATGGGTGATATTAATTCTTCTTCAAACACTTAGAATTAATCAAGACAAAATCCATAGAATTAATCAATAAAAAAACTCGTACCTTGAGAATCTTTGGATGTTTCATGGTTGTGGAAGGAGTAGATTCCTCATTGGATGAAGTCGTCGGCGTTCGTCAATCACGGATCATTATAGGTCAAGCTTCTGTCCTCCGTTGGTGGAAGATGCCACAGTACTTCTCCAGAGGCTCCTCACCGTCCTCTCCATAACCCCAACCCAAGCCTCAATTAAATATAGGGGGAGGGTGACTAACTCAAATAAAAAATTATTGAGTTTCATTAATTATTGAACCTATTAATTCCCAACAGTGTGTTTAAGCAACTGAAGAGTCAATCCATTAAATGGATTGAAAACCCATTGGTCCCACCATCGCCGCTCAACAGGAGGTAGGAAAATAAAATAACAATTTTTATGTTATTTTATTATTTCATTAAAAGTCGCAAAAACTAAATTTTTCACCCAACCTAGTATGGTCAAAGTTAAGCCTCCCTTAATCAAATCTCGGCGCTACTGATTCAACAGTGCCCTCTGATTTTTAATCTGAGCACCAGTTCAAAAGATTAAAAATTCCACCCATGCGTTTACTGGACATACCTTAAAAAAAGTTCAAAAATACATTCCAGGCACACCGGACCTCGAAATCAAGCACCTTTAATTTTTTCAGACTCATAATAATCTCAAATAATTTAAAAAAATATATGGAAGTTTTGGGTCATTACAGAGAATCTAAGGAGTGGAGAAATAAATAAAACTAAAGTGATCGTTGATGAAAGTTACCTCTTTTTTGGGTACCTCTTTTTGGTTTTCACGGATAGACTTCCTTGGATCCCTTTGTGCACAAAGTGAGGATTCTAGGATGATATTATGGATTTTAAGAGATTATATGATCAGATTTTGGGTGATACAAAGGGATTGAGATGTGTGAATAAGTGTTAAAGGTGAGTATTTTTTTATATTGGAGGAGCAGAATTCTTGTAAATTTTTGAAAAGTAAATTACCCCCACATTTTTTCCTACGAAATTGGCACCAATAATAAGAAAAATTATATAAAAGGGAGGATAGATTTTAAATATGTCTATAAAATTTATTTTCGATAAGTTTCTAGGTCATTTTGGTCTTTAAGTGTAAATTTTGGTCCTTGTTAAGCTAATTTTTCTGTTAATCAATGTAATTAATTTTAATCACTTTCACTAATATTTTTTTGTAAAAAACTCAGTTGACCTTATTAGACATTATAAATTATTCTGATCCCAGATATGGAATCCAATTTTACAAATTCCAATCACATAACTGGAATACATTAATTTAAATTTAATCTCATAGATGGGAAAACATAGTGGGTTTTTAATATAAGAAATTTTCAAAATATTGGTATGTTTTTATATCCAATTTTGAATTAAAATTGATTTCAATGAAATAAATTGGATATATTGATTTATAATTGATATAATTTAACTTTAATACCAATAAATAACATATTTTAACCGTATAAATAAATTATATGAAAAATAAGTTTTTAATTAAAATTCAGTATTATTCACTATTAATCAAAAAAGAAAACTTCACAAAAAAATACCAAAAAATAATTCTAGTCTAGTTTTTATGTTCCAATTTTAAAAATGAAGTTTTTTTCCAATAAAAATTATAAAACTTTCAGATATCATATTTAAAATGGGCTTTCCTTTAAAAGGTAGTAAAATTACATTTTAGAAAAATACATATTTTTATTCATAAAATTGGATTTATTCGTATCTTATACATATCAAATATATTGGATAAGTATCAAAAATATTTATTGAGTGTATAATATATAAATTTTATTTAAAACATTAATCAAGAGTTTTTTTAAAAATTATTGAGATAAATTCGTGTTAGTATGTTGAAAAATGGTTTTCTTAGGAAAGTAATTTCATTATTTTCAAATAATTTTTACATTCACTTCTACTAATTGATATCCATAGTATTATTCTTATTTATGTGTGTATATCATATTTTCAAAATTTAGTTAATCTTATTCATAACTTACATTCCAATGACAAGGTGGTAGCTATAATAATATTTTAATAATAATTATAATATTATTTTTTAGTCCTATAAAACTCAACCTTGAGTGTAACATAAGCTATGGAAGGGACATGGTATTGTGTGAAATTCAATCCAAACATAGTGTTTTGTGTACTAAAAACTAATCTAATTTCTAATTATAGTGCAATATTGACTTGGTGTTTCATATAACACAATCCAAAGTTAGTTATTTGATATAAAAAAATCTATATTCAGTGTTTTGTGAAATAAAAAAATATTAAATTATTAAATTAATTTGAAAAAAAATCACTAAATCTCAGGGTGTTACATTTGTATTGATAATATTGAGTTCAATAAGATCACAGTAAAGAACAAGTATAATCTACCATGGATTGATGAATTGTTCAATCATATATATTGATTCTAGTAGTTCTCTATGTTAGATATTCATTGAGGATATTATCATGTAATTAAGAAGAAGGAAGATATCCCCATGACAAATTTTCTTACAAGGTATGAGCATTATGAGTTCATAGTGATTCCATTTGGACTAACTAATGCTCCATCTATATTCATTGGCTTAATGAATAGAGTGTATAGGGATTATAACAAAAAAAATTGTGTTAGCCTTTATATATGATATTCATATCCACTCCAAATGCATGGAAGACATGAGAAGCATTTGGATGTGATACTAATGTCCTTATGAAAGGAAAATTTATATGAAAATATATAAAATAATGTTTTTGGAAATATAAATTAATGGTCATTGGGAATGTTGTCACCAAAAAATGGATATCTATGGATACTATGAAAATATATGCGACTAAAGTATGTACCATACCAATATCTATAATAGAGATATATATAGTTTTCTTGGATTATGAGGGTATTGTCATCTATTTTTGAGAAACTTATCATGACTCTCAAGTCCACTAACCAAGATAAATTGAAAGGGGATAAATTATGTTGGGACTGATGAATTCATAGAGAGATTGAAATATTTAAATAAGAGTCTAATAACTACACCTATGTTCAAATTTCCCACCATTGGGGAAGGATTTATGATCTGCGGTGATGAGACTAAAAATGGATTGGGTTGTGAACTTATACAAGATTAAAAATTGATGGCCAATAACTCCTTCCAATTACATGTCCATGAGTATAACTAACCCATCCATGATCTTGAATTTTCTACAATGATAATTACCTTGAATATTTAGAAACATTATCTCTACGGGGATAAGTGTGACATATATAAGGATCATAAATTCCTCAAGTATATATTCATATAAAAGGATCTCAATATGTTCCAAAAAAATGGTTAATTATTATCAAGGTTTATGATTATTAAATCAATTACCATCCAGGGAATCTAAAATTATTGTCATATACTTTGAGTAGAAAGGATCCTATAATTGTACCATGATGAGGATTTAAATGGATCCCATCTTCTTGGGCATGAAAAAGATGGAAATGAGAGTCATAAAAGGAAATATATTATAACTTGATCAAGTAAATACTCAACCATCCATTTGTGAGATGATTAAGGTGGCCTAAAAAGATAATGGGGAGATACAGATAAAGGTATAAAATATTATGTAGTTCAATATCACTGAATATGGAGTTATAAGTTTTGGAACACAAATATGTTTCTAATCAAACCAAGAGATGAAGAGATAACTTTTTGATGATTTTCATAGATCATCCTTCTCTATTCATCTAGGATTATTTAAGATGTAAACATATCAAAACCAAAAATTATAGTGGGATAAAATAAATTGGATGATTTTAGAATTTGTATCTTTAATATTGGTATAACAACAAGTAAAGTCCAAATAAAAAAATCTAAGGGTATGATGAAACCAATTCCTATACCAGTATTGAAATTGGAAAACATAACCATTGATTTCATCATAGTACTCCCCATTAAATATAAAGGAAACAAAGTCATCTGGTAGGTAGTCAATAATCTTCAAAAGTTATCACATTTTATTGCTATTAAGGAATATTCCTCTATTAAAAACCTCACAATGATATATATATATATATAAGGGAAATGGTAAGACTGCATGGAGTTCCACTATTCATTGTATCTAATTTAGATCCAAGTTTTAACTTGAGGTTATGAAGAATCCTTTAGAAATCATTGGAAATAGATTTTATTTTCAGTATTTATTATCACCCTTAGATGTATGTTCCATATGAGATAAACATTCAAACTCTAGAGGACACTTTTAGATCATGTTAAATTGATTTCCCAAGATGTTGGGATCATCACCTTACCCTAGTAGAGTTCTCATATAATAATAATTTACATTATAGAATTTAAATGGAAACTTATGAGGCTCTCTATGGTAAGAGGTGTAAGAATACAACATATGGGGATAAAATTAGAGAGTATAATATTATGGGACTAGATCATATATATGAGATGACAGATAAGGTTCAAACCATTCAACTTCATTTTAAATCTATGCAAATGTGACATAAAATATATGTCGATAATCATCAATGAGACCCGAAGTTTGAGGTTAGGGATAAGGTGTTCCTTTATATATCATTATGGAATAAATTCATGAGGTTTTGGAATAATGGAATGATTTTCCTTAAATAAATTAGAAACTTTGATATCCTTGACCTCATTGTGGCCTATAGACTAGCACTTCCATGTTACCTATCTCAAATACATGATCTGTTCCATGTTCCCCTCTTAAAGATGTACATATGAGACCCCTGACATGTAATGAATCCATATGTGGTGACTTTAGAGACTGATATTTCATATAAGTATAAAATATTAAAGATATTATATTATATATAAAAAGTTATATGAAAAAATATAACTCACCTGGACAATGTATTGTGGCCAAACCACATGTTTGAGGAAGCAACATGGGAGTTGGAAGAGGCGATAAAACAGAAGTACCCGAATCTTTTGTGGTATATGAAATGAAATTTTGAGGGTGAATTATTAAAGGGCAGAAGAATGTTATGACCCAAAATTTTATGAATTAAATTCCCTTTTGAATGAAAAAATTACTTATTAAGTAATGTAGTTATAGAAAATTCATACACTACTTTTATTATTGTGGATGGTTATAAAATATATCATGTCATATTTAAAAGGTAGTTATGCATCATGAACAAAAATAACATAGATTTTATTTTTTAAACATTAGGATTATTATATATTAAGGCTTATTATAATGTATAATTTGAATAGATGGAAAAATAAATGGCATCAACCAGTTGAATCATACCCTATGAAGCACATTTATCGAATCTTCTGAGGGAGATGGTATCACTGGACTTTTTCCAAGACCAGGCCCAATAGGATATTTAAAAACCAAATCCCAAGAGAAAATATTTATGGGAGAGGTTTAATATTATCAAGATCAAAATTCAAACCATTTTCATTGAATAACCCTAATAAATCACCACCATTGTATGTCATGCCCTTTAGGAATACATAGCTGTAATAGGGGGATATGTATGTAGTCCATAGTAGTATGAATTTTTATATTTTATTTTTAATTAAAATAATGGTTATTTTTATCCCTTTTTATTATTACATTATAAATGATCATATAATGAGTGTGGTGAAAGATATATTTTGATATGAGGAGATAAAAATTTTATTTTTTGGAAGTATATAGTTTCAATTACGACACACTTTTGATAACGTCAATAATTATTGAAATGAAAGTTATTTTAATAAAATATTCTTTAAAATAATATTTATTTATCTATAAATGATAATATAATTTAATTAAGTCCAATGTAATTATTATAAGGGTTAGAAAATTGTAAGTTAGTGTTGTAAATAAAATCATTTTCAAGTAAATAAGTATTCTTACTTAAAGGTTTAAATTATCAAATTTATCAAATTATTTTTTAAAAATAAATTTCATTTTTTAAATCGCCACATAAAAATTATCTAATGCTGAAATTTTCATAATTTTCTAATACAATCAAATTTTTGGGTAAAAATTATATACATTATAAATACAAGCTATGTATTATGACATACTAAAAAGTGAGGTAATAAATATTATAATAAGAATCAACAACCATATATATATTTCCTTAGTAATATAATTCATTATTTAAGTTATTTGGTTACTTTTTTAATCCTTTGATGAATCCTCTAAAACCTATATTATATTTTATGTTTTTAAAATAAATTCATTATGAATATGACTCATATACACATCACCAATGGTACTATTTTAATATATTCAATCCATGGCCTTATAAAATATTGAAAACCACTCCCCTATGGTAAAAACCATGGGAAGTTTTTTGGTTCTGATTATTTTATCATATATAGTCTAAATCATACGTTAAGAAATTAATAAATAATTCCCTTCTCTTTTTCTATAAATACCAACACAATTTCCCACTCCACATCACTAAAAAAATAACTTGATGTTCTTATACTTATACCTCTCTAAATCTATCCCAAGGTGTTACCAAGATATTAATATTCTCCCCTATTCTATTAGAATCTCCTCCCTCATGCTACGGTATTCTTGCCTCTTCATTTATACTCATGTACTTTTTCACACTAAAATTTTGTATTTCCAATTTTTCATGTTTTAATGTGTTTTTACACATACCTATATTGTGCTAATAATTAATAAGTAAGTATATCCAACCATTAAATATCAAAAAAATACTTCCTAAAACCACTCTGTATAGTGACCCTATCCTTTTCACACAATATTACATGATTTTAAGCATAATTAATCATCAAATACATGATAAGGATCCTAAAATATAGTGTATTTGGAGGATTAGTTACATAAAACTAATAAAATGATAACAAAATGAAAATAACTTTTATTTAAAATCTATAATAATCTCCTAACTCTCATTGAGATCTGACATCTACATTAGATAACCTAGGTAATACACGATAAAAAAGGATGATCTAAAAATTTCATTACGGGTATAAACATTGTAATAAAGTAAAGCACATGGGTTAGAAGGCATAAAATGATGACATAAAAAGGAATGGATCATGAATAAACATAAGGAATAATAAATTTTAGATCATGGGTACATGTAATAATGGAACCATAGGAATGTGGAAATAACAAACAACATGACATAATCATGAGTAAAGGCTAACTGCCAAGACCATTGCACATGGAGGACAAAGTCCCATAATGAAATTAGGTTCACTCACTATCCCAAAATGATGTCTCATGAGACTAAAAATTACCAAATGTATTGGAGCACTATCTAGGTGAACCCATCATAATATTTTCATGAATATTTTTCCATGTGAAGAATCAATCATAACGGTTACCCATGGAAATAATTGGGTATCATAATAATGTAATAAGACATTACAAAAAGGGAAAATCATAATGGTATCCAAGAAAGAATGAATTTAAATCATGAATTTACATTCATAAGGTATAATAGTCATAGATAATTATAATTTATATTATAATTAAGTAAAAACATGTAAAATTAGTGTTTATAAATGAAACATTTTAGTGCATTTTAAGGAAAATATTAAATAGCGTTTAATAAAGAAAAGACATATTTGTTTTCATAAAACCAGAAAAGAACTAGAATAGTTTTTCATGGTGAAATGATTTATTTAAAAAAATAATGGTGATTTAAAATAGATTATTTAGTACACTTGAAAATTGGTATGAAATTGGAATGTTCCCTTTAATCGGGCTTGCTTGTCAGGAATATTTGAGAAGGGAACCTTATAAAACATGTATGTCCCCGTCAATGAAAGATGAATAGGGATATAAACATATGTTAGCAACATAAACATATAATTTAGGAGGATTACATAATAATAATTAATAATTAAATTGGGATAAATAGAGAGAAAATGTAACACAATGTAAAAAATGGAGGTTCAGAAAGAATCTCATACCTTATGTCGAAAAGTGTTCTATAGTTGATCTTAATGTCATCTTGAATTATTCTCCTTGAGAACCTCCTTAGAAAAAAAAGTGGTCTTTTGTTGAGACCAAAACCTTCTAAATGTGGGAAAGATACTTGGGAAGAGTATTGGGTAGAAATTGGACAATCTTCAAGGCATAAGAGGTGTGAGGAGAAAAGGTGGTGAGGGTGTTATTTATGTTGGAAGAGAGGGGTGATTTCTTATTATTATATTCATTAGTTTATTATTTTATCTCAAGGGTATGAATAGTTGTATAATTATCACTAAATATATTAAAATAATTACTTTAATTTTTATATTATGGTGATTTCATTACCAATGACTCAATTAATACTGTATTTAACTTATAATGTATATATACAGTAAATTGTCGTATTTTACTATTCACCGAAAATTCAAGTATTTTAGAAAAAACCAAAAAAATCACTCTAACCATTTTTAAACATGTAGAATTAAAAAATGAACTCTATTTTAGGAAAATAATTTTTAAAATATGATAAATTTAATTTTTAAATAAAATAAGCATTTACTTGGAATTTACTAATTTTAAAATTATAACTGATTTTATAACACTTTGAAAAATTAATCAAGGTCTCATAAAATTATATTATAATCATAATAAAACAAAATATTAATTAATTAATGAACTTTATGAAAATAAATTTTATTTTAAATCAGTATATTAATTATAAAATTGAAAATAAATATTTATGTTTTATAAAAATATCAACACTTAATTAATAATTTCTAAAATATTTATTTACTTATAATATAATATTTTTATGTAAAATTACCATTTATAAGATGCCTAAATTTTATTTATACTTTCATGGATGAGGTTACTATTCTATATTTTGGATTACTATTTCTAATGGTCATGTTACTATTCCTAAAGTCAAGTTACTATTCTATTGGTATAGGTTCCTTAACTTCTAAAAATACCACTTATTTCATTAATTATTAATTTATAATGTTTTTATTGTGTTATATACTTTATTTCAAGTGATTTACATAATATATAATAATTATAAGAAGTAAAACTTCATTGCTAGAATTCTAGGTCATTACATTCTTCCCCCCCTTATGAAATTTCACCCTCAAAATTTCATTTTACAAACTAAGGGGAAAACATGTGAGGCTACTTATCCTTCATTTATTCCTCTGATTTCCATGTTGCCTCTTATTACTTATGGTTTCTTCATAGTAATTTGACTATGTGAGTAGTATTATTTCATATAAATTTATCTTTACAGTCTAAGATCTTCCCTAGAAGCACCTCGTAAGAGAGATCATTTTCCAACTATACCCCCTCTAGATTTAGTAAATGTGATGGATCAGGTTTGTACTTCATCGAGAGGGATATGTGGAATACATCATGTACTTGATGCATAGTTTGTGGTAATGATAGTTGATAGGACACATCCCTAATATGATCAAGAATCTCAAAGGGTCTGATGTACCTAGGAATTAGCTTTCCTTTCTTCCCAAATATCACGACTGTATTCCATAGAGATATGTGGAGGAATACCATTTCACCAACCTTAAACTCAAAGTATCATCAATGACTATTTTCATAGCTATTTTGTTGACTTTGGGATGCCTTAATGTGTTGATGAATGTTTTTCACCATTTATGCCATTTCTTTGACCATTTCTGTTCCTAGCAGCTTATGTTCACTGACATCATCCCAGCATTCCAGTTTTATGTATCTTTCCAATAAATGGATTTATATGGATCAATTTGGATGCTCAAGTGGAAAACTTTTTTATAAGAGAACTTAGCCAAAGGAAGATGTTGGTATCATCCTTCTTTAAAGTCTATAGAACAATCTCTCAACATGTCTTATAGTGTATGAATAGTCCATTCATATTGTCCATCAATTTGAGGATTATAAGTCATATTGATGTTCATATCAGTGTTTAGAGCATGTTGTAGAGTTTTCCAGAACTTGGAGGTAAATCTTAGATCTCAATAAAATATAATCGATAGTGGTACTCCATTCATCCTTACCACTTTTGGGATATAAATTCAGGAAAGTTTCTCCAGTGAGATGCCCTCTAGAATTGTAATAATTTGAGATATCTTTGTAAGATGATCTACAAAAACCCATAAACCATTATTTTCTCTATACGTCTTCAGAATTCTAGTGATAGAGTACATGGTGATGTTTTCTCACTTCTATGATGGTATGGGTAATGGTTGTATCATCTACTTAGACTTTTTCTTTTCATCCTTCACTTGCTGAAATACCCAGAACTTTGATGTATATTTCGTGATCTCCTTCTTTATATTTTCCCACCAACAGTTCTCTTGGAGATCTCGATACATCGTTGTTCTCCCTAGGTGAATATAGAAGGTTGATCTATGTCTGACATTTAGAAGCTTCCTCTTTGTCTCTAGATTGGATGGTACACATAGTCGTGAACCAGATCTCATAACACCTTCCTCATCGATTTTTATCTACGGGAATTTCCCCTTTATCATGTCTTCCACATTCTTCTGAATTTCTAAATAATTTCTTTCATCATCCTTTATTTTCTCCATGAGGGATGGTTGATCAATCATTTTAGAAAGGATTTATGATGTTCCTTCCTTAATGATTCTCATGTATATCCTTTTAAAATCTAATAATATTGTATCCTTATCAATTCTCATTATTTATAATGTTGTAGGATCTATTTTACTTAAAGATTGTTCCACTTTATTCACTTTTCTAGGATGTTAGTGGATTAATCAGTCGTAATACTTGATGATCTCTAACCAAATTCACTTTTTCATATTAATCTTCTTCTGTGTGATTATATATTTTAGGATTTTATGATCAATATATATTTCTCACTTCTCCCCATAGAGATAATTCCCCCATATTTTCAATGTGAAGATCATAGCTTCCAACTCCATATCATGGATGGGAAGTTTTTCTCATGAATTTTCAACTTCCTTGATGTGTAGGCTATCACTTTATCATTTTAAATTAATACATATCCTAATTACTTCTTTTAAGAATATATATACACCATAAATACCTCCCCACTTTTCAGAAGTGTGAGTACTGGTGGGGTTATAAGCCTATCTTTTAACTCTTTGAAACATTATTCACATTCATTAGTCTAGAAAAACTTTTATCTCTTATGAGTCATCTAGGTTAGTGGGTTTGACAATTATGATAAGTTCTTAACAAATAACTGGTAATACCTATATTAACCAAAGAAACTAAGGATCTCCATTACAGATGTTGTCCTAGGCCACTCTTTGATTGAAATTATCTTGGAAGAGTCCACATATATTTATTTACTAGAGATAACATTCCCCAAGAATGATAATTCCTCCATCTATAACTCATATTTATTATACTTCTCATAAATTTTATACCTTTTAAAAGTCTTCATCATAGTATTCAAATTCTCCTCATGTTCCTCCTTTCTCTTGGAGTATATCAAAATATTGTCAATAAATACTACCACAAATTTTTCTTGGTAATATCTAATGACTTGATTCATTGCATTCATGAAATTTATAGAGCATTAGTGAGTCTTAAGGTAATAACTATGAACTCATAGTTTCCATAACTTTTTTAAAATGTAGTCTTGGGAATATCTTCATTCCTTGCTATTAATTGGTGATATCCCAACCAAAGGTCCACCTTAGAGAAATTGTTATCCATTCATTGATGATCGAACAAGACATATATTTATGTTAGGGGATACTTGTTCTTTATCATAGTTTTATTAACCTCATCCTAATTAATGTAGTGGCACATTTACCCATCCTTCTTTTTGATGAAGAGGACCGTAACACCCCATGGTGAAGCACTCTGGAATATAAAACCCTTGTCCATATTCTCTTATAACTACTTATTCAGTTCTTCCAAATCAATAATGGTTATTCTATAAGGTGTCTTTGATATAGGAAAATATCTAGGAATAAGTTCAGTTGAGAACTCAACCTCTCAGTCAGGAGGAAGACCAGGTAATTCTTTAAGGAACACATCAATGTAGTCCCTCGCAATGGGATTCTCTACAAGAATTATTATATCCTTTGTCTCAATAATTTGATCTAGATATTCTTGGTCATAAGAAAATAATATCCACAATTGAGATAATTATTCTTATGTAGATTCATCCTCCTCCTTCATTTTTATAGAATTTGGGGATACCTCGAGATATGAAGTGGGGTCTCCCTTTCCCGAAAGTTGATGTTCTCTTTTTATAAAGATAGTTAATCCATTCCCAATATAGCATCAAACTCCACCAAAGGAAGTAAGACAACATTTTATGGGAGGTTCAGTCCAAACTAGGGAGGAGTTATATACTTTTGATGTAATAATTATCCCATTTTCTATTCTCATGGATAACTCAACCTTCATATTTTGAGGTGGTGTTTGAATAGTTCGACAAAAATTTCAAGATATGAAAAAATTCATAGATCAAGAATAAAATAGTATGTTTTCTATTCTTGAATGAATAACTAGTGTACCTGACACCACATCGTTGTTAGGTTCTACCTTAGTAGTAATGATATCATATGCTCTTTCTTGTTCCATTGGAGGTTTTTGTTGTTGATTGCCTCCAAAAACCCCTGGATTAGGGAAATGGATTACATAATTCCCATGTTTATTATAGTTGAAACATTACACTATAGGATGAGTGTTGATCTGAACCTTCCATTATTCTTCCATATTAGTGGGATTATTTATATCCCTTTGTTATTTATTATCCATATTCCCCAATATTTAACATTTTAAGTATCTCTTGGTTCCCTTTAAGAAGTTTCCAAGATGCTTCTTCCCACACATTTGACACGTTAGATGTTGGGTATTCTTTCCATCGTGGGATTTATCTATTGATCCACCCATATTAAACTCTATTTTCCTCTTTTTATCACCAGGACTAGAGACCATTGATATTTTTTTCTCCATTTTAGTCTTAAGGGAACAATGAAAAATATCTATCATATATATCTAAGTCTCAAATCGCAAAATGTTTTTATAGGATCGTATTTAACCCGCTAAATAAGTAATCTACATTTTTGTTCTGTTAATGACAAAGCCAGAGTCATATCTTGTAGACCTTGTGAATTTTTCCTCATATGCCCCGATAGACTCGCATTCCTTATACTTTATTCCGAGGAATTAAATTTCATTCTAGAGGCGGAGGGTTTAGGGGAAATATTTATTGAAAAATATTTTCATTAATTCCTCCCAATACATGGGATCAATTTCCTCTTTTTACTTTGTGTTCTTGATTAGTATCCACCATTAATCATCTTCCCCATCAAAATGATAGACTTCCAGCATAAATTTCTCTTCTTATGAGCGTTGTAGGATAGATAATATCTTCTCAATGGAGTTAATACATTGTTCTATGAGGAGGGGATCAGAAGATCCACTAAAATTGGGAGGACTTTTTCACATAAAGGATTCGACCACAACCTTCTCTATCTTAGGAGAATGAGGGTGTTCCACATGATTCAAATTTATATTCACAACTTGATTCAATTGATCATGTATTTTTAGGAAGTTTTGAGAACTCATTCCCATCATATTTGGTATATCATTAGGGAAATTATCACATTTTCTATCACATTGATTGTTGGCACAAGTTCTTATATTTCCAACCATTAACTAAGAAAAAGAAATTATAGTTAAGGGGATTTAATACTTAGCTAATAAGAATATAAAAAGAAAATATTGAACATAGAATGATAAAATTGTAAATGAAAAGTATATCCTAACTTTTGATGCCCTATGTTTCAATCTAGGTTATCCATGGTGAAAGAATTATCCCTAGGGTTCTTAGTAAAGTGATCTAGTACTGATATCAAAAAATAACTAGAACTTTCTATGATACCAACTATAGTAAACCTATCCTTTTACACACATTATTACATTATTTTAAGCATAATTAACCATCAAATACAAATCAAGGATCGTAAAGTATAATGTTTTTGGATGATTAGGAACATAAAATTGAAAAAAGTAAATAAAAATGAAACAAACATATTTAAACTCCATAATAAGCTCTTAACTCCCATTGAGATCCTATATCTTAATAAGATAACCTAGGGAATACATGATAAAAAATGATGATCTAGAAAACATAATAAGGGTATAAACATAGGAATAAAAAATCACATGGGTTAGAAGACATAACATAATGACATAAAAAGGCATAGATCATGAATAAACATAAGGAAGCATAACATATAGAGCATGGGTACATGTAATCAGGGAATTATTAAAATTTGGAAATGATAAACAACATGCCATAAGCATGAGTTAAGGATAACTATCAAGAACATTTTACATTAATGACAAAGTCCAATAGAGGAATCAGGTTCACTCCTTGTCCCAACATGACGTTTCATGAGACTAAAAATTACCTAATTCATTGGAGATATATCCATGTGAACCCATCATAACATGTTCATGAATATGTTTTCCACATGAAGAATCAATCATAAGGGTTACCCATGGAAGAAATTGGGTATCATAATCATGTCATAAGGCATAACAAAAAGGGAATATCATAATGGTGTCAATAAAAGAATAGATTTAAATCATACATGGACATTTAAAAGGTAAAATAGTCATATATCATGATAATTGATGTCACACTTAGGTGAAAACAAGTAAAAATGGTGTTTAAGAGTCATTAGAAATGAGACATTTTATTATGGTTTAAGGGTAAAATATTAAAGAGTGTTTAATGCGTAAAAGGAATATTTGTTTTCATAAAACCATAGAGGAACCAAAATAGTTTTTAATGATGAAATGAGTGATTTTATAAAAATAATGTTATCATAAAATATATTATGGATTTCACTTAAAAATGGTTAAGAAATTGAGAAGTTCTCTTTAATCGGGTTTGCTTATTGGGGAGATTTGAGAAGGGAACCATATAAAACATGTATTTCCCCACCAAAGAAAGAATAATAGGGATAGGAGTATATTTTTGGAACTTAAAAACAGAATTTAGGAGGATTTTATAAGAATAATTAAGAATTACATTGGGATAAAGAGATAAAAAGTTTAACTTGAAGGAAAAAATGGAGGATCAGAAAGAATCACATACCTTATGTCTGAAAGTGTTCTATAGTTGATCTTAATGTCCTCTTGAATTCTTCTCCTTGAGAACCTCCTAAGGGAAATTTTTTTTTGTATTTTTTTGAGACCAGAACCTCCTGGATGTGGGGAAGATTATTGGGGAAAAATATGATAAGATTTAAGGCTTAAGAGGTTTGAGGAGAAGTGGTGCTGATGGGTGGTATTTATAGTGGATGAGAGGGGTGTTATTTCATTATTATATTCATTAGTTTATTATTTTAGCTCAAGAATATGAATAGTTTGAGAATTATCCATAAATATATTAAAATAATGAAGGTAAGTTCGATATTATGGTAATTACATCATCAATTACTCAATTAATAGTGAATTTAACTTATAATGTATATATACAATAAATTACCATATTTTACAATTCACCAAAAATTCAAGTATTTTAGAAAAATACCAAAAATTCACCCAAATTTTTTTTCGATGTGTTGAATTCAAAAATGAACTGCATTTTATGAAAACAATTTTATAAATATAGGAAATTTAATTTCTAATTAAAATCGTCTTTTACTTGGAATATACCAATTTTAAAATTATAAAAGATTTTATAACACTTTAAAAAATTAATTAAGGTCTCATAAAATTATTTTATAATCATAAGACAAAAAATATTAATTAATGAATAATTTTTTTTAATCATTAAATTAATAATAAAATTGAAAATAAACATTTATGTTTTATAAAAATATCAACACTTAATTAATTATTTTTAAAAAATTATTTACTTATACTATGATATAATTATATCATATTTCCCTTTAGAATATAGTGAAATTTTATTTATAATTTCATGCTTGATGTTACTACTCTATAGGTCATATTACTATTCCTTATGGTCATGTTACTATTCCAAGGGTCTAGTTACTATTCAATTAGTATAGGTGCTTAACTTCTAGAAATACCTTTTATTTAGTTCATTATTCATTTATGAAGTTTTTATTTTGTTCTCTATGTGATTTTATATGATTTATACTATATGACATAATTATAAGAAGGGAAATTTTCTTGATAAAATTATGGGTCGTTACATTATATACTTCTGTTATGTTGAAAAATTTATCCAAAGATTTTTCATGCCAAAATTTTGTGTTGTGAATACCTATTCCCGTTTCCACTCAAGGTTATTCAACTAGATATACTTATCCTTTTTTGATTATGTACTCCCATGTATTAAACCCACAGTCCTTAATTATGGGATTAAAAGTGATGAAAGTCATTCTTATGTTTTATGATCTATGTGGTAGACAAATGCATGTATAAGATTTGAATATAATGGGTTGGCCAAAATTTATATATACCTTCAGTGCATTGGGTAATTTAATTTTATTATGTGATAACATATATGTTGAATGAGTTATTATCCTAATAACATTATGTTATGACTTCTCAGCAGTTATCCTTAACTTATAATTATGATTTCATGTATTATATTGTTTTCATATTCCTATGTTTCATTGATATTATCATATTATGACATACTTCTATGTCCATGTTCATTATTATAACCCATTTTATTTAAATTTGATATGCCTCTTAACTCACATGTATTACATTCATCATGTTATACTTTGATTATTCCCTTATTTGGATTTATAGCACAACCCATTCTTATGTATGTCCCCAGGTTATCCTGTTTAGTTTTAGAAGAGAGATGGAATATTAAGATCTTGTTAGTAATTTTTAAATAATTTCATGGTGTCCCTATTTTAAATTATTTTTTATGAATCTAACATTTTAAAGACACTAGACCTCTCAATCTTCTTGGATTTTATTATGTGCATCTTTATGTATCAAATCCTAAAATATGGTTTATAAATGATATGGGTCATCCTAATCGCCCATATATCCCATTACTACTTTTCATATTATTAGATTTGGTATCTCATGATAATGTAATCATCAAAACCATAACCTCATTCTCTTATCATCATAACTATCACCCAATTTCTATATCATCATCATAACAGACATCCCATGCAATTATTACAACCCAGGGACTCCATCCCATTACTCATAATGTATTCCAATCCCATAAGGTTATCATTCAAGGAAATCGAGGACCAAAATCCATAGATTATAAAACATATTAAATGAATTATTTAACACATAATTCTAAATGAAACTATGGATATAGAATCAAGTTATTTATTCCATCTATAATCAAGAATGGTATCTATCAGCCCTAATAAAATTATATTTAGTAAAAACAAATTCCATATTGAATTAACCATTTTATTATGTATATGTTTTTCATGTTAAGAACCCGATATCAATATCCATGGGAATATAAAATCAACATAACATCCTTCTAAAATTATATCTATGAATAAAAAATTCCATGATGAGAAATAATTATTTTACTCATGCCTCTTTAATGTAATAATAACATGAGACCTTATGTATTTCTTTCCTCTTCAATCAACCAACCATTATATAAAAAAACAAATAAATACATCCATATATATTGAACACTATAAAAAATGAAGAGTTAATAGAAAATCCATTTTACCTAAGCTTAACAATTCATTTAATTCCCAAAAATATAAAATATTAATTATCATTAACATGTGATAATCCCTATTTTAAATATCTAATATCGAGAATTATAAAAAAATATCATCAATATTATTTATGTACTTTAACATCATGTTATGATATCATTCTTTTATTTTATAAAAATTAATTAGATAATGACATGACAAAACATGGGGATTTTTTTATTAATCATAAATAAGGTTCAAAAACTTAAAAGTGAGAGAGGCACGGTAAAGGGGGCTTGAAAAAATGAAAAACCAGGGCGTATGCCCAAAAAAAATCCACACACTCATGGGTAAAGGATCCCAAGGAGGAATAAATAATAGAAGAATCATAGTGGTTGCCTTGGGTAGCCAGGAAATCGGCAAGAACTTTACCCTCGCACCATATGTGGGTCAAGAATTCCCGACCGATGAAGTTCAAGAATCTTATGATAATATAAACAATGGACCAAGGGGGTCATTCCTTCCCTATAAGGAGTTTAAAATAACTAGGGATTATGTTTTGATTTCACCAAGAATGATATTCTTGGCATGAAAAATCTGAATCCCATTAATCATCGCCTTGGGTTCTGCAATAAGCAAGTCACCATGGACATAGTAACTACTAAAAGTGAAAATGATTGAGCTGAGGGAATCACAAACAACGCCTCCACCTATCATGGTGCCAAGGTTATAGGATCCATCAATGTTGAGTTTGATTCCACATCTAGGGGATTCTAGTAAACCCATCTGCTTGGTGCAGGTAAGTACCTAGAAGTTGGCATGGATCTTCGATTGTTCATTAACAACCTCATGGAAGGAGCAGTATCCAAACCTTTCAATAGAGACCCCAAGTCCACCGCTAAGCTTTTATAATGAGTAAACATGGATAAACCCAAGCTTGTAGAACCATCAACCCAAGCCTTAATCCTGGTAAACCAAATTTTCCATAAACTATACAAGATCAGGCTAGTTCTTGCCTTCCTCTCCACACCACTATCCTTGATCACATGGACCATGTATGAGAAAAGTTATCACTCTTAAAATTTGACATATCAATATTGATGAGATTTCTAAAACCAAACCACTCCACCCTCACCCAGTCTCCATTAAAAAATAAATGGTTGATCGATTCCACCTTGGAACTTTGAAAGAAAAATAATTTAGAGACTAAGTAGATACCTCTACGTTGAATCTAGTCATCCATTGGGACAACATGGTTCCAAATACACCAAGCATTAAAGTTATATTTGATCGGGATCTCTTTGCACCATACAAACTATCCCACACCTTCATCAAGGATAATTCGAGTGTCCTGATGAAAATTCTTTGCAGATAAGACTCCCGACGAAGCGCCA
The DNA here is from genome assembly GCA_963277665.1 of Viscum album. Taxonomy (NCBI): domain Eukaryota; kingdom Viridiplantae; phylum Streptophyta; class Magnoliopsida; order Santalales; family Viscaceae; genus Viscum; species Viscum album. The sequence goes on from OY728137.1 coordinate 1,797,480,817, forward strand.
GTGAACAGGAGTTTTTCCGGATCAATTGAAAGTTGAATGATGTTTAAAGTTTCCTATTGTTGCGTGTCAAGTGTGGTATGAATGAGCCTAGGAGAGGTACTGGAATGAGAAAAGAAGATATATGGGGCAGGGAAACCTAGGAATCCAAGGGTCTCTCCCACCCAATTTTGATTCCAAAAGCTAATATCACCATGTCCAACAAGCCATCTGGACTGGCATTGCAATTCTGGAATATGCCTACGTAACATCTGCCGCATGGAGGAAACCTTCCCTCTAGTTTCACCTAAGTTCTCTCTATATTTTCCAGTCATAAACTTTATCCATAGACAATTTCCTTCCAAAACACCCCAAACCATCTTAACTTGAATTCTACCCATAGTATCAGTCACACTCTAAAGGCCAGCACCACCTACATCCACTGGTTTGGCTATCCTAGCCCAAGACGCCCAGTGGCAATGACCCTCTCCATGTGCATCCCAAAAAAAGGTGGCCATAGTGTTTTCAATGTTTTGAATCACTTCTTTAGGTAATTTAAGGACTGAGAGTACATGCATCAAAATAAATGTAATAACATAGTTAATCAGAGTAATACGTCCCCCAAATGATAATAAACAACTCTTCCAATTGTTTATGTGACCCGTGATTTTTGTATTCAAGATGTCAAAGTGTTGGTTACGAAGACCACCAGGGGAAATCAGGGCCCCAAGATATTCTATTGGAAAGGGTTTCCTAATGACCCTTAGCATGTCCTAAATATTTTTGACATGTCTCTTAGAATAATATTTAGATATGTAAAAGTTTCTCTTCTCATCGTTGATACATTTTCCACTCCACTTATAGTATTTCTGCATGACTTTAATCACCCCCTAAATTGATATCTTGATTCCATTAATGAAAATAATCATGTCATCGGCAAATAAAAGGTAATAGATTCCATTTAAATGAGACATGCATCTAAAAGGAAGTATATTTCTATTATGAATGCAATTGGATAAGTACCTGATAAAAGATTCTTGAGCCAAATTGAAAAGGCTTAGGGAGATAGGATCTCTCTATCTTATACCTCGAACAGATTTGAAAAGGATGAAACTCCTTCCCATGAACTTAACCGAGAACCAGGGAGAGATAAAGTACTTGAAGAATAAGTCTGACGCCCAATTAAAGAAACCCAAGTAGGTTAGGACTTTCAAAATGAAAACCAATTCAATTCTATCATAGGCTTTGTCCATGTCAATTTTAATTTCCATGTTGGATCCCATAGTTTTCCAGTTGATGTCTCCAAAAATCTCTTGAGCTAGAGCAATAAACATCAATTTAATTTTTTGAAATAGTATAAACCTATTAATAATATTCTATTATATAAATATTTAGAATAAAAATTACCTAAATAAAGTAATTAGCACATTCCATTAAATTTACATCTCATGGAAGAAATATTTAAACATGTGATAATTATTTCTCTTTCTATGATCATTCTTGTTTATTATCCAATAGGATGTATTTTTATGTTATACTATATTCTCTATCTTCCAAAAATTTAAGGAACATGAAAATAAAAAATTACAGTTTTCATAGTGTGGTAATTTTCCTCAATCTCATTTCATTAATTCTTATAATGGATTTATTAAAAATAATTAAGTATAAAATTATCTTATTTACAATATCAACCTAAAACATGTAATACCTAATATTATAATAAGAAAATATTATACTGTTTAAGTTTAACATATATTATAATTCTTAAAATAATAATATTTCACTAATAATAATACACTACATGCATTTCATCCCCCACTTTTACAATTCTAGATTATCATATATTCTTACATCAATAAATTATTTTCCAAATTATTATCTTATTATGGTTAATCACGTCCATTAAAATAGAGGAGTCTAAATCATGTTGACATCACACTTTCATAGTATGAAATAAGGTCGAGTAACAAATCCCCTAACTATAATAATGAATATTTCTTGCACAAAAAAAAGAAAATGGAGAGATTGTAATGATAGAATCCTGGGAAATATGGTATAATCCTTAGAAGATTTCACTGTAGGATTATAGATCTCGAAGGTGGGGTTCTGGTCACCCAAACTCTAGGTAAATGAAGGGAGACTCAAACAAGGTAAGTAAAAACATTTTTAATATTTAGAGTTATATCTCTGCAGATAACCTTACATGATCTTTAAGATTCATATATTCACTTTATGTTACTACGGGACTACCCATACATGAGATAAAAGTACTCAACTGGAAACTTATATAGGGATTGGGTTACCCTTACCTAGGAAACCAAGTACCTTTACACAAACATCAAAAATATTATAGTACCCTCATGTGAGAATTACAATCATAAGGCTACCATTATGTGATACCACCCTCACAGGAATACCTTTACACCTCCTTAAGAAAATAGATCTTAAGCATGTGGAACTAGAAAAGTCCTATACATGAGATTAAAAAACACTCAAGGACCTTTACATGGTAGTGGAGCTACCCTTATATAGTCTTTAGAAATTAGTTATTAAACACACATAGATAGTGATTAAACTTTGTACAAGAATATGAAATCATGAACTACCTTCATGCAAGATATTTAAAGGAATAATTTCCCATGTGAAGCATTTGAAAAAACCTACTTACCTTTACACAACATAAAAATCATGCATAAGGGTTAAAATTTTATTGAAAATATTTTATTTTTATTAGAAAAAACCTAAAAGTAAAAATTAAATGATATATTATAAATACCAAAATTTAGAAAAGACTCTAGAATTAATGAAATTACATTTTAAAACACTAAAATTAATTTCCAAATAAATGTATAAAAAATTGAAAATAATTTTATAATTTGAAAAAAAACACTTATTAAATTATTACAAAAACCTCTAAACTACCCAATACCAAATATTAATAAATAAATACTCAAGAGTATTATGTACCTTTATAGGATATCAATAATTTATTAGGATCTTTGTGGGAATACTTTTTTAGAAAAGTGCACCTCAAATCCACCAATGCCACAACTTTCATTCTCATTACCAATGTGAAGAACTTGAGATCCTTCAACTAGTACTGGCCTATTAGTATGTGTAATTTCTCTAAAATAATCCTTCCCAAGAACTTTATTGTCAGTTTTTTTTTCTTCCCAATATTATTTCTAAAAAATAACACTACATTGATAAGCAATAAATCATACACTCTTCCATTGTAATGTAACAAAAGATGATAAAAAAATTCATCATAAGGTTTTAAGTAATAACACCATGGTTAAAATTGATATAGAAATATTTTATGATGGAATTAAGTGGAATATGAGTTCTAGTTTTATGAGGCATTTTGTTTTCTCTGAGTGATTTTGTGATTTTTTTACAACATCTCCACCTCATTATTCTATATTTCATTGATCAGTAGAATGTTTGGTTTCATAAAGTTAACTCACAATACTCACTAAGTCCACCCTCTCTCTATATTTATTTTTATATTGGAACTAGATTTTCTTAGTAGGAACCTCGTCAATACTATTTCTAATTGGGTGATAATTCCCCTTAGAGGAACGAATGGTTTCAAAGGTATATCATGCCTATTGTTTTCTAAAGATATGTTATTCCTCCTCAATATTAGTCATTTTTATATTAATTTTTTTTTGAAATTTTTGAATACTTATTATTTTTTTAGTGCACAATATATCATTAGAGATAAATGTAGTGTGTTTATATCTAGAAGAAACTTTCTTAGAGGTTTCCACCTCATTCAAATTTTGAACAATTTTTCTAAAGGGAAATTAAAAAAGATCTATCTAGAAGATACTCTAGCTACTAGGAAAATTAATATTTATGTCACGACATATCCCCCGGGGCCCGTATCGTGACTTCCCCAAGCCCGCCTTCCATAGGCCAGGGGCTGGCGACTAGAACCACAGGTGTAAATCCCTGAACTGGGAAGGCATTGCCTTTATAACTGTAAACAAACAAATAAGAGTACACAACAGGAAGCAAAACACTAAGTAAAACTGTATACAAAAGAAGTTCTGGAAAGTAAAAGGGGCCTAAAATAAAAACCCAACAAGAAAGTACAAGTACAACTGAAAGTAAGTACAACTGAAGAAAAGTAAAGCAGCGACTAGGTCATCTTCTGGGGTTCCTACCTGAAGGGTAGGTACAAATGGCCTCCTCAGCACTCCCGTCCGTCTGTCTCCTCCATGTACTGTCACACCAAGTGGTCCACATCCAGGTACCATCCAGTCCTGCTACTCTCTATCTCAATCAGTGCTATCCATCGTCTTCAACCAACACAACGAGGTGCGGTCATAGCCCATACAGGGGTGAGTATAATGATACATAGTAGGAACCCAGAGACCCTCAAGGTCTCACAAAATCCAACAAGGATAAACCACAAATTATTAATTCAACGAATGACCATTACTTAGGTATATTCCCATACATATACCTAAGTTATCTTGTAACCCATCTCAATCATGAGGAAAACACAAAAGTCATTGACTCGGCTCAAACCAGGATTTTTATTATCGAAGCCACGACTAGTGGCGTACTCCTCCTCTATCAAGTAAATTGGGCCTACTGCGTCACACAGAGGTGCATCCCACTATCCTTGGACTGCTGAGGTACTCCTCCTGTCGAGTATCAGGGGTATGTTGCGCTCACACAGTGGTGCTCCCCACCATTGGTCTACCGCACTCACACAGAGGCACTCCCCTTCATAACCTTCATAGGTACTCCTCCGGTTGAGTATCATGGTTCTTTCATGCTCACACAGAGGCGCTCCCCACCGTCGGTATTCTGCGCTCACACAAAGGTGCTCCCCACTAGGCTAGTCAAGTCACTCTGAGTCGAATCGGTCATGCAGTCGTCAGGTCTCAGTTAGCTACTAGGTCTCCGTACTCTGTCTGCTCGCCTTTGGAAGGATTCGTTCCATGAGTTATTGGTCGATACTCCAACTGTCACAAAGTTCCACAAATAAGTATCACAAAGGTCTGCCACGTCATAGGGGTCTCAACGCAACAGACGGCGCGTCGATCGGACACTCGAACTGTGAATTATTAGCCTTTTAGTCTCTAGGGCCAGGTTGGATTCGTGTACGATCCAACCTGACCATAACTCAAATATACCCCTTACTCCAATAGGGTATTCTCAAAGGGACGACTTCGCTCTTAGAATATTGGCACCGCTAACGGTTCGTCAAACGGATGTCCAGTGCCAAATATATGGCCCAAGAAGTTAAAAAGGTCAGTAGTAGGCCTGGGTCTGGTCCGACTCGGCCCAACCTGGTCTAGGTCGACCCGGTCAGACTCGTTGGGTCTAAACCAGCCCGTTGGGTGGGTCAACCCACTAGGTTTCGCCCGGTACACTAGGACCGCCCCAGTGGACTCCGAGGAAGGTTCGGCCCGGAGGTCGCCACGTAGACGACTCGGCCCGAAGGCTGGGGCCGATTTGGCCAGTGCTACGTGGGGCGCGAGCAGGCCGCGGGCAGAGAGTGCGGGGCGCGATCAGGCCAGCTGGATTTTGGGCATTCCGCGGGTGTGCCGGGTAGGGCGCAGGGATGGGCCGGTCAGGCCGCAGGGGCGCCGGAAGGGCGTCGGGTAGGCCGCTGGGGCACTGGTAGGGCGCCGGGCAGGCCACGGGGGTGCCGGCAGGGCACTGGCCAGGGCGCGTGGGTGCCGAGTAGGGTGCGGCAGCGGCCTGGAAGGCCGCGGGAGAACCGATCGGGCACCGGGAAGGCTGTGGGGGTCACAGGCAGCGGGCTGCACGCTGGGCAGAGCGCAGGGAGGCCACGGGCAGGCGGGCTGCGCACCGGGCAGGGCGCCAGGAGGCCGCGCACCGGGTAGGGTGCTGGGAGGCCGCGGGTAGCGCGACCTTCATCATTGTCTCCTTCTTCGTTGTCGCCTCATCGTCATTCTGTAGAACGCCATAAGAAAAGAGAGAGATCAACGGAGGATGTCGGGACATGTTAGGTTGGCCTACACCCTCCACGTTTAGGGAGATATCAATTGTCCCATCAAGAATAACAGATGATCAACAACACATTTGCAAAAATCCCTTTTTATCCAGTGAAGAAGATAAGAAGAATGGTATAACATCATCAAGCAATAAACCCCCTACCTCTTGTTCGTCGCTCGTTGGCGGAGTCGCGGAAAGAAGATGATTAAGACCGTCGTTCGTCGCGTCCACCGCCCATCCCCAATTCCGAGCTACGTTGGTTCATTGACGATGTTGCGGAGGGTAGGATTCAAGGAAGGAAGTCGAAGAAGAAATTGTTGTCGTCGTTCTTCGCGTTCTTCGTTAGAAGAATGGTTCTTTGTTGGGAGCTTTTCTCCCTAGCTCTCCTCTTCCTCTATTCCGCCAAAATGAAACATGCCAACAAAAATAATAGATTGGTTATCTATTATTCCATTGGCTTAGAATTCAAAAAGGGAGAATAAATTAATTGGATCCATATAACAAATGTGGAGGATTGGAATAATAAACTATGCGTTGTCCAATTAATTAAAAGAGAGGTGGAGAGGCGCTCCCTCATTAATAAGGGAGAGTTGGGAGGTTATACTCTCCTCCCATTAATAGGGGTCAGGTGGTCCCCACCCCTATTATTTAAATGAGAGGTTATGGTCTCGGGTGGTCCCCACGTCGTAACCTATCGCAGGAGGTTAAATTCAAGTGGGCCCCACCACCATAACCTCTCATGGGAGGTTAGGCTGTGGTGGTCCCACCTCCAACTCCCAAGTGGAGGTTTTAACCAACAATCACACATATGGAAGCTTAAAATAAAATATAAGTGTTGTACACTTTATTTTATTATTTTTTTATAAAAACCCAAAAACTTACTTTTATTCTCGACCATCTGCTATTGAGTTTAATGTCTTATTAAGCGAATATCGTCACTACGAGTTCAACAGTGCCCTCAGATTTCAGTTCTGAGCACCGGTTCAAAAGTTATAAAATCCCGCTCGTAGGTTTACTAAACGTACTCGAACAAAAATTCAGAAATTGATTCCGGGAACACCAAGCCTCGGAATCAAGCGCTGTAAAATTTCGCGGACTCATAAAAATCCCATGTATTTAAGAAAAAAAATCCACAGAATTTATGGGTCTTTACATTCTCCCCACCTCAGGGCTTTACGTCCCCATAAGCAACAACTCGAACTATGGGAACAAATGGGGGGTACTGAGCATGCATCTAAGCCTCCCACTCCCATGTGCTCTCCTGGAGGTTCCTGTGCTGCCAGAAAATGCGTACCATAGTTATCGACCATCCATGTAGGACCCACTCCTATTGATCCTCAATATCTACTGGAACCTCCGTAAAAGTCACCCCATCATCAATGTCCAGCACTCCATGGTTGATGACGTGGGAAGGGTCGTGCACGTATCTCTCAGCTAGGATACGTGGAAGACATCGTGCACCCAGTGCAACTGAGATGGAAGATCTAAGCAGTAATCCACCTCTTCTACTCTAATGAGGACCTAGAAAGGTCTGATGATTCTCAGAGATAACTTGTCACCTCAGCCAAATCTCCATAGACCTCGTTGAGGTGAGACCCGTAGAAAGACGTGGTCACCATCCTCGAACTCCATAGGTCTCTATCTCATGTTAGCATACGACTTCTGCCTATTCTGTTAAATCTTCATCCACTCCTAGATGATCTGCACCTTCTCCATAGTAGCTCATACCATCTCTGGTCCCACTAGTGTTAACTCCCCAGGGTCATTCCAGCACAAGGGTGATCTGCAAGGTCGCCCATATAACGCCTCGAAGGGTGCCATCCCTATGGTGGAGTGATAACTGTTGTTTTAGAAAAACTCTACCAATGGTAAGTGATCCTCCGAGATGGGACCGAAATCGAGGACACAAGCACGTATCATGTCCTCAAGGGTCTGAATGGTCCGCTCAGTCTGACCATCCGTCTAAGGATGGAAGGCAGTGCTCAAGCGAAGTTGTGTCCCAAAAGCTTCCTACAACCCATTCCATAGCCGGGAAGTAAACCATGCATCACGGTCAGAGACAATATATGAAGGTACTCCATGTAGTTGCACAATCTTCTGCACATAGATGCATCCCAAACTCTCTACTGAACCCAGCTCTCTGATCAGTAGGAAGTGGTCCGACTTGGTGAGTCGGTCGATGATCACCTAAATCAAGTCGTGACCCCTGGATGTACGTGGAAGACCCATCATAAAGTCCAGGTATAACCAATCCCACTTCCACTCTGGGACCTCTAAAGGTTGAACCAAGCCTGCTGGTACCTGGTGCTCTGCCTTCACTTGCTGACAAGTGAGGCATCGAGAGAAAAACTATGCTACATCCTTCTTCATACCTGGACATCAGGGCTGTTGTTGAAGGTCCTGGTATATCTTCTCCACTCCTGGATGTACCGATAGAGGGGAAGTGTGGAACTCCCTCAACACTTCCTCCTGAAGTGACACTGGTACCATAGTACGTCCTCTAAAGAGGATGACGTTCTCCCCACCTTCAGAAAATCCATCAGGTGCCTGCCCTCTAGATATCTGAGCACGTCGTGTCTTTCAGTCAGCTTCCCCATGTCGTGCCTCCCTAACTCGCTGAAGAAATGGGGGAGTGACCATAATAGACTTTAGGAATGTTGATCCATCTCTATCCACAAAGGATATCTGTAAATCATCCAACTGCTCTGTCACCTCTCCTAGAAGATGTATATCAGTCCTCCTATTGAGTACATCAGCAACAACATTCCCTTTCCCAGGAGTATAGACTATCTCAAATTCATAGTCCTAGAGGAACTCAAGCCAAAGTCATTGTCTCCGATTCAGGTCCTTCTGAGAGAAGATATACCTGAGACTCTTATGATTAGAGTACACGGTAAAATGTTCTCCCATCAGATAGTGTTTCCAAATCTTCAAGGTGAAGACCACTGCTACTAAATTCAGGTCATGGTAGTGTAGTTCTACTCATTCTGTCTCAACTTCCGAGATCCATAAGAAATCACTGCTCGCTCCTACATCAGGACACACCCGAGTCTGTTCCCTGATGCGTCGCAGTAAACTACGTACCCCACGCCCTCCTCTGGAAGCCTCAAGATGGGGGGCACTAGTCAGCCTCTGCCTCAGCTCCTGGAAGCTCTGTCGGCATCTCTCCAACCACACAAAGGGTTTCCTCTTCTTTGTCAAGGCTGATAGTGGTGCTGCAACTCTGGAGAAGTCTGGAACAAACCTCCGGTAGTACCCAGCCAAACCCAGGAAAACTTTATACTTTCGTCACACTCCTGGTGGCTCCCAAGAAAGTACCGCCTCGATCTTCACTGGATCCACTGCAACTCCAGCCTCCGATATGACGTGTCCCAAGAAGTGAACCTCTTGAATCCAAAACTATCACTTCGAGATCTTACCATAAAGTTGGTTCTATTAGAGTGTGTCTAGTACTACCCACAAATGGTAGGCATGCTCTTCCTCAGTAGTCGAGTAGATCAGAATGTCATCGATGAAGACTACAACAAAGTGATTGAGGTATGGCAAGAAGATCTTGTTCATGAGTCCCATGAACACTACTGAAGTGTTGGTTATGCCTAAGGGAATAACCAAGAACTCATAGTGGCCATACCGACACCTGAAGGCCATCTTCTGCACATCCTCGTCTCGAACTCTGAGCTGGTGATATCCCGATCTAATGACTATCTTCGAGAACCATCGTGCTCCCTTCATCTGATCAAAGAGGTAATCAATCCTCAGGATTGGGTAATTGTTCTTCATGGTCACCTGGTTCAGGTGACGGTAGTCGACACAAATCCTCAGGCTCCTATCCGCCTTCTTGTTGAACAGGATCGGGGCTTACCAGGGAGAAACACTGGGCCAGATGAATTCTTTCCCCTAAAAGTCCTCCAGTTGTACCCACAGCTCACGAAGCTCAGCGGGAGCCATCTGATTTGCTGGTGTAGATATCAGTGTCATCCTGGGGTACAGGCCAATGTAGAATTCCACCTCTCTGCGAAGAGGTAGTCCTGGAACATCTTCAGGGAAAACATCTGTGTAATGGTCCACCACTACAGGATAAGTCGGACTCTCCACATCAACTGCTCTAAGGGTAAGGCAAGCCAACTAGTGAGTGATTGGCTGCACCCTCCCCCGAGTAAGTTCATCCTATGCTACAAAGGTTCCCTTCTTGCTGTTGAAGGTAAACCTAGTCCAATCCGTGTGAACACACCACACTTTTCGCCTAATACAGTCAATCTGAGCATGGACTGTAGATAACCATTCCATACCCAAGATGACATTGTAAGGCCTCAATGCCACTACTATGAGATCTCAGTCAAAGCTCTCACCTCCTAGAGTAAGCTAGCACTGTCGGCACCAGTGTGTAATCATCGAATCAGCTTTCGTAGGAGTCTCTAGTTGTAAGGATCGAGCCAACAGCTCCGTCGGAATCTCTGAGCTCCGAACGAGGGCAATGGAAATGAAAGAGTGACTGGAACCTGTGTCTATAATAACTCCAGCTAAGGTGGAGTAGACATAGATCGTACCTCGAATCTTCTTTGGAGCATCGTGATTATAGACCTCAACTGCCTGAAGCTGAGCTCTCCCCTGTCCACTCGCTCCCTGCGATCTGGGTGGGCCTCCTGATGGTGGTGGTGGTGGTGGTGGTAACACCTCGTAACGTCGTCCACCACCAGCTGCACGTCCAACTCCTCTTCCATATCTGCCTCCTCCCTACAGACCACCTAGTTAGAACCTCTGCCTCTGCCTGGGAGGTCCCTCAACTGTCTGGAGATCATCTAAACGGTGGGTCGGAAATTCATGAGCCATGTGACCTTACCCGCCGCATGAGTAACAATGCTTTCTACTGGCATGTGTTCTCTACTCCATGTGCCCCGCACAACCGATCTTGAGTCATGCGGTCGACCACATGTAGGTTTGGTCCTCTTGGACCTCTGCGACATCTATCTACTACCAGCTTCAGAAGACTCTGCTACATGTCAGCTAGTGGTGGGTCTCGCTACTGGAGACTGCTCAGCAATTAAACTCTACACCAAGAGGGCTATCTCTAGCATCCCCATCTACATCGTAATGCTAAGTGAGATCATCGGAGCTCTGATCTCTCTTCCAATCCCCTGCTCAAAGGTCTGAGCCCTGAAAAATGGGTCACGTACCATATATGTGGAGCAGTGTGAGAGGTCGGTGAACCTTGCTGAGTATTGTGCTATTATTATGCTGCCCTGCTGCAGATAAAGTAGCTCCTGTATCTGCACCGCATGAAGGGTGGCTGGTACAAACTCTGTCCGGAACAGGCTCTCGAAGTCTTCCCAGAGTAGGGTCGCCTCGTCATGAACCTGGAGCATCAGGCTCCACCATCTGCCTGCTGCTTCCTGAAGGAGACTCACAGTAAGGATCACCATGAAGTATGTTGGTGTCCCTACTAGCCTAAAGACTCTCACCACAGCCTCCATCCAATCCCCAGCCGCTTATGGGTCCATCTCTCCCCTGAACCTGGGTGGCCTCTAGTGCTAGAACTCATGAAACATGCTCAAGAGGCGTGCATCATCTACCGTTGGGGCTGGTGGCATCAGTGGACCAATGGAAAGTAGTACCACTACTGCCTCTGCTAGTAAAGGGACCTGCATCGAGGCCTCGTCGATCGGTGGGCTGTCAGTACATACGACTCTTGGGGCTCTAATTGGTCATCCACAGGGAGGCATCCTGAAAGAAACAGATTCGACACGATCAAAATATTATACTGGTGAGTTGACCTAGTTGAGATGACTTAAATAAAAACTTTTGAAAACACACATGCAATTAGTGTATTCGTGCACTGAGTCAGAAATTAGAAGTTAGGGTCCTGGTGTATGGATACGTCAGCCACCGCACTGATTAGCCACTAAATGAGGCTAATATTCATTGTTAATTTATATAATATTAATGTTCTTTATTAGTCATAAATACCATTTTAGTGCATTTTACACTTTGAACATCATTTCACATTATGATTGTAATTCCTTCTTAAAATGCACTATTATGTGGTACATTTTTGAACATCATTTAAAGTACCCAATGTTTCATCTGATTTTAAAAAATGTAATTATCCATATTTCAATTTTATATTTTGGTAAATTTATCTGCACTTCAATATGAACATGTTTCATTCAGGGATCAATGGATAATTCATGGAAGAATATGGGGATATTTTGTGATGAAAGGAAACAATTCTGGAGAAGTCAGATTGGACACCATCCCACTGATGAGAATGTGGGGCCCAACATACAAGCCCAATGAATCCCAAATTTCTTTTGATGATAGAATACATATAGAGGAACAAATAATTGTGCAGGATCCAGTGCTAATTAGGCCTCCATTGTGGTCATTTAGGTGGCCCAAGTTAGAGATAAAATTATGGTCCAGATTCTGCGGCCCAGAAAAACAACCCACTAATATAAACATATATCCGAATATACAACTCAAAATGGGCCCAAATTTTACAGGAGGTTATAAGAGATTCGGGGATCTATTTTATTCTTCTATGGCCCACTCTGATTCTACGATCTAGAAGGTCTTATAAGTGCGTCTATTCGGTGGATGAAAGATGGCTGCCACCTCGGGTCAAGGGTGGAAAATTCAACTCTTTTTCAACTTTCCACCCACCTATAGCCTACCATAATTAAGTGGGAAGCTTTGTACTATGGGAGGATCGACCCAAGGCTCCCAAAATTCCTATTTAAGGCAGTGGTGTTGGATGATTTTTTCATCTTTGAGCTTTTTTTCATCTTAATGTTATGCTGCCAATTTGTCTTTGTAACGTTCTTCATTCACATGTAAGTTGTTTTAATTCATCCTAGTTTCTTAATAAAAGTTCTTCTTATCCTATTATTCTATTGTTCTCCATATCACTTTGATATTTTTGCTTCAAGGTGTGAATTTATTCACACCAAATCTTGTGAAATTATTCACACAACGGTGGAGTGATCATTTATATTTTATTGTTTTCATTACTTCTCCATTTCCTCCCTCATGAGTCTACTTTCCGCTTCCATTGAAACCATAGAATCAATGGAGGTCTAACCCACTTATGGTTTGATCCAAGGGAATATCAAGGGTATGGATTGGATGTTTTTTTATCACCCCATTAATTTTTAATCACTTCTATTAATTGAGATTTTTATTTGATGATTTTTAAACTCCATAGTCCTTATTGAATTTAAGGCCACACACTTTAAGTGCTAATACGAACCTTTACCTTGAAGTGCTCAAAAATTTGATCCTTCAAGTGTATAGGTGATTAGTATTAAAGTGTGTAGGTATTAAACCAGTAAGTGATGATGTTGTTTGATCTTCTTAAATGAACTCATCTCAAATATTAGAAATTGAAATAGTTGAAAAAGAATGTCATCCAATCCACCCCGAGCGATAACCTAGGATCAAATCATTATTTTAAATTGAATTCGCTTAAATATGTTAGTGATCCTTTATAACCCATCTAAAATCAACCCAATTTGGCCACTTCATAGACAAAAACAGTCCTTAGAATGTGCGTGTCTATGGGTTACTTCTTAGGTATCTGTGGATTCGACAACCCAAGCTAGACTACAAGGATCGTTCTACCTTCATCTCTTGGGTAAATTTGAGCGAGAATCAAATTTTGGAGCTATTTCTGAGGAACCAAGTAAGTACTATAAACACCCATTCTATTCTCCCCCATTTCTTCTTTTCTCGTCCAAATTCTCTTATCTTTTCCCTTTCTCTTTTTTTTTCTTTTGGCGCATGTCCGCCTACACCCGCGATCAATCAAACCGTCTAGTTAGGGTGGATAGTCCTGAGGTTGGGGAGTAAAGTACATCAAGGGAACTCTTTCCATTAGATACTAATCTTCCTAATACTCCAGAGTCCAAAATTGAGCCTATTTCAATGGAAGTTCTTCAAAGAAACCAACCCATAAACCCGGGTGGGAACCAAAATGGAAACCCAAATGAGGTAGCCCCAAACTTGGGGAATGCAATTGATCAAACCATGAATGACTACCTCACACCTTCCTAAACCAATTCCCCCTCATGCATTAGACACAATTCCCTAGGAGATGAAAACTACATCTTTAAACCCCATGTCCTAAACCATCTTCCCACATTCCATGGAATGGAGTCCGAGATGCCCTACCTTCACATTATGGAGTTCAATGACATTGTAGAAACCATGTGTCCCCCACATCAACTAGAATCATCTAAGATGAGTCTATTTCCTTTTTATTTAAAGGATCAAGCTAAAAATTGGCTAAAAATTTTGAGACCATCATCTATCAACTCTTGGGACCAACTACAAAGAGAATTCTACAAAAATACTTTCCCCACCACAAAACAATTGCACTTAAAAAAACATCCAAAACTTTTTTGAAAAAGAGAGAGAGTCATTATATGAGACATGGGAGAGGTTCAAAGACACTCTAAACATGGTTATACACCATGGTTTTTATATTCCTGAACAAGTGAGAATTTTCTATGAAGGGTTGGGTCTGGGGAACAAACAATTCATAATGGAACCTTTAAAAACAAATCCCCAAATGATGCTTACAAGTATCTTGAAAGCCTTTCTGAACAAAACCAAACATGGGGAAATTCACCTTATTCTGAAAATCCACAAAGAACTACTGGAATCCATACACTTAGAGAAGAGGAAATCCTTAGGGCTAAACTTATAGCACTCTCTAGAAAGGTTGAAGAAATAGACCTTAGGAGAGTCCATGAAATCCAAACGGTAGACCTTGTTTGCACAATTTTTGAAAAACATGACCATAAGATAGACAACTTCCCAACCATTCCATCCATCAAGGATGTTCTTTTAGGAGGAACCCCAGTGGAAGTAAATGCTTTTAACTTTCAAAAGCCTCAATACCAAAACAACTTCAACCGAAGGTATAATGACCACCCAGGCTTCCGCTGGAAAGATAACCAATAACCTAGCCAACCACAGGGACAAAATCCTTACCCCCATCAGAACTAACAAACCCATAAACAGTTTCAAAACCAACCTATACAATACCAACATCCACTGTTCCATTTTCAACAAACCATCCCACTTCCAAAATATCTCCCTGGGATAAACCAATCTACTCAAGCACCAACCCAAACTGTTCCACAAAGCCTACTAGAACAATTGTGCAAACAAATGGAGAGGATGAACTTAGAAGTCTCTTCCCTAAAACAATAACTTCAAACCATCAAAACTGGAAAGGCACCCATACCTACTCAGG
Source organism: Viscum album (assembly GCA_963277665.1). Taxonomy (NCBI): domain Eukaryota; kingdom Viridiplantae; phylum Streptophyta; class Magnoliopsida; order Santalales; family Viscaceae; genus Viscum; species Viscum album. The sequence continues at coordinate 1,797,496,031 of OY728137.1, forward strand.
TGGTTCCATCCTCAACTTCAAGGGGAGAGTCAAGTTCCACTCAAACAACTCATGAACAACTAAAGGTTGTGACTATTTTAAGAAGTGGGGAATCAATTAAGAAACCTGAACAACTAATTCAAAACCCACCTGATGATTCAAACTTAGAGGAAAATTCAAATAAACCAAATTCTCAAACTGAAAAACACGATAACATTGTCAAAGAAACAACTCTTCAACAAACAACCCCCCAACATGCACTATTTTCTCAACACATGAGGGGAAAAACCAAGCCTAAATTGAGTGAAACATTAATGGAAATATTCTCACAAGTCAAGTTAAACATTCCACTTCTCGATTCCATCCAAACCATACATGCCTACTCAAAGTACCTTAAGTACTTGTGCTCTTTTAAAAGAAAATTTTCACATAAAAACCAAGTCCTTTTGGCTGCTAATGTGAGTACCACCATTCAAGGTACCATTCCTCCTAAGTTGAAAGACCCAGGTTGCCCTTACATCAATGTTGAACTGGGAAAGAGAAAATTTGTGAAGGCCTTGTGTGACCTAGGTTCTAGTGTCAATCTCATCCCCTATGTTGTGTACTTCCAGTTAAGCCTAGAAGAACTACAACCCACATCTGTCACACTTCAACTTATTGATCGTAGCATTAGGGTTCTAAAGGGTATTTTAAAGGACGTTCTGGTAATGGTTTAAAACTGCATCTACCCTGCTGACTTCATTGTACTTGAAAACCATCCAAACTTAGGAAATGAAGAACAAACCCCAATTATCCTTGGTCATCCCTTCCTTGCAACAATCAACTCTGTTATCCGAGTCCGAAATGGGAACATGACCATCACCTTTGGAAACATGAGTCTAGACTTGATCATCTATAATTCAAGCTCACAAATAGGGGATGACGAGGACATTCATGAAGTAAACATGATAGGAAGCATTGATAATGAATCCATAAAACATCAAGGATTATTTTATGAATGTTTAAGTTAGGATCAGATTGATTTCCTTTGTTCATATGAAGGAAGTTTATATCCTTGGCTTGAATCATTTTCAAATTGCTCTTATGATGAATTTGTAGGTCCAACAATCAGTGAAACCTTTCAAGAAACCACTTTCATAGAGACCACTCCAACTTCCTTCCCTAAATCTGATCAAGCGAATCTAGTAGCTAAAACTTATACATGTGGGGAATCAATTGTGTCTAAAACTTTAGGAAATAAAATTGATCTTGATCCAATGTCCCAATATTCTACTGAAATTCTGAACCAACCTAAGCTTGAATTGAAGGAACTTCCCACTGCACTCAAGTATGCTTTCCTAGGGGACAATCAAACACATCCTATTGTCATTTATTCTTCTCTTGAATCCAATCATGAGAGGATGCTTCTAGATGTCCTTAGGAAACATAAAAAATCCATTGGTTGGACCCTGTCTGATATTAATGGGATTATCCCACTTATCGGGACTCATAGGATTGTTCTGGAATCTGATTCAAAGCCATGTCATCAACCTCAATGATGAATCAATCCTAATCTCATGGAAGTAGTGAGGAAGGAACTTCTAAAATTATTAAAAGTTGGTATCATCTATCCCATAACTAAGAGTGAGTGGGTGAGCCCAATCCAAGTGGTTCCCAAGAAGGTAGGAATAACAGTGATAACCAATAAGGATTGAGAGATTATTCCAACAAGGGTGAGTAGTGGTTGGAGAGTCTGAATTGACTATAGGAAGCTAAACTCATTCACCAAGAAGGACCATTTCCCCTTACCATTCATTGACCAAGTCCTTGAGAGAGTGGCAGGTCATGCCTTCTACTGTTTCTTAGATGGGTACTCAGGGTATAATCAAATTGAGGTCTCCCTAGAGGATCAAGGGAAGACTACATTCACATGTCCATCCGGAACCTTTTCCTTCAAACGCATGCCCTTTGGTTTATGAAATGCTCCTAGAACCTTCCAGCGGTGCATGATGGTAATCTTCTCAGACATGGTAGGGGATTTTCTATAGGTCTTCATGGATGAATTCTCTGTGTTTGGGGATACATTTGAGGGATGTCTGAGGAATGTAGAGAGAGTCTTGTCAAGATGTGAAGAAAACAATCTAGTCATAAACTGGGAAAAATTCCATTTCATGGTTAAAGATGGACTAGTTGTCACGAACCAACCCGGGTCGACCCTAAACCGGTCACCTGAGTCGGCCCGCGACATGGCTCGAGAGGCGTTCCCGATCCTCCTGGGCTGGCGACAAGCACCAGGGCATCAAAGAGAGAAAGATGGAATGATTTCGCCCAAAGAAAATAAATAAATCAATGGGAAGAAAATAGAACAACAAAAAGTAAATAAACAACACGAAAAGAAAGAACAACCAACAACAACAACTAACCTGACCATGACCAAAGCTCGTCGTGACTCCGAGATTCACTCACCAGTCCACAACCAAATCTTTCCCACAATGAGAGAGATCAAGTCAAACTGAAACAGAAACTAAAAACAGGAAAACACTATAGGCGTGAGTATTAAAACTCAGCAGGTAGGCCCGACTAATTCTATTCCCAATGCACATACCATTAAATAAATAATTTATCAATTCCAGGTTTTCACTAAATTATATAAAATATGGTTTCCACAAACACTTTAATTTTTTTTAAACAAGTAACATTCCATTGCCCTTTTTAATTTAGAACAAGTTTAATGTTGAAAGAAACAGGTGCATTGCATTTTAAGACATTTCGGTAAGAAAATTAAAATTTTAAATTTCAATTGTTAGTCAAAGTGGAAAACCACACGCAACACACAACACACACTAAGGGAAATGGAAAAGAAAAGTGGCACACATGGGCCAGCAACCAAACAAGACCTCTCAATCATTCTCCACATAAACAAATAAACACTAAAAGAAACATGGGTCGAACCTAGATGATCGTGAACAATCCAGAACATATTATACGTCTGACTCATCCTGAAGGCATTCCTTAACTTGATGACGTCATAACGCCCATACTACTACCCGGTATAGCCCTGCATGGCCTAACTGAGGGGCCCAATCCCCATAGCAGTAATAACTCAGTATTCCCCTGCTATGGGGCCACTATCCAGTGCGTATTCTAAACTAGTGCAGCAATCGTTCTCAGAAGATTCACTCACTATGCCAGGTTCTCATGTCAACACAAGCAATAAAAAGGGGTGAGTCCACAATGTAAATCAATTAGTCACGATGCACAAACATCACATACAGCTCACCCAATCAACGCAAACCAAATATCACCCCTGAATGGGTTTTCCAAAACAATTTATTTTATTAAAGAGTCAAATGGGCCTTCACAAATTTTAAAGAAAAACCTCATTTCTTGAGAAAACCCAAAACACTTGTTCAGATGAAATCATTTATCTTTAAAACTAGAAGTACATTTAAAATTCTGTGAATTATATTTAAAGGTCAAATGGGAATTCTTTCAATACTGGGTGTCCGCTTGTCAAGAAAATGTCCCAAGTGTTCGGTATAAAATAAATAGCTCTTTTAACACTAAATAATCATTTAAAGTTTTATTATCTAATATTATTTCTCATTCGTTAAAATTAATAAAACATAAAGTAATTAATAAATTCTAAATTTAAAGGTGAGTTCAGTGGGGGACCTACCTCAACTCACTGCCCAAACACAATGGCACGTCATGCCTCGTACAGACACACCAACACACGCACGCTGATGACCGCAGCATCGCGGGTCTTCCTTGCCGACATGCTGCAATAATCGCACAACTAGAAATTCATAAAAACGGACATAAAACAATTCAAATAACCAAATAGGACAACACCACCTTGATATACTTCCAAAATAGAACTCAAACCACATAAATAAACAAATTCAAATATTTTAAAAGGAAATGAAAAAAACTAAATTTTCACCAACTTAATTAAACACAACACTCACTACAATAAATATATGATACTCAAGCAAGAACATCGTGAAACTCACCTCGACGCGGAGATGCACTTGAACAGTGGGGTCACGGGTCACTGTACAATGACTGGGGAACATCAAAGGGATCGCACAGGGACTGCGCGGCTGGAAAGCAGGTCCGCGGAGCGATGAACCACCGAGCCGGAGGCACACCGAGATGGAGATGTGTTCAACGGTCAGAAAGGATTCCGATCGAAGTTGTACGTGGCTGATACAGCTGGTAGGAGCCAGAGGGAGGAGCCTAAAGTTGTTGCAGTGAAATGGGGGAGGGTGTCAGGTGTCGCGCTGCTACTGGTTGGAGGATGTAGGAGCATTGTGCCGCTATTGGTAAGCCAGAACAGAAAAAAGGGGGGTGTCCAGGTGGTCGTCCAGGATAGGGGGCACGCTACCAGTGCAACCAAGAGGAGGTATGGCGCATTCGGGGTGCACTGCAGGCAGATGGGAACCGGGATGCAGGGAAAGGTCGCGCTACAGGAGGTTGGCAGGGCAGGAGCAGCAGCTGCAAACAAGAGGAGATCTAGAGCAGGGAAGAAAAAAAGGATCGATGGCTAGGCACGTGGTGTGGGGAAGCTACCTGGAGGTCGACAGTCGGCTGGATGGGCGCGGCCAGTCAGGTGGGGGGAGTCCGCCAGGAGGGAAGGGTCACGCTGGTCGGAGGGGTGCCGAGATGCATGGCGCAACAACAGGAAGATGAAAAGGGGGTTTTGCGGGGACTGTGCGGCCAAGCGGAAGGGTCTTGGGGTAATTCACTGATGATTTGGTGGTGCGTTGGGCCGGAGATGCCCGTTGCAACTGGAAAGAAGGGCGTGCGGTTAAAGGAATACTCGTTGGCTTAGTAGGGGGCACCTGTAGGACTTCGCGCCAGCCAACAGGGGCTGTACTAGGGGGATTCATGCTGGACAGCAGGGGGGCAGTCGGACAGGGATGCACTGATGATGGAAAGAGGTTGCGGGTTGCCGGTGAGGGAATTTCTGCATTGAAGAGACAAGCGCCGGACAAAGGGGGGTTTGAGCAGGAGGATCCAGGGGGTGCACTGCACTATTATAAGAGGGAATAAGAGAACAAGGGGGAGAGGAGAGGTGATGTGGAGAGCTGGGGTCACGTGCCAATGGGAAAAAAATGAACAGAAAGAAGGGAGGAGAGGAAATAGATGTGTGATGAACTCAAGGACGAGCGGGCTATGGAAGGAGGCGTGATGTAGTAGGGGGGAGCGGCGGACCGTGTGGAGAAGGACGGTGGGGTTTCTAGTCAGGAGGCTAGGAAGGAGACGGCTTATGCGGGAGGAGGCAGTGGCGTCGGACATGGAGGTTGGGCAGCCTGCTGCTGGAGTCGTACGAGGAAGGAGGGGACCAGCGATCTGCAAGGGAGAAGAAGGGAGGCCAAGGGCGCTATGCTAGGAGGCACGGCTGGGCATGCACAGTGCGAGGCAGGCTAAGGGGGGGAGCCAGAGTAGGCCGGTGCAGTGCTGGGAGAGAGAGAGAGACACGGGATGAGGGAGAACATGGGAGTGTGGTGGCTGCAGCGTGAGAGGAATGAAAAAAAAGGGTATGCACTAGGGTTAGAAGCAAATAAAAATAGAAAGAAAAAAGTAAAAGAAAAAAAATAGAGGAAGAAAAAAATATAATAATAAATAAAATTAATAAACTAAAAAGAATAAGAAATTGAAATAATAAAATATCGATCTATAATAATAATAATAATACCAATAAAGCCTTATTAATAATAATACAAAAAAAACATTAATAATTATAATGAAAAAAATAAAAATAATAAGAATACTCAATTCACTTTGATAATAATAATAAAATCATTAACAATAATAAAATTCTGAATAACACAATAAATTAGAAAAGTCTCTCATTTTAATTTTTCCGCAGACAGGTGGATCGTGACGATGTCGGGGCAAAGCCATGCGGGGTATCCAAAATGCGCTCTGCCCGAGCGCTCAGCGACGTTAGCTGAAAAATGCATACTTTTAACATGACTCAAAAAAATTTCATCCGGGACTCAACCTGAACCCCCAAAAAAATTTAAAAAGTCAAAGAAAACTATAAAATAAAATAAAAGATAGAGCGGGGTGTGACAATTCTGCCCACCATAATGCTTTCCACCCTCAGAAAGCCAAAACAAGATCAAGACCCAAAGATAAAACTCCTTAAGTGTCACTCACCCCCAAAAGTTCAAGCACCTCCAGTTGATCAATCCAAGAAGACACTGAAAACCCATGACACACAACTCGTCGTTAATACAAGATCACCTTTATCGTTACCAAGCAGAACCCAAACCATCTATTTCAACCAAGGAACGAACGAACTTTAATCACCTCGAAGAATTATCCCTATAATCTTAGTCCAACAAAAACCATTGGATATACTCCAATATCAACGTCTACTCGAGAAAACGAACTCATGATTAGGTGGTTCTGCACGAGACCACATACCACCAAACGATACACAAAAATAAACTCAGATATACTGACACGGTGAGGCCGGGATGGACTCCCCACCATAAGGATCAGGATAACTCTAAATTAATTTCAGTGTAACTCTGTAAAACCCATTGTGGGTCTCCCCACCATAAAAATTGATGATATCAAACGAACTTTATAACATTCCACGCGGTCCATAATCCCCACCATGAGGGGGGGAAAGAAGGGAAGGGATCGACTGATAGAGCATCAAAACTATTGTCATCTCCCCATCAACAACATCGCACCCTCGGAAACACACATACCATGCCACAATAAGGATGAAGATTAACCCAAGGTCGTTCTTCACCGTTGGGGTCCTCCTGACTACGCAATAGCTTCACTCCGAGGCCTATGGTTGGAGCACCTATGATTGAAGCATCTCCTATCTCACAGTCAGGCTTCAGAAATTCCCAAACATAACACATGAATCAGAATTTTACCAAGCACACTCCCTTTCAAAACAAAGGATTCAAAGAGGTTCACCCACAACCATTATCACAACTAAAAGAAAAGGAACACTACAAAATTCTACAAGAGACGATTACTACACCTCAGAAACACCACAAAGAGAAGACCTCAAACTGATCCCCAAATATCTCCCTACTCCTGCTGATGGGCCGAGGTGACCTTCGACGAGCCAGGATTGGCTTCGGCACGCTTCTTTGAAACACCGCGATAGAATCGCTGCAAGTGACCCCACGTCCACAGGTGTGGCAGTGTCTCGGAGAACTCGGACAAGTCGACATCTTGTGACCCTGCCTACCACACTAGTGACAGATCACGGCATTGTGATGTGAAGAAGATGATTGAAGGTCTGAAGGCCTCTTGATTCCTCTACCAGCATCAGTTCGCTTCTCATTCCTCTTATCACTATCCTCTGCACTACTTCCCGAAGCTAGAGGGTTCGCCACCTCAAGTCCTCCTACTAACCCAGCTTTACCCAAAAAGGCTTTCCCTACAACATCCGATAAGGTGGTTATATTGAACTCTTCCACTTTCGATCGCAGCTCAAGTCAGACTCCAGACTCAAATTGTCGAGCCTTCCTGGGATCATTCGCAACAAATGTAATGCCCCGACCCCAGCTACCCAGAGTCGGTGCATTACTTCGTAACATTGGCATGATCAAAAAAGATCAAGTCTCGAAATACCGATTAGTTTAGTAGCCTTGGAAACACTAGATACATTCGTAAACGTTACATTACATCATAAACTGAAAAACTACAATAACAAAGTCTCCATAGTCCACACTTCTATCCTCTTCGGACTATCCCTGCAGGTCATTCATAAAATACTTCTTCACATCCTGGAAAATATTAAAACATTGAAAGGGGTGAGCTCAGATGCTCAGTAAGGATAACAATATTGCGGAAGCTTTCATAAATAAACATTAACATTTAAGGCAATGTATAACTAAAACAAAAGCCTTTTTAAACTTGAACTTCAGCATAATATGGCAAAAGTAAAATGAGATAATGCCATTTACTTACTCACATGGATATTCTACTAGTCGAATAATCACATGCAATATCAATAACCACTTTCATAATGAGGTAATGTATAATGCCGGACATTCTGAAACATTTTGTCAAGGCCTCGGCCAAGACGTCTAAAATGATTAAGGCCTCGGCCAAAACCATAAATCAAATTGGGAAAGGGCCTCAGCCAATTCCACGTCTAGTTGTCTCATGAGACCTACCGATGCATCGAGGAGCTATAGCGGGCTCCACCCGTCACTTATTAAGTCCAATACATTCCTCATATGAATAGGTTTAAACATATCATAAACCATAACATAATCGTATCACATAAACATGCATAAAGGAAACATAACATTTCCACATTTCAATCACAAGATATCAATACAACACATTGATATAATATAAACTCTTTCAAAACCATTTTCAATACCAACATAAAATAAAGTTAAAACTTTGTATTTATTTTTCATTAAAAAAAATGATGGCTTGTAGAGGAAGCTGAAACTCAAATAATGGTCACGGCGGTGGAGAAGTCGTTGTCGCCGCATAAGTACGGAAAGAAAAATATTCCCTTTTTTCGTTTAGAAAAACGCTTGGTATAAAAAGATTCCTTTTGAATAAACGTAAAAGTCAAAGGGGTTTATACACCGTATAAAAGAAAGTTGTGTATAAAACCAAATATGCCTCAATGAAAGGAGGTTGAGACGAAGTCCTTAAAAAGGTCATTTTTAAAATAAAATAGATATATTATGTGTATTCACTATAAGTACACACATAAAGTACAAATACTAGATAAGACATAATAATATCAAGACATAATTTAAAAGTAGGAGATTAACCCAAAGAATGGAAGTTGGGTTAAGAAATTCCCTTACCTTGTGTCCGACTTGACTCAACCATTCTTTAACCTCCTGAATAATAAACTAGAGTTAATATCTACCTTATTAAGAACCATTTTCAATTTCATTATCCTTTTTATATCACTTATTACAATGTTATGAATATTATTTAATTATTTAAGTTAATAACGATCGTTTTGTCGGTCATTGGTAACTTGAGTCAACAATAAACTTCTTATAATTACAAGTTGTTCATGTGGTAGAATATCCATTATATCCAGAATTATATTCATGATTTAGATGTCATATATATCTTATATATCCAGTATATACATTCATTTATAATATTATGTAACATTTAGAGGTAAGAAATGAAATGCACCGTTCATGGAGACGGTAAGCCGTACGTACGCACGAACGCTACTTTCATTTCAATTTCATATTTAAGGGAACGAAATCATAATGATATAAATGTGTAATATAATTCCAGTATAATATATTGTATAATACCATTTACTCCATCCTTTATACATCCCACATATGGCATTAACGATTCAAATCACATTGAGGGGGCGGTAGTCCGCACTTCCTAAAATGAAATTATCGCGTTTACCCATAATGGAAATCATAAAGTATGCCATAAATGAGAAATACAGAAGCATAAGGAAAACATAAACATAATATATATATCATATATGAAAATAGTGTCATCAAAATGGCCACCATTATAGGTGTTAAAAGAATTTGAACAATCATCATTTCGTGAGGCAGTATTTCGCCACCCACAGAAACAGTATGTTCTTTAACCATTAGACGAATGTGTGTGTAAGTGTAAACCAAATAATTATCATAACAACATCCTAGTATATTTTAGATACTGGTGTTGTTACAAAAGAAAGTAATGAAAAGAGTTTAAGGGGTTGGAGAAGCAAAATGAAACAAAACAACATTAGAGAAGACATTACCTTAAAAATAGGGTAGCTCTTTTTGATTTGAGCCAAAGGCTTCCTTGGGATGAATTCTGCACAAAGTGAGTCTTCTAGGATTAAGCGAGGGATGTTGGGAGAGTATTTTGGCAGAGGTTGGCCGATCCAAATGGCTTGAAAGTGTAAATGAGGTGGGAGAGGTGGGGGCCTTTTATAAGTGGAGAGGAGGGGCACTTTTGGAAAGATTGAAATGTTACATTATTTCACAATTCTTTTCGGATTCTAAAGGTCCCACACTTATATAATTCGAGGATAAGGTGATAAGGTTTCGAAATATCCTCATCCAATAGGCTTTGGACAAGTGTAAGCCTTGTATTTTGCATTATCTTCTCATTTTATTTAAATCGTTAAATAATGAGGTCATTGCTGCATCATAATGATGTCATAAATAATTTAATTTATTTAATGTCTAAAAAGTATAAAAAAATACGATGATGTAGGAAATCGTTTTATCTTTCTAATGAATATTTATAGTCAAAATTTGGACTTGTGTAACCCCACTTAAAAACTGTTTTAGTAAAATAACTCATGTTTGTTTCAATTTAATTTTAACATTAAATAAATATATATTAATGTCATTTTCCAACTAAAGTGGCTCCATGGGGTCCCCAAGTTGACCCATGGGTTGTCTTGGTCGGCCATGACTCATCCAATAGGAGTAGGACAATTGTCATGCTCATCTCATATTATTAAAACATTATTTGTACCTTAAACTACACTAATTACCTCTAATCGCGATTAAGAACTTAAAAGTTACTATTCACCAAAAAATTATTTTAATCTCATTGAACCACATTTTACTTCTTAATGACAACCATGTATGTCGGATTTTTGAAAATCAAATCACAGAAGTGGTAATATTTCATTTTAACGAAAAATCAGTTTTTAACAACCACTTAGTGGTTTCACTATTCATCAAAAATTGAAGTTTTTCAGAATAAGGCCAAAATTTCACCCTAAGCTATAATTGATATTCCGAATTAAAAAATGATGTCTACTTTACATAATTCCAAACATATAAGTTGAATTAATTAATTTTATAATTAATTCCTGTTGTTAAAACAAATAGCGTGTTTTTAAGAAACAATTTATATCAAAAGATTGGCAATTGTTTATGTCCAATTTCAATGTTAAATTAATTCTAATGACCACCATTGGATAAAATGGTAAAAATATATTCTAATTATACCTTAAAACCACTAAATAGTATAATTTATCACTATAAATTATTTTGATTAAAAAAGTTGTTTTTAAGTATTTTCACTATTCATAAAAAAATTAGAAGTTCTCAGAAAAATACCAAAAAATTCAACATAGGCTAATTTCAATATTAGGAATACAAAAATGAAGTCCATTTTGAAATATAAAATTTCTATAAATTTAAAAAGTGGTTATTACTATTCATAACGGCTACTTTGATTAGTCGCGGTGTTTTAGAACTCGAAGTTGCGTACAATGCAAGCTATTACATTATTGAATGAGAAGCATATCGTGGGAGCTCGGGGTGTTACATTCTCCCCTCCTTCAATAAATTGTGTCCTCGCAATTTGAAATTTTTCTTTGAAAATAAAAGGTTGAAAAGAGAAAATACCTTTGAGGAAAACCCACATCGGAAATAAGGTTAATAAATATATAACATTAAAAGAAAGCAAGATAAGTACAAAGGTCACCTGATATAGCCCATTCTAGGATTCTATGAAAATATGGATATGGAGGAGAAACAAACCATCAAGGTCTGATGGAGAGTTATAGAAAACAGGATTAGGAGAAAGTTTAACCACAAGAAAATCACAAACTTGTGATTGGTTAAACGGTCATTGAATCCCCAGTTGGAAAAGTTAACCGACAACATTTTTGTTTTAAGTTACCTTTTATAATGTTGAGGAATTTATTTAGGAGATTTACTAAGAACGTAAGGGAATATACATACTTGTTATGTATACTTTCATTCGTTAAAAAAATTTTACCACAAACCCAACTTTTACTCCAAATGGTAACGGAACTCAAAAATATTCTATTTATCCTAATTGTATAAGGTTCCAAATTTTAACACATACCATTTAGATTAGAAAAACTATTTTGTAAAATCCAGGGACTTCACGTAGTCCAGTGGTAGGCGATTATTCCCAATCGCACTATGGTTGTGGTTTCGATTCCCACAGCTTTATCCGACATGATGGGTTGTCACTCGGTCTGCGTGTTTTCCTTTTTATAAATATCCAAAAATAACCTTAACAATAGTATCCAATGTAAAATATAATCCATCCCAACCTTTATAGTTATCCAAAAATACTTTTGTCCAACTCACAGTCCAGATTTTATGAGGAAGGTAAACATAATGAAGCTCCTTTTTTTTTTGCGTAACAACATGTGAACACCTTCATCATGTGTTCTTTTAAAACACTGCAACATACTGTATTACCATAAATCCTTATTGATTACATTCATGATCCCTTATTCCTTATAGAAAACTATATATACTCCTTCTATCCAAAAATGTATACAAATCATTAATCAGTTTCAAGGATGTTAAGAATATCCAACATAATTTATCCGAATCAATCATGTCTTATTCCAAAATCACTATCTTGGTATTAGAACCATATTATGGTTTATCTTTCTCTCAACCATATATTTTCCAAAAATTTAACCTACTGTGGATTCACTTTTCTTGGTTCCACACAATCTCAAGTCCTAGATGAAATAGTACTGCAGTACAATCCTTATATACTCCATAATTATTATAACAAGTACATCATTGATACAACACTCAAATTACAAAATTCTTTAATAACAACATAAGAACTCTAATCATTCCTCCTCATCTTTGGTAGTATCATAACTTAATTATTATCCAATAACATCATTTGGGGCATACTCTGATGATTTGAACATTGGTTTGCGTAGTGTCCCCACTCCTTGCAGATGAAGCATTGTACATTTGAAACCTTTTTCTTACCCTTGCAGTCACGCACTAGGTGTCCTTTTTCTCCACACTTATAACAAACTCCCATTCCCTTCAGGCAAATTCCAAGGTGTTTCTTCCCACAGTTATCACATATTGGAAAATTCTTCTTTTCCCTCGTCCCTTTATCCATCATTCTCTCTTCCATCCTTTTCTTCTATTTCATCCCTTCAAATCCATAAGACTCAGAGAATTCTCTACTTATCTTATTAACACATGATACTATTTCTTCATATGTTGAGAACACATGGGAGACTATTTCCCTTCGAAATGTTGGCTTAATACCGTGAAAGATACTATCCTTCTTACTCTTTGGATCATACGTACTGCTGGAGTTCACATTCCTTCTACTGGGCACCATTTCTATACAATGGCATAAACTAGGTTAGTTTATGAATTACAATGAATAATTCCAAACTTTTAAAATACTTAAAGTAAATTGAACGGTTTATGGATATAATCCATAATCATAAGAATGTTTCCTTTGAGGAAGTATATACTCATAAACCCTACATATTGGTTTGTAATTAAAATGAGAATTATCCTAAGCATATCCCCCAGGAGTGTCGTAACCAAGAGTGCAGCAAGGCCCGTTGTCGTGCACCAGTTCCCGTTCGAGTCTAGCTCAAAGCGGTGTTTTCGGGTTTTACCCCTAGGTACATCTGTGCCAGAGCCGCCTCTACCTGCTCGTATCCAGACAGGGATGTATTGCTTGGAAAACTCACAAAATCTCTACAATAACAAAATTCTAGGAAGTTCTTCTATACTAATCCTCAAAGTCTATCTTCGGGCTATGTGCTCTAATCAGAGTTTATCTAAATCTAGCTTCCAAGGTTAGTACTAAACTGCCTCTGATACCAACTGTAACGCCCCGACCCCAGCTACCCAGAGTCGGTGCATTACTTCATAACATTGGCATGATCACAAAAGATCAAGTCTCGAAAGACCGATTAGTTTAGTAGCCTTGGAAACACTAGATACATTCGTAAACGTTACATTACATCATAAAGTGAAAAACTACAATAACAAAGTCTCCATAGTCCACACTTCTATCCTCTTCGGACTATCCCTGCAGGTCATTCATATAATACTTCTTCACATCCTGGAAAATATTAAAACATTGAAAGGGGTGAGCTCAGATGCTCAGTAAGGATAACAATATTGCGGAAGCTTTCATAAATAAACATTAACATTTAAGGCAATGTATAACTAAAACAAAAGCCTTTTTAAACTTGAACTTCAGCATAATATGGCAAAAGTAAAATGAGATGATGCCATTTACTTACTCACATGGATATTCTACTAGTCGAATAATCACATGCAATATCAATAACCACTTTCATAATGAGGGAATGTATAATGCCGGACATTCTGAAACATTTTGTCAAGGCCTCAGCCAAGACGTCTAAAATGATTAAGGCCTCGGCCAAAACCATAAATCAAATTGGGAAAGGGCCTCGGCCAATTCCACGTCTAGTTGTCTCATGAGACCTACCGATGCATCGAGGAGCTATAGCGGGCTCCACCCGTCACTTATTAAGTCCAATACATTCCTCATATGAATAGGTTTAAACATATCATAAACCATAACATAATCGTATCACATAAACATGCATAAAGGAAACATAACATTTCCACATTTCAATCACAAGATATCAATACAACACATTGATATAATACAAACTCTTTCAAAACCATTTTCAATACCAACATAAAATAAAGTTAAAACTTTGTATTTATTTTTCATTAAAAAAAATGATGGCTTGTAGAGGAAGCCGAAACTCAAATAATGGTCACGGCGGCGGAGAAGTCGTTGTCGCCGCATAAGTACGGAAAGAAAAACATTCCCTTTTGTCGTTTAGCAAAACGCTTGGTATAAAAAGATTCCTTTTGAATAAACATAAAAGTCAAAGGGGTTTATACACCGTATAAAAGAAAGTTGTGTATAAAACCAAATATGCCTCAATGAAAGGAGGTTGAGACGAAGTCCTTAAAAAGATCATTTTTAAAATAAAATAGATATATTATGTGTATTCACTATAAGTACACACATAAAGTACAAATACTAGATAAGACATAATAATATCAAGACATAATTTAAAAGTAGGAGATTAACCCAAAGAATGGAAGTTGGGTTAAGAAATTCCCTTACCTTGTGTCCGACTTGACTCAACCATTCTTTAACCTCCTGAATAATAAACTAGAGTTAATATCTACCTTATTAAGAACCATTTTCAATTTCATTATCCTTTTTATATCACTTATTACAATGTTATGAATATTATTTAATTATTTAAGTTAATAACGATCGTTTTGTCGGTCATTGGTAACTTGAGTCAACAATAAACTTCTTATAATTACAAGTTGTTCATGTGGTAGAATATCCATTATATCCAGAATTATATTCATGATTTAGATGTCATATATATCTTATATATCCATTATATACATTCATTTATAATATTACGTAACATTTAGAGGTAAGAAATGAAATGCACCGTTCATGGAGACGGTAAGTCGTACGTACGCATGAACGCTACTTTCATTTCAATTTCATATTTAAGGGAACGAAATCATAATGATATAAATGTGTAATATAATTCCTGTATAATATATTGTATAATACCATTTACTCCATCCTTTATACATCCCACATATGGCATTAACGATTCAAATCACTTTGAGGGGGCGGTAGTCCGCACTTCCTAAAATGAAATTATCGTGTTTACCCATAATGGAAATCATAAAGTATGCCATAAATGAGAAATACAGAAGCATAAGGAAAACATAAACATAATATATATATCATATATGAAAATAGTGTCATAAAAATGTCCACCATTATAGGTGTTAAAAGAATTTGAACAATCATCATTTCGTGAGGCAGTATTTCGCCACCCACAGAAACAGCATGTTCTTTAACCATTAGACGAATGTGTGTGTAAGTGTAAACCAAATAATTATCATAACAACATCCTAGTATATTTTAGATACTGGTGTTGTTACAAAAGAAAGTAATGAAAAGAGTTTAAGGGGTTGGAGAAGCAAAATGAAACAAAACAACATTAGAGAAGACATTACCTTAAAAATAGGGTAGCTCTTTTTGATTTGAGCCAAAGGCTTCCTTGGGATGAATTCTGCACAAAGTGAGTCTTATAGGAGTAAGGGAGGGATGTTGGGAGAGTATTTTGGCAGAGGTTGGCCGAGCCAAATAACTTGAAAGTGTAAATGAGGTGGGAGAGGTGGGGGCCTTTTATAAGTGGAGAGGAGGGGCACTTTTGGAAAGATTGAAATGTTACATTATTTCACAATGCTTTTCGGATTATAAAGGTCCCACACTTATATAATTCGAGGATAAGGTGATAAGGTTTCGAAATATCCTCATCCAATAGGCTTTGGACAAGTTTAAGCCTTGTATTTTGCATTATCTTCTCATTTTATTTAAATCGTTAAATAATGAGGTCATTGCTGCATCATAATGATGTCATAAATAATTTAATTTATTTAATGTCTAAAAATTATAAAAAAATACTATGATGTAGGAAATAGTTTTATCTTTCTAATGAATATTTATAGTCAAAATTTGGACTTGTGTAACCCCACTTAAAAACTGTTTTAGTAAAATAACTCATGTTTGTGTCAATTTAATTTTAACATTAAATAAATATATATTAATGTCATTTTCCAACTAAAGTGGCTCCATGGGGTCCCCAAGTTGACCCATGGGTTGTCTTGGTCGGCCATGACTCATCCAATAGGAGTAGGACAATTTTCATGCTCATCTCATATTATTAAAACATTATTTGTACCTTAAACTACACTAATTACCTCTAATCGCGATTAAGAACTTAAAAGTTACTATTCACCAAAAAATTATTTTAATCTCATTGAATCACATTTTACTTCTTAATGACAACCATGTATGTCGGATTTTTGAAAATCAAATCACAGAAGTGGTAATATTTCATTTTAACGAAAAATCAGTTTTTAACAACCACTTAGTGGTTTCACTATTCATCAAAAATTGAAGTTTTTCAGAATAAGGCCAAAATTTCACCCTAAGCTATAATTGATATTCCGAATTAAAAAATGATGTCTATTTTACAGAATTCCAAATATATAAGTTGTATTAATTAATTTTATAATTAATTCCTGCTGTTACAACAAATAGCATGTTTTTAAGAAACAATTTATATCAAAAGATTGGCAATTGTTTATGTCCAATTTCAATGTTAAATTAATTCTAATGACCACCATTGGATAAAATGGTAAAAATATATTCTAATTATACCTTAAAACCACTAAATAGTATAATTTATCACTATAAATTATTTTGATTAAAAAAGTTGTTTTTAAGTATTTTCCATATTCATAAAAAAATTAGAAGTTCTCAGAAAAATACCAAAAAATTCAACATAGGCTAATTTCAATATTAGGAATACAAAAATGAAGTCCATTTTGAAATATAAAATTTCTATAAATTTAAAAAGTGGTTATTACTATTCATAACGGCTACTTTTATTAGTCGCGGTGTTTTAGAACTCGAAGTTGCGTACAATGCAAGCTATTGCATTATTGAATGAGAAGCGTATCGTGGAAGCTCGGGGTGTTACAACAAACCATTGATCATATGGAACTAGGTCTATGAAACGTCGATATAATTCCCGTACCGATTCAACACCCTCCTGAAGACAACACAACTTCATCCTCTTCCTCAGCTTCATCAACTTAGAGAAGTGTTGTTGGATGAACGATGACATGAAAAACTCCCATGTTAGATCTTCCTAAGGCTTATTCCGAAACACGGACTTCCACCATTACCAAGTTGGTCCTTCAAGCATAAAGGTAGCCAACTTCACCTTTAACGACTCAGGCAACCCAATGAAACTGACTTCCTCTCAATCTTCTGCAACCACTTCTCTGCCATAAGAGGATCTGCTTGACCATAAAAGAGTGGAGGACTCAACTTTCGGAATTTCAAAACATAGTCTATAGGTTGATCAACTGGAGGATTTGATAAGGATTCACCACCTGAAGATGCACCTTGGGCATCCATCAAAACTTTGTGGGGGGTGAACACAAAGGAACATGGAAACAAAGGATATACTCAAAACATGGTCATTTCCATTTCAAATTCAACTTTTCACAATATCCAAAATAAAACATTACAAAACAATTTTCAGAATGAAGGAAAACTCAAATGATTCACAAGGGGGAAACTAGTGATGATAAGCGACTCAGACATATGGTTGGCGGCCATACACCAGTCCCACCATCATCACTGAGAGCATTCTAGGGAAAATTCCTCGGCTCCACATGGCTTTCCAGACCATGCGAGCTCACGGAGGTCACTTGCCCAACTCCCATTTCATTTCCCAATATAAAACAAGTCAAAGGAACAAAAAATACACCAACAACCCAAACATCTCATGGTGACCTGAGGTTCGGAACGAGCAAGGGTTCATGATGTTCTTCTCGCTTGTACGCCCCGAGTCCCGACAATTCAACTCCTTCTACCATGACAACCCCAAATAACAATGGGCGCTCTGAAAAATAAGGTCTGCTCAAAATCCAACCTGCTATGATACCATTTTGTCACAAACCAACCCGGGTCGACCCTGAACTGGTCACCTGAGTCGGCCCGTGACATGGCCCGAGAGGCATTCCTGATACTCCCGGGCTGGCGACAAGCACCAGGGCATCAATGAGATAAAGAGGGAACGATTTCGCCCAAAGAAACTAAATAAAGCAACTGGAAGAAAATAGAACAACACAAAGTAAATAAAAAACACGAAAAGAAAGAACGACCAACAACAAAAACTAACCTGACCATGACCAAAACTCCCCGCGACTTCGAGAGTCACTCACCAGTCCACAACTAAATCTCTCCGACAACGAGAGAGCTCCAGTCAACCTACAACAGAAACTAAAAACGGGAAAACACTATAGGTGTGAGTATTAAAACTCAGTAGGTAGGCCTGACTAATTCTATTCCCAATGTACATACCATTAAATAAAGAATTTATCAATTCCATGTTTGCACTAAATTATATAAAATATGGTTTCTACACACACTTTCATTTTTTTTAACAAGTAACAATCCATTTCCATTTTTAATTTAGAAAAATTTTAATGTTGAAAGAAACAGGTGCATTTCATTTTAAGACATTTTGGAAAGCAAATTAAAAATTTAAATTTCAATTGTTAGTCAAAGGGGAAAACCACAAACAACACAAAACACACACTAAGGGCAATGAAAAAGAAAAGTGGCACACATGGGCCAGCAACCAGACTAGACCTCTCAATCATCCGCCACATAAAAAAATAAACACTTAAAGAAACATGGGTTGAACCTGGGAGATCGTGAACAATCTAGAACATACTATATATTTGACTCATCCTGAAAGCATGCCCTAACTCGATGACGTCATAACGCCCATACTACTACCTGGTATAGCCCTGCATGGCCTAACCGAGGGGCCCAATCCCCATAGTAGTAATAACTCAGTATTTCCCTACTATGGGGCCACTAGCCAGTGGGTATTCTAAACTAGTGCGGCAATCATTCTCAGAAGATTCACTCACTATGCCAGGTTCCCATGTCAACACAAGCAATAAAAATGAGTGCGTCCACAATGTAAATCAATCATTCACGATGCACAAACATCACATACAACTCACGAAATCAACGAAAACCAAAGATCACCCCTGAATGGGTTTTCCAAAACAATTTATTTTATTAAAGTTCCAAATGGGCCTTTATAAATTTTAAAGAAAAATCTCATTTCTTGAGAAAACCCAAAACACTTGTTCAGAATAAATCATTTATCTTTAAAACTAGAAGTACATTTAAAATTCAGTGAATTTGTTTAAAGGCCAAATGGGCATTCTTTCAATACTGACTGTCCACTCGTCAAGAAAATGTCCCAAGTGTTCGTTATAAAATAAACAACTCTTTTCACACTAAATAATCATTTAAAGTTTTATTATCTAATATTATTTCTCATTCATTAAAATTAATAAAACATCAAGCAATTAATAAATTCTAAATTTAAAGGTGAGTGCAGTGGGGGACCTACCTCAACTCGTTGTCCAAACACAATGGCACATCATGCCTTGCACAGACACACCAACACGTGCACGCCGACGACTGCAGCATCGTGGGTCTTCCTTGCCGACACGCTGCAATAATCGAACAACTAGAAATGCATAAACACGGACATAAAACAATTCAAATAAACAAATAGGACAACACCACCTCGACATACTTCTAAAACAGAACTCAGACCACATAAATAAACAAATTCAAATATTTTAAAAGGAAAGGAAAAAAACTAAATTTGCACCAACTTAATTAAACACAACACTCACTACAGTAAATATACGATACTCAAGCAAGGACATCACGAAACTCACCTCGACGCAGAGATGCGCTTGAACAGTTGGGTCGCGGGGCACTGCACAACGACCGAGGAACATCAAAGGGATCGCGCAGGGACTGCGTGGCTGGAAAGCAGGTCTGTGGAGAAATGCACCACCAAGCCGGAGGCGCGCCGAGATGGAGATGCGTTCGACGGTCAGAAAGGAGTCCGGTCAGAGGTGTGTGTGGCTGATACAGTTGGTGGGAGCTGGAGGGAGGATCCTACAGTTGTTTCAGCGAAAGGGGGGAGGGTGTCGGGCGTCGCGCCGCTACTAGTTGGAGGATGTAGGAGCATTGCGCCGCTGCTGGTAAGCCAGAACAGAAAAAAGGGGGGTGTCCAGCCGGTCAGCCAGGATAGGGGGGCACGCTACCAGTGCAACCAAGAGGAGGTATGGCGCATCCGGTGTCTACTACAGGTAGAGGGGAACCGGGATTCAGGGGGAGGTCGCACTACAGGAGGTTGGGAGGGCAGGAGGAGTAGCTACAAACAAGAGTAGATCCAGAGTAGGGAAGAAAAAAAGGATCGATGGTTGGGCATGCGGTGTGGGGAAGCTACCTAGAGGTCGGCAGTGGGCTGGACGGGCGCTGCCGGTCAGGCGGGGGGATTCCGCCTGGAGAAAAGGGTCACGCTGGCCGGAGGGGTGCCAATATGCATGGCGCAACAACGGGAAGATGAAAAAGGGGTTGTGCGGGGACTGTGCAGCCAAGCGGAAGGGTCTCGGGGTAATTCACTGATGATTTGGTGGTGCATCGGGCCGGAGATACCCATTGCAAATGGAAAGGATGGCGTGCGGTTGAAGGGATACTCGTTGGCTTAGTAGGGGGTGCCTGTAGGACTTCATTCCGGCCAATAGGGGCTGCAATAGGGGGATCCACGTTGGACAGCAGGGGGGCGGTCGGACAGGGGCGCACTGACGATGGAAAGAGGTCGCGGGTTGCCAGTGAGGGAATTTCTGCATTGAGGAGACAAGTGACAGACAAAGGGGGGTTTAAGTAGGAGGATCCAGGGGGTGCACTGTACTATTATAAGAGGGAATAAGAGAACAGGGGGGAGAGGAGAGGTGCTGCGGAGAGCTGGGGTCGCGTGCCAATGGGAAAAAAACGAACAGCAAGAATGGAGGAGAGGAAATAGATGTGCACTGAACTCAAGGGGGAGCGGGCTGTGGAAGGAGGCGCGAAGCAGTAGGGGGGAGTGGTGGCCCGTGTATAGAAGGACGGTGGGCTTGCTAGGCAGGAGGCTGGGAAGGAGGCAGCTTATGCAGGAGGAGGCAGCGGCGTCGGACATGGAGGTTGGGCAGCCTGCTGCTGGAGTCGCGTGAGGAAGGAGGGGATCGGCGGTCTGCAAGGGAGAAGAAGGGAGGCCGAGGGGCGCTATGCTGGGAGGCATGGCTAGGCATGCGCAGCGCGAGGCATGTCGAGGGGGGGGGGAGTCGGAGTAGGCCGGTGTAGTGCTAGGAGAGAGAGAGAGACGCGGGATGAGGGAGAACATGGGAGTGTGGCGACTATAGCGTGAGAGGAATGAAAAAAATGGTATACGCTAGGGTTATGAGGAAATAAAAAGAGAAATAAAAAAATTAAAAGAAAAAAAATAGAGGAAAAGAAAACTATAATAATACATAAAATTAATAAACTAAAAATAATAAGTAATTTAAATAATAAAATATCGATCTATAATAATAATAATAATAATACCAATAAATCCATATTAATAATAATACAAAAAAACATTAATAATTATAATGACAAAAATAAAAATAATAAGAATACTCAATTCACTTTAATAATAATAATAAAATTATTAACAATAATAAAATTTTGAATGACACAATAAATTAGAAAAGTCTCTCATTTTAATTTTTCCACAGACAGGCAGATTGTGACGATGTCAGGGTAAAGCCGTGCGGGGTATCCAAAATGTGCTCTGCCCGGGCGCTCAGTGACGTCAGCTGAAAAACGCATACTTTTAACATGACTCAAATTTTTTTCGTCCGGGACTCAACCCGAACCCCAAAAAAAATTTAAAAAGTCAAAGAAAACTATAAAATAAAATAAAAGATAGAGCAGAGTGTGACACTAGTTTTAGGCCATCTGGTCTCAGGTAGGGGGATTGAAGTTGATAAAGCCAAGGTTGAAATCATCTGTCACCTTCCATCACCCAAAACTGTCAAGGAAGTGAGGTCTTTCTTAGGACATGCTGGTTTCTATAGAAGATTCATCAAGGACTTTAGTTCAATCTCCCGTCCCCTTTGTGCTCTCCTAGTAAAGGATATTCCATTTGTTTGGATAGAAAGCTGTGAGGATTCATTCTCAACCCTCAAATCCTCTCTCACCTTTCCTCCCATTATGAAATATCCAAATTAGAACCTTCCCTTCAAACTTATGTGTGATGCCAGTGACTTTTCTGTTGGAGCTGTGTTAGGAAAACATTGTGATAAAACCCCTTATGTCATTGCTTATGCAAGAAAATCCTTAAATGATGCCCAAATCAACTACACCACTACTGAAAAGGAGTTACTTGCTATTGTGTTTTCCTTAGAGAAGTTTAGGTCCTACCTCTTAGGATCCCCCATCACTGTGTTCACTAACCATTCTGTACTAAAATACCTCTTCCAAAAACAATATGCTAAGGCTAGACTGATTAGGTGAGTCCTTCTCTTATAAGAATTTGACCTCACAATCAAAGATAAAAAGGGTGTTGAAAATGATGTAGTTGATCACCTCTCTAGGATGGAATTGAAAGACAACTCAAATCACATTTCTATGTCTGATTCATTTCCTGATGAACACCTATACTCTGTGAGTGACTGCCCTTGGTATGCTGACATAGCCAACTTCTTAGTTACAGGAGTCATTCCAAAATTCTTAGGGACTCAAGCTCGAAGGAAATTTTTTTTCTGATTTTAGACACTATGTGTTTGATGATCCATACCTCTATAAGTTCTTCCCTGACCAAGTCATTAAGAGGTGTGTCCCAGAATATAAACAAGAGTCCATCCTTAAATTCTGTCATACTGAGGCATGTAGAGGTCACTTTTCCTCTAAGAAAACATCTTCTAAGATTCTTCAATGTGGTCTCTTCTGGCCCACCCTCTCAAGGGACTCCTACACATTTTTTCAAAGTTGTCCTAGGTGTCAACAAGTAGGGTTCATCGCAAAAAGGAATCAAATGCCACTCACTCCCATATTAGTGGTTGAAATATTTTACTATTGGGGAATTGATTTCATGGGTCCCTTCCCAAACTCTAGGTGATATCTTTACATTCTCTTAGCTATTGATTATGTATCCAAATGGGTTGAGACCATTCCTACAAAATCCAATGATTATCAAACCGTGATTAAATTTCTCAAGGAAAACATCTTCTCTAGATTTGGAATTCCTAGGGCTATCATTAGTGATCATGGAACTCATTTTTGCAATCATCCATTCTCATCACTCATGGAAAAATATGGAATTTCTCACAAAGTGTCCACTGCTTACCACCCACAGACCAATGGTCAAGCTGAGTTAGCCAATCGTGAAATCAAACAAATTCTTGAGAAAACTGTCAATCCTTCTAGGAAATATTGGTCCGAGAAACTCTTGGATGCTCTTTGGGCATATCTTACAGCATACAAAACCATCCTAGGAATGTCACCATATAGGTTGGTTCATGGAAAATCATGCCATTTACCTGTTGAAATTGAGAATAAGGCCTTTTGGGAAATTAAGAAAATGGATTATGACCTCTCATTGGCCGGAACAAAAAGGAAATTAGATCTCAATGAACTGGAGGAACTAAGGATGGAGGCTTATGAAAATTCAAGGATCAATAAAGCTAGAGTTCAATCCTAGCAATCTAGGAATATCAAGGTCAAACATTTTGAACTTGGAAAACTTGTGCTCTTATATAGTTCAAAACTTCATTTACACCCGGGAAATTTAAGGTCTAGATGGTCAGGTTCTTTCATAGTGCATCATGTATACCCCCATGGGGCAGTAGAGATTCAAGATCCCACAAGTGGTTACATTTTCAAGGTCAATGGTAAAAGTTTAAAACCATTCATTGAATCATTCAATAAACAGTAAATAGAGGTTGAGTTAATTGAGCCAATCTATGAACCAGGAAAAAAATGATAGATTTAGGATCCATGTCAGGCTAATGACGTTAAACAAAGTGCTGCATGGGAGGCAACCCATGGTTTTAAAGTTTCCTATCATTTTTTTGTTTTAATTGACTTTATATTTTAAATAGGATTAATTAATCATTTTTATATTTAAAAAAAATAGAATGTTGAACTGTTCTTCTATTATGAGTATGGATGGGTATGAAAGGGGAGCACCATATTCATCCGTGTCACGTGGTGTTATCCTTGAGTAATACCTTACCTAGAAATTTAAAAATAATACAATGTATCATTAGTTTATTTTATTTTAATGTTTTTGTAGGTAAAAATAAAAATATAAAAAAAATAAATAATAATATAATAATAAAAAAAAGGGACACGTTGTGGGTCATGGGTCAAACCCCGTCACAACCGGCGAAGCCGCAGGGATTCGAACCTGGGACCGAAGGGAGACAAGGGCGCGTGCTTACCACTGACCTATGGCTTTTTGTGCTTCCTTATTCTATAATTTATATATATATACTTATATTTCACTTTCTTTATTATATAAATATATATATATATATATTGTTTTGTTTTGTTTTGTTTGTTTTGTTTTTCCTTCTTCTACTAGGGAACTTCACAAGTGAAATGGATATCAAAGGATTAAAAGGGAGCAGTAAGAATTTCAACTTCAACCACAAGGTGACTTCATTCCATGATCCTCATTTTCAATTTCCTTTTTGAACTTCCATTATCTACCTATACTCCTTCTAAATTTTTATTTCTTCAAACACTGGGGACAGTGTTGTTTTAAGTTGAGGGAGGAGATGAAATAAAAAAAAATTGCTTTTGGGAAAAAAAATGATTTGAAAAAAAAATATGTAAATGGAAGGAAAAAATTCATTTAACTTTGAACATGGTAAAACACATTCCACACTTTGAAACTGAATATCAAATAATTTAGCATGCCTTGATTCTGATTTTAATCCTTGTATAATTTCGTGAGCATAGATTTTGGAAAGTGTGGTTGTCCAATGTGATATTTCATCATTTATATTTTCATCCAAATAAAAAAAAAGATCACAATGCACGTCCTTTGGATAGTGGGGTTTTAGTTTGAGTTCATGGGGTCTCCAAAATAAATAGCATAGTTTTGGTGATCATTTTAGTTTAATATGAGTATTCAAAAAAAAATTAAAAAAAAAATTGCACGTAGAGAAATGAAATGACCTAATGCGTGGCTTTCAGCACTTGGGGATAGTGACTCCATAGTTGTCTGGCCCAGAGTTAGTAATTTTATCTCTATTTTTGGTAATTTGAATTTGTTTTTTACTGAGTTAACTCAAGATGATGCCCGAGTATGTGGGAATTACTTGGTTCCCTAAGGTCTTTGAGCCTGGGAGTCATCGGCAAAGTCTCGCTATAGGGGTTGACTCTTTTGAGTGCAAATTCAATTACCATGGAAAAATTGCAAAAAAAAACAAAAATAATAATAATACAATATAAAAATGAATACCCATCTTAATATTGAAAATTGATTCCACCTAGATCTTCCATCATTTCCCCCTTGAATAAAGATGAACCCCCATATCTATTGTGATACACAACACATCCTCATACTTAACTGATATTGGATGAAATATGGAAATGAATTTGAACAAAGAAATGGGATTGGGATTGGGATCTTCTTATTAAACTATATTGTATTAAATTATTTTGATGGGTTTCATGATTTTTTGGTATAAGGGTTTTTGGTGATCATTGTGTATTAAAATGTTTTTGGAAAAGGGAATTCGAATTTCATATTGTTGAGATACATTTTTCTCGGGACTAGCAAAACCCAAGTTGGGGGTGTGATTAGCCACTAAATGAGACTAATATTCATTATTAATTTACATAATATTAATGTGCTTTATTATTCATAAACACTATTTTAGTGCATTTTACACTTTGAACATCATTTCACATTATGATTGTAATTCCTTCTTAAAATGTACTATTATGTGGTACATTTTTTAACATCATTTAAAGTACCCAATGATTCATCTGATTTTAAAGAATGTAATTATCCATATTTCAATTTTATATTTTGGTAAATTTATCTACGCTTCAATATGAACATGTTTCATTCAGGGATCAATGGAGAATTCATGGAAGAAAATGGGGATATTTTGTGATGAAAGGAAACAATTCTGGAGAGGTCAGATTGGACACCAGCGCACTGATGAGAATGTGGGGCCCAACATACAGTCCCAATGAATCCCAAATTTCTTGGGATGCTAGAAAACATATATAGGCAAAAATAATTCTTCAGAAGACAGTGCTAATTATGCCTCCATTGTGGTCATTTAGGCGGCCCAAGTTAGAGATAACATTCTAGGCCAGATTCTGCGGCCCAGAAAAACATCTCACTAATATAAACATATATCTGAATATAAAACTCCAAATGGGCCCAAATTTTACAGGAGGTTATAATACATCGGGGGATCCATTTTCTTCTTCTATTTCCCACTCTGATTCTACCATCTAGAAGGTCATATAAGCGCGTCTTTTTGGTGGATGAAAGCTGGCTGCCACCTCGGGTCAAGGGTGGAAAAATCAACTCTTCCTCAACTTTCCACCCACCTATAGCCTACCATAATCAAGTGGGAAGCTTTGCAATATTGGAGGATCGACCCAAGGCTCCCAAAATGCCTATTTAAGGAAGTGTTGTTTGGGTAGTTTTTCATCTTTGAGCTTTGTTTTCATCTTAATGTTATGTTGCCAATTTTTCTTTGTAACATTCTTCATTCACATGTAAGTTGTTTTAATTCATCCTAGTTTCTTAATAAAAGTTCTTCTTATCCTATTATTCTGTTTTTATTCATCTCACTTTGATACCGTTGCTTCAAGATGTGAATTTATTCACACAAAATCTTGTGAAATTATTCACACAACGGTGGAGTGGTCATTTTATTTTTATTGTTTTCATTACTTCTCCATTTCCTCCCTCATGAGTCTACTTTACACTTCCATTGAAACCATAGAATCAATGGAGGGATAACCCACTTATGGGTTGATCCAAGGGAGTATCAAGGGGCTGGATTGGATGTTTTTTATCACCCCATTAATGTCTAATCACTTATTTTAATTGAGATTTTTATTTTATGATTTTTAAACTTCATCGTCCTTGTTGAATTTAAGGCCACACACTTCAAGTGCTAATACGAACCTTTACCTTGAAGTACTCAAAACTTTGATCCTTCAAGTGTATAGGTGATTAGTATTAAAGTGTTTAGGTATTAAACCAGTAAGTTAGGATGTTGTTTGATCTTCTTAAATGAACTCATCTCAAATATTAGAAATTGAAATATTTGAAAAAGAATCTCATCCAATCCACCCTGAGGGATAACCTAGGATAAACTCATTATTTTAAACTGAATTCACTTAAATCTGTTAGTGATACTTTAAAACCATCTAAAATCAAGCCAAGTTGGCCACTTCATATCCAAAAATAGTCCTTAGAATGTGCGTGTTTATAGGTTACTTCTTAGGTCTCTGTGGATTCGTCAACCCAAGCTAGACTACAAGGACCGTTCTACCTTCATCTCTTGGGTAAATTTGAGCGAGAATCACGCACCAACACTGGACTCCCTGAACTGAAAACCACACTCAGTACCCTTAAAACTATTGCTTCACAGAAAAGAAAGATCAGAGTCCTAAGTTCAGTGGTAGAATCGACTCCTTTGATACCAATTTGTCACGACTCATCCTCTGGGGCCCGTATTGTGACTACCCCAAGCCCGCCTTTCATAGGCCAGGGGTTGGAGACTAACACCAAAGTTGAAAATCCCTAAAATGGGAAGGTATTGCCTTTATAACTATAAACAAACACATCAGAGTACACAACCGGAAGCAAATCACTAAGTAAAACTGTATACAAAAGAAGTGCTAGAAAGTAAAAGGGGTCGGAAATAAAATCCCAACAGGAAAGTACAAGTACAAATAAAAGCAAGTACAACTGAAGAAAAGTAAAACAGCTACTGGGTCATCCTCCAGGGTTCCTACAAGAAGGGTAGGTAAAGATGGCCTCCTCAGCACTCTCATCTGTCCATCTCCTTCGTGTACCGCCACACCGGGTGGTCCACCTCCCGGTACCGTCCAGTCCTACTACTCTCTGCCTCAGTCAGCGTTGTCCATCGTCTGCAACCAACACAACGAGGTACTAGCATAGCCCATGCAGGGGTGAGTATAACGATACTTAGTAGGGACCCCAAGACCCACAAGGTCTCACAAAATCTAACAAGGATAAACCATAAAGTATGAATTCAACGGATAACCATTACTTAGGTATATGCCCACACATATACCTAAGTTATCTAGTAACCCATCTCAATCATGAGGAAAACACAAAAGTCATTGACTCAGCTCAAACTAGGATTTTTATTATCGAAACCATGGCTATTGGCGTACTCCTCCTCTATCGAGTACAGTGGACTTACCGCATCACACAGAGGCACTTCCCACTAACCTTGGACTGCTAAGGTACTCCTCCTATCGAGTACCATGGGTCTACTATGCTCACACAGAGGCGCTCCCCACCACAGGTCTGTCGCGCTCACATAGAGGCGCTCCCCCATGTATCCTGCAGAGGTACTCCTCCTGTCGAGTATCGTGGGTCTTCCGCACTCACACAGAGGCGCTCCCAACTATGGCTCTACCGTTCTCACACAGAGGCGCTCCCCACTGGGCTAGTCGAGTCACTCTGAGTCAAATCGGTCAAGGAGTCATCAGGTCTCAGCCAGCTACTAGGTCTCTATACTCTGGATTCTCGCCTCTGGAAGGATCTGTTCCACGAGCTACTGTTCGATACTCCAACTATCACTAAGTTCCACAAAGAAGTTTCGCAAAGGTCCGCCACGTCATAGGGGTATCAACGCAATAGACGACGCGTCGATCGGAAGCCCGGTCTATGAGTTATTAGACTTTTAGTCCCTGGGGCCCAGGCAGGGCGTGGCAGGGGCCGGGTAGGCCACGGGGGGCGCCGACAGGGCGCCGAGTAGGCCGCGGATGTCACGGGTAGGTGGGCTGCGCGCCGGGAAGGGCGTAGGGAGGCCGCGGTCAGGCAGGCCACGTGCTGGGCAGGGCGTCGGGAGGCCGCGGGCAGGCGGGTCGCGCACCGGGCAGGGCATCAGGAGGCCGCGGGCGGGCGGGCCACGCATCGGGCAGGGCTCCAGGAGGCCGCGGGCAGGCGGGCCGCGCACCGGGCAGGGCACTGGGAGGCCGCGGGTAGGCGTTCTGGGCGCCGCTCGGGCTAGCGGTGTTCGGCCGGAAGCATTGGTGCGCTGCGGGGGCGGTGCGATTGGTAGAGGTCGCGGGTAGCGCGGCCTTCGTCGTTGTTGCCTTCTTCGTCGTCACCTAATCACCATGTCTTAGAATGCCATAAGAAAATAGAGAGATCGACGGAGGATGTTAGGCCATGTTAGGTTTGCCCGCACCCTCCGCGTTTAGGGAGATATCAATTGTCTCATCCCTTTTTATCCAATAAAGAATATAAGAAGAAGGGTATAACATCATCAAGCAATAAACCCCCTACCTCTTGTTCTTCGCTCGTTGGCGGAGTCACAGAAGGAAGACGATGAAGATCGTCATTCGTCACGTCCGCCACACATCCCCAATTTCGAGCTACGTTGGTTCGTTGACGACATTGAGGAGGGTAGGATTCGAGGAAGGAAGTCGAACAAGAAATCATCACTGGTGTTCTTTGCATTCTTTTTTGGAAGAACGATTCTTCGTTGGGAGCTTTTCTCCCTAGCTCTCCTCTTCCTCCATTTCGCCAAAATTAAGCATGCCAACAAAAAAAATAGATTGGTTATATATTATTCCATTGGCATAGAATTAAAAAATGGAGAATAAATTAATTGGCTCCATATAATAAATGTGGAGGATTGGAATAATAAATTATGTGTTGTCCAATTAATTAAAAGGTAGGTGGAGAGGCTCTCCCTCATTAATGAGGGAGAGTTGGGAGGTTATACTCTCCTCCCCTTAATAGAGGTTGGGTGGTCCCCACCCCTATTATTTAAATGAGAGGTTATGGTCTTAGGTGGTCCCCACGTCGTAACCTCTCACGGGAGGTTAAATTCGGGTGGGCCCCACCACCATAACCACTCATGGAAGGTTACGGTGTGGTGTTCCCACCTCCAACTCCCAATTGGAGGTTTTAACCAACAATCACACACATGGTAGCTTAAAATAAAATAAAGTGTTGTACACTTTATTTTTTCATTTTTTTATTAAAATCCAAAAACTAACTTTTATTCTCGACCATCTGCTGTTGAGGTGAAAGTCTTCTTAAGAGAATACCAGCACTGCGAGTTCAACGGTACCCTCATATTTCAGTTCCGAGCATCGGTTCAAAAGTTGTAAAATCCCGCTCATAATTTTACTAAACGTACCCGACCAAAACATCAGAAATTGATTCAGGGCACACCAGGCCTTGGAATCAAGCCCCGTAAAATTTCATGGACTCGTAAAAATCCCATGTATTTAAGAAAAAATTTTATAAGGACCCGGCCTTAAACCTTACTTAATCATAAGTAATTTCAAGAATGTACATTGAGGATCTTTTCAGGTTTAGAGTTTTAGAGAATTAGATCATAAATCATGCATTACATTCCACATTTAAACAAAGTGGTTACATAAAAGATAGTATTCATTTTTTCCCATCAACGGAAACATATTTAAAATAAAACATGGATTCTTTCCTAACACTTCTTTAACACTATCATCATATCATGTACATTTCCCTTGACCTATGAAAAACATTTCAAAAACTTGGGATGAGCATAAAAAGCTCAGTAAGGGATATAAAAATTCGGAAAGGAAGCATTAGTACATGTATACATAAGAATCAATGAAATCATACTTTACTCATAAAACATAAGCACATTAACATACCTCATGAAATCATAAGATTTATGAATAACTCATAGAAATCATAAAACATAAAGGTAACTTGAGGCATTCATAACATTCTTACGTAGGGAGTAACCCTCATAGTTACATTTGGAATACCCATCATAGTATATTCCCTAAATCACTTTGGATAAACCTTAACTTTTAACCCCTTCACGTTATCCAATGCATTGGAGAGCTATCACAGGTCACCCACCCTTAGTTTATCACGGAACCACCCGTCTTCATAAACAATGCCCAAGAACCATAACATAATCATAGCACATAAATTAAGCATAAATTAAAGATAACATTACCACATTTCAATAACAATATAACATTTTAAGATATTGAAATAATGAATCCATTCTAAAAACCATTTTCAAAACCATTTAAAACATTTAATAAAGAGATTTTTGAATCAAAGTGTCCCATACCACTTTGAAGATTTTAACATTTTAAACCATTAATATACATATAAATAAATCCTTAAAACCATTTTGAAAACATGGATATTAATGAGAAATATTTATAAGAATAAATCATTAAAACATTTAAAATGATATTTTAGTTAAAGGGTTTTTAACAAAATGAGAGACACTTGAATACAATAATTGGGGAATAAAATTTAATTAGAACTTTATAATATCATGAGAATAAAAGGATTCATGATATAATATTCCAAAGGACAGTATATACACCATATAAGAGTGAATTGGTGCATAACAACAATGAAGTCTCAATAGAAATGTAAAATGAGATGAAATCCCCTATAAAGAAGGTATCCTTAAATTAAGGATAAATAAATATCATAATTATGTGTGAAAAATATAAATACACCAAATATAAGTGGATATTAAGTGTAAAACAATCAAAGTTAATTCACACATATTCAAAGGATGATATATTCAATAACTACATGTTGAACCCAAAGAAATTAAAATTGGGTTAAGAAGTTCCCTTGGTAAAATTTGACAGCCTAATAGCGTCACTTTAAAATTCATAAAATTAGTTTATGAGAGAGAAAATGGTATCGAATCACTTGGACATAAAATTTACATCAATAAGGATATATAATAACTTATCCTAACATAAAAATATGTAAATTCAAAGACATAACAAAATAAGTCTTTTTAAAAAGAGGAGGGTGAAAGGTTCCCTTACCGATTTGGGTAACTTTCGAAACGTACACTCCATGAAAGAAGGACTATACAACATTGATGTAAATACTCATAAATGAAAGTATATTACACAAAGAGTAGAATAATTGGAAGTACATATACCACTCAAAGGAAATGGTGGAAAATGTAGCATAAATCCCACAGGAATAAAAGTGAGATGAAAAACCCTTACGAAAACTTGGCAGCCTAACAGCACCACTTAAAACTTCCAAAAAACGGATTGATGAAATAAAATAGGGTCTCTCATCATATTAACATATAAATTACAGTAATAGGAATATAAAATAACATCCCCCAACTAAGAAATAGGATCTTAAAAGAAACGACATAAAAGAGAGTACTTAAAAAGAAAGAGAGAGGTAGGATCCCTTACCTCAAGTCCGACTTGTCTTGTTCATTTCTTTATATTTCTGAATAATAAACTTTGGTCAATTTATAATTGATTAAGGACATACTTTAAAGTTTATTATTAAATTAATATAATATATTATCATGTTATAATAATTATTTAATTATGTGAGTTCATATCATACGTTTTGTCGTTGTTCGGTACATGAGTCAAAAATGATCTTGTTTGAAAAGCATTGTCAATGTAGTTGTATGTACATCATATCCAGAATATTATTAATGATTTAAATTTCATATATATCAAGTATATATTAGTTTTATACTTATTCCATAATATTTGGAGATAAAAAGAAATGAAATGCACCGTTCATGGAGACGGTAGGTCGTACGTACGCATGAACGCTACTTTCATTGCTTTGGAACATTAATGGAATTAAAACTAGATGAGATATATATATGTATATATATATATATTATAAATAAATTATAATATATATGTTATATAGGTCACATATTTTCATTAATTTCATTCTTTATACATTCCATGTATTGCATGAACGAGTCACATCACTTGAGGGGGCGGTAGTCCACACTTCCTCGTATGAAATTATCGCATTTGCACAACATGAAAAGCATAAAGGTATGTTTTAAATATAAAATACAGAAGCATATAGAAAACATAAATACCATATATATCATATATAAAATATAGTGACATCATAATGGCCACCATTAAAGTTTTTAAGAGAAGATTGAACAATCATCGTTTCGTGAGGCAGTAATTCGCCATCCATAGAAACAGTATGTTATTTAACCATTAGACGGATGTGTGTGTAATTGTAGCTATAATCCTTCTTATAAAAACAAACTAGTATATTTAATATACTGGTTTTGTTACAAAATAAAGGAATAAAAAGATTTTTGGGGGTTGGAGAAGCAAAATAAAACAAAAGAACATAAGAGAAGACATTACCTTTAAATCGGGTAACTCCCTTTGGTTTGAACTAAAAGGGTTTATTGAAGAGATTTATGCCTAAGTTGAGGCTTCAATGATTAATAGGGGGATGTTTATAGATGAAATGGTCAGGGTTTGGACGAGCCAAAGTCTTGAGAGGTTTGGGTAAGGAGGTAGAGGTGGGGGCCTTTTATAAGAGAAGAGGAGGAGCACTCTTAGAAAGTTATAAAATATTACTTTATTATAAAATTATTTTAGGATTTTAAAGGTCCCAAAAGGATATATTTAGAGGATAAGGTGATAAGGTTTCTAAATCCATCCATCTAATATGTTTTTGACAAGTGTAAGACTTATATTTTACACTATCTTCTCATTTTATTTAAATCGTTCATTTATGAGGTAATCACTACATCATCACGGTGTCATAAATAAATTAATTTATTTAATGTCTAAAAATTATAAAAAAATTATCATGATGTAGGAAATCATTTTATATTTCTAATCAATATTTATAGACAAAAATATGACTTGTATAACCCCATGTAAAAATTGTTTTAGTAAAACAATACATGTTTGTGACATTTTAATTTTAACTTTAAATAAAAAGTTATTAATGTCATTTTCCTACCAAAGTGGTTCCATGGGGTCCCCAAGTTGACTCATGGATTGTTTTGGTCGGCCATGACTCATCCAATAAGGTTAGGACATGTGTCAAGGTCATTTCATATTATTATAACATTATCTTTACCTTAAATTACACTAATTACCTTTAATCACGATTAATAAAACTTAAAAGTTACTATTCACAAAAAAATTATTTTAATCCCATTGAACCACATTTTAAATCCTAATGACAACCATGTATGTTGGATTTTTGAAATTTAAATCACATAAGTGGTAAACTTTCATTTAAACGAAAAATTAGTTTTTTAACTACCACTTAGTGGTTTCACTATTCATCAAAAATTGATGTTTTTCATAAAAATACCAAAAATTCACCCTAAGCTATATTTGATATTCTGAATTCAAAAATGATGTCTATTTTACAAAATTAAAAAAATAGAAGTTTCATTAATTAATTTAATAATTAAATCTCGTTGTCAAAACAAATAGCGTGTTTTTAAGAAACAATATCTATTAAAAGATTGACACTAGTTCAAGTCCAATTTCAAAGTGAAATTAATTCCAATGACCACTATTGGATTAAATGGTAAAAATATATTATAATTGGACTTTAAAACCAATTCAAAAGATAATATAATCATATAAATATATTATATTGAAAAGAGGTTTTGAATTAAAATACAACATTTTCACTAAAACTGATCTATATCGGAAAAATAACAAAAATTTACAAAAATTAAATTTTGATGTCCAGATTATAAAGAAGGATTTTATTTTGTCAAATATAACATATAAAATCTTAAAAAGTATATTTAAAAAGGGTTCGCCACCAAAATGTGGTTAATCGACCTTTTAAAGAATATTAGAAGATTTATGCTTAAAATTGGATTCATTCGCATTTTAAGCCTCTAACATTTATTGGAAAAAGTAAAAATATTTGACAAACATATATAATCATTTTGTAGTTAGTTCTATTCATTCCTATAATTACAATGGCTAGTAGTTAACTACCATTTAAAATAATATTATTTTATTATTAGAGTGCAACGTAAGACTTCAAAGAAACTCGTTGTTGTATATTGGGTACGCCATCGAGCATAGCGTTCCATTTGAATTAATATTAACATTTTATTCAAAAATATGGATAAATAAGAAAAGGAAATATTATTTATTTACCTGGGATGTTACATCCTTCCCCCCTTTTGGGAATTGCGTCCTCGCAATTTTAAAATTGGGCTTGGAAACTTCTTTGAAAGCCCCACATCGGAGAAGGAGTAAATTAAACTGTCGCTTTAAAAGAAAGAAAGGGAAGTACAATGGTCACCCGAGTTAACCCATACTAGGATTCCATGTAGGAAAACATGGACATAGAGGAGAAAACAAAGGGTCATGTTCTGAGGGAGAGTGATGGAAAACATGTTTAGGAGAAAGTTAACCACCAGAAAATCACAAATTGGTGATGGGTTAAACGGTATTTCATTCCCCAATAGGAAAAATTAACAGACAAAATTTTTGTTTTAAGTTACTTTTCATTGAGGAATTTATTTATGAGCTTAACTAAATCATAAGGAAACATACTTAATTGTCGTGTAGACTCTCATCTCCTACTAGATTTCTTACACAAATTCATATTTTCTTCAAAAGACAAGTATTTAGGATGACTTGCTCGCATTAAGAGAGCTATAATCAACCTCTAGATAATCACCTAATCCACAAAAGAGAACCATATATTTCCCATGCCTTTAGACCTTAACCAATACAAAAATTGTTAGAACAAGATCAGATAATCCACAAAAGGATAATACTTTATAAAAAGGAAAATCTATTCTTAATCTCCAAAATTTGACCAACAAACCCCAAAGTTCAACAAAGACCATTCAATAAAATAAATTTCCATTAAATTATTCAAAGTAAACCAAACTAAGATTAAAACCCAAATATTTGAAGTATTTAATCACATATTCTTCTAAGGTACAAATTAACATTTATCTCCAAATAACATGAGTTACTCTTAAAGTCTCATATTGAAAAGTAATTAACCTAATCACATATCCTCCAAGATAGGTTAATAATTTCCATAGATAACCCAAAATCAACTTACTCTTGATTCATAAAATCATCTAACTAAAAATAATTAGTCAAACTAACCAGGGACTTTACATAGTCCAGTGGTAGGCGATAAATACCAGTCGCACTTTGGTTGTGGGTTCGATTCCCGCAGATTTTTCCAACGCGACGGGTTATCACACGGTCTGCGTGTTGTCCTTTTTTCCAAAACTATATAATTCTTAAAACATTCCCCAAAACGAGATAAAATCTTTAAAAATAATCATAACATATTTTAACCTCAAGTTTATCTCATGCCTTTCATTTTCCATCATAACATATAGTAACCCATAATTACCTCAAAAGTAAGGATCATATAAACCCTAATGGTTACCTTTATAATTATCACCTGAACTTCCACATCGAGTTGGTTCTCTCGTACAAGATTCATTAGATAACTCACCAAGGTTCAAGTGGTTGATCATGACTCCTGATAGTTGGTTTAGAATAACCATGAGATTTCTCATTGAATCCCCCATTTCATTCAGTCTCTTAATCATAGAACCACCATAGTTTCCTTCAAACCCATTGTCACTTTGGTGCCTTTTAGATCCATCCATTTACTAAAACCAAAAAGGTTAGTGTGAGTATATCAACAAAATCATCATGTACTAAATAGGAATATAAACACTAAGATATACTTATCCATGTTATCTCAAACTCATTCCAACATTCAAAAATAACAACGACTCTATCTAATATAATAATCGTTGTGGTTATACACAACTTGTCACTTATGCTTAAACAACACTCTAACCTCTAAAGTTATCTAAACCGACCTATGATACCAACTATAAGGACCAGGCCTTAAACCTTACTTAATATTGAGTAATTTCAAGAATACGCATTGAGGATCTTTTTAGGTTTAGATTTTTAGAGAATTAGATCATAAATCATGCATTACATTCCACATTTAAATAAATTGGTTATATAAAAGATAGTATTCATTTTTCCCATCAACGGAAACATATTTAAAATAAAACATGGATTATTTCTTGACACTTCCTCAACACTATCATCATATCATGTACCTTTCCCTTGACCTGTGAAAAACATTTCAAAAACTTGGGATGAGCATAAAAAGATCAGTAAAAGATATAAAAATTCGGAAAGGAAACATTAGTACATGTATACATAAGAATCAATGAAATCATACTTTACTCATAAAACATAAGCACATTAACATACCTCATGAAATCATAAGATTTATGAATAACTCATAGAAATCATAATACATAAAGGTAACTTGAGGCATTCATAACATTCTTACATATGGAGTAACCCTCATGGTTACATTTAGAATACCCATCACAGTATATTCCCTAAATATCTTCGGAGAAACCTTAACATTTAACCCCTTCGAGTTACCCAATTCATTGGAGAGATATCACGGGCTTAGCCGCCCTTAGTTTATCACGGAACCACTGGTCTTCATAAACAATGCCCAAGAACCATAACATAATTATAGCACATAACTTAAGAATAAAGGAAAGATAACATTACCACATTGCAATAACAATATAACATTTTAAGATATTGAAATAATTAATCCATTCTAAAAACCATTTTCAAAACCATTTAAAACATTTAATAAAGATATTTTTGAATCAAAGTGTCCCATACCACTTTGAAGATTTTAACATTTTAAACCATTAATATCCATATAAATAAATCCTTAAAACCATTTTGAAAACACGAATATTAATGAGAAATATTTATAAGATTAAATCATTAAAACATTTAAAACAATTTTTTAGTTAAAGGGTTTTTAACAAAATAAGAGACACTTGAATACAATAATTGAGGA
Organism: Viscum album; assembly: GCA_963277665.1. Classification (NCBI taxonomy): domain Eukaryota; kingdom Viridiplantae; phylum Streptophyta; class Magnoliopsida; order Santalales; family Viscaceae; genus Viscum; species Viscum album. Next base: position 1,797,534,192 of record OY728137.1, read on the forward strand.
ATAAAATTTAATCAGAACTTTATAATATCATGAGAATAAAGGTATTCATGACATAATATTCCAATGGATAGTATATACACCATATAAGAGTGAATTGGTGCATAACAACAATTAAGTGTCAATAGAAATGTAAAATTAGATGAAATCCCCTATAAAGAAGGTATCCATAAATTAAGGATAAATCAATCTCATAATTATGTGTGACAAATATAAATACACCAAATATAAGTGGATATTAAGTGTAAAATAATCAAGGGTCATTCACACATATTCAAAGGATGACATATTCAATAACTACATGTTGAACCCAAAGAAATCAAAATTGGGTTAAGAAGTTCCCTTGGTAAAATTCGACAGCCTAACAGCGTCACTTTAAAATTCATAAAATTAGTTGATGAGAGATAAAATGGTATCTCATCACTTGGACATAAAATTTACATAAATAATTATATATAAGAACATATCCCAACATAAAAATATGTAAATTAAAATACATAACAAAATAAGTCTTTTTAAAAAGAGGAGGGTGAAAGGTTCCCTTACCGATTTGGGTAACTTTCGAAACGTACACCCCATGAAAGAAGGACTATACAACATTGATGTAAATACTCATAAACGAAATTATATTACAAAAAGAGTAGAATAATGGGAAGTACATATACCACTCAAATAAAATGCTTTCAAATGTAGCATAAATCCCACGAGAATAAAAGTGAGATGAAAAACCCCTTACGAAAACTCGGCAACCTAACGACACCACTTAAAACTTCCAAAAAATGGATTGATGAAATCAAATAGGGTATTTCATCATATGAACATATAAATTACAGTAATAGTAATATAAAATAACATCCCTCAACTAAGAAAGAGGGTCTTAAAAGAAACGACAAAAAAGAGAGTACTTAAAAAGAAAGAGAGAGGTAGGATCCCTTACCTCAAGTCCGACTTGTCTTGTTCATTTATTTATATTCCTAAATAATAAACTTTGGTCAATTTATAATTTCTTAGGGACATACTTTAAAGTTTATTATTCAATTAATATAATATATTATCATGTTATAATAATTAGTTAATTATGTGAGTTCATATCATACGTTTTGTCGTTGTTCGGTACATGAGTCAAAAATGATCTTGTTTGAAAAGCATTGTCAATGTAGTTGTATGTACATCATATCCAGAATATTATTAATGATTTAAATATCATATATATCCAGTATATATTCGTTTTATACTTATTCCATAATATTTTGAGATAAAAAGAAATGAAATTCACCATTCATGGAGACGGTAGGCCGTACGTACGCATGAACGCTACTTTCATTGTTTTGGCACATTAATGGAATTAAAACTAGATGAGATATATATATATATATATATTATAATTAAATTATACTATATATGTTATATAGGTCACATATGTTCATTAATTTCATTCTTTATACATTCCATGTATTGCATGAACGAGTCACATCACTTGAGGGGGCGGTAGTCCACACTTCCTCATATGAAATTATCACATTTTCACAACATGAAAAGCATAAAGGTATGTTTTAAATATAAAATACAGAAGCATATAGAAAACATAAATACCATATATATCATATATAAAATACAGTGACATCATAATGGCCACTATTAAAGGTGTTAAGAGAAGATTGAACAATCATCGTTTCGTGAGGCAGTAATTCGTCATCCACAGAAACAGTATGTTCTTTAACCATTAGACGGATGTGTGTGTAAGTGTAGCTCGAATACTTATTATAAAAACATAATAGTATATTGAAGATACTTTTTTTGTTACAAAATAAATGAATAAAAATATTTTTGGGGGTTGGAGAAGCAAAATAAAACAAAAGAACATAAGAGAAGACATTACCTTTAAATCGGGTAACTCCCTTTGGTTTGAAACAAAAGGGTTTCTTGAAGAGATTTATGCCTAAGTTGAGGCTTCAATGATTAAGAGAGGGATTTGGAGAGATTAAATGGGTAGGGGTTGGCCGAGCCAAAGGCTTTAGAGGTGTGGGTAAGGAGGTAGAGGTGGGGGCCTTTTATAAGAGAAGAGGAGGGGCACTCTTGGAAAGTTATAAAATATTACTTTATTATAAAATGATTTTCGGATTTTAAAGTTCCCAAAAGGATATATTTCAAGGCTAAGGTGATAAGGTTTATAAATCCACCCATACAATAAATTTTTGACAAGTGTAAGACTTAGATTTTAGCCTATATTCTCATTTTATTTAAATCGTTCATTTATGAGGTAATCACTGCATCATCACGGTGTCATAAATAAATTAATTTATTTAATGTCTAAAAATTATAAAAAATATCATGATGTAGGAAATATTTTTAAATTTCTAATGAATACTTATAGTAAAAAATATTACTTTTATAACCCATGTAAAAATTGTTTTAGTAAAAAAATACATGTTTGTGACATTTTAATTTTAACTTTAAATAAAAAGTTATTAATGTCATTTTCCTACCAAAGTGGCTCCATGGGGTCCCCAAGTTGACCCATGGATTTTTTTGGTAGGACATGACTCATCCAATAATGGTAGGACATGTTTCAAGGTCATTTCATATTATTATAACATTATCTTCACCTTAAATTACACTAATTACCTTTAATCATGATTAATAAAACTTAAAAGTTACTATTCACCAAAAAAATTGTTTTAATCCCATTGAACCACATTTTACATCCTAATGACAACCATGTACGTCGGATTTTTGAAATTCAAATCACAGAAGTGGTAAAGTTTTATTTAAATGAAAAATCAGTTTCTTAACTACCACTTAGTGGTTTCACTACTCATCAAAAATTGATGTTTTTCAGAAAAATACCAAAAATTCACCCTAATCTATATTTGATATTCTGAATTCAAAAAATGATGTATATTTTACAAAATTCAAAACATATAAGTTTCATTAATTAATTTAATAATTAAATCTCGTTGTCAAAACAAATAGTGTGTTTTTAGGAAACAATATCTATTAAAAGATTGACACTAGTTCAAGTCCAATTTCAAAGTGAAATTAATTCCAATGACCAATATTGGATTAAATGGTAAAAATTAATTATAATTTGACTTTAAAACCAATTAAAAAGATAATATAATAATATAAATATATTAGATTAAAAAGAGGTTTTGAATTAAAATACAACATTTTCACTAAAACTGATCTTTATCAGAGAAATAACAAAAATTTACACAAAGTAAATTTTGATGTCCATATTCTAAAGAAGGATTTTATTTTGTCAAATATAACATATAAAATCTTAAAAAGTATATTTTAAAAGGGTTCTCCATCAAAAGGTGGTTAATCGAACTTTTAAAGAATATTAGAAGATTTATTCTTAAAATTGGATTCATTTGCATTTTAAGCCTCTAACATTTTTTGGAATAAGTAAAAATATTTGACAAACATATATAATAATTTTGTAGTTAGTTCTGTTCATTCCCACCATTAAAACGACTAGGCGTTAACTACCATTTAAAATAATATTATTTTATTATTAGAGTTCAACGTAAGACTTCAAAGAAACTCGTTGTTGCGTATTGGGTACGCCATCGAGCATAGTGTTCCCTTTAAATTAATATTAACATTTTATTCACAAATATGGATAAATATGAAAAGGCAATATTCTTTATTTACCTAGGATGTTACAAATTTTCCATGGAATTTCCGGGTCTTTACATTTTAGTACATTCATTGTCTCTTTTATAGTATCTAAGGCTACATTACTAATTGGAAAATTTGGTTACTATGCTTTGGAGGAAAAATTACTCTCATCAGTAATTTTTTATCATATGTTCCAATGCATGTTTTATCAGTTATCATAGATCTTAAATATTTCATTAATAATATTGATAATATTATCAATGGTTTATTATGGAAATCAACCCAATAGGTCCACTACTCTTAGGAGTGTTTTAGAATGATGTAAAAACCATTTGATGAAGGAAAACTGATGTTAGAAGTCTTAAATAATGGATGTAGATCATGTAGGTTAAGAATTCTTAAGATGAATTGGTACGATAGTAAAAATGGTTCAAGATCATCAAGCTTAAATATGGAAATATTCCTAATGATTTTAATTATGGTATTCTAGGGTCATCTCACCTCTATAATATCATTTTGGTCTCCCATCATGATCTTCATAATCACTCTATGTGGATTAATGGGTATGGTGATATTTTATTTTGGAATATTAATTGGGACAATAATTCTCTTTACATTTCATGTCGGTTGTTTCCTTTCTTCACATACATAAAGTTTTAGATAACACTAAAGTCCTCAATTCTATGATGGATATTGATTAGAAGAGACTACTTTATAATAATGGTTTAGTTAATGATATAAACTATTATTCTATTACCCCATTAATTTCTATTATATTCAGCATTTCTTAATAATGTAAATATATTAATAGAATAAATCAGTTTGGATAATATTTACACCAACTACATATAACTTCCATGTCTGAAGACTATGTCATCGAGCTATCTACACTGATAATATAATCCAACATAAAGGTAACTATTTTGTTTTAAAATGTATTTGTTTTATTAAATCAAATTTATAATTGGATGATTATTCATTTATTACTTGTTAATGGTAGGTTTTTCTCTGGAAACTTATGGGGAGTATTCTTGGGGTCCCAAATAATATAGATTCTATGGATCATCTCTTTATTCAAGGTTATAAAATGTAGACATTGTTTCCAGTAAGGAATAGGTTCATTGTATGGTCTTTGTGGTCGATTATTGGGATATATGGGAAGCCTGGAATGACTCCATGAACCTTTTTACTTGGTAATGTTTAAATAATTTTAATTCTAGAGATTTTATAATGATATTTGATCTATTTTTGATGATAATAATATGTTATTTTTTATTTCATGACCATATCCCTCTTATCAGTTAGACTAAGATTTTTGTGGTTTGGATTATGAAGGATTAGTGGGTTTCTTGGAGGGAACCAAATATTGACCTAAAACATAACAATAATTTTTTTCTCTAAGAATTATAAAATGAAGTTTTGGTCTTATTCATGACACTTGGGGTTTGGTTGTACTTTTTTCTAGATCCTTCTCTTGGGATAATAAATTCTATAATTACAGAAGCATGGGGCATGCTCAATAACCATTATCTTTACAGTCTCTAAAATGTCTCCCTCTCTTCTATGGAATATACTTTATTAATCTTGTCTGATATTTTATTGTAAAATTTTCCATCCACTAGTCCATTAAGTAAATTCGTGTGGAATCTCATAGTCTCATTATCCATAATGTGGTTATTAAACATATCTATTATGAGTAAAACATTGAAGTTGGATTCATGGATTCCATAGGTAGTCTGATTAACGCCCTTCAAATGTTTTATAGTATGGGGTGTCGAACTCAAAAATTAAAAATATTTTCCTCATGGTATTCCCCCAGTATAGATTATTTTATAACTCCCTCAACTCATCCTATAGCATTTTTCACCTCTTTAATAAATAATTTATATTTTTGATGATGGGTATCAACTTTATTAATGTACAAAAAAATTCTAGAAGTGATTTTCTGTATTGGGGAGATTCATATGAGTGATAAATAGATTCACCAATTTGAAAATGACTAAATGATAAATAGTTTTTTACTACAAGGATTTTTTATTACATGATTAAAAATTGATTACCTCTTGTATGTTAGGGTTTTAAGGGAAAAATACCATAAAGGATCAGTGTCTGTGGCTCTAACTATGAAGGTTGGTTCACAGGTTGTTACTATTGCATTAATTACACATTTTGTTTCATTAGTGATATATTTAGTATAAATAGTGTTTATTTTTTCTGAATATTTTTTTGTAACTCGTAATATTTCATAATAGTTTGATTATTTATTTATAGTTTTTTTTTTTGAATTAGTCCCTTTGTGAGACTCACAAAACGAACCTCTATAACTCATTCATATTAATCTAGGAAACAAAAAAATAATAAAAATTAGTTCCTTTTAATATCTATTATATTCCTTTTCTTATGTATAAACTATATAAAGATACACATTATATATGTTATTATTATTTAGAAAATAAATTAATAATAAATTAAATGTTTTTCTTATATACACAATAATCCTAAACAATTTATTTGTTTTCAACTATAATACGGGCCTTCTTATATACCCAAACCTATTTATATGCCACATAACTTGGAATTCAAGTTATAATGGGATATTATTGATTAATATTCATGTCAGCATAAATAAACCAATAATTTTTAAGTATCTATTTTATTTTAAATTCAATTTATTTACTAATTATTTTTTAAGTTCAACATATCACATCATTTATTTATAATATATAAATTCTTTCTTAAAATCACATTGCTAATTCATTGCACTCATTTTCAAATTTTATATAGTATCGTATCTAAAAATGACTACTTCAGACATGTAATGTTAGATAAATCAAAATTAGATGAAATTTACCTTAAGATTCTCCTCTTAACATAAGGCTATGAAATAATTCCATGATTCTTGGGGGATGAATCTAGCATTAGATACTGGTGGGTGGAGAATTTTTTTCTCATAAATATCTCTCATATACCAAGTGGAAATTATTTATAAAAATTTTCTACATGTTTTTCTAGAATATTTTAAAACAATATATATTCAAAAATATTATTTTATAAGTTCAATCCTAAAAATAAAAAATAATAAAAATTTAAAAAAAAATATCTATTGGGAAACGAGCAAACTGTGTAACAATATGTTACCCCAATGTCCTCTCAAACAATTTCCTTTATTACAAAAAGTATAATATACTAGATAACTATGTTTATTTCTATAATCAAATTGGTATGAACAATAATATAGCTAATGAATATTAGTTTTTGGGGTTAATGATTTTACAAGATTCATTACATCCAACATGAAATTTTTAACCCTAACTTATTTCTTAAAAAACTTTTTTTCAAAACATCATATGAAGATGATCTTTTTTATATATTTATGATATAAAAAGGTTTTCTATTGCCTTCATGGTCACTGAATCATTTTTCATCATGGTGGATGACCTCATAAGGTTGATAAGACAATGTCTAGAATAAAATATATACGAGTACACTATTATATATAGGGTTTGTATTGAATAAAAATCATATAATTAGAATACCTATTATAAATAATGAATGCATGTCACACAGTGTAAAATTTTATAATCAATTATTTTTATTATATGGTTGATGTGTTTCCCCCCTCTGTCAATTATCCAAATTATTACTCTATTTTACCACTAAAATATAGAAAATTATGTCCCTTTGGTCTAACATGAAATTCTTCTGATATACTAAGTAATACATTTCCCTCTAAATAATTGAAACTCGGTTCTCCATTAACTATCATTTAAAAAAATAACAATGGGCCTTTTTTTAGAACTACTGTATAGAGAATTTCCACTAGTTTTATGCTACTACTAAAGGATCATATTTATATATTTCCATACTAAAATTTACTTTTAAAAATACCAATTCATAATCTTTAACTATATTCCTAATATCAACTATATGAATTGGAAAATTGGCACATGAAATTCATTATATTACAATTGTAATATTATTTACATGTTTCTAATGTAAGACATATTTTCATAAATTTGATTTTAGTCCTCAACACCCAATCCATGCATCACTTTAGCCACAATAGTGACTCATCTATTTTTCACTATAATACATTCATCAGGTTCTTTTGTATATAGTGTAAAGAAATTAATTTTTATCCATTGTAAGGTAGTACATGGACACATATACCTTCGGATGGCCATCATAATTAACCATATATAGTTATTTAAGAAAAAATATTTATAAACATGTTCATGAAACTAAGTACTAATTTTTTTTTATAGGTATTTAATACCCAACCTTCATCTATTATTATATTAATGTTACGAAGAATGTACTTAAGAGTTTGAATGTATTGAAAACCCCATTTACTCCCATTAAAGACATAAAAGTGAGTTATTTATCAATATTTAATATATATTATATTACTATCTATTTCTAAAAGTCTATCATCTTTGATTTTCCCATCATGGTGACATTTTGAAACACCAACACTATCCATGTCAGATAAGTATTCATTATAGAAGTCAACAAAATATTCCATAATATTACATTTTGTTCATCTTCAATTTTTGATGTACCCATAAATATTATCTTGTAGAATTCATTATAATAAAACCATCTATAATAGATATGATCCAAAATTCATATCTATCTTCCCAAATTAATCACCACGTGAAAAATAATTTAAAATTATTTTGGTGATAAGAATATCACTAGTTCACATAATGTTTCAACAATATCTCATTTAATTATTGAAAACTTTTTTGGGACCAAAACATTGGTGGAGGTTTATTTGAAAAAATAAATATGGGTTAGTTATTATGTATTAATCAATTTTTTAATAATTTTTATCTTATTTAAAAAAAGAAAAAAAATATTAAATCCAAAATAGGTAGTCATGTTATTTTAACACTTTTAAATTAAAATAATTCATTAATTAATCATTCTTGATATTTTTTAATACTCTCCTAAGACTATAACACTATTTAAAAAGATGAAAAACTAAAATAACTTTGGTTTATAAAAAGAGTGTGATCCACTATAAATATATAATTTCTCCTCCTATCATTCACTATCACCAACACTTCCTTGATTCTCATTTCAATGATGTATATAATTTTCTTATATTAATTTTTCCCTACTCATTTTATTTAGTTTCTTTAAAATTACACTATCAAACTTATTATTTTGGTATGTATGATATCTAGAATATGTTTATCATAAAATCTAGTTTAGTAAATCAGTTTAAAAATCTAATCCATTTCTCATCAACTATTTTCATCCATTATTAGTATCAATTTTATTGAGGTAAAGAAAATTGACATAAAATGAACATGGTAATCATACTATGTTTCAACCTATGTAACCATTTACCTTATTCAAACGTTAGACACACTAACCATGTTTTAATGTTTTACACTAGAAAAATATCATTAGTGGTAAGGTAATTTTTCATACTCAACAACATAACTCTCAAAAAATTATTCTCTATTGTGAGAAAATAACCCATAAATACTTATACCCCATAATAATTTTAAATATTAAATATATATAGGATAATAAATGTTAAAATCATTTCTTGGTTATTTTTGATCTTGGAATAAGAAATTAAAACATACTGTAATTTTACTTCATCCATAGCCATGGTGGAAATTATAATTTATAAAAATAATGTTCAACATTTTGTTTATGATGGCCTTATCAAAATTATTAGTCCCACACAATGAAATATTACCTTAAAAGGGGACAGGTGAATTATTGTCTGATAGATTAATACATAACTTCTAAATGACTATGTTTCACTATTATTCTAAATTCCACTATATAACATATTTATTTTAGAAGTGATCAAAAAGAGATAAAAGCGATTTTACTATGTTCACCCACCTAAGAATACATCCACTGAGAATACCTAGATTGTTTTTTTGGGGTATCAAAATTCATATTAATCATATAACTTGTTCTTATAACTCATATCAGACTCACTATCCCTCTAGGTTCACAACAAAAATAATAATTATAATTCTCTACTATCATCACTAAAAATAAATAAATAAAAATCCATAATAACACACTGATCTATGAAAAATTAAAGATAATTTCATACTATGATTGGTGTGACATATTCTTTATCTTCTAAAGAATAATTATTTCCATGAATTTTCAAAAATTATGAACTCCTAGAATTCTCTCAATGTTAATTAACCTCGCCCATTAAGAAATATCTATATTATAACTCACTTATATATCTAAAATACTCTCTTATTTTGCAATATAATTTATTTCTATAATTACCCAACCCACCAGGGCATGCCTGGCTAGCGTGAGGCAGAACCGCCAAAACCCCAAGCCCTCCTATAATAGGCTAGGGGATAGAGACAAGCACTGAGAATGAATAATATAAAATTGGAGGCTGTATCCCAATTTACCTTTATGCGTTCACATGATCATCTCCACACAAAAATACAACGGAATATAAAATAAAGTAACCTATATAGTGTAAACCTTCATGAAATAACCTCTAGGTAAAATACAACATAGTACAAAGCATTAACCAACAAGAAAGAAGAAAAATACTAGCTTAATCAGAAATGAATTCCAAACTAGAAAAAAAACTAGAATAAATGAAAGCTGAGAAATCCCAGCTCCTAATCTCCATGTCCCAACCACCATACGTGATCAATGCACCCAAGTATCTATAATATTTAAAAAATTCACTACCTATCTATTCATCATCTTTATAAGACACAAAATGTTTGGGAAAATCCCATGTGGGGGTGATTATATACATACCATATATGATTCCCCAAAAAATGAAGGGAGTGATATAAAGACACAATTATAGTTAGATCAACCCAAAGTAAGAAGGAAATGAAACCAAAAACATACATATGCTCATAAAGAAACTCAGACATGAGAAAAAGGGGATCTCCATCTCACATCCCAGACAAAGTTGATGAATTTTCCTTCATCTCTAAAATTTTACCTCTGATGACCTATATCAAACTCAACCTCACCAAAATCTTTATATAGGTTCATGAACCTCATTACCGATCTCTACAATTGAGGGAGCCACATCACTCAGGGAGGGACAACATCCTAGTAGAGCTTGAATATGGGGGAGTACCACTCAAAAGATAGAGGTTACGCACCAAGTGTAGGTGAGTACCATCACTATCTATATAAAGAGTATTAGAGACACATGCCCTGGTGTGACAGGGGAGTCCCAACTTTGGAATAACTTCGATCATCCTTCCCTAATAACATCTATTGTTAAGTGTCTCCTAAAGAAACATCATGATAAGAACATATCACGTCATATATTGTATTCCACAATAAAGGCCACCATTTCATTCTACTTGGAAACACACTTAAGATAGTCTAATAGAGGTCCAAAATTCAAGTCCCAAATAAGGATATATGAATAGAAGAAGTACTGAGAGGGAATATACAGTGTGTAAAGGGGTCAAAATGGCATGTGACCCCACCTCGTCACCTTGTTGTGTTCCCCTTTGTACATATTTTGGGAATTAATTTCATAATACATAGTTTGAATGGGTTATACATGGAATTTCTCAGCCACTGAGGGGCTACACATATGCTTCGGGCCATGATTGTGTACTTCATTTTATGCTCATACACCCTGCTAAGTACTTGTTCGTGCCTGGGTTCCATTCCATGCTTGTGTACTCCCATAGTACACAGAGTGTAATTCTACACAATGTCTTGGGAGTTTTTTATATGTTACATGTCTTGGATGTATGGTTAGGGTCACATGGCATGTTGGAATGGCCACACAACGTGTGATCCTTAACTCTTCCTGAAACCCCTGTTATTGTGTAAATGGAAGTACATGGTGTGTGTTCTTCCAAACTACATGGAATGTACTGTAATATTTCACATATATTCCAAAACCTTCACGTAGTTTCCAAATCTATGCTCTTCACTGTGAATATCTCCAGTTGACCACCTGTGATCGAAATAAAATTCCCTCTAACATCATTTCATGGTCTTTGATGGCTAGAAATGGAATCTGATATTCTACTGAATTCATTGTGCATCCTGTGAAAATCTAGTTTCCCATCACCAATCATGGATCCAAAATACTTGAAGTATCACCCACAATACTTTCTGATCTATCTATAAAATACCAATATATTCTTCATGAACATTACCACCATGAATCTCAAAGTTCAATTGCACTTGAACCCACCCCATAAATATTTAATAGTGACCCCATGGTCCAATGAAAAGAGCATGAAAAATGGATGGGGAAAAAGCATAATAATAATGTTGTAACTATCATCGACCAAAGTGATCCTGACCAACGAATAATATGTGTGAATCATAGGTGATAACACAATGTAATAAATAAATTGAAATCAACAATTCAATTTAAAATGGGCTCATGTGAATGATAAAATAAATGTATATCAAATGCATATGATTAAATCCATGCTCAATATTTTAATCTAAATAGTGGAAACCAGAAGATGAGCTCTACCTCAAACTCTACCAATCATTAGTGAAGAATTTATTCACCAGTGAAGGGGAAATATTGTTGTTTTCACTACCTCTCGATCCACCTCGATCTGATTACCCATCACCCTAGATTGAAATCCATCAAAAAAACACTTAATGCTCCTCTAAAATCCTCCCAGTGTTATATAGATTAACCTAGATATTTTTTATAAGAGGGTACTAACATAGGGATTTATGTTGGGGGAATTTAAAATAATTTTAATTATTATGCACCGTTAATGACTACCTTATACAAGCATCTGATGTTGACCAACCTTAGGCTACACCTAAGGTAAACCCCATCTTACAAAATCAAACATGGTCTTGAATTTAAAATTCAAGACTCTATTTGAGATTTAATCCAATATTTTCGAAAAACTATGCATGTGTTATGTTAACACATTTAATATTTTTATAATATCAATATCGGGATCATTGAACTTGAAATATCATGTTGACTTAGTGCATGGATCTAAAAACATTCTTTAATAAATTCTAAAGTCTTAAAATGAAAATTTAGAGTCGCTAAATTCTACCCTCATTCAAGGATTTTAAACCCAAAAGCTTAATCTAAACCAATATGTGAGTATACTAAGTGTTCATTTGGATATCTCACTCACCGGATCTTTCCTACATGATCCTATGTTATCCCATCACATGAACCAAAGGAATGGTCCAACCTCATAGGATCCTCTCCTATTGATCCTTGATCACCACTGGGTACTCCGTGAAGGTGGCTCCATCCTTGATATCTTTCTCACCCCATTCAATGATGTGCATAGGGTTGGGAACATATCTTCTTAGACACAAAACATGGAAGATTTAATGAACCCAATCCAACAATGGGGGTAAATCATGGCCATAATAATCCTCACCAACCCTTCATAAGATCTCGAACATCCCATTGAACCTTAGGGATAATTTTCGACCTTGGCCAAAACTCCACAATACCCATCATGGAGGGACTCTAAGGAAAATAGGATATCCATACTTGAACTCTATGAGAGTATGATATTAATATTTATAAAATTTCAACCTTATTTGGGATGTCCTCATCCACTCATGAATCACATGAACCTTCTTGGTTTTTTCCTACACCATCTCTACACCAACTAGAGATGTCTCTCCAATCTCATTCCAACATAAGGGTGACTTGAAAGGTCTCCTGTATAGGGCCTTGAAAGGTTACATGTTGATAGTATAGTGAGATCTGTTATTATAAGAAAACTCTACTAGTGTAAAGTTATCCTCCTAGATTTGACCTAATTCTAACAAAAAAGATCTCATCATATCCCCCAACACCTAGATAGTTTCCTTGGTCTACCTATCCATCTTGGGGTAAAACACCATACTCATCCTAAATTAGGTTAAAAATGTATCATGTAGGCCTCTCTAAAAGTGTTATATAAACCATTCATTGCATTTTAAGATAATCCTTTAGGTTACCCCATGGATACATATGATTTCTCACATGTACAACATCCCCCAAACTCTCCACCAAACTCTGCTCCCTAATGGAGGGAAAGTTTTTTGACTTTTTAAGTCGTTCAACTATCACCCAGCTAGAATTATGACCTCTCAGTATCCACAAAATACCCATAAAAATTATATATACATGTCATCCCATTTCAACTATGGGATCTAAAGAGGTCATGTCAAACCTATTAGTCCTGGTTCTCAGCCTTCACCTGTTAACATGTGAGACATCGATAGATGAACTCAGCTACGCTCTAACTCATTACAACCCACCAATACTACCACTAAAGGTTATTGTACATCCTCACTACACTGGTATGTATATTCAAAGAATAAGTATGAAACTCCCTCATCACCTCCTATCACATCGCGATTATAACCACCGTCCATCCCCCAAAAAGGATAACATGTTTCCCTCCTTCAAAGAATCCATATATTGCATCCCTTGAGGATATGTGATCATGAAGAAACTCATAATATATGTATCCCAACTGACACAGTCTCACCCAATAAAGTAGTATAGGTTTGAACACCATCAACTAGAGAAAATCTTCACCACTCTCCTCCACCATGGTCAACATAAAAGAAGCCAATATCTCAAACTCCTCCACCACCAAGTGAGAACAGGACTTCCTAGTAAGGGAATCAACAATCACATTTCCCTTCCAAGGAGTATAGACAATATCAATGTTAAAGTTCTGTAGGACCAACCATATCTACTATATTAGGTTATGATATCTTTGAGTGGAGATGTACCTGATACTATAGTGGTATGATTGAACAAAAAAACACACCACGAAGATAGTTCCTACACATATTCAGAGTGAAGGCTACCAATATCAAATCTAGGTCATGATTCATATAGTACTTCTCATTGGGTCTCAACTTTCTTGTCCCATATCCGATCAATTCCTACCTATTCATCAACATGTAGCCAATCTTTTCTCTATAGGCATCAGAAAATGCTATGTACTTGACACCCTCCTATGGTAGTATCAACACAGGGGCACGAGTTAGACTCAACATAAAATCCTCAAAGGATCTCTAAAAATGATTGGTCCAGGTAAATGGATTCCCTTTTTCATGTTAGGTAAGTTCAGGGTACTAAAATACAATATAAGTCTTCCACAAAGCTCAGGTGGTACCCCTAAAATCTAAGAAAACTCCACTCTTATGACATGATCTTTGGTAGATCCTAATCAATAATTGAATTGATATTTTTTATCTCCACAACTAAACCATGCTCAGATAATAAATGCCTAAAAAATTGAACCTCATGTATCCAAAACTGGAACGTCAAGAGCTTACCAATAAACTGGTTCTCCCATAGTTTTTCTAGGAACATCCTCAAATGCTATGTATGATCCTCCTCTGCATCATAGTAAATGAGTATGTCATCAATGAATGCATCCACTAACTGGTTCATGTATGGTTGGATGATCAGGTTTATCAAATTGATAAACACAGTGGGGGAATTCATCACACTGAATGACATCACCAGGAACTCATAGTGTCCATAGTGAAATTAGAATAACATCTTCAGAATATCAACATTGAAAACCCTCAACTAGTTGTAGCTGAAAATGAGATCGGTCATCGAGAACCAACTAACACCTCGCAACTAATCAAAGAGGTATTAAATCCTTTGAATGGGATACTTTTTATTTATCAATACCTATCTCGTGCGATGATAATCAACAAAAATCCTCAAGCTCATGTATTTCTTTTTCATGAAAAATGGAGTTGCCTAGGGAGACACACTGGGTCTGATAAATCATTTCTCTTGAATTTCCTCCAACAGCACCATTACCTCTTATAGATCAGTAGGTTACATCTGATATGTCATTGAAGATATAGGTGTGTTCCTGGGATTTAAGTCAATACAGAAGTCCAACTCACGCCGTGAAGATATTCCCAGAATGTCCTCTAGAAATATGTCCATATATTCCTCCACTATCGAAGGTATCCAGATGCCTAAAGATACCACTGTTCCTAGGGATAAAATTTTCAACTAATGAGTGATGATTTATAGCTTCCTGCTTAAAAAAACCCACTCAATCATCCATGAGTTATCTCTCATCCACAAAGAAGAACCTCATCCCATCTTTCCTTAGGCATCTGACTTATCTATGATGGTTGTTAATCTAGGACTAGATCAAAGACAACCAATCCATTCTCAATATAACATGATAAGGTCTCATTGTGATAACCAAGAGGCCTCACTTGAAACTATCTCTACTAAGTGATAGCCTACAGTGACGGAAGATATATGATATCAAAGAAGCATTCCCTATTAGAACCTCTAGAAATAATTGTCAGGCCAGAGTTACAATTGGAAGATCCAGGTCTTGCACCAGGAATAAGGATGTGAAGGAGTGACTTAGACATATGTATACTAGACCTGAGTCAAGAGTAGAATAAACATAGATCATACCTCGTATCATATCATGTGTAGCCTATTCATATCTACCATGGAATTAAAATACACATGGCCCTGACAGTTAACTATCTAAGACTAATGTGGGCCACCTAGTGGTGTTGGTGGTGGTTAGAGTTGATGGCGCCATCCCCCACCAACTTCTCCTCCCTCTAGAGCATCTCCTACTCCTCTTCCAACACCACTTATTTAGGGGTTTCCCTATCCATGCCTGGGAGATCCCAAATCATGGTGTTTCCTCTACTGTGTAGTTCCATATACTGTCTTCTTGTCCTACTATACACGATGAGTTAGGAAATAATGAGCCATGTAACCTCACCCATTGTAAGTGTATCATTTCCCCTCTCAGGGTTGACTAGATCCCTAATTTAATCCTCTATACCTAGAACCACACATTTTATTCTAAGAATGATAATTACAGATTTGATGAGACCTTTATTTTTTACGGATGCTACCTAAAAAAAATAAATCAAATATATGATTTTCACCACCATCTTCAACCACACAAAGTCCATCATATGAGAAAATATTATTCACCAGAGCCCTCTCTAGAAATCCAGCATAAATGGGATGGCATAATGAGCCACACTAGCTTGAATATCTCTGTAGAGACCCTTCTCTGACTTCCTCACCTGGAGGAAGTTGTCTCGTACCATATCAAGGGAGTACGGTATAAGTTTGGTGAACCTAGAGACATACTTACCAGCTATTATACTACCCTAATATAGCTTAATAATCTCATATATCTAAAATGAGTGTAAAAATGAGTGGTAATACACCTCATGAAATAGCTATTAGAAGTCAGACCATGAGAGAATCATCTCCACATGGGTCTGTATGACCAAACTCCACCAACGCCCTGCTCCTCCATGGAAAATATTGATTCCAGTAAAACCATATAATCTTTCAAGGTCTGAATAATCCTAAAGAATTGAATCACTGACTCAAGACAATCCTCTATATCCTGATATTCAGATCACCATGGAACCTCAGTGGTCTATGATGATGGAACTCACGTAGCGAGCTAAGCCTGTGTGCATCATCATCCTATACTATTAGAACCAACTATTAATCGACTAGTGGTGGCACTAATACCTACTCTCCTCGATGTAGAATATCATCTATAGGAACTTTAATTGAGGCCCCAATAATTGTCTCGTTTTCATCATGATATTATCCCGGTAACCTAGTTGGTTGTCTTGATGGGGGTATCATAAAAGTAATTGAGATGTGTGATTATTTGATGAGAATTTATATATGGAGAACATACTCAAGAATTATATTCAAAAAAATAAGTTATATATGATGTATGTACCGTTATTCCCTGTAACCAATGTCTTGATATTCTGATTCAACAATAAGGCAATCATAGTCTTGGTGAATGGATACATTGGCCACCACACCAACACTGGGTTCCCTGGTCTGAAATCCACACTTGAGGCACTATGACATCATTTCCCTAAGTCCCAAACAAATACTTATATTGTAAAAACTCCAATCATCATCATAATGAATGAACTTCTTTTATACCACTCTAAAATGACCTAACCCACTGAGGCTCGCCTAACTGGTAGAAGGTCAAGCCACCACAACCCCAAGCCTTCCTCCAATAGGCTAGGGGATTGCAACAGGAATCAAGAATGAATAATATAAAATTGGAGGCCTTATAATAATATACGTATATTAACACACCCTACCATATCCATGAAATAGTTCATTGGAATATAATAGATAGTAACATTTATAGTGTAAACATGCATGCAATAACCTATAAGGAAGATATAATAGAGTAAGAAAATATAAATCAACATTAAAGAGGAAAAAACATATCCAATCATGAATGAAGTCCCGAACTCACAACAACTAGAATAAATGAAAATTTTGAGAGCCTAACTCCTGATATCCATGTCCCAGCCACCATAAACATTCAATGAACCCAAGTATCCTTAAGCTTCACTAAAGTCACTATCGATCTGTCCATCGTCTATTTAATACATGACACATGAAAGAAAAGACCATGTAGGGGTGAGTATATACATTCTATATAGGATAACTTGAAAAATAAAGGGATTTATAGAACTATATGACTATAGTCAGCTCATCCCAAAGAAAGAGGGAAATAAAACCCAACACATATATATTCTCATAAAGAAACTCATACGAGAGCGAAAGGGGATCTATTTCTCATATCCTATAGAATTTAGATGAGTATTCCTACAACTCTAAATATACATCTATTATTCCCAACATCAAAGGAAACCTCACTATAATATTTTTAGAGGTTCCCAATCCTCACTAAATTCCTCCACAATCAAGGGAGCCACAACTTTCATGGAGGTGATGCATGCCACTAGAGCTCGAAGATGGGGGACTACCACTCTCTAGAGAGAAGAGAATTTCCCTGTGTAGGGGATTACAATATCTATTTATGTAAATAGTATAGGGGACCCCACCATGGTGTGATTGGGGAGTTCCAACCCCGTCATCACTCTGATAATCCTTCCCTGATCACTATCATCGTAAAGAATCACCTAAAGAATTTTCATGATTTTAGCATATCACATCATACCTCTTATGCCAAAAATAAAGCCACCATAGTGTTCTATGTTGAAACAAAATCAATATAGTCTACTCATAGGCCAAAATCTGAGTCTCGTAGTAGCTGATATGAGAGGAAGAAGATTTTGGACGAAATACACGATGTGTAAGGGAGTCCACACAGCAAGAAACTCCGCCTCTTCACCAAGAAGTTTTCACCTTTTGACATGTCTTGGGAATTCATGTCATACTAAATGACATGTATGGTTATACAAAATGTTTCACAACCACTAAAAGACTTACTGTGTGTTTCGGTCCATGTTTGAGTACTTTAGGATGTGCCCACATACCTCACTAGGTCTGGGTACTGACTCATTCCCATGTACTCACGAATTACATGGTGTGTTGTTCCGCATAGGTTATTAGGTGTGTGATAGCTAGAATATGGCTTGGATTATTATGTATGATAACATGAAGTGTGGTATCAGCCACATGGCATGTGATCCTTAACACCACATGAAACCCTAACCTCTATGGAAGAGTAAGTACATGATGTGTGTTATTCTGAAATACAAGGTGTGTAATATGGTTTTTTGTAGAAAGAAGAGAACCTTCATATGGTTTCTAGAACTTCACTCATCACTGTGAATCTCTCTATTTGACCAAAAGTGATCAAAGTAAAACACCCCTATCCATCATTTCCCAGCCTCTGGTGGTTGGAAAATAGAATCTGATCTTCTGTCAAAGTTATCACTTGTATCGTGCGCATCCTGTCGCCCACCACCGCTCACGAATTCCATATCCATGAGTTATCAACCTAAATATATCTCGATTGATTAAAAAACACCAATCCATTCATCGTGTAAAAACCCACCATGAGTCTGATGAATTAATCATGCTTGAACCCGCCTCAGCAATGTCGAATCATAAACTCGTGGTCCAACAACGAAGAACATGAAGAATGAGTGGGGTAAAGCACAAGAACAAATTTGTATCCATCATTGGATGATGTGATCCCAAACAATGAATGATATGAAAGGATAGTATGTGATAACATGTCATAAACAAAAATATTGAAATCAACAAATCAATTTAAAACAAGCTCATGTGAAGGGAAAAATAATCACATATCAAAAGAAGATGATTAAGTCCATGATCAATATTTTAATCAAAAGGGTGGAAACCAAAATTGAAGAGTCCTACCTCAAATTTGATAGATATTAGGTGAATAATTCATTCACCAGGAATTGAGGAACACTTCTGTATCCAATGCCTCTTGATCCACCATGATCTGATCACTCATCAACCTCTGTTGTGATCCACCAATGAAGAACGCCCATAGCTCCTCCCAAATCCTCCCAAGTTTATGTGGATAACCCTAGATATTTTTTATAAGAGGGTAATTATAGGTGATTTAGGTCATGGGAATTTAAAATAAAATAAATAAATTTAATTATTTATTTTAATTAAATGCACTACCAATGATTGTCTCATCTGATCGCTTGGTGCCGACCAATCTTAGGTCACCTAGGGTAAAATCTACGTTCTGGAATCAACCATGGTCTTGTATTTCTAATCCAAGACTCCATTTGGGAGTTGTTCCATAATTTCATGAAAACTAAATGTGTGTAATATTAATATATTAAATATTTTTATAATATCAATATCATATGTTCATTCCTTGAAATATCATATAGACTATGCACCTGGCTCTGAAAATATATCATAATATATTCCAAAGTCTTAGAGTAAAAAACAACATCACTAAAATTTCTCTATGTTAAGGGAAAATATTTATGTTTCCCTTTTTTATAGACTTCATTATTTTTCAAAAATAACCTATAAATTCACAATCCTCTAAATTCTGAGTAAAATAACCCACATTATAATCTTAATAAATCCCCCAAAATATAAAATTTTAAAGAATCACTTGAAATAAATTTTATGGATTAATAATTTATATATTCAAGATACTTTTTCCTTATCTTTAAAATTTCATTAGTAACAAATTATTTAATAACAAAATAATTTTTCTTTGAAATTTAAATTTATATTATTAAAAAAATTAAGTATATGTATCACTTGTGAAGATAATACCAATCTAAGATGAAAATAAAAAAATATATAAATATAATTATCCACGAACGGTATGATTTCATACCCATGGAAAGCTAGTTACATAAAAATTAAGCGAACAAAATAAAAAAATTAAAATTACTATGTGGTGAATTAATCGAACCACTATTATATATGGTTGTGTGAGTATATTTTAGTCATAATGAAAATTTGAAATTTTATGTATATTTTATATAAATGTAAATAAATATCAATACTATATCTATAAGAAGTATATAATTATATGAATTGGAATATATAATTATAATTGAATAAAATAGAGAAAATGGACAATAGAAGATAAAATGATACAAAACTAAAAGTTATATATAATAGATTTATTAGTTGTGTGTTTTAAATTTCAAAAATGAAAAGGGAATGGTAAAAACATAATTTCATAAATAATGGACATTCAAATTATAGTTTATAATTATTTATATATTGAATAAAAGGAAGAACATAATTGAAAAAGAAAGTTAAATTATACCTTCCATCATCTTTAAAGACAACTAATTTTCTTGATTTTTAATATTTTTTTTAAAATGGAGACTTCCCAAAAAGGAAAAGTCACTTTAATAAAATAAAAAAAAGAATTATAGGAGTCCAAATTGTGACTTTTTACAATAATCATCATGCCAAAAAGAAAATATTTCAACAGGGACATTATTGTGACAATTCAACTCAATAACCTCCACCCCATTATTTTCCAATCCATCAGCCACAAAATTTGCTTCATGAAATGCATGTGTAATGATGTAATTCATGGATGAGAGATATTACAAGCAATTAAACCATCTATAAGTAAGATTACAAGATAAATGAATTATGTCATCTCTAATCGCTAGTACCACAGTGTTCGAGTCACACTCAAGCCAAAGATTGAACCATTTGTGCCTTTGTATATGGACCTGGCCTTAAACATTACATAATCTTGAATTAAGTTAATAATTCACATTGAGGATCTTTTTAGATTTATAGCTTTAGAGAATTAGGTCATAACTTATACATAACAACTTGAATATTACAAGTAGACACTTCAACTCACTATTCAATTTTTTCATAAAACAAAAACTCTTTAAAACAAAACATGACATCATTTCATGTTTTAAAATCATAATGTTTCCTTGATCCCATACTTGACTCTATTATTTTTTATGTCCTGTGAAAAACATTCCAAAACTTTGGATGAGCATAAAAATATTAATAATGGATACATAAAGAAATAAAACTTTTAGTCTTTAAATAACATGAAAACCATGAATACTTTATTATAAAGTAATACTTTTCACCTTTAAGAAGTAGTAAAAACACTTCACTGAATATAAGATCATTTCTTACCCTTTTGTAACCAAAATATTACCACAATCCCATATAATACAACATATAACATATAAAATTAACTTGGGATATAAACATACTTAAATGGAATAACTATAAGGTCGACTCCCACACATATCACTAAATAGAATAGCCATACAACCGACTTCTATACTCAATGCATTGGAGGTTATAACGTAACCACCCATCCTTGGTTAGTCATAGAACCACCCTTCATTTGTTTTATCACATAACCACCCATAAAATGTCTAAGTACCATTATATAATCATAACACATAAAATATTGAAAATATCAACATTTCACTAATAACATTTCATTTTAAATCACAAGAAATCATTTCAAGTTATTGAAATAATAAATCCATTTCAAAAACCATTTTCAATACCAAAAAAACCAAAAATGGAATAAGGGTTTTCCTTTTCCTTTTAAAAACATTAAGGCTTATAGAAGACGCCAAATAATGATTACAACAGCAGAGAGGTTGTTGTCGCTGCATATGTCAAAAAACATTCCTTTTATCATTTAGTAAAATGCTTCGTAAAAAAAAGATTCCCTTTGAATGAAATTAAAATTCAAAGGGTTTTATTATAAATCGTATAAAAGGAGGTATATATTATCTAAACATTCCTCAATGAAAGTAGATTGAGATGAAGTCTCTTACGAAAATTTGGGAGCCTAACGGTATCACTTAAAAATTCAGAAAATAAGTTGATGAGAGAGAAAAGGGTATCTCATCACTTGAACATAAAATGTACAGTAATAAGGATATATAAGAACATATCCCAACATAAGAAAATGGAAATTAAAATACATAACATAAAATAAGTCTTTGACTAAAAGAGGAGGGTGAAAGGTTCACTTACCTCGAGTTTGACTTGTCTCGTATGTTCCTTGTTCTTCCTGAATAATAAACTTAAGTTAATTTATAATTTATTAAGAAAATTTTTAAATTTTATTATTCATTTTATATCACTTATTACATTGCTATAAAAATTAGTTAATTATTTGGGTTCATATTGGACATTTTGTCGATGTTCGGAACTTGAGTCAAAAATGAACTTGTTATAATTACAAATTGTCCATGTGGTCAAAATTACATTATCTCTAGAATGATATTAATGATTTAGATATCATATATATCATATATATCCAGTATATATGTATTTATAATATTCCATAACATTTTAATATAAGAAATTAAATGCACCGTTCATAGAGATAGTAAGTCATACATATGCATGAACGCTACTTTCATCTCTTTTTTCATATTTAATGGAATGAAAATTAAATGATACATAGGTATATTATAATTCCAATATAATATCTATGTTATATATGTTAAATTAGTTCATTAATTACATCCTTTATACATTCCATGTATAGCATGAATGAGTCATATCACTTTGAGGGGGCGGTAGTCCGCACTTTCTCAAATGAAATTATCATATATATACAACATGAAAAGAATAAAAGTATATTCTAAATGAGAATTATCGAAGAATAGAGATAAAATAAATATCATATATATAATTTATAATTACATTTCCATCATAATTTACACCATAAGAGGTGATAGGAGAAGATATAACAATCATCGTTTCATGAGGTAGTAGTTCATCATCCACAAAAATAGTATGTTCTATACCCATTAGACGGAGTTCTGTGTAAGTGTAGTTTGAATATTTCTCATAAAAACAACCTAATATATTTAATATACTGTTTTTTTATAAAATAATTGAATAAATAGAGTTTAGGGGGTTGGAAAATGAAAATAAATGAAAGAATCTAGAGAGAATACATTACCTCAAATCGGGTAAATCCTTTTGATTTAAGCTAAAAGGCCTTATTTAATTTCCTTATTCCCAAAGTAAGGATTCTAGGAGGAAGAGAGTGATGTTGTTAGATTATTAGTTAATAGTTTGGATGATCCAAGGGGACTTGAGAGGTGTGAGTAAGGGTTATAGGTGGTTTCCTTTTATAAGAGGGGGGAGGGGCACTTTAGGAAAGTTTAAAAGTATTATTTTATTATTAATTGATTTTAGAATTCTAATAACTCCAAATTGATATATTTCAAAGATCATATTAGGATGGGTCTAAATCCTTTCCTCCAATGGGTTTTAGACAAGTTTAGTTCATAAAATTAACCTTATCTTTTATCTTTAACCCTTAGTTAATTAATTTAACTTTTACCATGTCTTCTTGTATATTCATACTATATGGTTAATATAGTTACTATAGAATGCCAATTGAACCTCAAGTGGTTCATTAATTACATGTTAAACCTTATATAAGTCATTTGGACGAATATTATATTTTTAGGACTATTATATCATTTAATAAATTATTATTTGTTTTAAAAACTCATTTATGTCAACTTATATACTATTCATATCATGATTTTAAAAAAATCCATAAAAACTTGATTCTTTCAAAAAAACTTTCATTAATTCAAATATAAAAAGTAATAATCATCCATAAAATTCTTGGATGACATAAAAAGTTTCAAAATAAAATTATTTTACTATTTATAATCTTATTTATTTAAATCTTTCATTAATAAAGTAATCACTACATCACCATTGTGTCATAAATAAATTTATTTATTTGATATATAAAATTGATAAATAAAATACCATGATGTAGGGAATATTTTTATATTTATAATGACTATTTATAGTTGAATAGATCACTTATATAACCCTATATAAAAATTGTTTTAGTAAAATATACATGTTTAGGTTATATTTTCCTTAACTTTAAATTAAAAGTTATTAAATTTCATTTTCACACACAAGTGGATTCATGGGGTCCTAAAATCAACCCAAGGATTCTCATGGTCAGACATATCTCATCCAATAGGATTAGGATGAGAGGACCAGTTTGGGATAGACCGAACACTGAGAGGGGGGGTGAATCAGTGTTGGGGACTTTTAAAACCAATTCCAATTTTATATCCATGTACCTCTTGACCTATTAGGATCTTGATTCTCTTATTCTATTTTCCCTATCGCATGCAATAATAGAAAGCAGTAAAAATATGCACACGATATTTTTACAAGGTTCACCACTCAATAAGAGTAGCTACGTCCTTGCTATGCATGGGTATGACTAGTGCATGGATTCTCCACTATAATGTGATATTATTTTACAATGGAGTGTCTAGGAAAACAATCCACTAGCCGGTGTAAGTACCTACACTTTGGAGGGGGTGGGAAACAATCCTCTTCCCTGGACTGGTGATATCCAAGTCCAACTTACAGCCTTTATATGGTTCTTTATACTACCTATAGAGACAGTCTTCTTCCTTCTTAATAAGGTAGGTTCTGCTCTTGGTCTTCTTTAGTTCTCTTCACTTGATTACTTGCAAAGTAGTAGGAAATCAATTCTTCCTTCTTTCTTTCTCTTCTTCTCGAGTGCAACACTAACTGCACTAGACTTCTTCTTTCTTCTTCTTAGTGCAACAACCAACTACACTAAACTTCTTCTTTCTTTAGCTAGAATCACATACACCAATGTGATTATTCAAACAATGAGGATCAGCTCACATAGCATCATCTGAATTAAACTGCCCTAAATAATTTTCAGCCTTCAGTTGGGCATACTCTATTCTTCTTCTTCTCTTCTTTCTCTTCAACACAGTATAATAAGGAATAATATTGTAGTGTCTTAATCTCTTACTTGAATCCTCAATACCAACACATGAGTGTATCAGTATACTTCATTCTTTCTTTATGCAGATATGAGTTTAGTTTCACATCTATCTCCTCATCACACAAGCAACAATACCCCTTCAAATAGTGTATATAAATCGGGCAACTAGAGAATGTTTACCTTCGTACAAGCAGAGAGCTCCACGGGTCTTCTTCTTCACGTAGAGGATGCGTGATTCTTCTTCACAGAACTAGATATGATTTGTGGATTTGTCTTCGTGAAGCACTACATGGGTGAGTATTCACTGGTTGTGTACTCACAGGATCTCCTTCACAAAACACTGCGAGGGATTGAGAAAACCAATCGCCTGTTTGTGCTTTATTCTTCGCACAGAGGGTGTGGTTCTCCTTCTTTGCAAGACACTTCAACAGTGCATGGCACTTGTTAAAGGCCTATAGTACCCTCAAATTTTTCACACACCCTTCTAGGTGACTTACGCGTAAAATCCAAACCTTGCACGTAAAAACACCTTTTGGCACGAAAAAGGCTTTTTGCACAACTCTCCTTTTTCCCACAGCACTAGCTTTTCATGCAACACTCTCTTTTTCATGCAGCACTGGCTTTTTTGCACAACAATCTCTTTTTCGCGCAGCACTGACTTTTTCACACAGCACTAGCTTTTTCGCGCAGCACTCTCTTTTTTGCGCAGCACTTTCTTTTTCGCAAACCACTTCTTCTTTTCACGCACTACTCAATACTTCAATTTTTTCCACGCGTCAGAGCTCGGGATTTTTCTAAGTGTCAAGTCTTAACAAATGAGAGGGGTTCACCTCATATTTATAAGCATTTTGACCCTATGCGTAAAACCCCTTCCTGTGCGTAAAATTGTCTCCATGCGCATAAAAACTCTTTCACACAACATCATATTTCACGCAATGCTCCAATTTTTCACGCACCTCATGCCTTTACCAATTTTCGAGCTTTGGATCTCAAAACACCTCTTGCGTGAAAAACTTCATTCCTCTATTTAGCGCACCATGCCAATATTTTGTGCACTGCTTTATTTTTCACGCACCCCACTAATATTTCATGCACCACTTTATTTTCTACGCACCCCGCTAATATTTTGCACACTGCTTTATTTTTCGCGCACTCTGCCCAATTTTTCGCACACTCCATGCCTTTGCCATTTTTTTATGTTCTAACCTTGAATCATGCCTTGCGCGCAAAAATCTAAACCATATTCAATCTTGTGCGCAACATCCATTGTCAAAAACACATTTCTTCATCTCATGATTTTCAGGCCCTAAAATTTGGCAAACACTGGAAAACAGCGCCACCTTAAATTGTTCTTTTGTGCCGCCTCCAGATTGTCCATTACTTTGTCATTTATCTCTCCACTACTTCCCATATCCATTATTTAGCTTTCATCAAGAACTCCACTATCGTGATATATATCCTTTGAAAGACCTGATTTAGCATTGTCAGAGTTACAATGGAAAGTAATAAAACTTTCCTATCTTCCTGCAGCATCATTCCTTCCAATCAAAATTGTATATGACTGTCATCATCATTTCTTCCCCCTTCCTTCATAAGGCTTGCATCACAAGTTCTCTTAACTTATGATATTTGTGAAATACATATCGGTAAAGCATCGTCTGGTTTAATCACCATTCTTCATTGTTGTAGACAATGTATCACCTTTGATACACGTTCTTTGAACTTAGGATCATCTCAACAATTGTGTAAATTTACTTCATAGAGAATTTCCCCCAAGTATGACATTCAATAATATGATTTCATAACAATTCTTTAGGCATCCTCACTTCAGCCAATCTCCATTAACTTTGGAGTCCTACTTCATTTTGACCGATATTGACAACTGTTGACAACAAATACAATCTTCATACACAAAGTGGTCACAACATAGGAAACGTGTTAGGGTAATTTAATATTATTATAATATTATTTTTTTACCCTTATTTACCAGATTTACCCTTTAACCATGGTAAATAAAATATTTACTAAAGTTACTATTCATAATGTCTAAAAATAAAAGTTACCTATTTACAAAATTTGGACCTCATGATTCCAAATATGGAATACATTTTTCCAAATTCAAAACATAGAAGTTGTATAAATTAATTTAAAATTAATTCCCATTGTTAAAACCAAAAAGTGCGTTTTTAAGAAATAATAACTATCAAAAGATTGACAATTGTTTATATCCAATTTCAAAGTGAAATTACTTACAATGACCAAAATTTTATTAAATGATAAAAATATAATCCAATTACACTTTAAAACCAATTAAAATGACAATATAACTATATAAATAAATTATATGAAAAGACATTTTTGACTTAAAATGCAGTATTTTTCACTATTCATTAAATAAAATGAACTTTATCATAAAAATACCAAAAATTTACCCAAAGTAAATTTTGAGGTCCCTCTTCTAAAGAAGATGTTTATTTTTGTCAAATTTATTATATAAAAGTGACAAAAACTAGATTTAAAAAGGGTTCTCCATCAAAAGGTGGTAAAACTACCTTTTAAAATTGTTATAGTATTTCATGATTTAATTTGGATTCATTCTTATTTTAATCCTCTAAAATTTATTAGATAAATGTAAAGACATTTAACAAACATGTATAATCATAATATAGTTAGTTCTATTCATTCTCGTCAATACAACGGTTAGACGTTAACTACCATATAAAATAATTATATTATTATATTATTTTTCTATATAACTTAAAATTGTGTGCAACGTAAGATTTCAAAGAAATCCATTATTGCGTGTTGAGTATGCTATCAAAAAAGGCTTCCAATTTAACATAAAATTAATATCTTATTTATAAGTATTAATAGATATGAAAATGTATTATTCTATAAATACATGGGTCATTACATCCTTCCCCCCTTTTGGAAATTACGTCCTCACAATTTTAAAATTGGGCTTGGAAACTTCATCGAAAGTCCCACATTGGAAAAATAATCAATAAAACTATCACTTTAAAAGAAAGAAAGAGAATTAAAAAGGTCATCTAAGATAACACATAATGGGATTCCATGTAGAAAAATATGGATACGGAAGAGAAACTAACTCTCATAGATTAATAAAGAGTGATAGAGAACTTGATCATAGAAATTTAACAACCAAAATACCATAAATTTTTGGTTGGGTAAAATTCTGATGATAAAATCAAGCGTATAACATTTTTCCTTCAAGATCCTTTTCATAGAGTTGAATAATTTTATTACTACCTAGACTGAGATCATAAGGAAATATACTTACTTGAAAATTAGTGTTTCATCCTTTAATCAAATTTCTACCACAAACTAATCTTTTCTTCAAACGATGAGTATTAAAGATGACTTGATCACATCTGAAGAACTATAATAAACTTCTAGAAAATCACATAATCTAAAAAAATGAACTTTATATTTCCCCTATCTTTAGACATTAACCAAAACCAAAATGGTTATTACAAGAGCAGATAATCCCCAAAAAGGATAATACTTTATAAAAAGAAATATTACTCTTAATCTCCATAATTCAACAAACAATACCCAAAGTTCAAAAAAGACCATTCAATAAACAATTGTCCTTAAAATTCTTTAAAATAATCCAAACTAAGATTGAAACCCAAAACTCGGAAGGATTTAATCACATAGTCTTCCACAGTAAATCTTAACATTTATCTCCAAATAACATTGACTACTCTTAAAGTCTCATACTGAAGTGAAACTAACTTAATCACATATTATCTGTGATAGGTTAATCATTTCCATAAATAACCCAAATCACCATATGTCCACAATAAAAACATATATTCTTCTAAAATAAATATTCAACCATTACACCACAAATGAGATCCCATAGTATTCTATTTTCCTTAAGCATATAGTGTTCCCAAAAGAGAGAATGTCTTCCAAAATAACATTTATCACTTAATTACCAAATCATTTTCCTATACTAAGGATATCCATTTTATGAAACATAAATTCCCAAAATCAACTTATTCTTGATCCATAAAATCATTTAACTAAAAAATAATAAGTCATACTAACCAGGGACTTCATGTAGGCTAGGGGTAGGTGATAAATCCTAGTCTCACTTTGGTTGTGGGTTCGATTCCTTCATCTTTGTCTGACGCGACGGGTTGTCACACGGTCTGTGTGTTGTCCTTTTTCAAAAACCACATAATTCTAATAACATT
Source organism: Viscum album (assembly GCA_963277665.1). Classification (NCBI taxonomy): domain Eukaryota; kingdom Viridiplantae; phylum Streptophyta; class Magnoliopsida; order Santalales; family Viscaceae; genus Viscum; species Viscum album. The sequence continues at coordinate 1,797,564,103 of OY728137.1, forward strand.
AAAAAAATGAGATAATTAAAAATATCCATAACATGTTTTAAACTCAAAGGTTATTTCATACCTCAAATTTTTTCATCCCAAAAACTAATAACCCATAATTTCCTCAAAAACATTAGATCACATGAACCCCTAAGGTTATCCATTATGTCCATGCAAGAAAAGATAATTCTTCCTTGAATAACATTATCACACATCAAACTTCAGGGTTACACATACTAGAAAAATTCTTCCAAAGTAATCCTATCATTAATACATTTAAACATATCATCATCCATAGATCCAAAATAACTCTTCAATTCCTAAAATATAGACATCTTAATCATCGAACATTCTTCATGATCCTTTATCCATGTTTTTCCATCTTATTCTTTTATATTTATTTCCTACAAACAAAATCATGCATAATGTCCTAATATTTTAGCAATGTCAAAACATGAGCTAAGAAATAATGCATACCTTTTATAGGTCATTTTCAGTTTCCTCTTCTTCAATTGGAATGGCATTAGGAATTAGTAAACGTACATTTGTATGGTCCTGCTGATCCCACTCCCAAACCTTCTTCGTAGGACATCTATTTGTATAATGACCATGCACACCACATTTAAAACATTCAATTGGTCCCTTAGAAAGAACTTTTTTCCCTTTCTTGGATTCAACTAGATGCTTCCTTTTTCTATGGAAAGTTCTTGCTTTATGCCATTCATTACCACATCTATAGCATCTTCTCGTCCCTTTGAATAATTTTCCTAGGTGTTTATTTCCACATCCTTGACACATAGGTTTTTGAATATACTTACCTTTATGATTATTACCTGAACTTCTGTAGGTATTTGTTTCTCGCATATACGATGCCTTATAAAAAAAACACTAAGTTTCATGTGGTCAATCAGGTTTACAGATAGTTGGTTGAGAATAACTACAACAGTTCTCATTGCAGCTCTCATTTCATTCGGTTGCTTATTCACAAAAATGTAACAGTTTTCTTTACATTTATTGTTACTTTGGTTCCTACTAGATCCATTCATTTAGTAAATCCAAAAAATTTAGTGTGAGTATATCAATAAAATCATCATATAATATCTTATGAGGAGGGTAAATACTAAGATATACTTATTCATGTTATCTTAAACTCATTCAATTTATCTAACATAACTATGACTCTTTCTAATATTCTAACCATTATGGTTATGTCACTTATACTTAAATAACACCCTAACCTCTAAAGTTATCTAAACCAACCCCTGATACCAACTATAAGGATTCGACCTTAAACATTACATAATCTTGAATTAAGTTAATAATTCACATTGAGGATCTTTTCAGATTTATAGCTTGAGATAATTAGGTCATAAATTATACATAACAACTTGAATATTAAAAGTAGACACTTCAACTCACTATCCATTTTTTTCATAAAACAAAAATTCTTTAAAACAAAACATAACATTGTTTCATGTTTTAATAGCATAATGTTTCCTTGATCCCATCCTTGACTCTATTCTTCTTTATGTCTAGTGAAAAACATTTCAAAACTTGGGATGAGCATAAAAATCTCAGTAAGTGATACATAAAGAAATAAAACTATTAGTCTTTAAATATCATGAAAACCATGAATAATTTATTATAAAGTAATACTTTTCACCATTAAGAAGTAGTAAAAAAACTTCACTGAATATAATCCCATTGCTTACCCTTTTTATAACCAAAATATTACCACAATCCCATAGAATTCAACATATAACAGATAAAGGTAACTTAGGACATAAACATACTTAAATGGAATAACCATATGGTCAACTTCCATACATATCAGTAAATGGAATAACCATTCGGCCGACTTCCATACCCAATGCATTGGAGGTTATAACGTAACCACCCATCCTTGGTTTATCACAGAACCACCCGTCATTTGTTTTATCATGTAAGCACCCATCAAATTTCCAAGTACCATTATATAATCATAACACATAAAATATTACAAATATCAATGATTCACTAATAACATTTCATTTGAAATCACAAGAAATCATTTCAAGATATTGAAATACTCAATCCATTTCAAAAACCATTTTCAATACCAAAACACCCAAAAATGGAATAAGGGGTTTCTTTTTCCTTTTAAAAATATTAAGTCTTATAGAGGAAGCCAAATAACGATTATGATGATAGAGAGGTCATTGTCGCCGCATATGTTAAAAAACATTCCTTTTGTCATTTAATAAAACACTTCGTAGAAAAAATATTCTCTTTGAATAAAATTAAAATTCAAAGGGCTTTATTATACACTATATAAAAGAAAGAGGTATATATTATCGAAATATGCCTCAATGAAAGGAGATTGATATGAAGTCCCTTATGAAAATTCGGCATCCTAACATCATCACTTAAAAATTCAAAAAATGAGTTGATGAGAGAGAAAAGGGTATCTCATAACTTGGAAATAAAATTTACAATAATAAGGATACAAAAAAACATATCCCAATATAATAAAATGGAAATTAAAATACATAACATAAAAAAGTTTTTGACTAAAAGAGGTGGGTAAAATGTTCCCTTACCTCGAGTCCGACTTGTCACATATGTTCCTTGTTCTTCCTGAATAATAAACTTAAGTTAATTTCTACTTTATTCATAACCCTTTTAAAGTTTATTATTCCTTTTATATCACTTATTACATTTCTATAACAATTATTTAATTATTTGAGTTCATATTGGACATTTGGTCGATGTTCGGAACATGAGTCAAAAATGAACTTGTTATAATTACAAATTGTCTATGTGGTCAAAAGTACATTATCTCCATAATGATATTCATGATTTAGATATCATATATATCTAGTATATATGTATTTATAATAGTCCATAACATTTGTAAATAAGAAATGAAATGCACCGTCCATGGAGATGGTAAGTCGTACGTACGCATGAACGCTACTTTCATTTCTTTTTTCATATTTAAAGGAATTAAAACTAAATGATACATAGGTATATTATAATTTCAGTATAATATCTATGTTATATATGTTACATAAGTTCATTAATTTCATCCTTTATACGTTCCATGTATATCATGAACGATTCATATCACTTTGAGGGGCGATAGTCCGCACTTCCTCAAATAAAATTATCGTATATATACAACATGAAAAGCATAAAGGTGTATTATAAATGAGAATTACATAAGCATGGAGATAAAATAAATATCATTTATATCATTTATAATTATAGTTTCACCATAATGATTACCATAAGAGGTGGTAGGAGAAGATTGAATAATCATCGTTTCTTGAGGCAGTAGTTCGTCGTCCACAAAAACAGTATGTCCTATACCCATTAGATGGAGGTGTGTGTAAGTTTAGTTTGAATAATTCTCATAACAATAACCTTGTATATTGAAGATAATTTTTTTGTTATAAAATAATTGAATAAAGAGAGTTTAGGGGGTTGGAGAAGGAAAATAAATGAAAGAATCTTGAGAGAATACATTACCTCAAATCGGGTAAATCCTTTTGATTTAAGCTAAAAGACCTTCTTTAATTGTCTTCTGCCCAAAGTAAGGATTCTAGGAGGAAGAGAGGTATTTTGGGAGATTATTTGGGTAGAGGTTGGACGAGCCAAGGGGGCTTGAGAGGTGTGAGTAAGGGTTAGAGGTGGTGTCCTTTTATAAGAGGGAGGAGGGGCACTTTCAGAAAGTTTGAAATTATTATTTTATTATTAATTGATTTTCGAATTCTAATAACACCAAAGTGATATATTTCTAAGATCATATTAGGATGGGTCATAATCCTCTCATCCAATAGGTTTTAGACAATTTTAGGTCATAAAATTAACCTTATCTTTTAGCTTTAACCCTTATTTAACTAATTTAACTTTTACCATGTCTTCTTATATATTCATACTATATGGTTAATATAGTTACTATAAAATTCCAATTGAACCTCAAGTGGTTCATTAATGACATGTTCAACCTTATATATGTCATTTCGGCGAATCTTAGATTTTTAGGACTATTATATCATTTAATAAAATATTATTTTAAAAAAATCATTTTTGTCAATTTACATACTATTCATATCATGACTTTAAAAAAATCCATAAAAACTTGATTCTTTCGAACAACCTTCATTAATTCAAATATAACAAGAAATACTCATCAATAAAATTCATGGATTACATAAAAAGATTCAAAATAAATTTATTTTAATATTTATAATCTCATTTATTTAAATCTTTCGTTAATATGGTAATCACTACATCATCATTGTGTCATAAATAAATTTATTTATTTAATGTCTAAATATTATAAATAAAATATCATGATGTAGGAAATCTTTTTATCTTTCTAATTAATATTTATAGTTGAAGAGATCACTTATATAACCTCAAATTAAAATTTTTTTAGTAAAAGATACACGTTTAGGATATATTTTCCTTAACTTTAAATTAAAAGTAATTAAATGTCATTTTCACACACAAGTGGCTCTATGGGGTCCTAAAATCGACTTAAGGATGCCCATGGTCGAACATATCTCATCCAATAGGATTATGACATGTGTTAGAGTAATTTAATATTATTATAATATTATTGTTTACCCTTATTTACCACATTTACCCTTTAACCATGACAAATAAAATATTTACTGAAGTTACTATTCATAATGTATAAAAATAAAATCTACCTATTTACATAATTTGGACCTCCTGATTCCAAATATGGAATCCATTTTCCTAATTTCAAAATACAGAAGTTACATAAATTAATTTAAAATTAATTTCTATTTTTAAAACCAAAAAACGTGTTTTTAAGAAATAATAATTGTCACGACCCGACCCTACCCGGGCTCGAGCCGCAACTACCCCAAGCCCGCCTCCATAGGCCAGGGGCTGGCGACCAGCGCCGAAGGCACAATAAATCGGGGAGGCCTTTGCCTAAGCACCTGTACACACACACGCGACAAACTCAATGCAACAGTGCAGAGTAAAAGTAAAGACAAGCAAAGAAAAGGAAAGGGGCAACTGCTATATAAATACCACAAAGTGCATCGACCTCTACAAGTACAAAGTACAAACTGAAAAGAAAAGGGGCAAAACACGCGCCCAACCAAAAAGTGTCACAACCCGGCAACAGGTAAACAAAAGAAACTGCTGACGGGTCTCCCACCTGGAACCTGGCCACGACCACCGCACGCGGTCCAAGCTCCCAAGATCCTACGCCCCACCGAAGTCACGCTCCACCTGTCCGTCGTCTGCAAGGGCACACCAAGTGCGGGCAAAGCCCAAGCAGGGGTGAGTATAAAAATACTCAGTAGGATACCTCGAAGGCTCGAGGGAGCAACAAAAGGAGGTACCGAAGGGTGAGCAGTAGAGCGAACAGAAATGTAAAGGAGTACAACAAGGAATGTAGTAAAGAGTTCAGCTCAACCCAACAAGAGGAAAGAAGGTAGACTCATCCAGACACAAGGAGCTGGAAACGGTGAGAAGATTGACTTCTCGTCGAGTCTTCGCTACCTATAGTAGGAGAGTAGACTCGTCCAACCATGAGAAGCTAAACACGGAAAGCACGTGGCATACCCCGCGCGTCTTCGCCTCTCCTGGAAGGAGAGTAGCCAAACCCAAGAAGTGGGTGCCAGAAACAAGGTATATACATATGTATGCTCTGTCAAGAAGCCCGAACAAACTCGTAAGGGGATCTCCGTCCCATAGCTCAGCCCAAGAAAGAGTAGCCAACAGTCCCAGAAGTAAACTCCATCGATGCCCAGCATCCCACACGTCTGCCCCGAACCGCAAGCCAAGGGGCGTCATCACTACACCTCGACACTATCCGCTTTGGGCGGCACTGACTCGCTCGCACGGTTTTAGGTCGCGTCACAAGGACGCGTCTCAGTGGGAGAAAGCGCTCCTCGTACTTGAGAGTTCTGGGGGAACGTCAACCACAACTCGTCACAGCCCCGCAGTCGAGAAATCTGCTCAAAGTCGACAGGCGACCCCCTGCCCAGCCCCGCTGGAGGATCCCTGGAAGTCAACGGATTCCCACTACAGGGAGACCCGGAAAGTCGACGGGTGCCTCACTGCCCAGTCCCGTAACAGGGTAATCCACTGGAGGGCGACCCGGCTAAAGTCAGAGACGGGACCACTGCCCAGCCCAGCTGGAGGTAACCCGTCATCGGGGACCACTGCCCAGCCCAGCTGGAGGTAAGCCCGGCATCGGGGACCACTGTCCAGCCCAGCTGGAGGTAAGCCCGGCATCGGGGACCACTGCCCAGCACAGCTAGAGGTAAGCCCGGCATCGGGAACCACTGCCCAGCCCCGCTAGAGGTAAGCCCGAAACTGCTCTGGCCACCCCTGCTGGATGGTACTGCTCGGTAAACACCACTGTACTGACCATCCCTGCAGGATGGTAACCCACTGACGAGCCCTGCTCGAAACCACCTCAGCTCTGCGGGAAACAACCTCAGCCCTGCTGGAACAACCTCAGCCCTGCTGGAACAACCTCAGCCCTGCTGGAACAACCTCAGCCCCGCTGGAACAACCTCAGCCCTGCTGGAACAACCTCCTAGGTAGAGGATCGGTGCCCGCGTAAAGTGTTGGTCACACCGAAACCACAAGCTCTACCAGGGAACACGGAACAACGAGAGAAACTCCCCAGGCCTCACAAGGCGATCCCGCTCCAATCCGTTGAGTCACTGTCGAAGTGGACCGAGACATCTCATCCCAGAAAGTGGGGAAAACACCCACGCTGCACGGACACCCGTAGTCGCAGACGGTGTCGCAGTCTGGTGGAAGGGCACAGTACTGAAACCCCTCACAGCCAAAGAAGCAGAGGAACCAAACCATCTCTGTCGACCAAACCATCGAGCACAAGACCAGGGGGAGACCGCTCAACCCTGCTGGTCAGACAAAAGAGCACCAGGCCAGGGGAAACTCCACCCTGCTGGTCAAACAAACGAGCGCAGAGCCAGGGGAAAAACTCCTCCCTGCTAGCCAAACAAACGACCACAAAGTCAGGGGAAAACTCCACCATGTTGGTCAAACAAACGAGCGCAGAGGGACCCTCTACGTCGCGAGAGGTCAAGTACGCAAAGCAGATCTCGGCACGCACGTGGGGCCCACATGACGTGTGGCCCGAAGTCAACCCCAACTGAGCGCACAAACATCCTCAGGTACAAACAACCACACGTACCTCCAAGCGCTCTCGTATACTCCCGGAGTATACCTCATTCCAGCCCATAGGCTATCGTGCACCCGGCACCCAACGTCAACGCGAAGGCTTGACGTAACAACTCTACCTCAAAGGCTCAGGCACGGCCAGCCGAATCTCGTGAACCATTAATATCACTCTCCCAAGAGTGCCCGATCACACGCCAAGGGTCCGCTACAACAAGGTAGGGCAAACCACCACTAGAGCACCTTCCATGCTCCACATTCAACAAGATCGCGCAAGAGGCTCCGCACAACCCAACGGATCCCACCGTTGTAATCCTCGCGGAAAAACACGCGAGATTGACTACTTACTCGCCTCAAACAGATATCCGACGAAAAAGTCGCCAACACCGCCTCACGCCCGAACGACGTCCCGTGATCCCGAGCATCGGCCCCGAAAACAGTCGGGCGCATCGCACCCTTACGATCCCCTCGGGAAAACACGTCAAAAGCACTACTCACTTGATTGCAACGGATATCCGGAGAAAAAGGTGCATCCCGGCGCACCGCACACGAGCGGTGCCACGTGGGACCCCCATCCCGGTCCCGAAACTCAACGAACGGATCGCACCATTGCGATCCTCTCGAAAAACACACATGATGGACTACTCACTTGTCCAAAACGGTCGCCCGGTGATAAAGCTGGAAATCACCGTCAACTCCCGAAACAACCCTCGCGGGGCCCGCACCATCGTGCGGAATTACAGCGGGCAGACTGCGCCAACGCGTTGCCCTCGGAAAAACACCCAACATCGACTGCTAGCACGCCCCGAACGGACGTCTGAGGAAAAAGTCGCTACTAGCTGCACGCAGCTCAAAAGACGGGTTGTGGGGCCCGCGCCTCATCTTCGGCCTCAACGCCTGAAACCGCACTGGAAACCACCGCCTCAGTGCCAGGGTCACAACGCCGCTGACGGCACTCAAAACGGACGTCGGACGCGTCCGCGCCGTCCAAAACACGAATCCCCGAAGGAAACGACAAACCACTTGAAGACGCGTCGCGCCTCCGAGGCCCCTCGTTTCGGGAATTAAAAATTTCCGAAACCATTTCAAAAAGACCGTCTCGTCAATACGATTCCACCGCCGCAGACGGTACTCAAAACGGACACCCGTAGCGAAAAATACGGGTGTCCGAACACTGAGGGGGCAAGACCCCTGGGGCTGGACCGGCCTGGACTGGTCGGTCCGCCCGGCCTGGGCCGGCCCGCGGCTTAGCCGCGCGGGCCGGCCGTGGATACTCGGTCCCCGCACAGACAGGCCACGAGGGCCTGTCGCGGCTGCCGCGTGAAGACCCGCGTGGCGCGGGTCTTCGTCGCCGCACAGGGGTCGCGCGACGCGACCCCGGGGTCGTCGCTCCCGGGCGACCCGCCGGCGCGCCAAGACGCTCCGTGTCACGACCCGCCCCTGGGGTCCGTGCCGTGACTACCCCAAGCCCGCCTTCCATAGGTCAGGGGCTGGCGACTAGCACCAAGGCGTAAATCCCGGTAAAAAGGGAAGGCATTGCCTTTGTAAAGTAAACAAACACCACAGAGTAAGCAAGCGGAAAGTAAACACTAAGCAAAAGCAGAGTACAACTGAAAGTGCGGAAAAGTAAATGGGCCCGTATACAAACCCAAACTGAAAGTAAAGTACAACTCGAAAGGGAAAACAGCAACTGAAAAGTAAAAGCCGCTACACCGAGCTGTCCACTGGAAATCCCACCTGAAGGGTGGGTACAGATAGCTCCACTGCTCCACGGGTCCCGCCGTCCGCTCCGAGCACGTCCCGCCCAGTGGTCCACCTCCAGGTACCGTCCTGCTCTGCAAGCCTCAGCTAAGATCAACGCTGTCCGTCGTCTGCAACCAACACAACGTAGTGCGGGCAAAACCCGTGCAGGGGTGAGTATAAGCTACTCAGTAGGGACCCCGAGACCCCTGAAGGTCTCTCAAATCCACAAAGGATAAACCACGAAGAAAGGTACAATCACGAAGTAACAACCGACACTGCTTAGGTATATGCCCATACATATACCTAAGTCATCAATTTCAAATACGCTCCAACCTCCGAGCCCAAGTACAACTCAGTCCACACAGGAAAGTAAACGTATTCCACACAGGGAAGCAAAACGTAATCCACACAGGATAGCACAACACAATCCACACAGGAAAGCAACAGGATTCAGCTCACACAGGTATACTTCTTCGAAAGACGATAAAGATGATCTCTGATCCATCTAAGTCGTCGGAACCACGAAGGATCGATAGGTAACTAACCCCCGCAAAAGACCCACACAGGATCGGGCCCACATAGGACCTGTAGGCGCTGGTTCACACAGGACCGCTGAGCGCAAAGACCCACACAGGATCGGACCCACACAGGATCGGGCCCACACAGGACCTGTAGCACTGATCCACGTAGGATCGCTGAGTGTTGAAGTCGTCGTCGTCGAATCCACACAGGATCTCTGTACTGTCGTCGTCGCAGTCTCAGTAGCAGTAGTAGTAGCAGTAGTAGTCACAGTAACAGCCAGCACTAGGGTTCCCGCACACAGCAAGCTCGTACAGGAGGATCCGCTCCACGAGCCGAGAGGCAGATACATCAACTGTCACAAAGTCCATAGTTGATGTATCCAAAAGTTCTGTATCGTCAACAGGAACTCAACGCAGCAGACGGCGCGTCGATCGGACGCCCGGTCTGAAAGTTATTGGCATTTTCGTCCCCGGGGCCCAGTTGGTTTTTAAGGCAAAACCAACCCGACCGTACTCCACCTGCGTCCAAACCTCGGGCGGAGTATGCCAAAAGATCTGTCTCACTAAGAGGAACTCAACAAAGCTGACGGCACGTCAAACGGACGTCCGTAGCTCAAGATATGAGCGTTTCCGCTCTGAAGGCCCGGTTGGTTTCGTGTACGAACCAACCCGGCCGAACTCAAAGTATTCCGAAACTTTGAGTGCGATATACCGAAACGACCGTCTCGATCCAAGGATCGCGTAGCCACTGACGGTTTGTCAATCGGAGGTCCGTGGCTCAAGTTATGGCCAAAAGACCGAAAACGACACGAAAACGGGGGGTCCGGGTCCGGGCCGACCCGGCCCGACCCCCCCCCCCCCCCCCCCCCCCCCCCGGGTCGGCCCGAACCGGGTCGACCCGACCCGGGTCCGACCCGGCCCGGCCGGCGGCGGACCGGCGCGGCGGCGCGGACCGGCGCGGCCCGGCCGGCGGCGGCCCGGCCTGGCGCCGCTGGGGTCACGCGCGGGGGGCATGGCCCCCGCATCCTGCTGGCGGCGCGGCTTTTAGCCGCGCCATTTTGTGAACCGGCCCCCCTTCGAGGGGGCCTGCTTGAGGGAAACCGGGGGGCCGCATGCCCCCCTCAATGAAACCCCCCCCCCCCCCCAATTAAATGGGGGGGGGCTTTTGAGCGATGGCCGGGGGAATTAAATTCCCCCGGCCTTTGACCATCCGACCGGCCACCTGGCCGGCCGGTTTTTCTCCAACGGGACCGGCAAACCGGTCCCCTTTCCGGCTTCCGACGCCGGCGGCCCGGCCGCCGGTCTTCTCGTCCCGCCGCGGCACGGAACCGGCCGCGGTGTTCGTCGTCCGGCGCGGTGCGACGGCACCGCGCCCCTCCGCCGCGCCTTTGATTCCCTTCGACGCGGCGCGACGGCGTCGCGTTCTTGATGATTCTTCCATAGCGCGGCGCGACGGCGCCGCGCAATATAAGTGTGCGAATATCCGCGTGGTGCGATGGCACCACGCCATCTTGTTTCATCCGCAATATAAATCAACAAGAACAAAGGAGGGGGTTCGGCCGTGTTCATGCGGTCCGGCCCCCTTACGTTAAATGATAACACATGTTTAAATATCCTCATGTTAGTCATGCCAGAACCACGAACAAGAATAAATAAATAAACAATTAACAACAACCCCTACCTTAGGTTCAAGTTCGAAGATCGTCAACGACCTGCGGAAGACAACGTCGCGGAGGTCGGGCGTCGCGGTAGTCATTCGTCAAATCCGATGACGAAGAGGTACGTCCGAAGAGGTACGTCGTTGGCGAATCTTCGTATGCCGACGAAGGAAATCCGAGGAGGAAGCGGCGTTCCCTTTCGTTGACACGGAAGACGAAGAAGAAAGGAGCGGCGTTCTTCGTCGGAGCTTGAGCGTTCTTCGTCAAGCTTGAGCGTTCTTCGTCAAAGTTTGAAGAAGAAGGAGAAGAACCCAAAATCCTCTCAAGAAGGCTAGAGAGTTCTAACCCAACAAAAATAAGATAGAGTCTTATTTTATTCATAAACTTAACAAATTGAATTTCAAAGGTTTGAAATTCAAATAAAATAACTCCAAATTAATTAACAAGTTGTCATGTTAATTAAAGAGGGGTTAAAGGAGTTTGAGAGAAGATGGAAGGTTTAGGTTCGTGTGGGCCCCACCACACTTAATCCTCTCAAGGGAGGTTAAGTGGGTGTGGGTCCCACCCCTAACTTCCTTTGAGAGAAGTTAACCAACAAAAGAAAAATAAAAAGTGTTCCACATTTTTATTCAACTTTTTTATAATTCTCCCAAAAACTAACTTTCGTCCCGCAATAAACGCAACTTCAGAAAAGGTCTCCTTAAGCGAATATCGGCGTTGCGAGTTCATCGGTGTCCTCGAATTTCAATTCCGAGCACCGGATCAAAAGTTAGAAATTCCCGCTCGTTCGTTCACTGAACGTACCCGAGCCAAACTTCGGAAATTGATTCTGGGCACTCCGGGCCTCGGAATCAGGTGCCGTCAGAAACCGCGCTCTTGTAAAATTCCAAAGAAAATTAAGAAAAAATTTCCCTTGAATTTTACGGGTCTTTACATTACTCCCACCTCAGGGCTTTACGTCCCCGTAAAGATACATCAAAAACTAGGGAAACAAATGAGGGTACTGAGCACGCATCTGAGCCTCCCGCTCTCATGTGCTCTCCTGGAGATTCTCGTGCTGCCATCTGATGCGCACAAGAGGAATCGATCGCACACGCAGGACCCGCTCCTGTCGTTCCTCTATCTCCACCGGGACCTCCGTAAAAGTCGCCCCATCGTCAACGTCAAGCTCCCCATGGTCAATGATGTGCGTCGGGTCGTGCATGTATCTCCTCAGCTGAGATACGTGGAAGACATCGTGCACCCGGTGAAACTGAGGTGGCATAGCCAGGCGATAAGCCACCTCGCCAACCCTGCTGAGGACCTGGAAGGGTCCAATGAAGCGCGGAGATAACTTGTCGCCTCGGCCAAATCTCCGAATACCACGTCGAGGTGAGACCCGCAAGAAAACGTGGTCGCCATCCTCGAACTCTAGTGGCCTCCGCCTCCTGTCAGCGTATGACTTCTGTCGGCTCTGTGCTGTCCTCATCCGCTCCTGGATGACCTGGACCTTCTCTGTCGTGGCCTGGACCATCTCCGGTCCCACAAGTGTTGACTCCCCAGGGTCTGTCCAGCACAAAGGAGATCTACAAGGTCGGCCGTACAACGCCTCATACGGTGCCATCCCGATGGTGGAGTGGTAGTTGTTGTTGTACGCAAACTCCACCAAGGGTAGGTGGTCCTCCCAGCTACGACCAAAGTCGAGGACACATGCACGGAGCATGTCCTCGAGAGTCTGAATGGTCCTCTCCGTCTGACCATCCGTCTGAGGGTGAAAGGCTATGCTCAGACGTAGCTGCGTCCCGAACGCCTCCTGCAACCCCTTCCAAAGCCGGGAAGTAAAGCGAGCATCTCGATCGGAGACGATAGATGATGGCACGCCGTGGAGCCGCACAATCTCCTGAACGTAGAGACGTCCCAAGCTCTCCACTGAGCCCTGCTCTCTGATGGGTAAGAAGTGTGCCGACTTGGTGAGTCGGTCAACAATCACCCAGATGGAGTCGTGACCTCTGGAAGTGCGTGGAAGTCCAGTCACGAAGTCCATAGATATGCCGTCCCACTTCCACTCCGGGACCTCCAAGGGCTGTACCAAGCCTGCTGGTACCTGATGCTCTGCCTTCACCTGCTGGCAGGTGAGGCATCGAGAAACGAACTATGCTACTGTCTTCTTCATGCCCGACCACCAGTGCTGTCGTCTGAAGTCCTGGTACATCTTCGCCACTCCAGGATGTACCGCCAAAGGAGAAGTGTGAAACTCTCTCAGCACTTCCTCTCGCAAAGCGACTGGTACCATGGTACGTCCTCTGAAAAGGATGTCGTGCTCTGCTCCAAGGGAGAAACCATCAGATGTATGTCCCGAGGATATCTGTGCACGTCGTGTCTCACAGTCAGCGTCCCCACGCTGTGCCTCCCTGACTCGCTGCAGTAGTGGAGGAGTGACTGTGAGAGACTGAAGGAAGGCTGCTCCATCTCTATCCACGAAGGATATCTGCAAAGAGGCTAGCTGCTCTGTCGCCTCTTCAAGTAGCTGAATGCTCGTCCTCCTGCTGAGGGCATCGGCTACTACGTTCCCCTTCCCAGGAGTATAGACTATCTCAAAGTCATAGTCCTGGAGGAACTCGAGCCATCACCGCTGTCTCAGGTTCAGGTCCTTCTGCGAGAAGATATACCTGAGACTCTGATGATCGGAAAAGACTGTAAAGCGCTCGCCCATCAGATAGTGTCGTCATGTCTTCAGAGCGAAGACCACTGCTGCTAACTCCAGGTCATGGGTAGCGTAGTTCTGCTCATGCGGTCTCAACTGACGTGATCCATAGGCGATCACTGCCCGCTCCTGCATCAGAACACACCCAAGTCCGGTCCCTGATGCATCGCAGTAGACTACGTACCCTACTCCCTCCTCAGGCAACCTCAAGATAGGTGCGCTGGTCAATCTCTGTCTCAACTCCTGGAAGCTCTGCTGACATCTGTCTGACCACACGAAGGGTTTCCTTTTCTTCGTCAAAGCTGTGAGTGGTGCCGCAACTCTAGAGAAGTCTGGCACGAATCTCCGATAGTATCCAGCTAGTCCCAAGAAACTCTGAACCTCAGTCACGCTCCTGGGTGGCTCCCACGCTAACACAGCCTCAATCTTCGCAGGATCCACTGCAACTCTCGCCTCAGAGATAACGTGTCTCAAGAAGTGGACCTCACGTATCCAGAACTGGCACTTCGAGAGCTTACCATAAAGCTGGTGCTCTCGGAGTGTGTCTAGTACAACTCGCAAGTGATAGGCGTGCTCCTCCTCAGTCGTAGAGTAAATCAGAATGTCGTCAATGAAGATCACGACAAACCGATCGAGGTATGGCTGAAAGATCCTGTTCATGAGAGCCATGAACACTGCTGGAGCATTGGTTACACCGAAAGGCATAACCAAGAACTCATAGTGGCCATACCGACATCTGAAGGCCGTCTTCTGCACATCCTCGTCTCTGACTCTGAGCTGATGATAGCCTGACCTGAGGTCTATTTTCGAGAACCACCGTGCTCCCTTGAGCTGATCAAAGAGGTCATCAATCCTCGGTAGCGGATACTTGTTCCTCACTGTCACCTGGTTCAGGCGACGATAGTCAACACAAAGTCGCAAGCTCCCGTCCGCCTTCTTGGCGAACAATATCGGGGAAGCCCAGGGTGAAACACTGGGTCGGATGAATCCCTTGCCCTGCAAGTCCTCCAACTGTACCCGTAGCTCTCGAAGCTCGGCGGGGGCCATCTGATATGCTGGAGTGGATATCGGGGCTGTCCCGGGGTACAAGTCAATATAAAATTCTACCTCTCTGCGAGGAGGTAGCCCTGGGACGTCGTCGGGAAAAACGTCCGCAAACTGGTCCACCACTGCAGGAAAACCAGGACTCCGCACGTCAACTGCTCCAAGGATGAGGCTAGCTAACTGATGAGTAATGGGTTGTCCTCTCCTATGCGGAAGTCCATCCTGTGCTGCTAAGGCTCCCTTCTCGCCGGTGAAGGTGAACTTGCTCCCGTCGGTGCGTACACATCGCACCTTGTGCCTAAAACAGTCAATCTGTGCATGGACCGTAGATAGCCAATCCATGCCCAAGATGACGTCGTAAGGCCTCGACGCTGCTACAAGAAGATCCCAGCTGAAGCTCTCGCCTCCTAGAGTAAGCTCACACTGCAGGCACCAGTGCGTAATCGTCGAGTCTGCTCCCGTAGGAGTCTCTAGCCGTAAGGATCGAGCCAACGGCTCTGTCGGAATCTCCGAGCTCCGAACAAGGGCAGCGACTATGAAAGAGTGACTCGCTCCTGTGTCTATAAGAACTGCAGCAAGGGTGGAATAGACACAGATAGTACCTCGAATCATCTCAGGTGCGCCGTGGTCGTAGGCCTCTGCTGCCTGGAGCTGTGTCTGTCTCTGCCCGCCAGCTCCCTGTGGTCGGGGTGGACCTCCTGGTGGTGGTGGTGGCAGAGCCTCAAAGCGTCGTCCACCACCTGCTACTCGACCAGCTCCTCTGCCTCGTCCGCCTCCTCCCTGCGGACCTCCACGGTCGACCCTCTGCCTCTGCCTCGGTGGTCCCTCAACCGACTGCTGCTCCTCGGCACGGCGGGTCGGGCAGTCACGAGCCATGTGGCCCTGCCCGCCGCACGAGTAGCACTGCCTGCCTCTCGAAAGACTGGCTCCGTGCTGTGTGCTCCGCACTGCTGAGCCAGTGTCCTGAGGTCATCTGCCCGAAGGTCTGGTCTGCCTGGACCCCTGAGTCATCCGTCGACTGCCTGCTGCAGATGACTCTGCCACGTGCCGCCCTGCGGTGGGTCACGGTGCTGGTGTAGACTCAGCAAGGAAGCTCTCGATCAGAAGGGCTCGCTCTAGTACTCCTGTCTGAGTCGGTATGCTGAGGGAGATCAGCGATGCCCTGATCTCGTGTCTCAAACCCTGCTCGAAGGTCCGGGCCCGGAAGAATGGGTCCCGTACCATGTCGGTCGAGTAGCGCGAGAGATCGGTAAATCTCGCCGAGTACTGAGCGACCGTCATGTTGCCCTGCCGCAGCTGAAGAAGCTCCTGGATACGCACCGCACGAAGGGTGGCTGGGACGAACTCCGAGCGGAAAAGGCTATCAAAGTCCGTCCAAAGTAGAGATGCCTCATCGTGCACCTGAAGCATCAAGCTCCACCATCGTCCTGCTGCTGCGTGTAGTAGGCTCGTAGCGAGGATCACCATGAGGTCTGCTGGTGTCCTCACTAGCCTAAACACACGCACCACTGCCTCCAGCCAGTCCTCGGCTGCCTAGGGATCCGTCTCCCCGCGAAACCTGGGTGGTCGCTGGCGCTGAAACTCATGCAGTGCGCTGAGGCGACGTGCATCGTCAGCGGCTGGCACTGGAAGCATCGGGGGCTCGTCAGGTAGTGCTATCGCCGGTGCCACTGCTGACAAAGGGCCCTGCACCGAGGCCTCGTCACTCGGTGGACTGTCGTCACGCTCGACTCTCGGAACCCTAGCTGGCTGCCGTCGTGGGGCCATCCTGAAAAGGAAACAGGTGCGCCACGGTCAGAACAGTATACATAGTGAGCTGATATAAGTAATCACAAAGAAAACTTGAAACACACACGCAACCAATGTTTTTGTGCATTAAGTCGGAAATCAGAAGTCAGGGTCCTGGTGTACGGATACGTCGGTCGCCGCACCAACACTGGACTCCCTGGACTGATAACCACACTCAATACGTTAAACATTATTGCTTCACATAGAAAAGATCAGAGTTCGCGGTAGAACCGAACTCATCTGATACCAATTTGTCACGACCCGCCCCCGGGGTCCGTGTCGTGACTACCTCAAGCCCGCCTTCCATAGGTCAGGGGCTGGCGACTAGCACCAAGGCGTAAATCCCGGTAAAAAGGGAAGGCATTGCCTTTGTAAAGTAAACAAACACCACAAAGTAAGCAAGCGGAAAGTAAACACTAAGCAAAAGCAGAGTACAACTGAAAGTGCGGAAAAGTAAATGGGCCAGTATACAAACCCAAACTGAAAGTAAAGTACAACTCGAAAGGGAAAACAACAACTGAAAAGTAAAAGCCGCTACACCGAGCTGTCCACTGGAAATCCCACCTGAAGGGTGGGTACAGATAGCTCCACTGCTCCACGGGTCCCGCCGTCCGCTCCGAGCACGTCCCGCCCAGTGGTCCACCTCCAGGTACCGTCCTGCTCTGCAAGCCTCAGCTAAGATCAACGCTGTCTGTCGTCTGCAACCAACACAACGTAGTGCGGGCAAAGCCCGTGCAGGGGTGAGTATAAGCTACTCAGTAGGGACCCCGAGACCCCTGAAGGTCTCTCAAATCCACAAAGGATAAACCACGAAGAAAGGTACAATCACGAAGTAACAACCGACACTGCTTAGGTATATGACCATACATATACCTAAGTCATCAATTTCAAATACGCTCCAACCTCCGAGCCCAAGTACAACTCAGTCCACAGAGGAAAATAAATGTATTCCACACAGGGAAGCAAAACGTAATCCACACAGGATAGCACAACACAATCCACACAGGAAAGCAACAGGATTCAGCTCACACAGGTATACTTCTTCGAAAGACGATAAAGATGATCTCTGATCCATCTAAGTCGTCGGACCCACGAATGATCGATAGGTAACTAACCCCCGCAAAAGACTCACACAGGATCGGGCCCACATAGGACCTGTAGGCGCTGGTTCACACAAGACCGCTGAGCGCAAAGACCCACACAGGATCGGACCCACACAGGATCGGGCCCACACAGGACCTGTAGCACTGATCCACGTAGGATCGCTGAGTGCTGAAGTCGTCGTCGTCGAATCCACACAGGATCTCTGTACTGTCGTCGTCGCAGTCTCAGTAGCAGTAGTAGTAGCAGTAGTAGTCACAGTAACAGCCAGCACTAGGGTTCCCGCACACAGCAAGCTCGTACAGGAGGATCCGCTCCACGAGCCGAGAGGCTGATACATCAACTGTCACAAAGTCCAGAGTTGATGTATCCAAAAGTTCTGTATCGTCAACAGGAACTCAACGCAGCAGACGGCGCGCCGATCGGACGCTCGGTCTGAAAGTTATTGGCATTTTCGTCCCCGGGGCCCGGTTGGTTTTTAAGGCAAAACCAACCCGACCGTACTCCACCTGCGTCCAAACCTCGGGCGGAGTATGCCAAAAGATCAGTCTCACTAAGAGGAACTCAACAAAGCTGACGGCACGTCAAACGGACGTCCGTAGCTCAAGATATGAGTGTTTCAGCTCCGAAGGCCCGGTTGGTTTCGTGTACGAACCAACCCGGCCGAACTCAAAGTATTTCGAAACTTTGAGTACGATATACCGAAACGACCGTCTCGATCCAAGGATCGCGTAGCCGCTGACGAGCCCTGCTCGAAACCACCTCAGCTCTGCGGGAAACAACCTCAGCCCTGCTGGAACAACCTCAGCCCTGCTGGAACAACCTCAGCCCTGCTGGAACAACCTCCTGGGTAGAGGATCGGTGCCCGCGTAAAGTGTTGGTCACACCGAAACCACAAGCTCTACCAGGGAACACGGAGAAACGAGAGAAACTCCCCAGGCCTCACAAGGCGATCCCGCTCCAATCCGCTGAGTCACTGTCGAAGCGGACCGAGACATCTCATCCCAGAAAGTGGGGAAAACACCCACGCTGCACGGACACCCGTAGTCGCAGACGGTGTCGCAGTCCGGTGGAAGGGCACAGTACTGAAACCCCTCACAGCCAAAGAAGCAGAGGAACCAAACCATCTCTGTCGACCAAACCATCGAGCACAAGACCAGGGGGAGACCGCTCAACCCTGCTGGTCAGACAAAAGAGCACCAGGCCAGGGGAAACTCCACCCTGCTGGTCAAACAAACGAGCGCAGAGCCAGGGGAAAAACTCCTCCCTGTTGGCCAAACAAACGACCACAAAGCCAGGGGAAAACTCCACCCTGCTGGTCAAACAAACGAGCGCAGAGGGACCCTCTACGTCGCGAGAGGTCAAGTACGCAAAGCAGATCTCGGCACGCACGTGGGGCCCACACGACGTGTGGCCCCAAGTCAACCCCAACTGAGCGCACAAACATCCTCAGGTACAAACAACCACACGTACCTCCAAGCGCTCCCGTATACTCCCGGAGTATACCTCATTCCAGCCCATAGGCTATCGTGCACCTGGCACCCAACGTCAATGCGAAGGCGTGACGTAACAACTCTACCTCAAAGGCCCAGGCACGGCCAGCCACATCTCGTGAACCATTAATATCACTCTCCCAAGAGTGCGCGATCACACGCCAAGGGTCCGCTACAACAAGGTAGGGCGAACCACCACTAGAGCACCTTCCATGCTCCACATTCAACAAGATCGCGCAAGAGGCTCCGCACAACCCAACAGATCGCACCGTTGTAATCCTCGCGGAAAAACACGCGAGATTGACTACTTACTCGCCTCAAACGGATATCCGACGAAAAAGTCGCCAACACCGCCTCAAGCCCGAACGGCGTCCCGTGATCCCAAGCCTCGGCCCAAAAAACAGTCGGGCGCATCACACCCTTGTGATCCCCTCGGGAAAACACGTCAAAAGCACTACTCACTTGAGTGCAACGGATATCCGGAGAAAAAGGTGCATCCCGGCGCACCGCACACGAGCGGTGCCACGTGGGACCCGCATCCCAGTCCCGAAACTCAACGAACGGATCGCACCATTGCAATCCTCTCGAAAAACACACAAGATGGACTACTCACTTGTCCAAAACGGTCGCCCGGTGATAAAGCTAGAAATCACCGTCAACTCCCGAAACGGCCCTCGTGGGGCCCGCACCATCGTGCGGAATTACAGCGGGCAGACTGCGCCAACGCGTTGCCCTCAGAAAAACACCCAACATCGACTGCTCGCACGCCCCGAACGGACGTCCGAGGAAAAAGTCGCTACTAGCTGCACGCAGCTCAAAAGACGGGTCGTGGGGCCCGCGCCTCATCTTCGGCCTCAACGCCTGAAACCGCACTGGAAACCTCCGCCTCAGTGCCAGGGTCACAACGCCGCTGACGGCACTCAAAACGGACGTCGGACGCGTCCGCGCCGTCCAAAACAAGAATCCCCGAAGGAAACGAAAAACCACTTGAAGACGCGTCGCGCCTCCGAGGCCCCCTCGTTTCGAGAATTAAAAATTCCCGAAACCATTTCAAAAAGACCGTCTCGTCAATACGGTTCCACCGCCGCAGACGGTACTCAAAACGGACACCCGTAGTGAAAAATACGGGTGTCCGGACACCGAGGGGGCAAGACCCCTGGGGCTGGACCGGCCTGGACCGGCCGGTCCGCCCGGCCTGGGCCGGCCCACGGCTTAGCCGCGCGGGCCGGCCGCGGACACTCGGTCCCCGCACAGACAGGCCATGAGGGCCTGTCGCGGCCGTCGCGTGAAGACTCGCGCGGCGCGGATCTTCGTCGCCGCACAGGGGTCGCGCGACGCGATCCCGGGGTCGTCGCTCCCTGGCGACCCGCCAGCGCGCCGAGACGCTCCGCCGGACACCTGCGGACGCCCGCCAGACACCCCCGCCGACGCCCCTGCCTCGTCCGGACGTCGCCCCCCTTGCGCTGGCCAGACACCGCGGCACC
This sequence comes from Viscum album, assembly GCA_963277665.1. Classification (NCBI taxonomy): domain Eukaryota; kingdom Viridiplantae; phylum Streptophyta; class Magnoliopsida; order Santalales; family Viscaceae; genus Viscum; species Viscum album. Next base: position 1,797,584,782 of record OY728137.1, read on the forward strand.
CACCTAAGGTCGCCCGCACGCCGCGACACCCTGCTGAAGCCGCCGGCCGATCCCCCCATTTCCCGCAAACTTCGGCGATCATCTGTGAGCATCTCGGGACTCGGAATTGAGATCTGAAAGATCCGTCGGAAAGAGAATTTACTCTACTACGCATTCATGTGCTTTGATCAAAAATTTGATGAGGAATCGATAGTGCAAAACGAGCTCAAATTAGGCACGGGAAAAGAAAATGCAACGCAACATCCTACCTCGTGGGCGTTGCCCGAAGCTTCACGGGCGATCCGCCGGAGCCGCGCCTTTCCGGAGAGGAGGAGGTGATGGAGGGGAGCTTCCTCCTTCGCTGTGGGGAGCTGCTGGCGCTAGGGGAGAAGAGGGGAGGAAGGGGATGAGTTAAGCGTTTAAATCGAAAACGTTTAACCACCCGCCCGTCGGTCCGAACCCGAACCCTCAGCAGGGTCGAGGTTAAGCCTCCCCTAGGGTAAACACCACCTCCCGAGCACAATGGCGGTCTCGGAATTTTAATCAAAGACCCCGTTCAAAAGTTATTAAACTTAGCGCCCGAGGCCGCCAAATTACGAAAACGCCCCTCGGACCATTTTTCACAGACGGCCCGCGCCCGCGAAACTTATACCCCTCCTAGGGTAAACGGTACGCTCCGAACTCAACAGTGCCCTCGGTTTTCCAATCCGAGCCACTGTTTAAGAGATACTAGCAGTTCGCCATTAAACGAATAAATTAATTAATTAATTTATCCGTTTAACCTTCCGAAAGCGAGCGAGGGGTCCAAACATCCCGCGCCGACAAGTTTTATGTCACTCCTAGGGTAAACACCCCATTCCGGACCCATCCGTACACTCGGATCCCTGATCCGGATCACCGTTTAGGAGTTATTGCATTTATTTAGCGTTTTCAGTGTGAACGCACTGAAAATTTAATTTCGGCCACTTCGGGGCTCGAAATCGCTCGCCGTCTGAAGGCGCTGCTCTGGAATATCATCAAGAATATTCCAAAGTCTTTCACAGCAAAAACCGGGTTCTTACAATAACTATCAAAAGATTGACATTTGTTTATGTCAAATTTCAAAGTAAAATTACTTAAAATGACCAACATTGGATTAAATGATAAAAATATAATCCAATTACACTTTAAAACCAATTAAAAGGACAATTTAACTATATAAATAAATTAGATGAAAAGACCGTTTTGACTTAAAATGCAGTATTTTTCACTATTCATTAAAAAATGAACTTTATCAGAAAAATACCAAAAATATACCCAAAGTAATTTTTGATGTCCTGCTTCTAAAAAAGAAGTTTATTTTTGTCAAATGGAGCATATAAAAGTGATAAAACTAGATTTAAAAAGGGTTCACCATCAAAAGATGGTAAAACTACCTTTTAAAATTGTTAGAGTATTTCATGCTTAAAATTGGATTCGTTCTCATTTTAATCCTCTAAAATTTATTGGATAAATGGAAAGACATTTAACAAACATGTATAATCATAATATGGTTAGTTCTGTTCATTCCTGCCAATACAACGGTTATGCGTTAACTACCATTTAAAATAATAATATTATTATATTATTTTTCGATATAACTCAACATTGTGTGCAACGTAAGATTTCGAAGAAATCCATTGTTGCTTGTTGAGTACGCTATCGAACAAGGTGCCCCCTTTAACATAAAATTAATATCTTATTTATAAGTATTAATAGATATGAAAAAGTATTATTCTATAAATACCTGGGTCGTTACACTTTGTGTCGCTTCGACTGAATTGATTACCCCAAGCATTTCAACATCCAGAGAAGTAGTAGTACCACAAGGTCCATAGAGACAACCCAATGCCTTGCATGTGTGATCTCGGAAGATGGAACCATACACAACATGACCCGGATTACCTCTTAAAGCACCATTTGTGTTGCACTAGATCCATCCAGGAAAAGGAGAGAACCATGAGACTTCTAGGGTACCATGGGGAGGGTTATAATTACCTACAATCCAAAATCGTTTAAAAACAACAAAATCAGGCAAAGAATTTTCAAAAAATCCTGATTGAATGGAATTTTCCCCTTTCACAGTAACAATAATCTATGCGAGAGAAGATTGGAGGTTGAATTGGATACCTTCATGAATAAACCTATTACGGCTGATCCAAATGATATGAAGTATTTCCACGCAGGACACTTGCAACAAATTCTTCATTTTCTGTAAAATTTGTAATTGAAAACAGGCTTCTAAGTGATCGTATATAATAATACAATGAGGGAACTGGACTTGGAACAGGTCAACAATAGTAGACCATAAGGAATAAGTTGTGACACGGTTCAAAATGAGATGATCTATGTCATCCTAGTGTTTATTGCACAGAACAAACTTTGAACAAATACTGATACCAACAGATTGAAAAAAATTATCCATGGGTAACTTTGAGTGAAACACTATCCATGTAAGAGTAACATAGGGTGGAAGAATCCAAGGTTTGTTGAGATTATTTATCCATCTATTATTGTGTTCCAGAATAGTCTTTCGATAGAAATATTTTGAAGATAACATCTCGTTGACAATGTGTTCCCATATAAGAATGTCATCACAACCAATGAAATTATAATTCAAGACAATATCTTTGGTTTTAGTAGGAAGATTTTCAATAGGTAATTCTTATTGTTCTTTAATTGAAATGTAGGTACTAAAAACATGTCATGGGATGCAAGGTTGCAAAGGAGAGGGTTGCTAAACCAATTATCCTTCCAGAAATTAAGAGAATAATGATTACAGACAATCGAATGAGAGTCATCCATGATAGAGGGAAATGAATTAATAAAGGTAGGCCACCATTGATAAGTCTTCGCATAAGACTAGCTTGTAACACATTATTGAAATTGGTGAGATTCTTAATTCATATCCCTCCACAATAAATTGGATAACAACAATTTTTCCATGGGATAATAGAAATTTTCCTTTTGATAATGCTTCCACTCCAAATAATACTTTTAATAGAGATATCGATACTTTTCATGAGGGCAGCTGTCCATTTGTAAACCATAAAAGAATAGACGAATTTTGAAACAATGCTAGCTTTAACAAGACAAATGTGGCCTTCCACTAATAACATTTTTCCTTTCCAGGAGGATAATTGGTTCCTAATTTGACTCACAAGATGAGAAAAATGATCAGCCTGAGGCATTCCCCAAAACATAGGAACACCAAGATAAGTGAAGGGGAAAGTACCTTCTCTAATCCCTAGCTCAGTTGTGATGTTCACCCTCCTAGCTATATGAATTCTTTTACCAATATAAAGAAAAATTTGTCCCAACTAATTTCCTTTCCTGAAACTTTCTCATAGTGGAGGGAATTTTTTAAATTCCTAATGTTCCTTTTATCCCCTTGAATAACAAGAATGAATCCATCAGGATAAAAGAGATGTGTGGGAGAAACAAGACCTCTACCAACTCTGATGGTTGTAATTTTGTTCTCAGTAACCAATATAAGAAGCAGCCTTCTCATGTAATCTTCAACAATGGAAAAAAGAATGGCTAAAAGGGGATCCCCTTGTCTAACACCTCTTGAACAAGAGAAATATCCCTCATGGGAGCCATTTTTCATGGCCGAAATGCGGGCAGAACTCAGGAGGATTGTCACCCAATTAATAAAGGCATTATTAAATCCAAACCTAGTCAAAACACCATAGATGAAACCCCAATCAAGAATGTCAAAGGATTTTCTGACATCTAATTTGATGGAAATGTTACCTCCTCTAGTAGGTTTCCTAAAGAGGTTAACACATTCAGAGGCTGTTACAAGACAATTATATATGGTTCTACCTTTGATAAAGCTAAATTCATTTGAAGACACTATTCGGTTGGCAATGCCTGCAATCTCGTTAGCTAAAATCTTCCCACGTATTTTTTAAATTGTGTTAACAAGAGCAACCATCCTGAAGAGGTGTATCACATTAGCATTCTAAACTTTAGGGATTAGGGCTAGGAATTGAGCATTGATTCCTTGTGTAAGCTGACCACTTTTAAAAAAAATGACCTCTTTAATTTCAAATGCAGGAGGAATGGAAGAGAGATTAGAGTTATCCTCTAGGTACCACGTTTTGGAATAATGTCTTCCAAAAACTCCTTGGAAGTATTAGAGGCACCAAAAAAACTCGTGTTATATGAGAAAACATATCCTGAAAGGTCTTCCCTATTTTCAAAGAAGTTACCATTGTCAGAAAGAATGGCCAAAGGCCTCTTGATTTTACAAACCCTTTGAAGAGAGTTAAAGAATTGGGTATTTCTGTCACTACTTTTGAGCCATTTAACTTTAAAAGATCCCCTTTGCATGCTCTATTTAAGATTCAGTAAGACATTCTGATCATGAGTTCCCATATTTTCCTGTTTAAGACTAGCAGAAAAATCATTTCCAATGTTTCCCTCTTGGATAGAAAGGAGAAAGGATTCAAGATATGATATTTTTTCATCAATGTGACAAAAGCAATTCTTACACCATAATTTTATCTTTTTCTTGAGGATCTTGAGCTTTAAAACACAAGCAAGAGCATCATCTTTGAAGTTGAAGGAGCTCCAAGTCTCCTGAATTAGAGTTTTACTGTCAGGGTGAGTACTCCAGGCATTATTTAATATGAAGGGTAAATGTGCTATGTCCATTTTAGAAGTAAATTTTTCCAATATGGGATAGTGATCAGAGTTAAATTTAGCAAGAGTGGAGCAAGAAATAGAGGACCAGGCATTAAGGGATGCATCATTGATAAAATCTCTATCCAATTTGTTGGCAACAATTGAGTGGAGGTGCCTTATACACTAAGTAAATTTTGATCCAACCACGGTGATTTCATAGAGAAGGTTATCCTTAATACAGGCTTTGAATTCTATAGTCGAGGTAAAAGAAATTCCCATGCCAAGCCTCTCATCAGGATTTATATAGCATTAAAATCCCCCATGAGAATCCATGGGCAACTTATAATGCTACTATTATCCAAAATGGCCTGCCAAAGGTCTCTTCTGTTTTGATATCCATTGAAGGCATAAATCATGGGACAACATTGCAACATTCCTTCATAATGGTAATTGAAAGTAACCATCTGCTCAGAGGAGAAAATGGAAGAGATTCATTCCAGCCTATTAAGAGCAAGAACCCAAAGTCTCTTAATGTCATTGATGGATAAATTTGTTCCAATTAGCTGATAACCCAATTTATCAAGAGAATGAACCTTCTCTGAGAAGATCTTCTTTAGCTCAGAGAGACCCAAAATATGAGGTTTATGCTTACTAGTAAAAAGATGAAGAGCTCTAACTGTTTCGGGATTGGAGATCCCCTGACAATTTCAAAAAAAGGATCTTCATTTGAAAACGTGTTTGGAGGAAGGGACTCCTTTTTTCTTCTCACCATATTTTTTTTTTTTTTTTGTTTCTGGTTGATTTCCTAGTAACAATGGATTTTTTATCATCCTTTTTAGAATTTTCTGCTTCCTTAGGAAGAGGATTTCTAGAATTTGGGCAGGCCAAAGCCATATCCTTATTGGAAGGCTTCTCGATATTCAATTCAGTTGCTATTGTTTCAGTACTAGGGCCCTGCATAATATGAATAGCAAAACATGACTCCTGATTAATAACAATAGTTGAGCTCTTTATATAAAAAATTCTCCCACTAACATTTGGTTCAACAGTATACATGATAGGGATACCAGCATAAAGGACATCCTGCACTGAAGGAACTCTGTAACTATCAGGATGGGGGGAGGAAGCCTTAAGACCAACATTAACACTATTGTCATCTCGAGAAAGATCGTGATGTAAACTCAGTTGCTGCTCAGGTGATCAGAAAGACAGAGACAAAGGCTGTCTATTGGGTCACCAACAAAATCTTCAGGAGGAACATTACTGGAAATTATATACAATTGTTCCTCTACCTTAGAAATATGAAGATCTGTACAGAGGGACTTTTCATAAAACTGAGAGGAAGAGCCATCAAATTTAGAAGAGGTAGAATTTGAGGGATCGTCTTACACCGACTTGATAGTGTTCAAAACATCCACATATATATCCACAAAAATGTTTTCATCCTCATTTATTTGGGACAAATCTGGATCCAAACTGTTATTGGAGGGATCTAAACCATCCTCCTTGTCTTCCTCATCAACAAGAGAGGTCCAAGTTTTCCCTTTAACATATTTCATATCAAAAGCTTCTGTTTGATTTTGGGATCTAAACCATCCTCTTTGTCTTCCACATCAACAAGAGAGGACCAGGTTTTCCCACATATTTCATATCAAAAGCATCTGTTTGATTTTTTACCCATCTTCCTGTTTCAACATTCCTTAGGGATTCATTTCTGTCTAGAACAATATCTTTTGACCTTTTTTTCATACACGGCCTTCTTTGACATCTTTCCATTCACCTGGATTAATATACCTAAACTGACTTTTAATATGCCTATATTTGGAGATGTTGTGTCCTACAATCCTACAAAAATAACATAATGGAGGAACAAATTCATACGTTATTTTTACCTCGATCTTAAGATCATTAGAAATGAAGCAAGTCACATCCGGAGGTTTAATATCAAGATCTGCTTCAACTAGGATCCTTTTATACATCCACATATCACCATTCATTGTGCTACAGTCAATCTTCAGAGGAATTCCAATACAAAACGCAAAGGGAAGTTAATGTTCCATTCCGAAATCCTCAGAGTCCCAGGCTTCAGGAGCACATTACAAATCTTCCAAACAGCTTCGAGATCATCTTTGCTTTTTCAATAAGATGTGGATGAAACTTCTGCCAATAGCTTCAAATCTTTGCCTCCCCAGCAATGTGAGATCCATGATTTAAGATCATCATAGGACCATGGGTTGTCCCCTTTGGAATACATAATACGTCCAAGAGCGGAGAAATTGCACAAATCCAATCCTTGTTGAAGCGCTTCCGGATCTGCCACAACCGAAAAGCAACAATCATCAATTTTCTTTAAAGTATAAGGCTTAGGGAGCTCACATGGAGCAGCATAAGATCCACAAAGAGCCTCTCTGCACTTCGTCATTGATAAGGCTCCCTGCAAATTTAGATTTTCCTCTGGATGCTTCACGGAACCATACGGTTCACAAACATCAAGATTGAAAGATCTTTCCCATTCCAGGCGGAAGGAATAAATGAATCAAAAGGGGAATCAGATTGAAGAAAAATCATTCTTGCAATTCAAAGCCAAATCTTCTTCCCCGAGAGAGAAAGAATGGCTTTCATTGGATTTCTTTGATCTTTAAATCGAAAAGTGTTAAAAAACAGTGTCGAATTCTAATTACCAAGAACTCGGGGCCAATCCTCCAAGATCTCGGGAAGGTGAAGTCGATGTTAGCCAAAGTCCGGGTTTGCAAGCCGCAAGCCAAACCGGATCCATTCCAAGCGCCTTCAATGCTCCAGGACCGATCTCGCATGAATCAACGCTGTACCAGAGAGAAGCCCTGATCTTTCCTCTTCTCCGCTGGATCTTGAAGTCTAAGGCGAGTCGCACGAGATCCAGTTGCCGACGCCTCTGAGGATGAACGATGTTCGTTTGTCGAAGGAAGAAGACGATGTAAGAACTCGAGGTCAATCCTCCAAGATCGCCGGAAGGTGAAGCCGATGTTAGCCAAAGTCCAGGTTTGCAAGCCGCAAGCCAAACCGGATCCGTTCCAAGCGCCTTCAACGCTCTAGGACTGGAACAGCGACATAGCCGAACCCAAATGGAACCGATCCATCGGATCTGAGCTTGATGATCCTTCGACGAACAAGGCCGCGGGCGAAGAAAATGAAAATTTCAATCCACCTACAAGTACGAAGTAACTCAATGCCGCATATGAGTGTTTCACTGATGCGTCGCCAGATTTGAATTTGATTTTCTGAAAAAACTGAGATCGAAGCCGAGCCCCGTCAGAATCCGCCACCAAGAAGCCCAAACCTTCAAATTGGAATGCTGTTCAAGAGGATATCGTCGTTACGCCGATGCAAGAACCCCGATGAAGACGAGCACCACTGCTGAAGAAGTCGAACTGGTACCGGCTAGTAAGAAGTGTTCACGGCCGAGGAGCTTCAATCCGAAGATGGAATTAATATTATATTATTTACATGATTTCTTAAAACCATCTATAACCATATCACTTCTCAATATTACCTCTAAGATACAAATTTTTAATTTTCTTATGCTACATAAGCACTGCAGCATTAGACAAACTTACCGATAATTATCTTAACAAGTGAAATGTTTTTTTCTAAAGAGATAATATTTATTTAATATTTTAAGTATATCATATAATCGTTCACATTGCATATATTTCTGAAATATCAATTAAAGTAAAGATAAAAATATAATAATATGTATTGGAATTTTTTTAAACTTAAAACTCTTATTTAAAAATAAATTTCAGAAGCATTACTCAACTTATAGCCAATTTGAATTCATATATTGATTTTAAAAATAAAATTTTAATATATATCTAGTATTCTGAAATTTCCTTTTTCAATATAATGTAATCAATTACATTATACACATATCCTTAATAATGAGTTATGAAGTTTAATCTCTTCTTGAACTCTTATTTTTAAATGGAATTCAACTTTATTAGTCAACCTCTAATAAAATTAAATTTGGATATTGTAATTTTAGAAAATAATGTTTTATATCTCAAATATTCTAACATATTCCATATGATTCCCAATTTTTCAAAAAAAACATTCAAGATACTTAAAAAATAATGAGTAGTAAAATTGAATATGTAGCAAAACATTTATTTTTTTGAAATGGAATTCGAATTCATATGTATCACTCAACATATTACCAAATTGAATTTGATAATTGACATTAAAAATAAATTTTCTAAAGTGTTAATAATATAAATTGGAATAATATATTTATTTATAATCTTTTATCAAGACTTTTCAAAAGAAACATTCATTATACATCGCATTTAATATTTACTATCATACCCTATAATTCATATATTTTTAAACAAAATAGTTTCCACCTATTTTTGATATGATGATTAAAAAATTGAAATTAAATTTATTGAAATAAATATATAGTTATTAAATATTTAAAAGTTTAAATAAGACCTCAAAATGTGTTAAAATATTATTTTTTTAGAACAACAAATATTTTTTATAAAATGAGAAACCACGTGATTTTTTTCATACCATGTCATAATTATTTTTAAGAATATAATAATAATAATAATCAATATAAATCCATAAATATCAATATATATATACATACGTATAAATATTAAATAAATACTTTAAATTTATTAACATTAAGATATAAAAATGAGAAATATTTGGTATCCTTGAAACAAAATATAATTTTTTCAGGATGTAAACATATTTATTTTCATATAAAATGATTTTCCAATCTACCATTTTTCATTTAAATAATTTATAATATAAATGGTATCTTATCAATAATTTCAGCAATCATATAATTTGAACCTCAATGTTCATATAATAACTACCACCAATGGTCATATATTGGTTGCGCCTAATGTTTATATAATAATCCCCCCTAATGGTCATATTATCCTCTTCTTCCCCTATATATAAATGATCATACATCTATAAAATCATTCATTCCATTCACTCATTTATCCAAAAAAAATCAATTATATTACTAATGGTTTGAATTCATTCCATAATTAGATGTGGTGGAAAGATTCTAATGGAAGACCTTGAGAAAATATATTTCAAGCTTGCAGGTTTTTATATAATTGTTTTTACTATTCTTTTCGCGAACCAACCCAGGTACCTTGGTGACTTGATACCCGAGATGACACTGACATGGATCAAAGGAGGTTCACAATCCCCATGGGTTGGAAACTATCACATGGAATCATACACGATAAAAGAGGGAATCATTTTGCCTCAAAACAGTGGAAGATAAAATATACAAGTAAGTATGCTCAACACTCCAAAGGGAGAAAGTACCAAAAACAAAAAATGTATAACAAATCCCAAAGAATTATATAATCAACGTACTTAATAGAAATATAAACATCCCAAGATGACATCATCAACCAAACCAAAAGTCTCAAAACTCATGTGTAACCAGTGGACAACAGCTCTGCTAGTCACCATCATCACTCCATTTTCCAATGGATCAAGAAGATCCACCACCTTCAAGTGGTGATTTCCCTTGGATCGAACCTGTCATAAGAAAGTCTATAGACGCCCAAAGGAAAAGGTAGGGCATGAGTTATAAAGCCTAGTAGGGTCTCACCAAGTGTTCCATAATCAACACCATAACAATTTACCTTTTATGCTATCAATTTAAATAAAACAAGTCATGGAATCACATTTTCATATTTTAAACCAAACATGATTTCTTTCAAAAGATGGAATATTTATCAAAAAAACTTTCAAATGGTCTTATATTATCATGTTAAAAAAATAGTCTATATAAATAATATGGCATGAATAAAACTGTTCAATAATCAATGGAATGTATACTCAAGTAAAAAATCATACCAAGGAACCAGGTACAAAGGCCTCATTGTAAGTCAGTTTATTAGGTAATAGGATCCTCACACATCTCATAGTGATCTCGACTCTAGTCTGATGTGCACAAATAAATACACATCAAAAAGGGGAACCCGTTAAGGGTAGTCTACACCCTAATAGGGGAACACATAACGGGAAGTTAGGGTGCATTTGTTTTATTAACAACTGCCATCGTCAATCCATTTATAGGGAGTCATGGTCATAGCATGCTTGTCCCAATTACCACTAACTACCCTGGTTTTCTTTTTTTCAAATAATCAATCAATAAAATTTTCAATCAATCATTTCGAAACATTTCAAAATATAATTGACCAATTTTAGTTTTCAACACACCTTCTCATTTCAAAACCAAATCATAGGTTTTCATCATTTAATTCCATTCCAATCCTATTTTAAATTTAATCCACTTTCTCAATATCAATCATTATATCATTTCATTATATCATTTCATTAAAAGGATTTCCATATGAAGCCATGATTTTTTACAAACCTTTCCCACAATTCCAATTCCATTGAAATTGGGGTTTTTCTCAAATATCTTCCCATTTCAAATCAAAGATCAAGTCATCAAAGTTTCATGTTTTTAAATCAATTAAAAATTCATTTCAAATTAATCAAGCAATTCAAGTTTTCAATCGTAGGGAAAAGAATTATGAGACCACCTACCTTTAAATAAATGATCCAAAAACCAACACCCGCCACAGGAATCTCCAATGGAGAATAAAAGCACACAAGATATGGGAACACAACCCAGAATCAGGATGCAAAAAACGGAGTTTAGAACCATCAATTATGTGATGATCTATCAAACTCTAAGAGGAGAGAAATGGAAAGCTGAAGAAACCATATGAGAGGAGATCCACTTACCTAGAAAGATGAACCATAACAACAATGATAATTAATCACATAATGAATGACCCAAAAGGATCAGAGATATCCAAAATTTCATAAGGTAGGATTTGGGTAATGATAAGAAAGTTGCACAGTTGAATGAAATGAAAATCACTCACACCGCACCCTAAAAATTGAAACTCGTGAGAATTACATGGCATGTAATCCCATTACATTTAATGTGATTCACAGAGGCTGAAAACACCAAGAAATGCATCTCCTTTTTATTAAAAGATGATTTTTCACTTACACGTTGTGAATTTCAAGTATATATCATGTAACCTTTCACAACCTATAAATATTTAAGAAATATTCCTGCAACAAATACATGTCGTGTAAACCAAATACACGACAAGTAATTACCTAGTAGATAATAGAAAACCCAATTTTTACCTGATAGCCACCAAATAACCTCCAATGCATGTTGTCCTCAGGAGTCCCATGACACACCCAAAAAACAAAAAAGTGAATAAAATAATGGAAATACATGAAAACAAGTAGTGGGATATTAAGTCCTCCAAACCATGAAAAAATTCTATCCCCAGAAAGAAAATTAATAATTTTCCATATCAAAGAGATGAGGCCACTTCTCTCTCATCAATTCCTCATGCTCCCACATTTTGTGTGAATTGAAGCCAAGATTCCAAGGCATTTATACAAAATTTATCATTCTCCCATGATGTAACTTTTTCTCAAAATCAACAATACATACTAGATTCTTAGTCACAGATAAATCAGGAACAACATCAAATTCCTCCTAGCTCAAGACATGTAATGGGTCAGAAAGATACTTTCGAAGCTAAGATACATGGAACACATCATGTATCAATGTTAACAATAATGGAAGTGCTAAAGGGTAATCTACTTTCCTTTCCTTCTTAGAAATCTAAAAAGGACACTAAGAGAGGAGAATGATCCCATTTCCTCCCAAGACGTCGAAGACCCAACCAAGGTGAAACTCTTGAAAACATTTGGTCACCAACTGAAAACTACAATGGTCACCTACAATAGTTAGAATAATAATTGTACCATATCTATTCTATAAACATTCTCTGATGAATCAAATGAATCTTTTTTTCATCTCTTATTCCAAGATCAGTCCAACCAAGGAAGTTTCACTAGTCTCTAACTAACACAACATAGATTTACACGTCCTTCCATAAAAATCCTCAAAAGGAGTCATCTTATTTCAGATTGGTAACTATTAATATATAAAAAATCAACTAGTCCTAAGTGGTCATCCCAATCTCTACCGAAGTCAATAATACAAGCACATTTCATATCCTAAATATATATATATATATATATCTGGACATCTGTCTACGGATGGTATGTCATACTAAAATGAACCTAAGATACCATCACCTCTAAAGGATTTCCCCAAAAAATTGGAAAAATAGGGAACTCTATTAGATACTATAATAGACGAAACTTTGTGAAATTGAAAAATCTCTTTCATATAGAGATTTCCCAACTCTTTAATTTTGGGTGTATCTCAAATGGGTAAGAGGTGACCCGATTTCATCATCTAATTGATCATAGCCCATATCACATTATACTTTCAAGGGGTACAGGGCAACCCAACCACAACATACATAGGGATTTCATCCCAATTCCATGTTTTCACTAGAAGTGGATGAAGTAAACCTGAAGGTCTCTTGTGATCGATCTTGACATATTGGAAATTATAACAATGAGAAACAAAATCAGAAATGTCTCATCTCTTAAATGGCCACCAGAATCATCACCGCATGTCATAGAACATATTTGTGGAATCCAAGTGCACCACTCACTGGGAATTATGGAAATAAACCATCACATATTTCCTCAATAGAAAAGTTCTGACGTACGAGTTCTAGAAACAGAGAATTCCCTCAGAATATAATTTCTACTCACCGATGGTCTCCCCACCATAAAGAGAGTCCATAATTCCACAAAATTCATTATCAAGCTATTGATCTTGAAGAATCGTCTCAAAAGGAGAGATGGTTAGATAAACACTTGTCAAAAAAAACCTCAGCCTCTTCCTCCTAGATTCCTAAATGAAACTATGAAAAAAGAGCCATCAAATTCAACTATTTTGATGATTCTTTCATGGCCTAGGTTGGAAGTTTGCTGCTTAAAGCATCGGTAATGAAATTACCCTTCCCCTAGGAATTGGCAATGTTGAAATAAAAATTCTATAGGTACTCCACCCAATGCCTCCGGAGAAGGTTAAAATATTTTTGAGAGAAGATATAACTCAAGATTTTGTGGTTAGAATAAACAGTGATCCTTTCTTTAAAAATGTAATGTCACTAAATCTTAAGGGAACAAATCACAACTACATGTTCAAGGTCATGGGTCAAATAATTATTCTCATGTGGCCTAAGATGTTAAGGATAATAGGATACCATGTGATCACCATGCATAAGAACACATCCCAAACCAGAACTTAAAGCATCACATAAGACCACATAGACCTTCCCAACCTCTAGAATATAACATCAGTACAAAATTAAAAATATGTTTTATCTCAAAAAAATAACTTTAAAATTTATCATCCCATGAAAACTTCACTCCCTTCTGAGTGAGAATAGTAATTAGAGAATCTAACTTCAAGAAATCCTTCCCAAACCTATGGTAGTATCCTGCCAAACTCAAGAATATTTGTATCTCAAAAAAATTACACGGTTTATCCCATGTAATAATAGATTTAAAGTTATTAGAATCAAATGATATGAAATTTTTTGACACCATGTGTCCTAATAGTTTCACTTACTGAATCTAGAAATTACACTTTGAATGTTCTAGTCTCTCAAGATTTCAAAAATTATTCTAATATGATGTGCATGATCCTCCTCTAACATAGAGTAAACTAAAATATCATCCATGAAGATGATGATGAATTTTTTAAGGTACTGATGACAAATATTGTTCATCAAATCCAAAAATATTTTAGGATATTTGGTCATGAAAAAGAAAAAACAAGATACTAAAAGTGACTATACCTCCTTTGGAAGTTAGTCTTCTAAATGTCAGTCTCTTATTCTCAACCACTAACAACTAGATCAATGATCAATATTTAATAACCACTTCACCCCTTTAACTAGTCAAATAGATCATTGATATCTGGTAATAGATAGTTTTTCTTCACCATAACTTGGTTGGGTTTTCAATAACCAACACAATGGTGTAGTGTTCCATCCACTTTCTAGGAAAAGAGAATAGGAGCCTCCCATGGTGACACAATTAGGAGAATAAATCCTTTTTCTAATATATTATACTACTGAGTCTTGAACTATTTTTTTTATTTTGGTTCCATATGGTTAGAAGGGATAGACATCATCTGGGTACTAGGCACAAAATCTATAGATAACTTTACCTCTCTTACTAGTGGATGACCAGAGAAATAAAAATAAAAAAATGTCAGGAAACATGAAGATGTACGGAGGGAGATCATCACTCAAAGATTCTATCTCAAATTCAAAATAGAACATTGATATTATCCTACCCAACTCTGAAAAATATGGTCTGGATCTACTAGACATCGAGTCCCATTCTCCCTCAAAGACACAACACACCCTATCTAGTGCAGTAAAGAAGACTAGTCGAAGATAACAGTAAATTCAAGACTTATTATCAATGAGACAATCCATCCTAAAAGTGATATTAATAGGTTTCATGTAAAGAACCATAAAATACTAGGCATACTCAATCTATGATAAAGAGAAAACCCAAGCAAGATAATAGAGACCCCACTGTCTCTTTATTCCGTGGGGTGTACATAGTAATATCCATCACATAAGAAAAAATCTATATATGAGGATTTATCAAGTACAAAATAAAATTTGATATAAACGAGTTAGATGAACTTGTATCAAATAAAGTTGTCACTAATGATGAAACTATAGTGATGGTACCTCTCACAGTCGCTAGATCCATATCAGCTTCCTTTGGAGACTCTTCTACTACATGATGAAACTTTGTTCTGGATGCCTATGGATGGAACCCATTTGTTTTTGAATCATCTGATTACACTATAGTACTTTTAGGTGAGGATGAGATCATTCCATTAAATGGAGTAGAAATTAAATGGAATAATTTATATAGGTTCTCGGAATGATAACAAGAACTGTAGATCTTGGGTTCCTTGGTAAAAACACATATTGAATTCCAAACCTTGCAACACTAGAAGAAAGTCAAAGGGACTCTTTATAAGAACTACAGGAGGTCTAGAGGTTGCATGTTGTCAGAACCACCATGAGATTCATCACACTTCCTCCTTAATTTAATGTAAATCACAGAACTACCACTCAATGAAAAACAAACTCTCATCATCCCTAACATACCACCCAGATCAAGCTCAACCATCAATGCCCTATCCAAAATGTAATTATATGAAGTTAGATTTAGTAAGAATAATTATGAATGTATATTAGGTTGAAGACCCATATCAAACCTTTGAGTCTTCATATTCTAATTCAATACAATCTCAATTTAAAACTACACATGATCTGAAAAGCAGTTTGCATACTACGTCACTGTCCTATCAGCTTGCTGGAGGTTGAAAAACTCAATAGCCTTAGCTAGAACCATAGATCCTAGAAATAACTGATCATTGAAAATAACTCTAAAGTCCTTCCACTCCAAACCCTCATGATTCTTTACTGTTACCATTGAATCCCACTATCTCTTTCTAGGAACTTCCATCTTAAAGGTGGCATATTTCACCTTAATCAAATAAGAAATTTCTAAAAAAATAAAAAGAATCAATATCTTTCTCAACTAATACTCAGTATCTTGAAGATCATTAGAGACAAAAAATTCTCATGGATTATAACAAATAAACTCTTGTGAATGAATTTCATATTCCTCCATCTAAGGTTCCACAACAGAAGACTGAATGGGAAAGGGTGCAGGTTCCAATCCTAGAGCTTGGACAAAACACACAAAAATATCAACAAGATTCTATTCTATGAGAGGTTTCTCTCATTAGGGTTCACTAGATGATTCCTCTTGGGTCATATTCCCACATCTTCTCAGAGACATGATGTTACATAACATCATAAAAAAACATTGAATACACCATAAAGGATTCACATATCAACAACTCAAACGAGAGAAATGGGAATATAAATAACATCAAATAATATTTCATGATTTGGATTTCAACATACCCAAATAAAATGCCGGTAAAAGACTATAATCAGATCAAAAAATTCCACAAAGACACTTTTCCCAAACACCCTAGGTGACTTAAGGATTGTTATAGTGAGAGTTTCTCAGGTAGTCACTCGCAACTACCTCCTAAGTCCCAAAATTCATCTCAAAATACATACTGAAATCAAAGAAATATGTTGAAACTATACATATAATACCACTTTTTCATGAACCGGACTAGATACCCTAGTATCTTGATACTTGAGATAAAACTAACATGGCATAAAGGGTGTTCTCGATCCCCATAGGTTGGCCAACATCACCCAAAATCATACATGATAAAAGAGGGAACAAAATTTCCTTATAACAGTGGATCATAAAAGATATAAGTCAGTATGCACAACACTCCAAAGGGAGAAAGTACTAGCAACAGAATATGTATAAAAAACCCAAATCAGTACATCATCAAGGCATTCAATAGAAAGATAAACAATGAAAGACAATAGTATCATCTAGACCAATAGTCTCAAAACTTCCATGTAACAAGTGGCTAACATCTCCACCAGTCACCATCATCATCCCACAATAAAATGGTTCAGGAACATCCACCACCTTCAAGTGGTGATTCACCTTTTCTTGGACCTAGCATAAGAATGTCTACAGACGCCCAAAGCCAAAGGTAGGGTGTGAGCTATAAATATTAGTAGGGTCTCTCCAAGTGTTCCATAATCAATACCATAACAATTTACCTTTTATGTAATCATTTAAAATAAAACAAGGCATGCCATCAATTTTTCCTATTATAAACCAAAACATTATCTCTTTCAAAGAAAGACAGTTATATAAAAACAAGTTTCAAATAGGATTAAATAAACATTTTATATAAATTTTTTATAAAAATAAATTATAATGAATAAAATAGTTTAATGATTAATGAAATGTATAATCATGTAACAAATTTTATAAAGGCACTATGTAAAAAAGCCTCATGGAAAGTCAGTTTATTAGGTAATAGGATCTTAACACATATCACAGTGATCTTGGATCTAGTTAGGTGCACAAAAATAAATACACCCTAAAAGGGAAACCCATTAGGGGTAGTCGACCCCCTAAAAGGGTACCTATAATGGGAAGTTAGGATGTAATTGTTTTAGTAATAGTTTTCATCATCAATACATTTCTAGGGAGTCAAATTCCTAGCATGATTATCCCAGTTGCCTCTAACTACCCAGGTTAACATGTGCTTTAAATAATAAATCAATCAAATTGGAAATAAACCATTTCAAAAAAATTAAAAATACAATTACGTAATTTCAGTTTTCAACCTAATTTCTCATTTCAAAACCAAATCATATGTTTTCATCATTATGTGCCATTTCAAACCACTTTTCAATTTAATCCACTTTCTCAAGATCAATCATCAAATAATTTTATCAAAAAAATTTCCAAATCAATCCATCATTTTTTTATAAATCCATCCCACAATTCCAATTCCATTTTTTAAAAATTAGGGGAAATTCCCCCTTAATTTATTAAACCAAAACACCCTCTTATTATCTAGGTTGAGAGGAATCCCATTACACAGTATTTTAGGCCTAATGGAAATGAACATTAATGCATAAAGACCAAAATCCCATTATATATAGGGGAGAATTCCATTATATCATAGAAAAAACTGCCAAGTTTTCCTTCATTGCCACCCAAATTCGACTGTTATCATGCGCCTATCACTATTGAGCTCCTCTGTGACCAAGTAGTTTGTTGACAAGGCCTCCACAAATCTATCCTCTGACGCTTCATGTCAATCAACATTGACCACCATCTCCTCTGATGATATGTCACTACCACAGACCACAACTTCAAAACCACTCCCTTCACTGATGAGATGACCACCAAGCCATCCTCCATCACCACACACCAATTGTCATTGACTTTCATTGCACCACCTAAGTCAAGGGATTCACCCCGCCGATCGGCATCCTCCACCGAAATGCCACTACCACAACCCTTCAATCGATCCACGCACCCTATGCCCTACCATAGTCATGGACACCATGTAACCAATAAATCCTAAAATTTTAGGCAGTTAGGGTTTGAACATAGATCCATATGCAGAATTGCGGGACAAATTTACCACTGAGCTACTACCATAACTGAAAAAATTCTAATTCCATTATAATTGGGGTTTTTTCTCAAATCTCATGTCCATTTTAAATTAAAGATCAATTCACCACAATTTCTTATTTTTAAATAAATTAAAAAATCATTTCAAATTAGTCAATCAATTCAAGGTTTCAATTATAGGGAAAATAATTATTTAACCACCTAACTCTAAATCAAAGGTCTAGAAACCAAAACCCGCAACGTGACTCACCCACAAGAATAAAGGCAAAAAAGATTTAGGAACCAAACCTAGAATCAAGATACAACAAAATGGAGTTAAAATCCATCAATTACATGATGATATATCACACTCTAATGGGGAGAGAAATTAAAAGAAGAATAAACTATATGAATGGATCTATACATATCTTAAAAGATGAACCACAGCAACAATGTCGATCAATCATCGAATGAAAAACCTAGAATGATCGAAGATTTGCAAAATCACCTAGGGAAGGATTTGGGTCGAGAGTGGAAAGATGAATGGTCTAATGAAGTTAAAATCACTCACACGACACATAAAAAACCATAACACATGATAATTACAAGGCATGAAGTCCTATTACACATCATGTAATCCATGGAAGCTGAAAATGATGAGAAATGCATCACCTTTTTATTAAAACCTGATTTTCCCCGGACATGTCCTGAATTCTAAGTACACAGTGTGTAACCTTTCATGCTATATAAATATTCATGTCATGTGTCTGGTAAAAATATACACATTTTGTAAACCAAATACACAACATGTAATCATCCACCAGTCAGTAGAAACCCTAGTTTTTAATAGAAAAGCACCAAAGCACCTCCAATGCTCTTTGTCCTCGGGTGTCCCAATAAGAACCCAAAAAAGAGTAAAGAGAATAATATAAGAGAAATACCTAAAAAAGTAATAGAATATTGTAGTTATATTGTATTTTTATTAATCTTATATAACATATTCATCCTATATTTTTAATATTATTTATAAAAAATTAAAAAAATATTGTTTATTTTATTTCACACTCGAGTTCAATTCTAAAAAAATGAAATTAAATTTATTACGGATAACTTATAATTAATGAAAATATAGTACATTATAAAATCAAAGTTGATAAATTATCCTCCTATTAAAGAACTATTTTCATAGAAATACTCATTCCCTGGTAAACCAAAGTAAATATATATACCTTATAGCACGTGTAATCTACTATATAACTCTTAAATAATTAAGTACTTCATAAATACTTAATGAATATTATTATATTATTATATAATAATATATACCTAAAATAAAATATTTGAATTATGTCATTTATTTCAAGAATTATTAATTCAAATATAATCAGTTTTTCTATTAATGAATTTATTTCTTAAGGTCATGAAAGTCAATTCATATATTTCATATGTCCTTAGAGGTAACATTTTAATCATAAATAATGGAAAATTAATTTGCAGAACTGGTATGTATAATATCTTGTTAATCTGAATCCAAAACCATTCTCTTAGGAAATTGACTTGCATAATTGAAAATATCATTGCAATTTAAAGATTTCACTGCCAACTAAACACCATGATATGACTGTGATTAAAAAAATCAGTATTTTCTTCATGATTATTTATTTAATCACCACATCAAGTCATATATACAAATATAAAATACTTAAAACACTTACAAGACCCCACATAACACTAACATGAATTCATTTTACAAAATTTAGGGTTTAAAGAAAATTATATTCTCTTATAGATAGGTTTTTCATAAAATAACTTTTGAAATATTACCAAATAGATCACATTCAATATTCAAGACTAAGAGTTTAATTTGAGTTAGAAAACTTCATCTCCACCTTCCCTATACACCAAAAAATATCCCCAGAACATAAAATCTCACATGTCACCAATTTCATTCACAAAAAATGGTGTCGAACCTATTTAAAGTCTATCAATCAATACACAAATATTACATATATCAATAACAATTCAATAATATATATTATATTAATTGGTAAAAATGAATAATTCTTACAAATATGATGTGTTATTGAGATTATATTAGTATATGAAAAATTGTTTTTACCAAAAAAAAATTTGATTAATAATATTTTTTAATACCAACAAAAATATTATTTCCAATTAAATATATTTTTTATTCTATAAATACCATCATTTTTACCAAATCATGAATCAATTATTTAGCCTCGTTATTATTAAAAAAGTTCATTTATGACCAATAAAATATGTTACAATAAACTATCATATAACAAAAACTATATTTTCATTAATTAATTAAGAAAACTGAACACTTTTTACATTATCATTCTAATACCAATATTAATATATAATTCATAATTTTGGAATAATTTTGTTAAAATATACCATTTGATAAATTAATTTGTTTTTCGTATTTAATTTTACAAATTATAAAAAAGTATCAATATAAATAAAATAAATTATTATTTTAAATATATCAAATAAAGAAGAATAATAATCAATTAAATAATATTGTTTTATTAATAATTATAATAACTGGTTGAAATTTAAATTGAAATTTTAGACCAAAATTTATAATTGTTATAAGAATTTATATTATTTATAGTTATAATAGAAATATTTTTTATTAATTTAAAGTATCAGTTAATATATTTTATTTTATTAATTTAATATTTTTATAAGAAAAAATATAGATATAATTTATTTCAATTTTCTGTTAATATATATTTAATTTATTTTTTATCATCAAATTTGATATTTGTTAAGCCAAATCCCCAACACATTCCACATCAAAAAAATTGACCATGTCACAAAAATAAAATCCCCTAAATAAATCCTTATTAGGCCAATGAAATAACCCCCCTATGAATTCCTTACCCCTAAAATTGTTTTTTGTATGGATGCATTATTTTCTCTCTATTAGTCAAAAAACATTCATTGCTACTGATTTAACCCTATTTTATTCATCAAAACCTATGATTTCTTTCATAACATTCCCTTTTTGATAATTTTCATCAATCATTCTTAAAATAAACTCATCTTCATATTTTGAAGTACTTTTATACCCCTTCTTCTACCATATGAAATGTAAATTCTATTTCAATGTTCAATTTATTCAACTACCATAAAATAATTATTGAAAAAATGAAAAATAAGATTTTGGATTTAAAAAATAGATTTCATTTTGTGGAACCCATAGGAAGGGGAAATATAATGAAAATTATGTTATGGTTTCCCACTCCCTATTTTAAATTTCTTCACTCACATATATAACTACTATTTGAGCCATCATAAAAGTGATTAACACCTTCAATGATTTCATATTGAATCATTATTACAAAATAATGACCATTTTTTAGAATTTTTTATCCCTAAAATTACAAACTAAGTGGTACATTTAAAATATGTATTACTAATATAATGGAAAACATGAAATGTATTAAATTAATTACCATTTAAAACTATACCTTTTACACTATCACTATTTTCAAACTAGTGTAATGGATTTATTTCAATGGATGAGTTATAATATTGAATTATAAATTGATTAGAATCATTAAGTATTATTCCAATCATGAATAAAATTTTATTGGATAGAAATATTTAAATAATATAAAGTTTAATAAAATATTTATTCTATTAAGAAATTATACAATTGTAGTTGCAGAGTACTAAACTCATTATATATGAATTAACCCTTGATCATCTAATTAGAAGGGTAATCATTGATACTACTATAATTTTTCTTTGGAAATTTTTTATCTCATTGAGATTAATTTTTTAATTTAATTCATGAAATTTATAAATATTGGGTTTTATCTTAATTATAATATGATTCTCATTTTATGAAATGTAAAAAAGGGTTAATTAGTTAGTAAACTATTGAATTTGATCTCATGAAATTGTACTTATACGTGTTTTTATAATTTATTTCTTCTTCAAATGAGTTACATAGTTCTCCTATATATATAATTTAGTTTTTATTTTCATTTTGAATATAACAATGATATATTTTTTTAATTATAATCTAGTATGGTGTTATTCCAAGGGAATGTGTTTTACATTATAATTTAAAATATATTATTGCATGTATTATTTTTTTATTTTGTTGATTTTATAAACCATTGTTAGTATTTTTTTATATTATTTTCATTTTTAATTGGTAAATTTAGTATTTAATTTACATGAAAATTAATTATATATTATAGATTTAATTACGACATGATTCATTCATAATATTTTAGTGTAGTTAATGAGAAAAATATATAATTATTTATGTTTCATATATATATTATGTCACGAACCAAACCGGGTCGCCATCCGACCCGTCACCTGACCTAGTCCGTGGCAAGGTCCAAAGGGTGTTCCATATCCCCACATGCTGGAAAAAGGTTCCCAGGTATCAAATAAACGTTTGGGAACAATTTATCTGAATAATTATTCATGAAACAACTAAAAATTTAAATAATTCAAAACTGAAATTACCCAATAAAACAAGCCCTTAAAATTTTTTCATATTTAAATGCTTACAACTTTTAGACAAAACCTCAAAAGGACTACATAAGGAAAAAAACTCTAAACCAACCTCCATGCAATGAGAGGAACCAAATCCTCAAGCCTCCACCACCAAGATCCAGAATAGATGCCACTAGAAACTCAAACAACCAACAATAACTGTATTTTCTTTACCTTGAACAAACATGCAACAAGATCTACATACACCCAAGGGTGTATGTAGGGTGTGAGATAAATCCCAGTAGGATGCCATCCGGATAAAAAAATTCCATGTTGAAACATTTTTATGATAATCTAACATGCTCATTTAAATTAAAGATTTTAAAAAATTTCTAGAAAAACATTAGGGAGTAAACATTTTAAAGAGAAGAAAAGAAACCACTTACAAAGAAAAAAATACAACTAATTTCTTAAAAGAAAAATAGGCTCTAAAAGTATGTACACACATCCACTCATACACACATAAGAGGTCCATCGTATGTTGATGGTTGTCACCCCATCATATAAGTTCTAGCATCATGGTTAAATCCATAGGGACAAACTAACTCAAGTGGGATTCTAGGAACCTCACATCTCGGTGAAAATGTGGTATAAAAACCACAACCATCAGCGTTCTCATGCACAAACCACTAGGGGGGAATAAAATCCCATGGCCTAGTGGTCTCCAATCATATCACAAGTTTGGTTAGTGTTGTATCATAAATCCTACTAGACAAAACCAGGATGATCCACTTATGAATCATCCATCATGCTAGTCCTAGTCCATCCACCTAGTTACCGATGATTTATTTTTTATTAACCAAGTTTCAAATTCAAATAATATATCAATTTCATATTTTACAAGCCAAACAAGTCATTACACACAAAAAATCCACCACTTTTATACCCAGGTCTCTTTTTAAAATCAAACACAAACCAACACACCTTTCAAAATACATTTTCCATTACTTAATCACTTCACAAACCGATTTTCATCATGTGTGTAATTAATAAATCACATAAAAAATTTATAAAACATTTCTAAATAGCACTTAAAGGGTTTTACAAAAATTCTAACACATAAAAACAATCCATTTTTCATTTTACATACACAAAAACCACTTTTTAATACATTTATCATCACTTTCATAGTTCACAGATCCCCCGTATTATAAAACAAAATAAAAACACACCATTATTCAACCAATGTCATGGGATAGGCCCCTAGTAAAATTATACTTAAACCAAGATCATTTTTAAAACACATTTTCAATTTCTCAAACTATTCACAATTTAAGCTCAAAGGTGAGCAACAAGTTCAAGATGCCAAAACTAATACATTTTTCCTTCAAATCACATTTTCGACACACTCACACCTAAGTGTCTTAGAAAACATAACTTGTACCATTTTCACAACTTAATAAATATATCTCACGGTTTACAAAAACACTCCCAACATTCACAACACATATTTACACTTGGAAAACATCAATTTATTTTATAAAACCCCCTTTTTATATGATACGTACTTCAAATTTATTTCAAAAATGTTTTTGAACCTTCTATACATTTTATCAAACACTTTCAATGCATGAAACAAAAGGCACATGTGCAACACACATAGGACATAGCCCATGTTCCTTAGAAATTCATTTTTCAATACTAAATAACTTTGGACCTTTTTGAAAACCCAATTCACACCTTCAAAACAAAGCATAAAACTCTTTTTTTTAAATGAAACTCAATAGAACACACACAAAAATATAACCATTTCTTTTAATGCATTTTATTCCAACCACATAGGCATGTTAAAAATTCCAAAAACACAATTCACACCACAAAATTAATTAAATAAACCATTTTCACAATTTTTAAAACATCCTAAAAAGGAACAACAAGATTTTCCACAATAAGTACACCCAAAATTATATAGAGAATCCAATTCCAAACCAATTGCATATCAATTTTTTTTAAAATACATTCGCACTACACAAACAAAACATAGAACATGTTAAAATAAATTTAAGAAAAAAATTAAATTACCAATAAATTCTAAGGCATGGAATCACCTACCTTTTTTGGAGAAACATTTGAACATTGGTGTGGAACCGCAACCCACCTCAAGCGATCAACAATGAACCCTAACAAGGCGATATTGAACTCAACAGACCAAGACCGGACCATCAAAACCAATACCCTAACCACGAGAAACCAAAACCCTAAGAAAGAGAATCCAAAACCTTAGCCAGATGAAGAATGCACCTATAGTGGAGGGAGATGGATAACGACAAAAGACCACAAAAGCTGGCCACATGAGGAAGAACTTGTCGGATGGAGGTGTGTGCCAGAGGAGAGTATGACATGAGTAGGGGGGCATGCGAGGGCTATGGTATAAGACCCCGAACTTAAACATTTCATAATATTGAGTTAAGTTAAGAATTCTACATTGAGAAACTTTTTAGGTTTAGAGTTTTAGAGAATTAGTCCATAAATATTACATTATATCTCAAATATTACAAAGCATACATTTCAACTCTAACCAATTTTTTCAGAACAATACAACTCATTAAATAAAACAACAATTCTTTTCTTGATAATAATATTCTTGAATTCTTCCTTTCTCTTACCCTTCCTTATACCCAGTGAAAAACATTTCAAAAACATGGGATGAGCATAAAAAACTCAGTAAAGGATATCAAATAAGTGAAAAAGCATTAGTCCATTAATACATACAAATTAAGAAATCATCCTTTTCAATCATAAATCACAACTTTTTAACATACCTCATGAAATCATAAGATTTATGAATAACACATAGAAATCACAAATCATAAAGGTAAATTTTGGAATCTATAACTTACTTTCATTGTAGCTTTCACAACTATACAGAGAGTTACGTTTGGAATACCCATTATAGTATATTCCCTAAATCTCTTAGTAGAAACATTAACGTTTACCTCTGTCACATTACCCAATGCATTGGAGAGATATCTCAGGCTCACCCGACCTAGGTTTATAACAGATCCACCTGTATTTGGTTTATCACATAAACACCAATCAAATGTCCAAGTACCATTACATAATCATAACACATAAAATATTGAAATTATCAATATTTCAATCATCATCCACAATGAATCAAGTAAAGATATTTAAATATTCAATCCATTTCCAAAACCATTTAAAACATTTAATAAAGATATTTTTGAATTGAAGTGTCCCATACCACTTTGAAACTTTTAAAGGAATTTACAATTTAAAACATTAATGTATATATAAATAAATTCTAAAACCCATTTTGAAACATGGACATCAATGAAAAATATTTTAGAAGAATAAATCATTAAAACATTTAAAATGATGTTTTAGTTAAATAGTCACTTACCACTTGAGAAAATACCTGAATAAAAACAATTATAAAATAAAATTAAACAAAGCTTATAATATCATGAGAATAAGGAGATTCATGATATAATATGTCAAAATGGAATTATATACACCATATAATTTGAATTGGTCTATAACAATAAATAAGTCTCAATGGAATGTAGATTGAGATAAAATCCCTTACAAAGATCGTATCCTTAGATTAAAGAAAAATCAATGAAATTATTATGTGTGAAAAATATAAATACACCCAATATAAGTGGATATTAAGTGTAAAATAATCATAGGTCATTCACACATATTCTTGGAAAAACAAAACCAATGGCATGGATATTTAACTCAAGGAATGGAGATTGAGATAAGATTTACCTTACAAAGTTCATATAAATGATGTAAGAATTTATCAATGGGGTGATTATGTGTCAAAAAATTATATCCACACAAAAGGAAGTGGAAATTACAACATAAATAAATAAACAGTGATTCCACACATAATCTCGGCATGATATAATCAATGAAGTATGCGTAAAACCCAAAGAGTGGAAATTGAGTTTAGAAATTCCCTTGCGAAAATTCGACAGCCTAACGACGTCACTTAAAAATTCAGAAAATTAGTTGATGGGAGAGAAAAGGATCTATAATAACTTGGACATAAAATGTACAAATTTCACGACCCGACCCTACCCGGGCTCGAGCCGTAACTACCCCAAGCCCGCCTCCATAGGCCAGGGGCTGACGACCAGCGCCGAAGGCACAACAACTCGTGGAGGCCTTTGCCTAAGTACTTATACACACACACACGTAGCCCACTCAATGCAGAAGTGCAGAGTAAAAAGAAAATCAAAGTACCAACTGCTATAAATAAACCACAAATGTGCATCGACCTCTAACAGTACAAAGAAAGCGCTGAAGGTAAACTAAAAAGTAAAGGGGAAAAACACATGCCCAACCAGAAAAGTGCCACAACCCGGAAATAGGTAAACAAAAGAAAAATACAGCTAGAAGGGTCCCCCACCTAGAACCTGACTCCGAGCACCGCATGCGGTCCAAGCTCCTGAACTCCTAAGCTCTACTGAAGTCACGACCAAGCTGTCTGTCGTCTGCAAGGGCACACTAAGTGCAGGCAAAGCCCAAGCAGGGGTGAGTATAAAAATACTCAGTAGGATACCTCGAAGACTCAAGGGAGCAACAAAGGAGGTACTGAATGGTGAGCAGTAGATCGAACAGGAAAAAGTAAAGGAGTACGATCGAGAGTGCAGTAGAGTAACAGTAGAGAGTCCAGCTCAACCCAACAAGAGAAAGAAGGTAGACTCATCCAGACACAAGGAGCTGGAAACAGTGAGAAGATGAACTTCTCGTCGAGTCTTCACTACCTATAGCAGGAGAGTAGACTCATCCAACCATGAGAAGCTAGACACAGAAAGCACGTGGCATACCCCGCGCGTCTTCGCCTCTCCTGGAAGGAGAGTAACCAAACCCAAGAAGTGGGTAATAGAACAAGGTGTATACATATCCATATGCTCAATCAAGAAGCCCGAACAAGATCTTAAGGGGATCTCCATCCCATAGCTCAGCCCAAGAAAGTGAGTAACCAACAGTCCCATAAGTAAACACCATCGATGCCCAGCATCCCGGACGTCTGCCCCGAACTACAAGTCAAGAGGCTCAAATCACCGCACCTCGACACTATCCGCTTTGGGCGGAACTACTCGCCCACATGGTTTTAGGTTGCGTCACAAGGACACGTCTCGGTGGGTAAAGCGCTCCTCGTGATTGAGAGTTTCGGGTTACGTCAAACCACACCTCGTCACTGTCACACAGTCGAGAGGTCTTCTCAAATTCAAGCTGTCACAACACTAACCCGTACAACCAAGGGCCTCGATCCGGTGGTCACAGAGAAAAGTCACCGACTAGCCTCCTAAGAAGGGATGAGTCTGAAATGTTAACGGGTGACCCACTGCCTAGCCCTGCTGGAGGGTAAACCATAATAAGATAGTGGGTGACCCACTGCCCAGCCCTGCTAGAGGGTAAACCATAATAAGATATCAGGTGAACCACTGCCCAGCCCCGCTAGAGGGTAAACCCTAATACATCATCAGGAAACCCACTACCCAGCCCTGCTGGAGGGTAGACCTACAATAAGTCGACAGGCGACCCACTGCCCAGCCCTACTGGAGGGTAGACCTGAAACAAGACGACGGGCGACCCACTGCCCAGCCCTGCTGGATGGTAGAACCTCAAGAGTCGTCGGGTGACCCACTTCCTAGTCTGTGCTAGAGGGTAAACCCTGGGAAGTCAATGAGCAACCCACTGCCCAGCCCTGCTGGAGGGTAAACCTGAAGAATTCGATGAGTAACCCACTGCCCAGCCCCGCTGGAGGGTAAACCCGAAACTGCTCTGGCCATCTCTATTAGATAGTACGACACTGGCCAACTGAACATGGAGTGGGTATCGCACAACCACCCAATTCCAAAACAATTCACCTAGTAGAGGTTCATCACCTACCCTCATTGGGTGTCACTAGCACCGCTACCGTGCATAGGTTCAGAGTATGCCCAAAGAATCCTCCGACTAACGCCCTTTCATATTTCCACATTTAATAAGATCACGTAAGAGGCTCCGCTCACCTAAACAGATTACACCGTTGTAATCCTCGTGAAAAATCACGCGAGATAGACTACTAACTCACCTAAAATGATCATCCGGTGAATATAGTACTGTTCACCGTAACCAACCCATGTGAGGCCCACCCCAAGATTCCAAAACTGAACAAACGGATCACACCACTGCGATCCCCTCGAAAAAACACACGAGATTGACTACTCAGTCGCAAAAAATGGACACCCAGTGAAAAAGGTATTATTCACCATAGCCAACCCGGGTGGGACCCACACCACGATCCTGAAAAAGGTCAGGCGAACTGCGCTATCTTGATGCTCTCGGAAAAACACGTTAGATCGATAATTCATTCGCCCCGAACGGATGCCTGATGAAAAAGTCGTAGTGCGCTGTTCACAGCTTAAAAGACGGCCCGTGGGGCCCACGCCTCAACTCCAGCTTTAACGCCCGAAACCACCCCGGTAAATTTCGCCTCGATGCCAGGGTCAGAACACCGCTAACGGTGCCTAAAACAGGATCCAGATGCAGAAGCTGCAACTCCCCGCATTATACGTGAACGGGGCCCTATGGGGACCACACCTCGGGCCCAAATTTAGGAAGGCGGATTGCACCGTTGCAATCCCCACGGAAAAACACTCAGAAACGAGTACTCAAACACCCCAAACGAATGTTGGGTGAAAAAGTGGCGTTTCACCGTAAAACGCGCGAGCTGGGCCCTGTGGGGCTCGTACTTTGTCTCCAACCTGAACGCTTTGTAAAGCATCTCAAAAAGTTCGCTTGAGGACTGGGGTCACGCTGTCGCTGACGGCGCGTCAATCGGACATCCCAAACAAGAGTTAGGTCCGACGCGACAATTAATTATTCACATTTATCGTTTTGTGCCATAGAGCAACGAAACCAACCCCCAAAGGTTTTGAACCATCTTTGGAAGGACCATCTTAGCTATGGGGCCACCGCGCCTCTGACGGCTCGTCAAACGGACGTCCGACTCGTGAGCCGCATCCGTCGCGACTTTAATAATAATTTAATATTATTAAATTAAAGCCCCTCAGGTCACCAGTCCTCGGGCACACAACCGAAAAACCCCTAAACTCACTTTAAAAGGGCCGCCTCATCGATACAGTCCCCCAGCCGCAGACGGCGTGTCAAATGGACGGGCCGTTTAGGAGTTACAGCCCCCAAACGCAAGGGGGGCCCAAAATGGGCCGGTCCAGACCGCCGGCCCACGGCCCGGCCGCGGGTCCGGTCCAACCCGCCACGGCCCACTGGCCGCAGCCCGCCTCAAACCACCAGACCCGAGCGGGTCTGGTCTTCCTCAACCGACCGACCTTTTGGCCGGTCTCCGTCGCCCAACAGGACCCGCAAAAGGCGGGTCCTGGTTTCCTCCCACAGACCCCGAGGTCGCCGCCTCGGCTCCTCCCCGCCGACCGCGACAGGCCAGTCCGCCTGCTCCACTGCTCGACGTCGAGCCCTCATCCCGCTATTCCGCTTGACCGTGACGCCGACCCCCGCTCGGCCTCACCCTCGCCGAGCCCGTTGAAGCCGCCCCGGACCGCCGCTAGACGCCGAGCCCGCGCCTCGCCCTGAAGCCAGCTGCGCCGACACCCGCAGCTGCTCCACCTCAGCCAACCGCTGTCCAAGCTTGCCCGTATCGCCACACCACTACCTGAGCCGAGTCCGCTGCCGCCTGGAAGATCCGCGCCGCCGCCGTCCGCTTGTCGGAAACCCCAAATCCGCTAGAAAACATCCTTAAACCCGCAATCTTTAACGGACGTTTGCGAGGTCCTCGGGACTCAGATTTTAAAACCGACACATGTGTCGGAGAGCTTAGAACATGTACTACAAAAATATGGGCTTCTATAGACAAAATAATAACAATTCGATGCTAAAATTGGGGTTGAAAGGGGAGGTTTGAAATTAAATCACAAAACGAAGAACCCCTACCTCGTGGGCGTAGCCCGAAGCTTCGCGAGAGATCTGCCAGTGCCGGATTTTCCTCTGCCCTGGAGAGGAAGGTTGGAGGAGGGTTGGTGAGGGCTCTCCTTGGTTGAGATCTCTTCCTCCAGGATAATCAAAGGGAGGGGAGGAGGAGAGTTTGGTTTAAGTAGGAAAAAATTAATTAAAAACTTAATTAATTTAAAACTCTAAATTAATCCGCATCCGAAACTTTTGGCGAGGTCAAGACTAAACCTCCCCTAGGGTAAACACCACCTATCGAGCACAACGACGGTCTTGTAATTTTAATCCAAGGTTCCATTCAAAAGTTATAAAATTTAATGTCTGAAGCTGCTAAATTACGAAAACGCCCCTCGGGCCATTTTTCTCAGACGGCCCGCCCCCACAAAACTTATATCCCTCCTAGGGTAAACGACATGCTATGAACTCAAAGATGCCCTTGTTTTTCCAATCCGAGCAACCTTTTAAGGGATACTTGAGTTTAACCATTAAACGAATAAATTAATTAATTTATTTATCCGTTTAACGTTCCGATAACGGGCGAGAGGTCCCAACGTCCCGCGCAGACATTTTTTATGTCGTTCCTAGGTTAAACAACCCATTTAGGACCCATCCGTACACTCAGACTTCTGATCCGAAACACCATTTATGAGTTATCCCATTTATTTGGTGTTCCCAGTGTGAACACACTGAAAATTTAATTCCGGCCACACTAGGGCTCGGAATCGCACACCGTCTGAAGGTGCTGCTCTGGAATAACATCAAGAATATTCCAAAGTATTTTATAGAAAAAACCAGGTGCTTACAACAAAAATAAATATATATAAGAACATATCCCAACATAAGAAAATTGAAATTAAAATACATAACATAAAAGAAGTCTTTGACTAAAATAGGAGGGTGAAAGGTTCTCTTACCATGAGTCCGACTTGTCTTGTTCTTTCTTTACCTCCCTGAATAATAAACTTAAGGTAATTTATTATTGATTAAGTACATTTTTAAAGTTTATTATTCCTTTTATATCACTTATTACCTTGTTATAACAATAATATAATTATTCAAATTCATATTGGTCGTTTTGTCGATGTTTGGTACTTGAGTCAAAGATGAACTTGTTATAATTACAAATTGTCCATGTGGTAAAAAGTACATTATATAGAGAATATTATTCATGATTTAAATATCATATATATCATATATATTCATTAAATATTTATTTATAATAGTCCATAACATTTGGAGATATGAAATGAAATGCACCATTCATGGAGACGGTAAGCCGTACATACACATGAACACTACTTTCATTTCTTTGTTCATATTTAAAGGAATGAAAACTTAATGATAAATAGGTATACTATAATTTAAGTATAATATAATATTATATATATGTTACATAAGTTCATAAATTCCATCATTTTTATGTTCTACGTATGACATGAACGAGTCATATCACTTTGAGGGGGTGGTAGTCCACACTTACTCAAATGAAATTATCGCATTTAAACATTATGGAAAGCATAAAGGTATGATGTAAATGAAAAGTACAGAAGTATAGAGACAATATAAATATAATATATATCACATATAAATATTGTGCCATCATGACGGCCACCATGAGAGGTGGTAGGGGAAAATTGAACAATCATCGTTTCGTGAGGCAGTAGTTCGCCGTTTACAGAAACAATATATTCATATTCATTAGATGGAGGTGTGTGTAAGTGTAGTTCAAATACTTATCATAAAAAAATCATAGTATATTGAGTATACTGGTATTTTTATGTGATCAAATAATAATAATAGAATAGTGAGTGAAGAATTAAAATAATGGAAAGGAACTTTAGAGAAGACGATACCTCTTAAAATGTGTAACTCCCCTTAATTTGAGCCAACAGGCTTTCTTGAATTGCCTTATGCCCAAGGTAAGGATTCTAGGAGGAATATAGGGATGTTAGGAGCTTATTTTTTCAGATTCTGGATGAGATGAGGGGCATGATAGGTGTGATTAAATGGGTAGGGGTGATACCCTTTTATAAGAGGGAGGAGGGGCACTTTAGGAATGTTTTGAAGTATTATTTTATTATAAAATGATTTTCGGTTTCAAAAGGTCCCAAAGTCATTTATTTCAAATATAATATTCTTTTGGATTGAAAATATCTCAAAAAATAGGTTTTAGACAAGTATAGGTCATAAATTTAACCTTTTGTGAACTAATTTAACTCTTACCATGTCTTGTTGTATATTCATACTATACGGTTAATATAGTTACTATAAAATGACAATAGAACCTGAAGTGGTTCATTAATGACATTTTAAACATTATCTAAGTCATATAGACCAAATATTATATTTTTAGTACTATTATATCATTTAATAAAATAATATTTGTTTTAAAAACTCATTTAGGTAAATTTTTATACTATGCATATCATGGCTTTTTAAAAAACCATAACAACTTTATTATTTCAAAAAAAATTAATTAATTCCAAGATAACAATTAATAATCATACATAAATTTTTTTTATGGAATAAATAGTTTTAAAATAAATTTATTTTAATATTTATAATATCAATTTTTTAAATCATTCATTAGTAAGGCAATCACTACACTATCATTGTGTCATAAATATATTTATTTATTTGAGGTATAAATATTATAAATAAAATACCATGATGTAGGAAATATTTTTATATTTATAATGAATATTTATAGTTGAAGATATCACTTATAAAACCCCATATAGAAATTATTTTAGTAAAACAAACATGTTTATGTTATATTTTTCTTTACTTTAAATTAATTCTTATAAAATGTAATTTTCACATCAAAGTGGCTCCATGGGATCCCAAAATCAACCCAAGGATTCCCATGGTCATAAATATATCATAAAATATGATTATTACACGTGTTAGGGTAGTTTAATATTAATATAATTTTATTTTTTACCCATATTTACCAGATTTACCCTTTAACCATGGTAAATAAAATAATTACTGAAGTTAATATTCATAATGTCTGAAAATAAAAAGTACCTATTTAAAAAATTTAGGATCTCATGATTAAAAATATGGAATCCATTTTTCCAAATTTAAAACACATAAGTTATAGAAATTAATTTAAAATTAATTCCCATTTTCAAAACCAAAAAGCGTGTTTTAAGAAGTAAAAACTACCAAAAAATTGACATGTGTTTATGTCCAATTTCAAAGTGAAATTACTTATAATGACCAAAATTGGATTAAATAATAAAAATATAATCTAATTAAACTTTAAAACCAATTAAAAATATAATCTAACTATATAAATAATTTATATGAAAAGGAAGTTTTGACTTAAAATGCGGTATTTTTCACTATTCATTAAAAAATGAACTTTATCCAAAAATTACCAGAAATTTATCCAAAGTAAATTTTCATGTCTCTATTATATAGAAGAAGTTTATTTTGTTAAATAGAACATATACAAGTGACAAAAACTGTATTTAAAAAGGGTTCTCCATCAAAAGGTGGTAAAATTACCTTTTAAAAATATTAGAGTATATCATGATTAAAATCAGATTCATTCTTATTTTAAGCCTATAAAATTTATCAGATAAATTTAAAGACATTTAAAAAACATTATAATCATATTGTGGTTAGTTTTTTTCATTCCCACCAATAAAACGGCTAGACATTAACTACCATTTAAAATAATTTTATTATTATATTATTTTTCGGTATAACTCAAAGTTATCTGCAACATAAGATTTCAAAGAAACACGTTGTTGCATGTTGAGTACGCTATTAGATAAATCACCCCATTTAATTTAAAAATTAACATCTTATACATAAATATTAATTGAAATAAAAATTTATTATTCTATAAATACTTGGGTTGTTACATCCTTCCCCCCTTTTAGAAATTGCGTCCTCGAAATTTTAAAATTGGGCTTGGAAATTTCATTGAAAATTCCACATCGGAAAAAGAGTAAATAAAAATAGCACTTTAAAAGAAATAAAGAGAAGTAAAAATGTCACTCAAGATAATAAATACTAGGATTCCATGTAGGAAAACATGGATATGGAAGAGAAAATAAGCGTCAAGTTGTGATGGAGAGTGATAAAAAACATGATCAGGAGAAAGTTAACTACTAGAAAACCATAAACTTGTGATGGGTTAAACAGTATTTGATTTCACAGTAGGAAAATTAAACAGAAAACATTTTTATTTTAATATCCTTTTTATAAAGTTGAAGAATTTATTTATGAGCTTGACTAAGAACATAATGAAACATACTTACTTGTCATGTAAACTTTCATATTTTACTAAATTTCTACCACAAACTCATATTTACTCCAAACAATGAGTATTCAAGATGACTTGGTAACATAAAAAGCACTAGAATAAACTTTTAGAGAATCACATAAGCCACAAAATATGAAATATATATTTTCCCTATATTTAGACACTAACCAAAACTGAAATGGTTAGTACAAGATCAGATAATCTCCTGAAAAGATTAATCCTTTAATCTCCAAAATTCAACAAATAATACCCAAAGATAAAAAAAGACGATTCAATAAAAAATTGTCCTTAAAATTATTTAAAATAATCCAAACTAAGATGGAAACCCAAAATTCATAAGGATTTTATCACATAGTCTTCCACAATAAATCTTAACATTTATCTCTAAATAACATCGACTACTCTTAAAGTCTCATATTTAAATGTAATTAACCTAAAAATGTATTCTAAATTATAGCTTAATCATTTCCATAAATATCCAAAATCTCCATATGTCCATAATAATAGCCCATGTTCTTCCAAAATAAAATTCAGCCATTACTCCTCAAATGAAATCCCATAGTATTTTAGTTTCCTTGGGCATATAGTGTTCCGAAAAGAGTGAATGTCTTCCAAAAATAACATTTACCACTAACTCATTTTACTATACTAAGGATATCTATTTGATAAAACATAAGTTCCCAAAATCAACTTATTCTTGATCCATAAAATCATTTAACTAAAAATAATAAGTCATGCTGACCAGGGACTTCACGTAGGCCAATGTTAGGTGATAAAGGCTTGTCACACTCCAATTTTGGGTTCGATTCCCACATCCTTGTTTGATGTGACGGGTTGTCACACTGTATTCGTGTTATCCTTTTTAAAAACAATATAATTATTATGAGATAAAATACTAAAAAATAAACATAACATGTTTTATCCTCAAGGGCCACTCTATACCTTTCATTTTCATCCCAACTCATAATGACCTCAACATCTTAATTTATGAAGTCTTATATATATTGATATTTTTTTATTTCACCTCCATATGATAAAATAAAACTATTCTCAAATATAAAACATCATACCTTAATCATGGTGTCCACCTATTTTTATCGTCATCTTTCTCACATAGATTGAAGGTCCATGCATTGAAACAATCATTTAAATATTCTTTAAAATCATTTGCTTCCTTTATCCAAATACACCTTGTAAAACTTGGGTTATATGGGTGTTCATAGAAAAATAGTTTCAGAAAATAATCATGTATGACATATAATTTCAAAACATCTGATAAAACTTGATTTTTATAAAACAATCATACCATGTTTGAGTTGAAACTTTCAATCAATGGTCCTTTTAAAATACCATAAGTATGTTCTGAAATACTATATTTTAAAATAACATATAAATAGGTTTCACAAGGGTATCCTTCTTCAGTACCTTTTTCAAAATCATATCATTCTTCAAAATCTTGTGATAAGGTAAAATATTTTAAAATTACTTGATAATATTTAACTTTATTCAAAATATGAGAATATTGAGAAAATATGATTTGATTAAATAAAACCCATGATCCATGATGGTATCAAGGTATAGTGGAGGTTTTTTATATCTCAAACAACTTCTTGCAAGTGATTTTTATGTAAGAAAAAGTTTTACAATCATCTGAACATGACTTTTCAAAAATTATTGCAAGAAAGTCATCAGGAAGAGATAAGAATGTTATTTGAGATCCTCCTACTTCCATTTGTAATTGACTTTCCTTGATCTGAAAATTTATAAAACAAGGATTTAACAAAAAGAATAGGCATAGATACTAACCATGTGTTTAACAAAAACTCATAATCCTTAAAGTTGTCTAAACCTTTCCTCTAATACCAACTATAAGACCCCATCCTTAAACATTTCATAATCACAAGTTAACTCAAGAATTCGATATTGAGGACCTTTTCAGGTTTAGAGTTTTAGATAATTAGGCCACAACTATTACATTACATATCAAATATTATAAAGTAGACATTTCTACTCTAACCATTTTTTTCACAACAATAAAACTCATTAAATAAAACAACAATTATTTTCTTGATAAAAATCTTCATGAATTATTCCTTTCTCTTACCCTTCCTTATACCATGTGAAAAATATTTCAAAAACTTGGGATGAACATAAAAATATCTGTAAGGGATATAAAATAATGGAAGAAAACATTAGTCCATGAATACATACAAATCAAAAAATAATACTTTTCAATCATAAAGCACAACTCTTTAACATACCTCATGAAATAATAAGATTTATGAATAACACATAGAAATCATAAACCATAAATTTAACTTGTGGAATCCATAACTTACTTACATTATAGCTTTCATAGTTATATAAGGAGTTATGTTTGGAATACCCATCACAGTATATTACCTAAATATCTTAGGAGAAACATTAATGTTTACCACCGTCACAATACCCAATGCATTGGAGATCTATCTTGGGCTCACCCGCCCTAGGTTTATCACTGAACCAATAGTATTTGGTTGATCACATAACCACCCATCAAATTTCCAAGTACCATCACATAATCATAACACATAAAATATTGAAATTATAAATATTTCACTCATCAACCACAATGAATCAATTCATGAGATTGAAATATTCAATCCATTTCCAAAACCATTTAAAACATTTAATAAAAAGATTTTTGAATCAAAGTGTCCCATACCACTTTGAAACTTTTAAAAGAATTTACATTTTAAAACATTAATTTCCATATAAATAAATTCTAATAAACATTTTAAAAACATGTACATCAATGAGAAATATTTTAGAAGAATAAATCATAAAACATTTAAAATGATGTTTTAGTTAAAGAGTCACTTACCACTTGAGAAAATACCTGAACAAAAAAAATTATAAAATAACATTAAACAAAGCTTATAATATCATGATAATAAGGAGATTCATGATATAATATGTCAAAAGGGTAGTATATACACCATATAATGTGAATTGGTTTATAACAATAAATAAGTCTCAATGGAATGTAGATTGGGACAAAATCCCTTACAAATATCGTATCCTTAGATTAAGGATACATAAATGGTATAATTATGTGTGAAAAATATAAATACACCCAATATAAGTGGATATTAAGTGTAAAAAAATCATAGGTCATTCACACATATTCTTGAAAAACAAAACCAATGACATGGATATTTAACTAAATGAATGAAGACTGAGCTAAGATTTCCCTTAAAAAGTTTGTATAAATGACTTAAGAATATATCAATGGGGTGATTATGTGTTGAAAAAGTATATAAACACAAAGGTAAGTGTAAATTAAAACATAAATAAATAAATAGTGATTCCACACATAATCTCGGCATGATATAATCAACGAAGTACGCGTAAAACCCAAAGAGTGGAAATTGAGTTTCGAAATTCCTTTGCAAAAATTCGGCCGCCTAAAGACGTCACTTAAAAATTTAGAAAATGAGTTAATGAGAGAGAAAAGGGTCTCTCATAACATGGAAATAAAATTTAAAACAATAAGGATATATAAGAAAATATCCCAATATAATAAAATGTAAATTCAAAGACATAACATAAAATAAGTCTTTGACTAAAATAGGAGGGTGAAAGGTTCCCTTACCATGAGTCCGACTTGTCTTGTTCATTCTTTATATCCCTGAATAAAAAACATAATTTAAATTATTCTTTCTTCAAAACATTTTTCAATTTTATTAATCCATTTATATCACTTATTACCTTGTTATAAAAATCATATAATTATTCAAGTTTATATTGGTCGTTTTGTCAATGTTCGGTACTTGAGAGTCAAAGATGAACTTGTTATAATTACAAATTGTCTATGTGGTCAAAATTTCATCATATACAGAATATTATTCCTGATATAAATATCATATATATCATATATATATAGTAAATATGTATTTATAATAGTCTATAACATTTGGATACAAGAAATGAAATGCACCGTTCACGGAGACGGTAAGTCGTACGTACGCGTGAACGCTACTTTCATTTCTTTTTCATATTTAAAGGAATGAAAACTAAATTATACATAGGTATAATATAATTATATTATAATATCATATTATATATATGTTACATAAGTTCATTAATTTCATCCTTTATATGTTCCATGTATGGCATGAATGAGTCATATCACTTTGAGGGGATGGTAATCCACACTTAAATAAAATTATCGTATTTACACATTATGGAAAGCATAAAGGTATGATGTAAATGAAAAATTCAGAATAATAGAGATAATATAAATATAATATATATCACATATAAATATTGTTCCATCATAATGGCCACCATGAGAGGTGGTAGGGGAAAATTGAATAATCATCGTTTCGTGAGGTAGTAGTTCACCGTCCACAAAAATAGTATGTTCATATCAATTAGATGGAGGTGTGTGTAAGTGTAGTTAGAAAAATTATCATAAAATAGTACGAGTATACTTATTATACTTTTGTTTTTATGTAATCAAATAATAAGAATACAATAGGTAGTGAAGAATTAAAATAATGGAAAGAAACTTTAGAGAAGTTGCTACCTCTTAAAATGTGTAACTCCCTTTGATTTGAGACAAAAGGATTTCTTGAATTGCCTTCTAAACAAGGTAAGTATTCTAAGAGGAATAGAGGGATGAAAGAAACTTATTTGGGAAGAGTTTGGATTAGACAAGGGTCTTTAGATGTGTTATTAAATGGGTAGTGGTGATGCCCTTTTATAAGAGGGAGGAGGGGCACTTTAGGAATGTTTTGAAATATTATTTTATGATAAAATGATTTTCAGTTTCAAAAGGTCCAAAAGTAATATATTTCAAAGATAAGATGCTTTTGGGTCAAAAAACTATCAACCAATAGGTTTTAAACAAGTATAAGTAAAAAATTTAACCTTATCTTTTAGCTTTAACCCTTGGTTAACTAATTTAACTCTTACCATGTCTTATTGTGTATTTATACTATATGGTTAATATAGTTACTATAAAATGAAAATAGAAAATAAAGTGGTTAATTAATGACATGTTCAACATTATAAAAGTTATTTGGATGAATTTTAGTTTTTTAGGACTATTATATCATTTAATAAAATGGTATTTGTTTTAAAAACTAATTTATGTTAATTTTTATACTATTCATATCACGAGTTTTTAAAAATCCATAAAAACCTTATACATTTGAAAAAAATCATTAATTGAAATTTTAAAAGTAATAATCATCCATAAAATTCTTGGATGTCATAAAATGTTTTAAAATAAATTTATTTTAAAATTTATAATCTCATTTATTTAAATCATTTATTAATAAGGCAATCACTACATCATCATTGTGTCATAAATATATTTATTTATTTAATGTCTAAAAACTATAAATAAAATACCATGATGTATAAAATCTTTTTAGATTTATAATTAGTCTTTATAGTCAAATATATCACTTATATAACCTCATATAAAAATTTTTTTAGTAAAAAAACATGTTTATGTTATATTTTTCTTTACTTTAAATTAATTCTTATAAAATGTCATTTTCACATCAAATTGGCTCTATGAGATCCAAAAATCTACCCAAGGATGACCATGGTTGGAAATATATCATCCAATAGTATTAGGACATGTGTTATGGTTTTTTAATATTATTATAATATTATTCTTTACCCTTATTTACCAAATTTACCCTTTAACAATGGTAAATAAAATAATTACTAAAGTTACTATTCATAATGTCTAACAATAATAGGTACATATTTAAACAATATGAAACTCCTGATTCAAAATATGTAATATATTTTTCAAATTAAATATTTATAAGTAGAATAAATTAATTTAAAATTAATTCATGTTGTCAAAACCAAAAAGCATGTTTTTTAAGAAGTAAAAACTACCAAAAGATTGACATGTGTTTATGTCCACTTTCAAAGTAAAATTACTTACAATGAAAAAAATTGGATTAAATGATAAAAATATAATCTAACTACATGTTAAAACAAATTAAAAATATAATCTAACTATATAAATAAATTAGATGAAAAGGCAGTTTTGACTTAAAATGCGGTATTTTTCACTATTCATTAAAAAATGAACTTTATCAGAAAATTACCAAAAATTTATACAAAGTAAATTTTGATGTACCCATTCTATAGAAGAAGTTTATTTTGTAAAATATAACATATAAAAGTGAAAAAAACTATATTTAAAAAGGTTTTTCCATCAAAAGGGAGTAAAATGACCTTTTAAAAATATTAGAGTGTTTCATGCTTAAAATCATATTCATTCTTTTTTTAAGCCTCTAAAATTTATTGGATAAATGTAAAGACATTTAACAAAAATGCATAATAATATTGTAGTTAGTTCTGTTCATTCTCATTAATACAATGTATATGCATTAACTACCATTTAAAATAATAATAATATTATATTATTTTTCGGTATAACTCAATGTTGTGTGGAACGTAAGACTTAAAAGAAACCCATTGTTGCATGTTGAGTACGCTATTGAACAAAGAATCCCTTTAATGTAAAAAATAACATCTTATTCATAAATATTAATAGAAATAAAAAAGTATTATTCTATAAATACCTAGGTTGTTACATATGGGGCACCTGCGGATGGGGACTCACTGGAGGAGATGTTGGAGGAGGGGGAGAGGCATGCATGGAAGGTGGTGGAAGAGGGGGAGCATGTGAGATGTAGTAGGGAGAAGGGGGGGGGGTGCATGGAGGGGGAGAGAAGTAGGAGAGAAAGGGTATAAACCCTAATAAAAAATAAAAAAATATTACCCACTAAAAAAATATAATAATAATAATAGGGTTAATAATATTAATAATAATACCAATAATAATAATAATATCAATATTATTAACAACCAGAATAATATTGATTTTATTAATAATAATAATAATATCCTTTAACCATAATATTATTATTACTATTAAAATAGTTTTTTAAATTACTATTTCACTTCCCTCACATTATTTTATTTAATTATTCCTTCCATTTAATTCATTTCTTATTTTATTTTACTCTCATTTTCTTGGATTAATTATTTTTAATGCAGGGAAACCACGTAGTCATCCCTAATGGCTCAAGATACAATGTGTAGACCATGCAGTGACCTTTTCCTATTCCAGAAGTCATCTCACGGGTACCTGGGCTAACTGCATGACTTTTGAAAACCATGCAATGTCCCGCACCAGCATAAAACCCACAAATTTTCCAAACTTTAAAATTTTAATCAGGGACCCAAACTCAAACTACGACAACATTATCCTGAGACCTCAAACCCATCACACCCGGTTCCCAAGAAAAATAACTGAGACCTGACCCGGGTCGGTTCCGAGGATAAAATAAAAACTTAGGTGTGAAAATTCTCCCCACTATAAACACTTCATACCCCCCAAAAATCCATCATAAGATTTCTTAAAAAATAGAACGGGTACACCCTCTTATCTCAAAGAGGTTCCTGACAAGCAACATGATAGAGAAGCAAGAACATTATCAACAAAGGGAAAGAACCTGCAAAATAAACTCAGGAGTCCCAAAATGGAATCCCTACCAAGCGATGATTTCCCCCAAAAGTCAAGAAACCTTTAGTTGATAATCAGATAATAGTGACTCTCAAAAAAAAACCATACAACATTCCAAACAAAACACC
The DNA here is from genome assembly GCA_963277665.1 of Viscum album. Lineage (NCBI taxonomy): Eukaryota > Viridiplantae > Streptophyta > Magnoliopsida > Santalales > Viscaceae > Viscum > Viscum album. The sequence goes on from OY728137.1 coordinate 1,797,627,899, forward strand.
TTAAACATTCCCAAATAGGATCATGCATTTTACCAGGAACAAACAACAGACTCAATGAGGCTACCACAACCTAACTTCAAAACACCGTTGGACATGCTTTGACCCCAATGTTTACTCAATAAAGGGGATTGGGGTTGGATAGATCCGAACAACACTACCAACCACAAAACCACCACTAGGGTCAAAACTGGACTACTAACATGGAGATGCCCGAGAAGACTCCCCACCATAAGAGGCAACTAAAACCCGATATAGAACCGGGATACCCACACAGGGTGGCCTGAATGGAATCCCCACTATAATGAATAAGATAACATTGATTTACTTCAGGGGAAATTTAAGTGAGACCCACGGTGAGTCTCCCCACCATAATGACCCTCTAACTAACTGACTAGAATGAGCCAACACTGAAAGTATGACAAGAGATAACCCGGGGCTTCCTAAAAAACCTAACACACCACCACAAGGGCCCGACCATAGAAACTCCAAACCACACAGAAGACATCATGTGGTTCATATAAAAGAAACATGACCCTCGTGACCCCTCCATCCAATGGGACCACTTAGAATAAAACATATTCACATAAAATTAATCTTTCTTCATTTCCAAAACTGAAAACAGACCCTAGACTGAGGTCCCTTACAATCCCTGGGGCTTCCTGACTACGTGTTAGCTTCACTCCGAGACCTATGGCTGGAGATCTGATGGTTAAAGCATATCCTACCTCATAGATATTCACTAAAAACCCATGATCGAAACTTCTTCCAACTTGTTCCACAAGCAACTACACCATGATCCAACAAAATCAATAGAACACATCACATTGAGTAAACAGCTCACTCCCACATGGAACTTTCATAAAGATGGTGGATTTGAAGATTCATGTGCATCACCCATTTCAACTTCGAATCAGATTTGAAACATTAGTGGAAAAACAAAAATCACTTCTTAGATGAACCCGAAAAGAGGCCCACGACCCTTTCCAACATTGCCAACACCAAAAACCTAGACCGCTTTCACCTTTCCTCACTAGAATTCCCTTCACCACTCTCAAACATGACCTTCATACATGACGACATCAAACTTTTCCTTTGAAAAATCAGGAAACTTAAGGAACTAAGGTCTCTTATAACTTACTATAACCACTCTTCCACTGTAAAAGGATCCAATTAACCGAAAAAAAGAGAAAAGGTTTTAATGAAAGGAAGTACTTACTTTGATCAACTGGAGGGTCTACCATCGATGGATCACCTATTACCGCACTTTTAATATACATCAATTCTTTATGTGGATGTGCACTAGCCAAGAAAGACAACAATGGACCCAATCAAATTGGTCCAATGGCCAATACATACCACAAGAGAACACTAAACGTATAGAGGAAACTACCACAAGGGGTTCCTGAAGCATTTTTCAAAATAATCCACTAACCAAACACCTTCCCACCAACATACCAATAAAAACACAAACTTAAGACACAAGCCAACCAAAAATAATTCTCATCTCAAAATGCCTCACAAAAAATATTCCCAAAATAAAAAAGACACACCACACAATCACCAGTTATTAAAACACCCAATTTTCATTTTTTTTTTAAATAAACAAAGTTGGCGGGTTTCACAAACACCAATGGTGTATCTTGAGCCTCACACATGCATGTTCTCATGACACACTGGGAACCCACCTCATGTCTATCTAGGAACTCATCCACTCATGTCATTTACTACCCACTTGTTCATATATTCCCATGCAAGTGGTCACCCATGAGAACACCAAAGACTAAAACCAAACATTTACACTTTTCAAAACCAAAACATTCAACCCACACTTTTTAAAAATTAAACATCAATTTATTTTTAAATCACTTCATTTCAAAACATTTTCCACTATACAATAATCTTTACTTAATTCTCAACCATTTAATTAAAAATTATATATTTTCATTTAAAACATGTTTCCAAAACTCATTTTTGAGAATAAAATTCCATTTTCCCCAAACAGATTACTTTCTATATACCAAAAAATTTATTTTTAAAAATCCACCCTCGATAAAATCACCCACTTTACCAAAAAAATATTTTTTTTACAAAGGTTGACATTTCCAAAACTTCCCTTTTGTAAATTCTGAAAATTCAATTTCCACCTCCCAAAAAACCAATCATTTTTACTTAAAAAAACAAATCTTTACAATTTCAAAACAAGGAGACGAGGAATGGTGCAAGAGGAAAATAGTGCCACTGGGTGACTTGGAAATATGGTTGGAGGCCATACGCCAATAACTCAACTGATATAGAGAGTATTCTAGGACAACGTCCCTGACTCCAAATGGCCTGCCAAGCCTTGTGAGCTCACTGAGACCATTGACCCAACACCTATTTCATTTCCCAAATAACAAGAGGCCACAAGGGATAAAAAACTCAGATGGAACCCGAATTCCCCTGGTAACTCAAGTTCTACCATGAGGTGTGCTATCCAGGCACCTTACTCATTACCAGAACATCAAGTTCTGATAATCATAGATCCTATCTACCCAGAATCTTCCCCAAAGAACAAGACTCAAAAGAAAAAACCTCATATGATACCATTTTTCCATGAACTAAGCCAGGTTGCCATTCGACCCATCGCCTGACCCGGTCCGCAACAAGGATTGAAGGGTTTTATTGATCCCCACAGGCTGGAATAAGTGCCTGAGTATCAAATAAATATTTGGGAACAATTTACCCAAATAAGTATTCAAGAAACGACTAACAATTTAAATGAGCCAAAACTGAAATTACACAACCAAACAAAACCTTAACAATTTATCATATTTAAAGTCTTACAAATTTTAGACAAAACCTTAAAATGACTACGATAGAAGGAAAAAAAACTCTAAACAAACCTCTATGAAATGCGAGGAACCAAATCCTCAAGCCTCCACCACCAAGATCCACACCAAATTCCACTAGAAAATCAAACTGCCAACACTAACCATCTTGCCTTTACATAGAACAAAAATGCAACAATATCTACATACACCCAAGGGTGTATAAAGGGTGTGAGATAAATCCCAGTAGGATTCCACCCATATAAAAAAATATTCCATGCCGAAACATTTTCAAGATAATCTAACATGATCATTTAAATTAATGCTTTTATAAAATTTATAGTAAAAAATTTGTGAGTAAACATTTTAAAGAGATAGAAAGAAACCACTTACAAAGAAAAAAATACAACCAATTGCTTAAAATAAAAAGAGGCTCTAAAAGTTTTCACACACACACACACATATCCATACACAAGAGGTTCATTATATGACAATCATTGGCACCCCATCATATAAGGTAGAGCATCATGGGTAAATCCCTAGGGTCAAAATAGTTCAAATGGGATTATAAGAACCTCACATCTTGGTGAAAATGCAGTATAGAAACCAAAACCATCAATGTTATCATGCACGATCCATTAGGGGGTATCACATATCAGTTTCTAGTGGTATCCAATAGTATCAAAAGTATGGTTAGTGTTGTAGCATCAATCATACTAGATGAAACTGGGACAAACCACTTCCAAATCATCTAGCATGCTAGTCCTAGTCCGTCCACCTAGTTACCCAGTATTCCATTTTTTTTGCTCAACCAAGTTTCACATTCACATAATATACCACTTTCACATTTCACAAGACAAACAAGGCATTACACACACAAAATCCACCACTTTTATAACCAAGTCTCTTTTTAAAATCAAACACACACCAAAATACCATTCAAAATAAATTTCCATTACTTAATAATTTCACAAACTGATTTGCATAATGTTCATAACTGATAAATCACCTAAAAAATTTATAAAACATTTCTAAATAGAACTTCAAGGGTTTCACATTAAGGATAACACTTCAAAACAATCCATTTTTCATTTCACACACACACAAAACACTTTTCAATAAATTTATTATCACTTTCATAGTTTATAGATCCCCCTTATTATAAAACACAAGAAAAACACACCATTGTTTAACCAATGCCATAGGCCATGACCCTTAGTAAAATTATACTTAAACCAAGATCATTTTTAAAACAAGTTTTTCAGTTTCTCAAACTATTCACAATTTAAGCTCAAAGGTGCATAATAAGTTCAACATGACAAAAATAATACATTTTCCGTCCAAATCACATTTTTGACACACTCGTGCCTAAGTGCCTAAGAAAACATGACTCGCACCACATGAAGAACTTAATAAATATATATCACAATATAAAAAAACACTCCCAACATTCAAAACATAGATTTACACCTGGAAAACACCAATTTCTTTTAGAAAAAACCATTTTTATACCATACATATATCAAATTTATTTTAAAAAGGTTTCCTCACCTTATATACATTTTATCAAACACTTTTAAGGAATGAAACAAAAGGAACATGTGCAACACAGATGGGACATAGCCCATGTTCCTTATAAATTCATTTTTCTATACAAAATCACTTTGGAGATATTTGAAAACCCAATTCGCACCTTACAAACAAAGCATACAACTCCTTTAAAAAAGGAAACACAATAAAACACACACAAAAATATAACCATTTACTTTAATAAATTTTATTCCAATCACATAGGCATGATAACAATTCCAAAAACACAATTCTCACTAAAAAATTAGTTAAATAAACCACTTTCACAGTTTATAAAACATCCTAAAAAGGCACAATAAGATTTTACTCAATAATTACACCTAAATTTATATAGAGAAGCCAATTCCAAATCAATTACATATCAATTTTTTAAAACTACATTCACGCTACACAAAAAAATCATAGAACATGTTAAAATAAATTTAATGAACAAATTAAATTACCAATAAATTCTAAGGCAATGAATCAATTACCTATTGTAGAGAAACATATAGAAATTGGTACAGAATAGAAACCATACCTCCAGAGATCAACAACGAACCCTAAAAAAGGTATGATTGAACTCAACGGATCAAGACCGAACCCTTAAAACCAAAACTCTAACCATAGGAAACCAAAACCCAAAGAAAGAGAAGCCAAAACCTTACCCAAATGAAGAAAAAAACCATGAAAAAGGGAGATGGATAACGACAAGCGACCACATAAATTTTCTATGTGAGGAAGAGGCTTCCGGAGGGAGGCACATGCTAGAGGAGAGCAGAGAGCGAGTAGGAGGGCACACAAGGGGCTACAAGGCATGAGCAGGGAGGCGCGCTAGGGATGTGGGGCGCCTGTGGAGGGGGACAGTAACACCCCGACCCCAGCTACCCAGAGTCGGTGCATTACTTCGTAACATTGGCATGATCACAAAAGATCAAGTCTCTAAAGACCGATTAGTTTAGTAGCCTTGGAAACACTAGATACATTCATAAATGTTACATTACATCATAAATTGAAAATCTACAATAACAAAGTCTCCATATTCCACACTCATATCCTCTTCTGACTATCCCTGCAAGTCATTCATAATATACTTCTTCACATCCTAGAAAAATTAAAACATTGAAATGGGTGAGCTCAGATGCTCAGTAAGGATAACAATATAGCGGAAGCTTTCATAAATAAACATTAACATTTAAGGCAATGTATAACTAAGACAAAAGCCTTTTAAACTTGAACTTTAGCATAATATGGCAAAAGTAAACTGAAATAATTCCATTTACTTACTCACATGGATATTCTACTAGTCGAATAATCACATGAAATATCAATAACCACTTTCATAATGATGGAATGCATAATTCCAGACTATCATAACCACGTAGCCAAGGCCTCGTGCCAAGACCACAAATAAGATTTTGTCAAGGCCTCATGCCAAGACACTAGTTTGTCTCATGAGACCTACCGATGCATCGAAGAGATATAGTGGGCTCCACCCGTCACTTATTAAGTCCAATGCATTCCTCATATGAATAGGTTTAAACATATCATAAACCATAACATAATCGTATCACATAAAACATGCATAAAGGAAACATAACAATTCCACATTTCAATCACAAGATGTCAATACAAAACATTGATATAATAAAAACGCTTTCAAAATCATTTTCAATACCAAAATAAAAGCAAGTTAAAACTTTGTATTTATTTTTCATTAAAAAAAGTGATGGCTTGTAGAGGAAGCCGAAACCCAAATAATGGCCATGGCGGCAGAGAAGTCATTGTCGCCGCATACATACGACAAGAAAAACATTCCTTTTTTGTCATTTAGTAAAACGCTTCGTATAAAAAATATTCCTTTTGAATAGACGTAAAATTCAAAGGGGTTTATACACCGTATAAAAGAAAGTTGTGTATAAAACCAAATATGCCTCAATGAAAGGAGATTGAGACGAAGTCCCTAAAAAGATCATTTTTAAAATAAAATCGATCTATTATGTGTATTCACTATAGGTACACATAAGGAAGTAAAAATACATAATAGTACATAATAATATCATGACATAATTTGAAAGTAGGAGATTAACCCAAAGAATGAAAGTTGGGTTAAGAAGTTCCCTTACCTTGCGTCCTGTCCTGACTCGACCGTTCTTTAACCTCCTGAATAATAAACTAGAGTTAATTCCAATTTACTTAAGAACCTTTTTCATGTTCATTATTCCTTTTATATCACTTATTACCATGTTATGAACAATATGTAATTATTTAAGTTTATAAAGGTCATTTTGTCGATCTTAGGTACTTGAGTCAAAAATAAAATTCTTATAATTAAAAGTTGTTCATGTGGTGATATATCCATTATATACAGAATTATATTCATGATATAGATATCATATATATCATATATATCCAGTATATACATGCATTTATATTATTACATAACATTTAGAGGTAAAAATGAAATGCACCGTTCATGGAGATGGTAAGCCGTACGTACACATGAACGCTACTTTCATTTCTATTTCATATTTAATGGAATGAAATCATAATTATATAAAGGTATAATATAGTTCCAGTATAATATCATATATAATATCATTTACTCCATCCTTTATACATCCCACATATGGAATTAACGATTCACATCACTTTGAGGGGGCGGTAGTCCGCACTTCCTAAAATGAAATCATCGCGTTTACCCATAATGGAAATCATAAAGTATGCCATAAATGATAAATACAGAAGAATAATTAAAACATAAACATATTATATATCCTATAAAAATATATTGACATCTTAATGGCCACCTTTGAAGGTGTTATATGAGTGTTGAACAATCATCGTTTCGTGAGGCAGAAATTCGCCATCCACAGAAACCGTATGTTCTTTAACCATTAGATGTAGGTGTGTGTAAGTGTAGCTAGAATAAATCTTATAAAAACATCCTAGTATATTGAGGATACTGGTGCTGTTACAAAAGAAATTAATAAAAAGAGTTTAGGGGGTTGGAGAAGAAAAATAAAACAAAACAACATTAGAGAAGACATTACCTCAAAATCGGGTAACTCTTTTTGATTTGAGCCAAAGGCTTCCTTGGGAAGAGTTATGCCCAAATTGAGGCTTCTAGGAGTAATAGGGGGAAGTTGGGAGAGTATTTGGGCAGAGGTTGGCCGATACAAATGGTTTGAAAGTGTGAATGAGGTGGTAGAGGTGGGGGGCCTTTTATAAGAGGAGAGGAGGGGCACTCTTGGAAAGTAAGGAAATTTTACATTATTATACAATGATTTTAGGATTATAAAGGTCCCACACTTATATAATTCGTGTCTAAGGTGATAAGGGTTAGAAATATCCCCATCAAATAGTATTTGGACAAGTGTAAGCCTTGGATTGTACATTATCTTTTCATTTTATTAAAATCGTTAAATAATGAGGTCATCGCTGCATCATAATGATGTCATAAATAATTTAACTTATTTAATGTCTAAAAATTATAAAACAAATACTATGATGTAGGAAATATTTTTAGCTTTCCAATGACTATTTATAGTTAAAACTATGACTTGTATAACCCCATTTAAAAATTGTTTTAGTAAAACATTTCATGTTTGTGTCATTTTTTACTTTAACATTAAATAAAAGGTATTTATGTCATTTTCTAACTAAAGTGTCTCCATGGGGTCCCCAAGTTGACCCATGGATTGTATTGGTCGGCCATGGAACATCCAATTAGGGTAGGACATGTGTCAAGCTCATCTCATATTATTAAAACATTATTTTTACCTTAAACTACACTAATTACCTCTAATCGCGATTAAGAACTTAAAAGTTACTATTCACCAAAAATTATTTTAATCTCATTGAACCACATTTTACTTCTTAATGACAAACATGTATGTAGGATTTTTGAAAATCAAATAACAGAAGTGGTAATATTTCATTTAAACAAAAAATCAGTTATTTAACTACCACTTAGTGGTTTCACTATTCATCAAAAATTGAAGTTTTTCAGAACAATGCCAAAATTTCACCCTAAGCTATAATTGATATTCCGAATTCAAAAATGATGTCTATTTTACAAAATTCCAAACATATAAGTCTCATTAATTAATTTTATAATTAATTCCCGCTGTCACAACAAATAGCATGTTTTTAAGAAACAATTTATATCAAAATATTGACAATTGTTTATGTCCAATTTCAATGTTAAATTAATTCTAATGACCACCATTGGATAAAATGGTAAAAATATATTCTAATTATACTTTAAAACCACTAAATAGTATAATTTATCACTATAATTGTTTTTGATTAAAAAAGTTGTTTTTAAGTATTTTTCACTATTCATAAAAAATTAGAAGTTCTCAGAAAAATACCAAAAATTCAACATAGGCTAATTTCGATATTCCGAATCCAAAAATGAAGTCCATTTTGAAATATAAAATTTCTATAATTTTAAAAAGTGGTTATTACTATTCATAACGGCTACTTTGATTAGTCGCGGTGTTTTAGAACTCGAAGTTGCGTACAATGCAAGCTATTGCATTATTGAATGAGAAGCGTATTGTGGAAGCTCGGGGTGTTACATTCTCCCCTCCTTCAATAAATTGCGTCCTCGCAATTTGAAATTTTTCTTGGAAAATAAAAGGTTGAAAATAGAAAATACCTTTGTGGAAAACCCACATCGGAAATAAGATTATTAAAATTTAGCCTTAATAAGAGGGAAAGGGAAATGAAAAAGTCACCACCCAATTATGATCTCGATTAGGAGAACATTGGTGGCAATTAGAGACATATAATTGGAGGAAAAACGTAAATATTTGTAGGGAGTGATTGAGGTCATCAATCACAATCAAATGTCAAATTGAGGGACTCAAAGCCTTCAATCTATGTTGATTTAAAATATCATCAGTTCAAAAAGACATAAGGTATTAGGATAACACATTTTTTTGTTTTAATATCCCTTTACTAAAGTTTAAGAATTAATTTATTCATTTAATAAGAGATAGGTATATATATATTTATGCTTGAAAATTAGAGTTTCAACCTTCAACTCATCTTTCACTCAAAAAGATAATAGAACTCAAAAATATTATACTTATCCTAATTGTATAAGGTTCCAAATGTTAACACATACCATTTAGATTAGTAAAATTATTTTTTAATAACCAGGGACTTCCTGTAGGCTAGTGGTAGGAAATAAAGGCCTGTTGCACTATGGTTGTGGGTTCGATTCCTGCAACTTTGTCCGACGTGACGAGTTATGCCCCACCCTGTAGGTTGTCCTTTTCCTAAAACTATAGTATTATAATATTCCAAAAATAATCTTCATAAATTTTTTAACCTTAAACAATACTATCCAAAGATCAACTTAATCCACTCCAACCTTTATAGTTATCCAAAATACCTCTGTCCAGACTTTCTCTAAAAGGTCTCTTAATTCCAAAATCAATTTATCGGATTCCCCAAACAAAGTAAAGTTTCTCTTTTTGTCACATACTAAAAATATGATTACCTTTATCATATTAAAACCTTACTGAAACAACAAGTACTGCAATACAATCCTTATATATATATCACATTATTCTAATAACCAGAATATAATCCATGAGTCCAAAAGCACCAATACATTAATTATTTTTCTTCAATTGTAGTAACAACATAAGATTGTCCTTGATACCTTGGACTTTTCTGAGGTAAGTTTCCCTGACGCTTAGGAAATTCATTTGTATAATGCCCCATTTCCCTACAATTGTAGCATTCAACATTGATAGCCTCTTTCTTTCCCTTGCAATCACGCGCCTGGTGACCTTTTTCTCCACATTTATAAAAAACTCCCATTCCTTTTAGGCAAGTACCAGGGTGATTCTTCCCACAATTATCACATAATGGAAAATCATTCTTTCCCTTTTTCCCTTTATCTGTCTCTTGTTCCACCGTTCTCTTCTTCTCTTGCTTTACTTTGTTATCATAAGAATTAGAGAATTCCTTTTCTGTCTTGATAGCACATGAGACAATATCTTCGTATGTTGAGAAAGATTGTGATACTAAATCTCTAAGGAGAAATGGTTTTAACCCATTAAAGAAACGATCAATCTTACCTCTTGGGTTACGTATATAATCTGCAGCATACCTCGCTAAACTTGTAAAGTTGGCCTCATACTTTGCGACATTCTCATCCTCCTTTTGTCTCAGACTCAGAAATTGCCTTTCCATATCTGCTCGATGGTCATGAGGAAAGTATTTTTCTAAGAAAAGCTCTTTGAACTCCCTCCATTCCATATTCGATACTTCATCATCTTCCTTTGTATTTTGAATCAATGACCACCATTTATCGGCATCTCCAGTGAGGCGGTAAACTGCCATGATAACCTTCTCCCTTTCACTACTCCCCAAGGCATGGAATATTTTCTCTAAGGAGTTTATCCATTGCTCAGCTACTAACGGATTTGTACCCCCATTAAATGTTGGTGGTTGTTGCCTCATGAAGCGGTCTAACATTGATCCTCCACGTTGCGGATCAGGGTGCTCCATATGAGTAAGGTTATTATTTATAACCCGAGTGAGTTTTCCCAGTATGGTAATAAGTTGATCAGCACCAATTGTATCTCCAGATCCACAATAATTATCTTGAGCAGGAGGGCAATCCCTACACGGAGTGCGTGCATTGATACGGTTTCCATTCCTTCCACTAGGCACCATTTCTAAACAATGGCATAAACTAGATTAGTTTATGAATTAAAATACATAATTCCATATTTGTAAAACACTTTAAATAAATTGAACTATTTATGGATATAATCCATAATCATAAAAAGTAATGTTTTCTTTGAGGAAGTATATAATCATAACCCTTCATAGTGGTTTGTAAAGAAAATGAGAATTATCCTAGGCATATCCCCCGGGAGTGTCATAACCAAGAGTGCAGCAAGGCCCGTTGTCGTGCACCAGTTCCCGTTCGAGTCTAGCTCAAAGCGGTGTTTTCGGGTTTTACCCCTAGGTACATCTGTGCCAGAGCCGCCTCTACCTGCTCGTATCCAGACAGGGATGTATTGCTCGGAAAACTCACAAAATCTCTATAATACCAAAATTCTAGGAAGTTCTTCTATACTAATCCTTAAAGTATATATTCGGGCTATGTGCTCTAATCAGAGTTTATCTAAATCTAGCTTCCAAGGTTAGTACTAAACTGCCTCTGATACCAACTGTAATGCCCTGACCCCAGCTACCCAGAGTCTGTGCATTACTTCGTAACATTGGCATGATCACAAAAGATCAAGTCTCGAAAGACCGATTAGTTTAGTAGCCTTGGAAACACTAGATACATTCATAAATGTTACATTACATCATAAATTGAAAATCTACAATAACAAAGTCTCCATAGTCCATACTCATATCCTCTTCTGACTATCCCTGCAAGTCATTCATAATATACTTCTTCACATCCTGGAAAAATTAAAACATTGAAAGGGGTGAGATCAGATGCTCAGTAAGGATAACAATATAGCGGAAGCTTTCATAAATAAACATTAACATTTAAGGCAATGTATAACTAAAACAAAAGCCTTTTAAACTTGAACTTTAGCATAATATGGAAAAAGTAAACTGAAATAATGCCATTTACTTACTCACATGGATATTCTACTAGTCGAATAATCACATGAAATATCAATAACCACTTTCATAATGATGGAATGCATAATGCTAGACTATCATAACCACGTAGCCAAGGCCTCATGCCAAGACCACAAATAAGATTTTGTCAAGGCCTCGTGCCAAGACACTAGTTTGTCTCATGAGACCTACCGATGCATCGAGGAGCTATAGCGGGCTCCACCCGTCACTTATTAAGTCCAATGCATTCCTCATATGAATAGGTTTAAACATATCATAAACCATAACATAATCGTATCACATAAAACATGCATAAAGGAAACATAACATTTCCACATTTCAATCACAAGATGTCAATACAAAACATTTATATAATAAAAACGCTTTCAAAACCATTTTCAATACCAAAATAAAAGCAAGTTTAAACTTTTTATTTATTTTTCATTAAAAAAAAGTGATGGCTTGTAGAGGAAGCCGAAACCCAAATAATGGCCATGGCGGCATAGAAGTCGTTGTCGCCGCATACGTACGACAAGAAAAACATTCCTTTTTTTCATTTAGTAAAACGCTTCGTATAAAAAATATTCCTTTTGAATAGACGTAAAAGTCAAAGGGGTTTATACAACGTATAAAAGAAAGTTGTGTATAAAACCAAATATGCCTCAATGAAAGGAGATTGAGACGAAGTCCCTAAAAAGATCATTTTTAAAATAAAATAGATCTATTATGTGTATTCACTATAGGTACACATAAAGAAAGTAAAAATACATAATAGGACATACTAATATCATGACATAATTTGAAAGTAGGATATTAACCCAAAGAATGGAAGTTGGGTTAAGAAGTTCCCTTACCTTGCGTCCTGTCTTGACTCGACCGTTCTTTAACCTCCTGAATAATAAACTAGAGTTAATTCCTATTTACTTAAGAACATTTTTCATGTTCATTATTCCTTTTATATCCCTTATTACCATGTTATGAACATTATGTAATTATTTAAGTTTATAACGGTCATTTTGTCGATCTTAGGTACTTGAGTCAAAAATAACATTCTTATAATTACAAGTTGTTCATGTGGTGATATATCCATTATATCCAGAATTATATTCATGATATAGATATGATATATCTCATATATATCCAGTATATACATGCATTTATATTATTACATAACATTTAGAGGTAAAAATGAAATGCACCGTTCATGGAGACGGTAAGCCGTACGTACGCATGAACGCTACTTTCATTTCTCTTTCATATTTAATGGAATGAAATCATAATTATATAAAGGTATAATATAGTTCCAGTATAATATCATATATAATATCATTTACTCCATCCTTTATACATCCCACATATGGCATTAACGATTCACATCACTTTGAGGGGGCGGTATTCCGCACTTCCTAAAATGAAATTATCGCGTTTACCCATAATGGAAATCATAAAGTATGCCATAAATGAGAAATACATAAGCATAAGTAAAACATAAACATATTATATATCCTATATAAATATAGTGACATCTTAATGACCACATTTGAAGGTGTTATATGAGTGTTGAACAATCATCGTTTCGTGAGGCAGAAATTCGCCATCCACAGAAACTGTATGTTCTTTAACCATTATATGTAGGTGTGTGTAAGTGTAGCTCGAATACTTCTTATAAAAACATCATAGTTTATTGAGGATAATGGTGTTGTTACAAAAGAAATTAATAAAAAGAGTTTAGGGTGTTGGAGAAGAAAAATAAAACAAAACAACATTAGAGAAGACATTACCTCAAAATCAGGTAACTCTTTTTGATTTGAGCCAAAGGATTCCTTGGGAAGAGTTCTGCCCAAAGTGAGGCTTCTAGGAGTAATAGGGGGAAGTTGGGAGAGTATTTGGGCAGAGTTTGGCCGAGCCAAATGGTTTGAAAGTGTGAATGAGGTGGTAGAGGTGGGGGCCTTTTATAAGAGGAGAGGAGGGTCACTCTTGGAAAGTAAGTAAATTTTACATTATTATACAATGATTTTCGAATTCTAAAGGTCCCACACTTATATAATTCGTGTATAAGGTGATAAGGGTTCGAAATCTCCCCATCCAATAGTCTTTGGACAAGTGTAAGTCTTGGATTGTACATTATCTTTTCATTTTATTAAAATCGTTAAATAATGAGGTCATCGCTGCATCATAATGATGTCATAAATAATTTAATTTATTTAATGTCTAAAAATTATAAAAAAAATACTATGATGTAGGAAATCTTTTTAGATTTCCAATGACTATTTATAGTAAAAAATATGACTTGTATAACCCTATGTAAAAATTGTTTTAGTAAAACATTTCATGTTTGTGTAATTTTTTACTTTAACATTAAATAAAAGGTATTAATGTCATTTTCTAACTAAAGTGGCTCCATGGGGTCCCCAAGTTTACCCATGGATTGTCTTAGTCAGCCATGGAACATCCAATGAGGGTAGGACATGTGTCAAGCTCATCTCATATTATTAAAACATTATTTTTACCTTAAACTACACTAATTACCTCTAATCACGATTAAGAACTTAAAAGTTACTATTCACCAAAAATTATTTTAATATCATTGAACCACATTTTACTTCTTAATGACAACCATGTATGTCGGATTTTTTAAAATCAAATCATAGAAGTGGTAATATTTCATTTAAATGAAAAATCAGTTATTTAACTACCACTTAGTGGTTTCACTATTCATCAAAAATTGAAGTTTTTCAGAACAATGCCAAAATTTCACCCTAAGCTATAATTGATATTCCGAATTCAAAAATGATGTCTATTTTACAAAATTCCAAAAATATAAGTTGCATTAATTAATTTTATAATTAATTCCCGCTGTCACAACAAACAGCGTGTTTTTAAGAAACAATTTATATCAAAAGATTGACAATTGTTTATGTCCAATTTCAATGTTAAATTAATTCTAATGACCACCATTGGATAAAATGGTAAAAATATATTCTAATTATAATTTAAAACCACTAAATAGTATAATTTATCACTATAAATTATTTTTATTAAAAAAGTTGTTTTTAAGTATTTTTCACTATTCATAAATAATTAGAAGTTCTCAGAAAAATACCAAAAAATCAACATAGGATAATTTCGATATTCCGAATCCAAAAATGAAGTCCATTTTGAAGTATAAAATTTATATAATTTTAAAAAGTGGTTATTACTATTCATAACGGCTACTTTGATTAGTCGCGGTGTTTTAGAACTCGAAGTTGCGTATAATGCAAGCTATTGCATTATTGAATGAGAAGCGTATTGTAGAAGCTCGGGGTGTTACAGGGACTCATTGGAGGAGATTCCAGAGGAGGAGGAGAGGCATGCATGGAAGGTGGGGGAGGAGGGGGGCGCACGAGATGTAGTAGGGAGAAAGAGGGGGTGTGTAGAGAGGGAGGATAAAAAGGGGATAACACCCTGATAAAATAAAAAAAAAATTACCCATTAAAAAATTAATAATATAATAATAATAGGGTTAATAATATTAATAATAATACCAATATTATTAAAAATAATAATATCAATATTATTAAAAATAATAATATCAATATTATTAACAATAATAATAATATTGATAATAATAATAATAATAATATCCTTTAATAATAATAATAATATTTCTGTTAAAATAGTTCTTTAAATTTTTATTTCACTTCCCTCACTTTATTTTATTTAATTATTCCTTCCATTTAATTAATTTATTCTTTTATTTTACTTTTATTTTTCTGTATTAATTATTTTTAATGTAGGGAAACCATGAAGTCCCCCTGCATGGCTTAAGAGACCGTGTGTGGATCATGTAATGGCTTTTTTCCCATTATATAACCAGTCGCACGGGTACCCGGGATGACTGCACAGCTTTTGATAACCATGCGGTGTCTGCGTGCCGGCCTAAAACCCAAAAATTTTCCTAAATTTAAAATTTTAATCCGGGACCCAAACCCAAACATCAACAATGTTATCCCGAGACCTCAAACCTGTCACACCCGGTTCCTAAGAAAAACAACTGAGACTCAACTTGGGCCAAGTCTGAGGCTAAAATAAAAAACCTGAGTGTGGAATATTACTTAATCATTCTTTTACATCCTTAAAAATGGGTAAAATGACTTCATGTTCATGTATTTTCATTTCTAATCAAAACTATTTAATTTGAGATTTCATTGTAGCCAACATTCATATGAATGAAATTGATTTTGGTTACCAAAAATGTGTTTGAAATTTTCTTGGGGAGTTGTGGTTCATTAATGAAAATTAAATTATTAGTGTTGAAAATGGAAATTATTTTTAAGGTGATATTCTTTAGGTGTTAAGGATTGCCTTTGAATTTGAGAAACTAGATAACATATCAGCAATCCTTACTGATGAAGCACATACATATTTGAAGTCATTCAAAAATGATGTGACACATCTATATCCATGATGTAATTATTTTAGTAAATTATATATATATATTTGAATTGTATCATCATTAATATTTAAATGGGATTAGTGATATAGTAATTGAGGGACATATAATGTTGATATATATATATCATCCCAATGATTCAATATTACTCGATTCATTTATGAATGAGATAGGGGTTATGAAGAATCATTTTATTAGTTATAATAAGGTTGATTCTTTTCCAATTGAATGTGTAATTTTGTAATAAGAAACATTGTGTCCTGATAATTTCCAAAATTTTGGTTCTTTGACTTAGAAAATATCTGATTATGGGGGAATTATGAAATTTACAAGTGGTAAAAATGTTCTGATTATGGTTTTCATCACTTCAACTTGATATCTAGGATAGAAGGAATATTTATATCACCTCAAATATGCCCTTTTATGTTAGGGAATGGGAATTATAATTTAATGCTGGTATGTAAAGGCATTATGTTGATTTATTTACATGGAAGGATTGTTATGATAAGTATCTTGACTTTGTAATTTTTCTTTAAAATATTAGAATATAATTAAAAAGTAATGAGTTTAATGCAATTTGAATGATATCTATTCAATATATCATATGTTATATTATATTTATGACTTATAATTTTCCTCCATGGTTATGTATAAATAAGGATAATTTTATTTTTTAAATTTTTATACCTTTCCCTAAGTAATATGTTAATAATATCAATTTTTTTAATATTAAATTTACGATTTTAATATGTTATGGGAGTTTGGTGTAGAAACATACGATATAATAAGAAATTATTCATTATATTAAATGAATTATTATTAGGTATAATTAATCACATTTATTCATATTATAATCTAACAGGTTTGGTGAACAAGGGAAAGAATGAATTCCCATGTTGAAATGGTGAAACATGTTCAGTGAATTGTAATTTTTTTGAGAAAACATGTTATAGAAGTCATTGAAGATTCAAGGATCAATGAGACACAATTCATTTAAATAAAATGGAATTGAATTGTAAAAAAATATAATGATAGACCACATGTCTCATATTAGATTATAATTGTGATATTAGTTGAAAGGGTAGAATGTAATATTTGAAAAGAATCCATTCAGGTTCAAAAACACAATATCGGAAAGACAGATTATGAGTTTCCTTCAAAAGAGAAAATTATTATACTTAAAATCCTTCATTAGAAGAATATTATTATATATAAAAATATGGATGATATGCATGTTGAAATGAATGTCTCAAAAATATTATTCATCACACTTCTATACATTGATGGAAAAACAAAGGATACTTCCCAATATTCTCTTGGCTTGGTAGATTTAAATATAATACACAGTCTTCACCTAGGGTAAGTTCAAAGGAAACCATATTTATAAGAAATATGATTAACATTAACAAACAATAAAAATGTAGAAATTCAAATTTAACTAGGGTTTTTCAGCACACATTGGGTTGGGCCTTCATTCTCCAGGTGGCTCTCCTCTAGGGTTCCTTTTATTTCACATCAATAAAATTGCATGATACCCCTCTTCCTTATTCCGTTCCCTTATCCAGATACTATGGGATGTCAGGTAGCTAGCTCCGATGATATTTATGCATGATGAAAGATCTAATAGTAATGGTATGCCTATGGATCTTTAGAAAACATGCACATTATTTATCAGGATGTTCTTGGTCTGTGTCATGCAGTACCACATATCACACTTTACCCAGCGATGACCTTTAAAGTGCTAGAGGAAAGGTGATGATAAAGGGGAAAAGTTTATCAGTGCCCATAAAAAGTGATGATAAAGTTACCATTTATCAGCACTAAAAAAATCATTGATAAAAGGGTAACCTTTGTCAATACTTTTTTCTAGGGATGATAAAAGTCCCACATTTATCAGTGTTTTTTTAGTGTTGATGTAAGTAACAACTTTATCAGTGCTTTTTTTCTAGTGCTGATAAAGGTCGTAGTGATTAATTTAATTTATATATATTTTAAAATATGATTTATATTACAATAAGAATATATATGTAAATATAATATATAAATAAAATTTATATAAATTTTAATAAAAAATGAATCTTATTTTCATTATTTTATATAAAAATATTATTAAATTTATATTATGGAAAATGATTGATAGTTTATTTATATGCATTAATTAAAAAATGTGTATATAATTAAAATAAATATAATTTATTAATATTTTATTCAAACACTTATATAATATATAAATGAATATATTTATTTAAATATATATTTATATTGATATTAAATAATTTAAAATATATGTACATGTATAACTATATGTATGTATGTGTATGTTTCTATATGTGTGTAAGTCTGTGTGTGTAGTTGTGTAAATGTACATATGTATGTTTTTCATGTGTACACGTATGTGTCTGCACATGTATGTTTATTGATTTAATATTTTTTTCTCTCCATTTTTAGCATTTTTTATATTTATTCATTTTTTATATTTATTTATTTTTAATATAAATTTATTTTAATCTGGTCATCGTGAATATATGCATGTGAGATTAATTTAATTTGATTTAATTTAATTCTATTTAATTTACTTAATAATATTTTTGTGTAGTTAATATAATTCATTTTAATAATTTTGTTATTTATATAATTAATATCATCTATTTATTCATTTTTATTCATTTTTTATAAGTTTTTAACTCACATAAATGTTATGAATTCAATTTTCAATATTTTTTGTAATAAATTTAATTTAATTTATTCATTTATTAATATATTTTCATTAATAATGTTAAAATTATATTTAATCGTTTTGTAATATTTATTTATACATATATTTATTTACTATACATGTAATATTTTCTATATCATTTTTATTTATATAAATAATGTTAATTTGTTTTTGTTTATTAAGTTTATACATTTAAAATATATTTGAAATTTTTAAAATTAATCTATTTAAATGATTTTTTTAATAATTTTGTAATTTAAATAGTTAACTATAAAATTATAAATATTGGTTATTTTTTTAAAAGAGAATTTATAAAATTATAAATAATAAATACATATTTAAATAATTATATAATTATAATAAATATATTTAAATACAAAATATATTTACTATATTTATAATTATATATAATTACATATCAATAAATATGTATAATTGTATAAATATATATAATTATTTAAATATATATAAATATATAAATATATAAATATATAAATATATAAATATATAAATATATAAATATATAAATATATAAATATATAAATATATAAATATATAAATATATAAATATATAAATATATAAGTATATAAATATATAAATATATAAATATATAAATATATAAACATAATTATAATTATATACAAATACTTATAAATATATTTATTTATAATTATAAATATAAATAAATAAATAAATATATATATATTGAAATAATTATAAATTTATAATAAATAAATTTGTTATATTTATAATTATTTATATTTTTATATTAAAAAATATATATAATTTGAGGAAGGGGGAGATGGGCATCAGGAGCCGACCCCATGGAGATTCCGTAGCGTTCTAGGGTTTTTATTTGGGCGGCTGATGTTTTTAATGAAAATATCCAGAGCATCATCGATATACGTGATTGGAAGATCGTTTCTATTGGTTTTATGAAGACTTATGTGTGGAACTCAGGGATAGGACCACCAGCGTTGACATCAGAGATGAACCCGACACCTCAGACTTGGAGTTTCAATTTCCTTACTTTGTTGTATGGATTTCGATTCTTCAATTTAGGTGTTTGTGGTTGCCAAAGAAATATCCTCAAGGGATTCTAGGAAAGGTGTTTCATTTGCGGAGGTCCTCTGCATGAAATTTTCTACAGATGACAAACCAGAGGTGTCAGATTCAACTTCACCTCAAATTTTATCTGATGAAGGTAAGATATTTGTCTTCATTAATAAAAGATCCTTCAATAAACTATTATATTCCTATCAGTTTTCACCACTTGGAAGGATGATTTTTGAAAAGGGTGATAATCGTTTAACTATGGAAGACCTAAAAGGTAAACTAAGTCAAATATGAGCCTTTGATTGCTAGAAAAGAATCCCTATTGGTAAAGGATACACCATTTAATATTTCAATCAGAAACTCAGAAGTATATATCCTAGGATTCTAGTATTTATAACATAAATATAGGTATTCTATGAATTTCATAATGGCATTTCAATTTTAATCCATTTCACCATAAACATATCAATGCTTAGGTTTGGGTTAGATTTCATGACCTCAATTGGGTTTTATGGCACCCATAGATTTTGAAGGAAATTGTCTCTTACATCAGTGCAACTTTCAAGCATGATGACAACACCATCAAAGGCATGTTTGGTTTTTATACTAGGGTTTTCGTTGATATTAATTTCTCGATTCCTAGGATGGATTGTTCTTTTATCATTACGAATGGTGAAAAAATTGAAATTGAGATTGAATACGAATTCTTTCCATACTTTTGAAATTTTTTTATGCTTGTTGGGCATGATTTTTACCAATGCAGATAGGTTCAAAAAATCAAGTCCTTTCCACCCAAAGCTACAATGCAGGGATTAAAGTGAGGGGAGGCCTCATCCATGGCTATTTCTAAGTATGAAAAAGCAGGTCTGTCCTTTTACCCTCACATCCCAATGGGTATGGGGAAGGTATGTGAGTCCACTATGAATGAGGCTTCTTATGACCAATTGAGTGGAAATGCTAATTCTAAGCATGAGTAGGTGAATGAAGTGAGTGATACTACTACCCAAAATTGATTTATTTTTTGGGCTGATTCTCCTCCTATAACAATTCATCAAGGACCCTTTCCCAGTGACTCTACTACAGCACTTGGTAATAAATCTTTCTTACAGGCCTCTCATGAAGGGCATGTGTAGGGACATGTTACTCCAGTGCGACATGAACCGTCTCATGAACATGTTGATGAGAATATGGTTTCTGATAAGGAATGTGCCACTCAGGTTACAAATAATATGCAATTGGATCAAGATGAATTATTGATTACCTATTTTGATCGTAAAGGGAAGAAAAAAAGTGCTACTGAATATTATGTGAAAGTTAAACCATCTAAAGAAGTTGTGGAGAAGAGGTAGGTCACGCTTTTTGAGGATACCCTAGATGGATAGGGGAGGGGCAATACTTCTTGGGTCGATATGGTGTAAAGTGATTCTAGTGTCTATAGTCCTTGTATAAGGATTTCGGATAAAATCACTATTATACTGTATGACATTTTAAACAGTCCAAAAGTAAGGAGTTCTTTAGTGAGGAATTTAGAAGTGTCCATGGTGCTCTCTCAATTTATGGAAGGTATTCATGCATTGATACTGTTATGTTGGTCGTTGTGGGCTTAGGTCTGGCAGAATATCCAATCCAATCAAATGAAAATGAAGGTGAATGACAACAACCCAAAACATAGAGGAGGGGCTGTCATATGAGGGGGAGGGGCGGTGGACAGTCCCATAGATAATTTTCTTTTTGTTTTGAGATCTTTCTTCACATGTTTCTAATCCCCATATCCTTTTTTACTTTATACTTTTGGTCTTTTATTTTCAATAAATTTTGGAATCATGGGTTATTACCCATGGTTCACGTTTTTTTGAGTACATATATATAAATATATAAGTATATGTAATTATATAAATATATATAAATATATAAATATATATAACTATATAAATATATTTATAATAATATAAAAATATTTTTAAATATATTTATTTATAATTCTAATTATAAATATATATAAATATATAAATTTATATAATTATATAAATATATTTATAATTATATAAAAATATTAGGAAAATGCCTAGATGTTTGTGTTGAGGATGAGTCCCTGTGATGGAACCAAGGGAGGTCATATAAGTACATGGTTCATGGTTCAACTTCAACTATTATTGGTGGAGGTAAGCTTGTTGATTCTCATCCCTCTAAGAATATCGTGGTGAAGGTTATGGACAAACAACACCACAATGATGAGAAGTCTGGCCATTCTGATAAGGCCCTGTGTGTGGAGGGAATGAAGTTGGTTGAATTATCCAAAATGAATGATTACCTTGATTCTACCGATTTAATTGAAGTGGATTACCTGATATATAAAAATTTCTTGGTAAAGAATTTACTTCTCACTAAGTGAAAGACACAAAGAAAGGATTTTGCGGATGTGTAGATACTAGTGGCTCAGATGACAATGGGTTCTTAACATCAGTGAATTCATCCTCTACCCACGGTGCCTGGAAAGTCTGCCTCACAAGGTGGTGTGGTGTAGGGTGCAGTATGTAGGGACGTTCAGGACAAGGAGGGATTTTATTTGGTCATTCTTAAAAATTCCAAAGATCCCCAACCTATTCCTAGAGAGGCCTTGTATGTGAAATATATTGAAACACATGAATAGAGAAAAGTTGGTCCTAAGGATGCAGTATGCGATATTTTTACTCATGGAACACTGGGAGGGAGGAAGGAAACCAAGGAGGGTGTTATTGTCCCACCATATTATTTCCCTAGTATAAATAAATTTACTCTTATTGATATTTTAATTATATCAAAAACTAGTGAGTCTTTCCATGAATTTTTTTGGATCTTTCATGAACCTTTTTGAGTTCAAGGACAATCCTCAGGGAATGTCAAGGAAAGGAGCAATTTTGATCTGCAGGATATTGCCTCAAATCAAGATTGCACTGCTTTGATGTTAAAAAATAATTTCACTTGAGGTATTGAGACTCATGATGAGGAGAAAGAAACATTGGTCATGGATGATTAGGATGACACTTAGCAGGATCCTAAGTAGCGGAAGCGAGGTAGGCACCCGCGAGGTTGGGGTGGATCCTGAGAAAGTGGAGACATATATAAAAGAAGGCGACTGGTATGATTTTTTTGGTGATGTTGTTGGTGCCACATTTTAGCACTGTATCACCACACTTTCCTTGTTGTGTACATTAATTTTTATTAATAAGATTTTTGAGACCATGGATTTTAATATGTGGTTCACGTTGTTCCTGGTAAAAAATGAATATATATATATATAATTATATAAATATATAAAAATATTTATATGTATAGCAGTTGGGGGATTACCCGAGTAGTAAAGGCTCTCTGTAATATTGCATCAGACCCAGGTTTAAATCTGGGTGGGAGAAAATTTCCGCAGGCAAGCGGTGATGTAGACATGATGCATGATGTAAGGAGGTAGTGACACAGGCATGGTGATGGAAGAATTATGATGCAGGCATGTTGCACAGGACCTTCAAGCCAGTTAGTAGGCCTTTGGGCCATGTAATGGGCTTCATGCCCACTAGGCCTTTAGACCATGTGCTGAATAAATAAGGCTTGATGGGTGGACTATCTCTTGGGGGGGATATGACCTGCCTTTTCGGCCTGTGTGTGTGGTATGTATGTATTTAATGTAATTGTACCCCCAAACAACATATATATATATATATATTTAAAATTAACCATAAATAAATAAATATTTAAATAATTAAAAACTTGTAATAAATATATTTAAATAATAATTATATTTATAATTATAAATATTTATTTATTAATAAATAAATTAATATATATAATTATGCCACCCACGCTCGGCTTGGGTGGTAAGGGTGGGGAGGGGTTTGGGATGTTGTTGTGCGGTCAAGTCCTTGAGCCAGTAGTTTATTTGTATTTTATTCTTTGTGTTGTGTGCTGCTTTCGCGGTTGTACCCAATTTTTTAAATTAATATATATAATTATATAAATATATATAATTATATACATATATTTATAATTATATACAAATATTTTTAAATATATATAATTATAAAATTATTATATATATTTAAGAAATAAATATAATTATAATATTTATAATTATATAAATATATACAAATATATATAATTATAAAAACATATTTATAATTATATAAAAATATTTATAAATAAATATACTTATAATTATAATAAAAAATAAATATATATATTTAAATAATTATAAATTTATAATATATATATTTAAATAATAAATATATTTAATTATAATTATATTTAGAAATACATATTTTTAATTCTGTAGGTATTTATTTATAATTATATACATTTAAATTTTTATTTATATTTATTATATTATTAAAATAATGTCTTTATCACCACTTTATTAGCATTGATAAAGAATTATTTTTATCATTGCTAAAAAAGCACTGATAAAACATATCTTTATCAATGTTAGAATTCTATAACTGATAAATATTTTTTATCAGCCCTTTTTTAGTGGTGATAAATATGTATCTTTATCAATTCTAAGAAGAGGACTGATAAATAGTCATTTTATCAACACCTTTTTAGCACTAATAAACATATATCATTATCACCACTAAAAAAACAGTGATAAAGATCTATTTTATCAGCGCTTACTGTTTTAGCACTGGTAAAAACACTCATTATTAGTGGTTTTATGAATGTACTGATAAAATAATCACTGATCATTTAAATTGAACCCTAATAGAGTCCTCCTCACTCACATCATTCAAGATCTCATGGAAGTAAATCTATATTTTCTCTCCCTCTCTATCATTTCAGACAAACCAACACCCTCAAAATCCAAGGTATGTGATTACTTGTGATCCAACGCTCCCACTAGAATATCTTTTTTAGTTTTTAATTTTTTTAAATTAATTTAATGGCCCATGAAAATATTTCTATTTGGTTAAATCTTGGTAGATTATTATCTCACTTTCATGGTCTCATTTTCTTCCCATCCTTCAAGGTTTTTCACCATCCTTGATCTCTTTATATGATTGAATAACCATCACTATTTGGTTATGAATGGTGTTTCATAAAATTTATTATGCAGTTCATGGTCTCATTTCCATTGCAAACGAAGATATGTTTTTTATAAAATACATTAGTATGAAATAAGTAAAGAAAATAATATCATTAAATGGAATTCTATAAACCACAATATATTCAATGATTCATAATTTAAATCGAGGTATTGGAGTGGGATTTATAAGGTAATGTGTTATTAGTTTAAGAGGTGTATATTATACAATCATCAAACTGAACTGCAATTATAAAAAACCACAATGCCTTTTTTTTAAAATTTCATCACCTTATGTATTTTATTTTTAGTAACCATTATAGTATCATATTTCAATATTGTTTTCATTTCATGAAACCAAAAGATAAAAAATATGCTTTCATTATAGACTAAGTTCCATTTCTATATTAGTGGAAAGTTTATTTCAATATGAATTATTAAAGGTTGTCTTCTTATTTATTTTTTAGTGATTTTATTAAATTTTTAATAACATTATCAATATTCCATAAATTTATTTTATATTATTATGTTATTAATTATAATTTTTTTAGAATTATAATTTTTTATTCATGTTCCTTTAATTTTAACTAAAATATAGTATGCATGTTTTTTATATAAAATATAATTCTTTTGAAGATAGAACACATGGTCTATGTTTAGTTTTGTCTTTATTATTGATTATTTTTATGTCATTTATTTTTTATATTATTTTTTATTAAATCAAAAATATGATTTATTAGTTAGGAAATTTGTTTTTTGGTATTTTTTTTATAAAATCAACACTTTAAGGAAATGTTCTATTCTTTATCAAGTTAGATCATTTGTTCTTCACATGTGTTTTGTATTAATTTTTTGATATATTTTATTATAATTTTAAAATATATTCATTAATAGTTTATTTTTTTTACACGGAACATGATTTTTTGGAGATAATAAATTATTTTTTAAATTATACAAAATCTTTTTTCTCTATGTTCTGACAGAAAATTTTCTCAATATACAATTATTTGTTCTATAAATTATGTTTTGTATCTAAAATATTAAATTATATATATATATATATATATATTTTATTATTGAATATTAATAAATTTTCATATTTAGTATATTATGTTTAACTATTTTGGGTTATGTAACTATTATTTTTAATTAAATTATTAATTAGGTTACATATGAAAAAAAACATCTGATAAAAAAATAAACACTCATTCTTTAAAATTTATTTTTTCATAGTCGTTAATTGTTAGACGGTTGAATTTTAATGATAGAAGTTAATTTTTATTCTCATTGGTATATAATTTTTTATTTTAGTCACATACCTACGAAAACTAATCCTATATTCCTTAAATGGTCTTATTTGAACAAAAGTAAATTGTGAGTGAATATTCTACATTTAGGTAGTTTATTATATCAAATACTTCTCTAGAAACTTTTATGATATTAAATGAAATTATTTCAATTAAATTATAATGGACCTATTTTGGGATTCACTTTTTTATTGTTTTGATTAAATAATCCATTCGACTAACATTAGAATCATTGTTTATCCCCCATGTGATATTAAAAATCACTTTTAGTTGATTAAGTAAATCATTTATTCTAAAGTCAAAATTCATCCTTGTACTAAATTATTTCTATTTAATTATAAATTTATGGTTAGGTATGAAAGTTATTATTTTGAGAATCATTTTATTGAAGGAAATAATGTCTTATGTATATGGGAGTGGTTGATCTATTTTGAGTTGAGAAATTTATCATCATTTTATTTTCTATTATGTCATTTTATTATTAATTCATCAATTTATTAAGTCTCAATGTCATGGATTATTGGAAGAAAGATTCATGGATCACTATTTATTTAATTTTTGACTCAATAGGAGTTCTAGTGGGGATGGGTCTTGAAAATTTACTTGTTTATGGTAAATAATTTGTTATATGAGCATATTTTACATTCTTAGCAAGAAGTGAGAGTATTCAAATTATATAAAATCACTTTTTTTAGGAATACCCATCATCATGAATTAAAAAACTAAAACTAATGTATATGTACAGACACTATGAATGGATATTAGTGATAAAATTACTAAATTTAATATTTTATAAAGGTCAATAATCTACTTATAAAGAATTACTAATTATCAAACAGATTCATTGTTTGAAATGTATATTTTTCCAAACATTGAGAGAGAAAATTTTAAATCTGACCTATTGTAATTATTTTATAAAAATAGTTATCAAGAATTGATATAGATAGCTACTTTTGAATATTTATATTAAAGTTTATATTTTGATTACCTTTACTTGGGTTCTTATAGGTGGGAGTCTCTATTAGGATCCAAATTAGTGAAAGAGATGGTATATTAGGTTCCTATAAAGAAGAAAATATTAATTTATAACCCACATTAGTTAAATCATATCCATTAATAATCCAATTTATGTCTTTAAAATCATAACCATTAATAATCTTAACTTACACTAATATTTTAATCATAAGATGAACTTTTTCTATGAATTAGTTTTTACACTTTATTTATATTGGTAAATATTAATATTATCTAATCAAATGGGATGGATATGAATAGAAAATGGATAGATTCAAATCATATGACAAAAGAATATGAGGATAAGGTGGTCATCATGTTTTTATAAGATCATGCATATGAACCTTCTCAAATCCTTTTTCCATGTTTACACTATTGTTATTGAAGAATAATTAGTCCAAAGGAGTTGGAATAATGCATGATCTATCACATAATAGATCAATGTTATAAATGTTGTGAAAAAGATGGGTAAAAATTAAATATAGCTATTGACTTGGATAATACTGCATTTTATAGATCGTATGATATGATTATAAGTGTGGAAAATGATGAAGACCGTATCAAGGATGTAATTATAGGGGTGAATGATGATGAATGTTGTATTGAGTAAAAGAAAATGAAAGTTGAAGATGAAATTCATGATTTCCCAAAAAATTTTGAGATGTTAAAGAGTTATGACAAGGATCCATTGTATTCTGGTTGTATTAAATACACATCATTGTCAGCCCTATAGAATATTTATAATTTAAAATCTTAAAATAGATGGAGGGATTTCGGTTTTATTGAACTAATTTTTATCTTTAATGATATGATCCAAAAAATAATAATGAGATTCCTTAGAGAAAACATGATGATAAATGAATGCTATATTCAATGGGTATGATATTTAAAAGAATACATGCCTATTAAAATAACTTCATACTATTTTTCAAGGACCACAAATCACATAAAAATTTCTCAAAGTGTGGTTCTTGTCAATATAAGAATGTGGAATCAGGTCCTGTAAATTTTTTATGGTAATTTTCAATCATTATAAGGTTTAGAAGTCTATATGTAAGTGAGGAGACTACCATACATTTGACATGGAATGAATATAAAATAAATTAAGATAGAAAATCTTTTCACCTGATATAATCTCCTTAGTGGAAGAGAATTGATCACAAGTATCTAAAATTTGGAAATGAGCTGAGAAACCTTCATATTGCACTCTCTTTAGATAGAGTGAATTCTTTTGGTTTTCAAAGCAGCACTAATAGTATATGGCTGATTATGTTTTTAAATTATAACTTTCCATTGTGTTTATGTATAAAATGAAAATACATTTTTTTATATCTAATTATATAAGTACGGAAACAACTGGGTAATGATATTTATTTTTATTTGGATTTATTTATCTAGGATTTGAAATTATTGTGGGATTCAAATGTAACATTGTATGATTCTTAAAAAATTGAATATTTCACATTGGGAGCCATGTTGTACGGGATGAAAAATGAAATTCCTATTTATGGAAAAATTTTATGATATATCATTAAAGGAAATCAAGGGTGTCCCATTTGTGAACAAGGTACATATTTAATTAGGTTAAAACATTCAACAAAAATTGTGTTTCTAAGACATTACTGATTTCTACCTAGGTGACATAAGCACTGATCATGGAAGACATTATTTGATCAGATTTCAAAAGAATATAATGCACCATACCCACTAATATGTGATCAACTATTTGAGAATGTAATGGTAAGGATACTTATTTTAGCCAAAGTTTTTCATAAAACCATACATAAACTAGTTGAAAAAAGAAATCAATTTTTTTGAATCACCATACTATAATTGTTTTTACAATAGGAATTTTATTGATATATACATGTTGAGAAAGATAAATTCGATAGTTCCATTGGAACATTACTAAATTCACCCGGAAATACAAAAGATGAAATTAAGGTTAGGATGGACATGAATTACATGGGAATACAGGAAGACTTGGCTCTGGTGAAGAGTGAAAATAGAGTTTTATTCCTCTACCTATTTACACTCTTTACTAGAAAGATAGATATTGGTTTTTTAACTTCTTAAATGATGTAAAGGTTCCACAGGGGTATTATGCAAACATCAAGAATATCATACCAGTGACCGATTTAAAGTTAATGTGTATGAAATCAAATGGATTCCATTTTTTGATGAAATATGTAATGTATGTATCTTTATGTTTTATTTTTACTAATAATTTCCATCATACATTAACCAATATATACTTCTTTTTTAATTCTATATGTAGTGAAGTTATAGACCCAGTGAAATTTCTAATTATAGAAAATTAAATTTCTGTCATATTATGGGAATTTGAGATATTATTCCTACATTCATTAATTGATATTATGGTTAACTTGATGGTTCAATTGGTAAGAGATATTCATCTATATATTCCTATACATTATAGATGGATGTACCCAATTGAATGGTATATGATGATTTTGAGAGGTTATATAAAAAATTGAAGTCATCCAAAAGGTTGTGTTGTAGAGTTATATGTCATTGAGGTAGTTATTGAATTCTGTAATGACTACCAATTTGATGTTGAAAGCATTGGTCTATGGAAATATTATCACACCGAGTAGATTTTGGGTGAAATAATTTTTGGAATAGGAATTGTCACAATTACTATTAAATATTGGGAGTAATCCCGCCTTTATGTTTTCTATAACATTTTAGAGGTTTCCCCATATGTTAAGTCTTAGAAATTAATTCTAAGGCATTTGAATCTATCAAGGGTTGAATATTGGATATCAAATAAACATAATAAATAGTTTATAGGATAGTTTCAAAACCATATTTTTAAGGAGTCAATTGAAAATATGAATTCAATTTCAGGATGATATCGATGGCTATCTAGAGGACCAAGTGTGCATGCATTATCTTATAATGGTTCTGTAATTAATGGTTATACGTTCTATAAAAATTTACATTATGAATGTTGTACCATGAAAAATTGTAGAGTCACATAGGTGGATGAATTAAAGAATGTATCCGGTACCATGAACATAAATCAAATTTATGTGAATATTTAATAATTTACAATCATCAAACAAATATTGGAGTTAGATAACACAACATTCCAAATGCCAATTTTTTCAAATAAAGTGGGATGATAATAAGAGTGTTGTTAAAATAGATGTAAAGGGATTCATGAAATTGAATTTTAGTAAGGAATGGTACAAAGAGGAACCATTTATAATGAAATCACAGGAAGTACAAGTATTTTATGTTATAAATCCCACAATCCTAAATTGGTCAAATTTTCTGTTATTGAAAAAAATCACAGAAGGGTTAGATTTCAATTAAATTGAGGATAAACCTTTCATTGGGAATTTTTAATCATTTAACAATGATTGGAATATGGACAAGGTATTGTATGTTACATGATACCACCATGATGGTATTTGGATACTCGATAGAGGTAAAAAATACGCTCAACCTTTTAAAAAAGAGAGTTCAACAATCAGATTATATTTTTTTGTAATATTTATTGAGTTACCTCATATTATTATCTGTTCACTACTGAATTTACATAAACAAAATTAAATTTCCAACCACTTCTTTTGATAATGACTTCTACACATGCCGATGCTCCAAATCTTGAGGAAAAATTGGTTCCTTAACATATTAGTGCTCCCAATGTAGAAGAACAACACCATTTTAAAAATTCCAATGCTACTAATCCAAAGGAATAACATATTGATGATGTTGAAATTGAGGAAATGTTAGAAAATGAACAAAATATGTCCCATAAAAAATCTAAACACCATATCATGATGTTTCTAGAAAAAAATATTATAGATAAAAATAATGTAATTAAATTTGAAGTCGGTTGAAATGTATATGGCCCACCTTTTAACCTCAATAAGGCAATGTTTAGTAGTTACATTGGTATCACCACTCAAATTCACATGATTATTTATTTGGATTCATGGAAAAATGTTTTTCCCATGCTTAAGACACTAATTTTGGAATAGATTAGGGTAAAATTGTGATATAAATTCTGTATTTAACTAAAAATAAAATAATGATATATTTATATACTCTTTATTATTCATTATAGAGTGTATTTATAGTAGATAACTCCCAAATGAATTTTTTATTATTTATTACTAGAAATGCTAAAAGAGGATTTCTCAAAATTCTTACAAAGTATCATATCAATGATGATTAAGGGAAAATAAAACTTCATCCACTATAGATGTATGAAAACCTGATAAACCAACAAGTGTGGAATGCATTTATTAGTCATTATGAAGAGACATATTTTCCAAAACATTGTGTCTGGTAATACATTTCTTGAAAATACATATATTAATCACTTTGATTAGGAATTTTAAATTTATGAAATAACAACTAAGTGCTAAAAATAAACAATGAGAAGAAAAACCAACATACCCCTATCATAAATCAAATATGGGGTATTCTTTACTTGAAAAAATGGTAAGTATTTTAAATAAACAGTAATAATTTTATATGATATGAAACAAAAAAATAATTATGTCCCTCTATTTATATACATATTGATGAATCTAAATCCAAATCTACTTCAATCCTGTGTCATATGCAATAGAAATAGGCACATGTAAATTAATAAGTGATATTAATAGATGAAAACACAAAAAAGTGCATGAAACATTTGTAAGTATGAAATAATGATTTTTTTATTTAAATTTGCATTACATGATAAAAATTACTTATTTTAATATATTTTTTATTCAACTTAGATACACGAGTCATCATGAACTTTACCTGATGAACAACTACTATTAGTGTTCTTGAAGTGGCCATAAAAGTATGGCCGCATCATAGGTGCTTGTTTTGGGGTGTCATCCCAAACATATTTTGAGAAAGTAAGTATACATGAGGTAATGATAATAAAATGTAAGAGTTGTTGAAATGAGTAGATGATCTAAAAGAAAAACTTAATTGGAATTCAAAGTTGTTAGAAAATATTATGGGAAGGAATCAAAGATAAGAAGAAACACATGAACAACCACTATGTGAAGATCCCACCATCCCAACAAGCATTGGGGTTCATTATTCCCATAAAATATCTATCTTGTAAGAGGTGATCAATATTTTCATAATTATTTCTATTAAATGTGAATTAAGAAGACACTGATGCCTTTCATATACTGATATTTTGAAGGGTAAAAATTATTGTGATTTAAATCCATCAACAGTCACCCATCACCTTATTGTGAGGGGTACCGTTAAAAATATAAAAGGATATCTTCTACACAACAAAAAACATTCAATAGGTCATATGAGAGTGGGGATTCACACAGATCACTATCCATGCACCGACTAAAATATTCCACCTGATGATATGGATATTCATATGGTCGATCAAGCTATTGGAAATTTTTTATCATGGACTCTAGATATTGCAAAAATATATATAGATAAGGAGGTATCCATTTCCAATTTATTTTTCATGAAAAAAATTCATCAAATAATGAAAAAGGAATAAACTAATGAATTATATTATAGATGGTGAAAGGGTAGGGTGTAAAACAGAAGGTCAAATAAAAATTATCTAAAATATCAACCATCAAAACAAAAAGATCTCCAGAAAGTAACTTTTGAACACCTATTCAACTTCCATATTTAATAATATTAATAGTTCACATGGATTCATTGTTAGAAAGTGCTAATATGACCACATTTTATTTTGAATAAAGGTTATACAAAGTTTAAACTATAGAACATATTGGTATTGGGAATGAAAATGGAATCCTCACACATGAATGGCTAGAAGTCTTAGTTGTAAATATATAAATGTTGTGTTTTTCATGATTTTTTTCTCTAATGGACGACCTACTATTTTAATTATAACTAAATAGAATTCATAATTTTTTAGGTTTTTATATCAATACTATTTGAAGGGAAAACTATTTGAATGGAAATTTGGACTCATTATTACTCACATCACTTTTACACAAGAACTATTATTGGAACCAAATAAATATGAAGGAATAGTGTAAAAAATGTCCACAATGTCTGAAACCAAACTTATAGATGACAAGATCTTCTTAATACCCATGTTTAAGGGGTAGAAATCTACAATTTAATCATATAAAATATTTTTTATTCAATTCATTACTTATTCCTTTTTTAGGAAACATTGGTTATTCATTGTAGTCAATTTGGATACTCTGATGATTTATTTTATGTATTCAAAGTATGAATACCCAACAATATGACCACACATGATGACATTTATCAATTTTTAGTACATCGCATACAAAAGTTTACAAATAAACTTTAGTTGTACATTTTATATTATGTTTTAATGAAAATTCTTTTATTATAGGGTGGTGTTTAAATATCATCAAA
The DNA here is from genome assembly GCA_963277665.1 of Viscum album. Lineage (NCBI taxonomy): Eukaryota > Viridiplantae > Streptophyta > Magnoliopsida > Santalales > Viscaceae > Viscum > Viscum album. The sequence continues at coordinate 1,797,661,843 of OY728137.1, forward strand.
ATCATATCACGAGGACAATGAATGAGCACAAAAATCCTATTGACTTCTACAAAAGGAAAACTATAAGGTTATATATAATAACATTCCAATATCAAAATGTATATCAAAACAATTATTTATTTTTCTCAATTTTTCTTTAGTTTTCTGAACAAACTAATGGAAAAGTTTATGGTTACAATGTTTGAAAGTTTATAAAATAAACCATATTAGGCCAACAAACTATAATACCTAAAGTGGTATTTCCAATTATAAATATAATATAATATAATATTTTTACTAATCCTTTTTTTATTTATATTTTTACAACACTACTAGGACTATTAAAAATAATCATATTCATAAGAGGAAATAGATTTGTTTAGAAACATATGGGAAGAATACATGGTGTCAGATTGTATACAGACATCATGATGAGGTGACTTCTTACTACTTATATAGTGATTTTTTCATCATTTTATCTAATTTTTTAGTTAATTTCCATATAATTTTTATCTAATGTTTATTTAAATAATTTTTATAGATGTTACGAAGAAGGATGATACATGAATGATGAAATCATGTACTATGATTATACACTCAATGAGAATGATGCACTTATGATGATGAAATTTTATTTTTATTTTAAGATGCCTTCCAAATTATGTGTTATAAAACAAAAATATTGTAAGATAATACTAAAATTAGAATACACTGTAGAATAAAAAAATATGGTGTGGTGTGTATGAATCAACCACAACTCGATTTGATAAATGATATGCCCAATATGACTCAAAGTTTATGATATTATTTTAAAATTGAAATTTTAGTTTGAAACACAAGTTTCATACTCAAAATCAAGAAAAAAAATTCAAATTACTTTGATAATTTTAGAAAATGATAAATAAGTAATTTTTAATGCATAGAAATTATCCACACCTACATCTAATACACAATATTCTATATATGATAGATATAGTAACATGTTTTATGTTGCTCATTCTCATGTAGGAATTAGACACACCATAATTAGCTGCACCTCAATCTAATAAACAGTGTGATTGGTATGACTCAAAGTGAATATTTTTAGTTTATAATTTAAATTTATGTTTAAAACATACATCACACATTAAAAACTGATAAAATCATTCATATTTTTTGGATAACTTAAGGAAATGGTCCATAAGTCATTTGTGACATATATGAATCGACCTCCCCTTAATCTGATACATGGTGTTTTTAGTATGACTCAAAGTGTAACATCCCATGTAATTATAGAATAAGAAATTTTCATATATATTAATATTTATGAATTAGACATTAATTTTACTTTAAAAGGTATTGTATGTCAGATAGTGTACTCTACAAGCAACAATGAGTTTTTCTAAAATCTTACGTTGCACATAAGACCAAGTTATACAGAAAAACAATTTATTATTAATATTATTATTTTAAGTTGTAGTTATCACATAGAAGTTAGAATGGAGGGAATGAATTATATTAACTAAATTATGAAAATAGGGTTTACACATGTTTATATAATGATTCATTGGTTATAAAATTAATTAGAAATGTAAATAAAAAAATTGAATATAAAGGATGCATTTTTATGAAAAAATATTTATGTGAGAATAATTGTGTTTATAAAATAATCAAATAACCATTGTTGGATTATATTAATGAAATATTATTTCAATATAACATTTAAAATTCATATTATTTGTTTTTTAGACATAATATATGAATAAATACAATTATACAGATAAAATGACTGTTTCTAAAAATGCAGTTTTACTGCCTTTTGATGGAAAACCCAATTTAAATCTGGTTTTGACATTTTTATAGGTTCTATTTTATAAAATAAACTTCTTATTTGGAATAGGGACATGAAATTTTAATTTGGTTAAATTTTGGTATTTTTATGATAAAATTCACTTTTTAATGAATAGTGAAAAACACTGCATTTCAATTCAAAAGTTTTTTTCGTCAAATTTATTTATATAGTTAGATTGTCATATTAATTTGATTTAAAGAGTAATTATATTAAGTTTTTATCATTTAATATAATTTAGTTCTTTGTAAACAATTTCATATTGAAATTGAATGGAAAATATATGTGAACTTTCGAATATTTTACTAAAAAAACTCATTTTCTCATTCCCACAGCGAGATTAATTTTAAATTTAATTTTTCCAATTTTATGAATTTAATTTTCAAAAAATAACATACATGGTTGTAATAGGTAAGAAAAATATGGTCCAATAGGATCAACATAATTTTGGTGAATATTAACTTTAGTATTTTATTTACCACGATTAAAGGGTAAATCATGTAAATAAGGGTAAAAATAATAATATTATAATATAAAACTACCCTAACACTTGTAATAATATTATTGGATGATTTATGGATGAAAACGAAAATACTTGGGCCATAATTTTGTCCTTTTTAAGTCATTTGTGTGTGATTAATACATTTATACCATTTAATTTAAAGTAAAGGCAAAAATATCATAAATGTGTCTCTTATTACTAAAACAATTTTAATATGGGGTTATATAAGTGATATATTCAACAATAAATATTCATTATAAATATAAAAAGATTACCTATATCATGGTATTTTATTTATAATTTTCATATATTAAATAATTAAATTTAATTATGACACGATGATTATGTAGTGATTGATTTATTAATGAAATAATCAAATAAGTGATATTATAAATATTAAAATAAATATTATTTTACATAATTTATATAATAAAATAATTTTATATGTGAATGACATGTTATAAGTCTATTAAATTGTTTTTTTCAAAGTTATATCACTGTTTAGATTTTATTTAAATTCAATGAAATGAATAGTGTAAAAATTGACATAATTGATATCTTATAAAAATAATAATTTATTAAATTATTTAAAAATAATAAAAATATTTTAAAATTAAAAAGTATATATTAAAAGTTATAAAAGTTAATTAATTATCTAATTATTGGAAAATTACCTCATATAATAAAATTTATAGCCTCCTAATATTTAAAATTTTGTTACCACAATTAAATTTAAAATAGAATAATTAATGGTAAATGAAATGATAAAGTTTAAAATTAAATCAATACATGTATAAAAATTATTATATGAGTGGATTTAGAACTATAATCATATTATATTCTACACATCTTAATTTGGATTCATTTATGTTAAAAAATCAATTTATATTAATTTAATATTTTAAGAGTTTCTAAGGGCGCTTCTACCCTCTACTATAAAAAGGTACGCACACTTCTCTAATAATCACACTTCAAGAACCATTTGGTTCAGAAAATATTTTCCCAAAATCTTTCTATAATCCCTACCCACTTTCTTGAGGCATTATTTTAGTCATAACACCCTTCTTATAGGTGTTAAGGTTTTCTTCAAAGACGATCAACTGAAAAAGAGGTATCGTTTTTTTAAGTGTTTTTATTTTATTTCTTCTTCCACTTTATTTAAATATCCTTTATACATTATGAAATAATAACCCAATTATACTAAATATAATTAGATTTTATTATGTTAATATTATCACCTAAATCCATTTAAAATTTCATCAAATGGGAAATGAGCATTTCGCTCGTGTGTACAACGGACTACCACCTCGCAAACCGATATAGTTCGTTTTTCATTACCGTCTATCAATACTAGTTATAATGATAGAATAAATGTTTATATATTATATTAATTGAATATTTATCATTTTATAATAATAATATTTTAATTATTTTCTTACTTACCATGCACACAAAGATGACAACGTCGTTCGTGCGTACGTGTGAACTATCACCTCCACGAAGTGATGTGAATCGTTTTTATTCACCACATCACTTGAATGATATATATAAGTATATTTAAATTATTATTATTATATTAATAATATTATTATCACTATATAAATATAAAATAAAAATTACCTTATTTCTATAATGACCAATGAAAAATGAAAACGTTGCTCATGTGTACGTATGGCCTACCCTCTCCATGAATATAACGTTGTTCATTTTTTATAACCATAATTAATGGTTTTATTTAAAAAGTATGATTAATGTATAAAATTGATGATTATTTAATGTATACTGTTATGTATATGATGGAATTATGACTACATAGAAAATTTACATCATAACAAGTTCATTTTTGACTCAAGTATTGAATATCGACAAAATGTCTGATATGAACTTAAATAATTATGTAATTTTTATAACATGGTAATAAGTTATATAAAAGGATTAATAAAATTAAATTTTTTTCTGAAGATAAAGTATAAATTAACTAAATTTTATTATTTAGGAACATAATGATTGTACGTGACGAGTCAGACTCAAGGTAAGGGTCTTCATCTCAATCTCATTTCATTGAGGCATATTTTGATGCTATACACCACCTTCATTTTATACAGTGTATAATTACCCCCTTTTACTTTTAATTTCATTCAAAGGTTTTTGAAAGTAATATTTTTCTATGAAGAATTTTGATAAATGACAAAAGGAATGTCTTTTTAACATATGCGGCAACAACGACTTTTCCACTACCGTGACCATTATTTGATATTTGGCTTCCTCTATAAGCCTTAATGTTTTTAAAAGGAAAATAAATACTATATTACTTTTTTAGGTATTTTGGTATTGAAAATATTTTTTATAATGAATTCATTTTATAAATATCTTGAAATGATGTCTTGTGATTGCAATGTGGAAATGTTATTTTACCTTTATGCATGTTTTATTTGTTTTGATTATGTTATGGTTCTTGGGAATTTATTATTTATATGGATGGTTCTGTGATAAACCGAGAGTGAGTTAGCCCATGATAGCTCTCCAATTCATTGTGTAGTGAGACAAAGTTCAATAATAAGGTTTCTTTTAAGATATTTATGGAATATACTGTGATGGGTATTCCAAATGTATCCATGAAGCTTACCCCCTATGTAGATGTGAAAGTTAAAATGTATGTACGATATGGATGTCACAAGTTACATTTATGATTTATAATTTTTATAATTTTTTAGTAATATTATTATTTAATGAGGTATGTTAAAGATCTTATGTTTTATGGGTGAAAAGTATGATTTCATGGGTTTATAAGTATTCATGGAATAACGTTTTATTTCTTTATTTTATATTCCCTTGCTGAGATTTTTGTGCTCATATTTAGTTTTTGAAATATTATTAATAGGGTATAAGGATGCGTAAAAGAAATGAATAAGTCAAGATTAATGTTATGAAGATTTTTATCAAGAAAAATATGTCATGTTTTATTTTAAAGAGTTTATTTTTTTGAAAAAATAGATAGTGAGTATAAGTGTCCAATTTGTAATATTTGAGTTGTTATGTAATAGTTATGGCATAATTCTATAAAACTCTAAACCTGGAAATATCCTCAATGAGAATTATTGATTTAACTTAGGATTATGTAATGTTTAAGGTTGGGGTCTTATAGTTGGTATTAGAGGTCAATTTAGATAACTTTAGGGGTCAGGATATTATTAATAGAATATCCTCAAATGATTTTTACTTTATGGTCAAATTGAAATGATATAGAATTTAAAGATTAACGTATTGATTCGTATAAGATATGTTTGTTCATAATGTTTTTACATATTGGAAATAGGGCAAATATTTTGGAAAGACATCAAGAGGAAAAAAACCCTTCCAAATCAGCAACCTGAGATGGTCATAATTAGAACTGAATAGTTTGTTGCAGTGATGGTACAGTTCACTCAGGCTATAAATTGTGGTGGTATCAATGAACGAGATCAAATATATCAACCATAGAGGAACATATTGGTATTATATAATTTCATTAGGCAACATCCCCCATGATTTAGAGGAACATATGACCCTATTCTAGCTGAAGGGTGGATTAAAGTACTAGAAAACATTTTTGATGTAATAGGGTGTTCAGACAATCAAAAGGTTTATCTTGTTATTTACCATTTTTAAGGTGAAGTCGATCAGTGGTGGTCTATGGTTAAGAATATTAGGTATAGTGATGAGAATTGTGGAATAAATAATGGAATAATTATTCAAAAAAGTCTGGTGGTAATAAAATTAAGTTTACAGTTTTTGAAAATTGTGGTAAAAATCACATTGGGGAATGCCTTTTTAAATTATGGTAAGTGCTTTTGATGTGGTAAGTTGGGACATAAGGCTCACAATTTCACTAAAAAAGATCAATTTAGTGGTAATAAAAAATCTAATTTACAGTAAGTAAATTTTTTTAAGTGCAATGATATGGGTTATTATGCGAAAAAGTGTCTGATGAAAAACTCAAATGATGGGAAGCATCCAGACTATAAGTAGAAAGGTGTGGTAAAATACTTTGCTAATACTTCAGCAGATGTAGGTCCATAAAATGAAGTGTTATCAGGTACATTGTTTGTTTATTCAGATTATGCCAATGTATTTTTTGATTCACGGTCTATGCATTCTTTAATTTCTAAGAAATTTTCTGGTAAATTGGGAATTCAAACTCAAGAAATGAATCCATAACTTATGGTAAAAAACCTGGGGGAAATGTTGAGGAAAAAAGAAATTATAATAATGTTTTTGTCATTTTCTATGGAATGAATCTACCTTGCAAACTTGTTGTTTTCACTCTAGTAGAGTTTGATATTATTTAGGGTATGGATTGGATTTCTATTTGTAGGTTTCGGGCGTAGTAGAAGCATGTTTGGTGGATGTTCCAAACTTTAATTTTACTATTAACAACGATCAATCTAAGATTTTTCATGATGATAAAATATCATATCTTCATAATATAATTAAGAACAAAAGAAAATAGGGGAGTCCCAAAACCATGGATAGGTTCATGATATGTTGTTTATAATTAATTTATTTAAAATACAATAATTACCTTGATGGAATTCTCTCTCCGTTGATGTTTCCAGTCATGTTTCAATGTGATCTGTTATTGCATCATAGAAGACAAGTGTAGGATTCCTCTAGTGGTGATCCACATGTGCTCCATGTATCTCTAGATGTCGCCGAAGAGATCTCTAGGTGCTATAACAAAATATCCTTCACTTGCAATGTTATCCTTTAATCGCCTTGAGAGCTGCTTCCAAATTGCTCTCATTGATCCGATGGAGGAGAATCTCTCTCGTAACTTGAGAGCGTTCTTAGAGGAAAAATAATTATCTCTTGTATTGAGAGATTTCTATAAATCCATTAGGCACAACCACAAATAATGTCTAGGTTAATGAGAATATCATAATTGGGATTTTAATTACTTAGAATAATAAAATGAATTAATTACCCAAAAGCATTTATTCATTTCATTTAATTTTTAGTAAAATCCCATGTCTAATAATAACATTTGACTATTATTATTACTTTACATGTGCCTGTGAAATTACACCTAATATTATTTAATTAAATAAATAATATTATTTCTCACAAATCCCTAGAAAAACTACACAGCATGTATATTAATATACACGGTGTGTACTTTTGTTTCTCCATTTTCTTTATTTCCTATACCACATTTATTAAACCTTGAATAATGAATATTTATTTCTTAAATAAATATCACTGCATTAATCACTAAAAAATATATTATTTTTCCTACAATATATTCTCTAGAATAACTAGTGTCAAAATAAATGCGATCAGGAATCCTTAAATAATTATTAAATCACAATCAGGAATAATCTTTATTTAACTTGTTCAATGAATATTTAATTGAGATACTTGGACACACTTAGTGTGTGGCCCTCTAAGCATCTTTCTCAGTGGCATTAAGAAAAGCCTACCTAAAGTCCAAGGTTAGCATCTTGAAACACACCAAATCACCCATAGAGAAATATGTTAACCCCGTAATGATGTGTCACCTCCTACGAATGCTTACCGTGTAATGTAATCACTTTGTCTCGATATCTCGAATAAAGTGGGTTGCATGATAGTGCCATCAACCCATGCGATCGATTATTCTTTCTTTGAATTCTCAGAATTGAACTTTCCCATTCCTTACCATAACCATGTATTTATTTAGGCTATATCAATTCCATCAAAGGTCTTGAGATATCTACTCCAGTGATAGAACAGATGGGAAAAATCCTTCCTCACATTATCTATTAATACAGTATTACTCATGACACACCCATCATATCCCACCTTGCTGCGAAGAGCATGTCATCACATTTTTCTTCAATAAATATAATTGAGTGAGTTGTAATACCCATTAATAAAAATCTTAAAGTCTAAGGACCAATACACACTTCCGTAGATAGGAACATCCAATGACACTATAAAATGTGGATTTCTTACTAGCAGGTTTCATTCTCATAATATCCTCTTGGATACTAACAAGGGATCACACCATGAGAAGGTGCCTCAAAGTTTTATGAGTCCTCACCCCTAATGGCCTGTATTATTTGTGTCCCTAAAATAACATCATCTAGAAATAGAACATATAGTCAAGAATAGCATTATGACACTTCCAGGTTCTCATCATAGTAGGGATCTGCTATGACCCTTTAGTGCAACATCTATCCTTAGGATATTTTCACATGAATTGTCATGAATAAGATCAATCAAGATGTGATAAGGTATTTATTAATACAAGTTTATCATAAAGTAAAGATTATTTGGTTCTAGGACACCAACTCCAATAGACTCCCACTAGGACTAGAGTCAATTGCTAACAACCTTTAACCCACTAGATCTCACATGATATAATGCTTCTTTTGAGATAGACCTTTATTCATGGGGTCCACCTCATTATCTTCTGTGGACATTCTTCTCACTATAAATTCTCCACTTTGATATAAATCCTTCAATAGGTGATACTTCTGGAGAATGTGCTTTTTCCGTTGATGTGACCTTAGTTATTTTTCAAGAGCTACCACTGTAGTATTATCACAATAAAATGTGATATGGTATCTATTTCTAGGCACCACATCAAGATCATGGAATTTTTTTTGAATCTATATGGCTTCCTTGGATATATCAGAAGACACTATATATTCGGACTACATTGTAGAATTAGCAACAACTAGCTTCTTTGAACACTTCCAGCGCACAACTCCTCCGTTGAGACAGAAAACATATCTTTGTTATGACTTCAGATCATTCTGATCTATCTGAAAACCAGCATCATCTTACCCTCTTATGACAAGCTCCTTATCTCTTCTATACACTAGGAACATATCCTTAGTTCTTCTCATATACTTAATTATAGTCTTAACAATAGTCCAATGCTTTTCTCCTATATCTGCCTGATATCTTCCTACCATGATCAGTGCATAAGAAACATAAAAATGATTATATAACATGTCATACTTTATGGATCCTATAGCCGAAGCATATGGTATCTTACTCATCCTATCTTTCTCCTCTTGTGTATGAGGACACATTATCTTAGAAAGATGTAGGCCATGTGACACTATAACTAATCCCCTATTTGATTGTTCCATACTAAATATCTTTAGTATCTGGTCAATATATGTACCCTAACTTAGTCCAAGAAGCCTATTGGATCTATCACTAATGATCTTGATCCTTAAAATGTAGGCTGCTTCACCTAAGTCTTTAATAGAGAAACACTTGTTCAACCAGTCCTTAACTAACTGTAAGACTGGTACATCATTTCCAATAAGTAATATGTCATCAACATATGATACTATGATAATGACCACATTCCCATTAAACACTACTATAAAAAAATATTTTACTAACGGTTACAAACTATTGGTAAAAGCCCCAAAACCGTTGGGAAATTCTATCCCAATGGTTCACTGAAACATTGGGCTGTGAGGCGTGGGGATAGCCATATGCCAATGGTTCAGCTTGAACCGTTGGGATAGGTTGGATGGGTTTTAAAAATACCAATGGTTTAGTATTAACCATTGGTAAATTTCTATCCCAAAGGTTAATAACCATTGGTTACCAAGGTATACACCAACGGTTGTTAAATCGTTGGTATACCACCTACAACACACTACTCCCAACAGTTTCATTGAAACCATTAGAATATAGGTATACCAATGGTTCTCAAACTGTTGTTATATACTACTCAATCTATATACCAATGGTTCTATAAACCGTTGGCATTTCATCTCTCCGCAAAAAAAAACTATACGCACCTCTTCCATCCAGAACTAGCATACAACAACCTCCCCCTCTGCAGCAAGCAACATACAACGGCCTCCCCTCTCCAATTCAAGGACTGCAATTCCAACAAGCAGCATGTCACTGCCTCCACTCTGGAATTACAGTACAAACCTATAGAATAATGATGAATACAAAAAATCACTCATGCAGACAATATACAATGATGAATAAAAAAACACTCAATGCACCCCCCTAGACAACCCCCTTGCACCCCCTTGAACACCCCCCTGCACCCCCAGGACAGCCCCTTGCACCACCCTGGGCAGCCCCCTTGCACCCCCTTGAACACCCCCCCTGCACCCCCAGGACAGCCCCTTGCACCACCCTGGGCAGCCCCCTTGCACCCCCACTGGACACCCCTCCCCCTAGACACCCCTTGGACCCCCTTCCCTGTAGACCCCCCTAGAAACCACCCTTGTAACCCCACCCCCTGCACTGCAGATCCCCCTAGACACCCCTAGAACCCCACCCCTGCCCTACAGACCCCCCCTAGACACCCCCCTAGAACCCCACCCCCTACCCTATAGACCCACCTAAACACCCCCTGGACCCCTACCCTGCAGACCCCCCTAGACACCACCCCTGGAACCCCACCCCTACCCTACAGACCCCCTAGACACACCCTAGAACCCCCTTCCCTGCAGACCCCCCTAGACACCCCCTTGGAACCCCCTACCATGTAGACCCCCTAGACACCCCCTGAACCCCCTGCCCTACAAACCCCCAGACCCCCCTAGACACCCCTACCCTGCAGACCTCCCAGACACCCCCCTAAAACCCCCTACCCTGCAGACCCCCAGACCCCCCATACCCCCTAGACCCCCAGACCCCCAGACCCCCCAGACCCCCCCAGACCCCCCAAACCCCCCCTGCCCTACAGACCCCCTAGACACCCCCTAGACACCCCTGGACACCCCTCCTAGACACCCCACCTACACCCTCCCCCTACGCTATAAACCCCCTACACCCCCTAGACACCCCATGGACAGCCCCAGGCTTCCAGCCAAAATACAGCAACCATCCTGTTTTCCCAGTACAACCAAAATTTCATTTTGGATAGTTAAGATATTAACCAATATAACAAAAAAAAATGAATCACCTCAATGGATTCATTATCCCAAATACTCCATCTGGTAGTCTAAATTGATTCATGTAACCCAATATATTCACATTCTTTAGAATCCATATAGTAGTCTAACAAAAAATACCTCTGGTGATCCTAACAACAAAGTTTATTATGTCCCACTTTTTGGCACTGATATAAAACCAAGTAGTTTATCCTAGAAGAAACTAATGAGAAAAAAAAATATATAGTTTTTAAACCACCACTTATAGGGTCTGACATATCACTTCATTTTTCCCTTATTGAAGATTCCTCCACCACACTCAGGAATAGAAGGAACATGAAATACCTCTGCTAAGTGGTCAAATCTGCTACAATGGTCAGCTTTTCTATAGTGGTCAGAATTGCTACAGTGTTCAGAGTTTCTACAATAACCCAAAATTTGGGTCCGGGGGCCAACAAATTCAAAATAATCTATTTAAAAGTACATTCAGCTTAAATCCTTTAATGGATTATAATTATGCTTTATTAATATCACTTTAAAACCTTGAAAATAAATAACAATATCCCTTTTTCTAATGGGATTGACAAAATTTCCAAAAATAGGTTGTCATTTTAAATCCAAAACACTTTAGACACTTTTCCAAATACAAATATCATTATAAAAGTATTCACAAGTTTTCTATAATAATCAATGTATTTTTAAACATTCCCATTTAAAGTTTTCGATTTCAAATTAGCCCGAGACAATGAAAACACACATAGTATACCATGATCCATTATAACCAAACCATAGATAAAATGGAAATAACTCAAAATCAAAAAAAAAAATGAAAAATTCTAAGTCAAAAAAAATGAACAACAATGAAAGAAGATATTGAAGTCAAGATTCATTCAAGAAATAGGATATCACAATTAATGAGTGTTCAAGGGGTTGAGAGACCTAGATAGTTGAAGAAATGATGTGACTATTTGAGACGAGTATATCTAATCATTCCTATCAACTACTAAATATCTTGAAGATTATGTTCATGAGTAGACTAGGTTATCCAGTGTGTTCATGCAGGGATATCTACATCAAGTGGTGCATAAGAAACTTGGATATTTGGGAGATCTTTTATTTCAATCATGCCTTTTTATTGGTTAGTGGGAAGATGTATTCATTGGTGAGAATCTAAAGTAGGATCATAGTGGGTCTCTATTCATATATGATTGAGAGGTCCTTAGTGTAAACACTTGGGTTTATAGTGGAGAATCCGCAACTAGGGTGACTAACCAATCATAAAAAGGAGTAGGGATTTGAGTCTTAACCTTTTAAAACCTTGGGATGTGATGACAATTGTAGTGAGTAATTCAAGTAGAAAAACTAACTAGGTCTTTAAAAGCATTAAAGACCTGATATAGAATGAATAACTTCATCGAAAGGAGGAATATTATGGAAATGCATATAGTGTGGAAGGAAGGGGAGAGTTTCATAACATAGAAATGTTAGAGAAATGGGAAATCAGAACTTGTTGGAGTGGGAGTATCTCAGAGGAAGCTGGTCCCACTCCAGCCCCCATTCCCATCCACCACTCTAACCCCCCCTACCCCACCCCCAATCCATAGAACCCACCATCCCCTAATCCACTTCCCCCATGCTGTAGCCCCCCCTACTGCAGCCCCCTACAGCAGCCCCCCCTACAGCAGCCCCCCTGCATCATCCCCCCTGCAGCCCCCTACAACCCCCACTCCACTCCACTGCCCCCACTCCACTGCATCCCCCATCCCCCACTCCACTGCATATCCCCCCACTCCACTTCATATCCCCCCACTACAATGCCCCCACTCCACTACATCCCCCATCCCTTACTCCACTTCCCCCCCTGAATTAGAAATGGAAACTTCATCTAAGGCAGTGAAAAATAGGTAGAAAAAAGAGGAAAATAAGAGGATAAAATTTATGAATAATGAAAGGGATAAACCACTTATAGGATTTGAGTAGAGTGTTAAGTGTTAATCCATTGAATATGTTTACATAGATACTTTTGATGATTCATGTAGCTATTGATAGTATAAATAAATCAAAATAGTTGAATAATTCTACTCCCATGTTGGAGTTTATTTGAATAAATTTCCTAATGAAGTTATTTGATATATAATTAGTATTATTAAGGAAATAGTTGATGAAAAAGCACAACTAGAGTAATAATTTTATGCCATGTAGATTTCATTGGCTAAATAGGTTAGAAAATGTAACACCCTCTTAAAATTAGTGAAATTCAAGGGATATATAGTCTCACTTTTCAATGATAACATGTCTTTAACTGATGAAAAATTTCAAATAACATTTGTTAATAAGGAAGTGTTTAAGGCTAATACTACTGAGGTATTACAATAATTGGAAAATCTACACAAATTTTCTGTTAGTGTTAAGGTTTCACAACTGGAAGTGAAAGCTAAAATAATTAAAGAACTTGATAGTTCACTATAATTGAGAAACAAGATCCATAATGAACAAGTTAAAAATATAAAGAGTGATGGGGTAGTAAAGTTGAGATAATTATAAGATAAAAATATCACCCTCAACCTAAAGTTTCAATATTTATAAGTAAAAATGAAATACATGGAATCAAAAAAATAAAGAACTTCCCAAATAATTGAGAATATTACTTCCACCACTCAAGATTTATAAATGATATTTCGATTAAAAGAGATTCATGATAGTGATAATGTGAGTTTGTTAATTTTTGTAGAAGTATCCACCTCATACTTAGGGATAAAGGTACCCTGCAACTAGGTAAACTCAGCTAACACTAAATCTGGATTATTAGGAAATGCAGGACAAAAGTAAAATTCTATAAAAATGTGGAACATTAAAAAATATAAGACATCTAATGATATTTCCAGAAATGATTTGAGAATTTTTAAGAAAATATTCCCCCCAAATATACCCTAAAAGTTTGGGGTTCCAACCCAATAACAACAACCATTTATGATTAGACATACTGAATCTACAAGAAAAGAATCAAGACTAATTGGAAGACACTAGTGATGCTAGAGATTTAGGAATATATCCATTGATTATTAGCACAATAGATTAGTATGTAAAATTTCAATAAGGAATGAATAAAGGGGTATAAAATTTAAAATAAATGGAGAAATTAATGGAGTGAAATAGTCATAGAATACCAATATCTCTATGTAAGGAGCCCATGAGATGGTGCAAGTGTCCGGGCATCAAGGAAACACCACTTGGGAATAATTTTTCCCACAAAAAAATAATAAAAACAGTAGCGGAAAATAAATAAAATTTTGGGGCTGGGGTTTTTGGCTGCTTTGGTTGGTGTCTGTGGCTGGTTTGGGCTGGAGTGGCTGGTGCAAGTTGGAATACAGGTAGAAGGGGGCTGGTGCGGGTTGGAATAGGTGGTATGGGGTTGTTTTGTAGGTGGCAGGGGGTTGGTGCAGGCTGAAATACAAGAGGCTATGGGCTGAATAAGTGATCCAAATTTTCCTGTTTAACCCAACATGGTTTTATCAAAACTTATTTCAAAAAGAACTTTCATTTATTAAAACATCTTTTTTACCCATGAGGTGTGACCGCGGTGTGACCGCGGCGTGACCACGGCGTGATCGCGACATGTTGGCCTAGTCCAGTGACATCCGCGGGGTAGCACCTTCCATCCAAGAGTGAAGGGAGCGGGAGGAGGTGGGGAAACATTCTGGCCATCGCCCCATCGGTAGAAATTGTGATCAGTCAGTCTCAACATTTATCCCAAGACTCATGGAATACTATCACAGATCTGATCATCCATTAGATTCCCAATTGTTGTAGAAAGATCCAAATACACTATATGAGGTGTGTGTTGTTTACTGTTCTCACACAGAAAAAAAGATAATGTTGAAGCATTTTCTCTACAAGGGTCAAAACACTCATCAGATCATCAGGATCATAAAAATATCAAACTTTGAAGGATAAGTACAAAATAGAAAACCATACATAAATGATTTCATCAACTCCATTGAGAAAGTTAATTAATCATATTTTAGTAGAAAATATTTTATTATTATTTTTATCAATCATGTTATATAATTTCATATGCAATTAATGAATCCCTAGAATGGAAAAATTAGGATAGGACTCCACTCTTATAGAACATGGAACCAAGTGGTCATGGCATGAAGTGGGGAGGACTAGTGATCATATAGAGTTTTTAAGTATTATTGAAATTTTATTTTACTTACCAATGTCTATACTAGATATCAAAATTTTGATTACTCTTTATACAGGATTCCAAATAAATCCTATATAGTTGTCCTTCACATTATAAAAACTGATATTATGTTATAAAAAACAGACTCTTGATTCAGGATTATGGTATGAAAAAGATATATATTTTATATTCATTGTTTTTAAAAGTGGTACTAGGTAGTTGAAACTATTGATTGAGAGTCGAATTATGAAGGTGAATTACTTATCAATGGAATATGAATTTCTTGTAACTCTAATAATAAAACTTCAATCACCTTGAGAATAATAGAATTTGGGTATGTTTTAACATTTTAGGACGCAACACAAATCTTATGGGAGAATTCATATATGAAAAAATAGATGTGCATCGAGGCCAGGAAAACACCCCAAATGGTGTTAAGATGAAGCTTATGGTGGGGAGCACCATAATCCTGAAAAGTGTTAAACAATGATACCATCAGTGCTTTTAGATATATAGGCTTGGGTAAACACCCAAAGGGGTGGCCAAGAGGCTAGGAAAACACCCGAATCGAGTTTCACCATAAGATAAGGTCACAACGGACATGATAGAACAAATCAACTATTTAATATGTTATAAAAAGGGATCGTCGAAAGGTTGTAGAGAGCGGAACAATTACACAACGTCTAAAGGGAAACAAAATGACAGAAAATAATCATACACCCTAAACAAACCATTTACAAATTCATTCACTTCGCCTAAACATGGAAATTTCATTTATAATATTCAAAGGATGAAAAGGAAAGTGTCATGGTCAAGACATATGCCTACTCAAGCAATGCCATTTGATCTAAACGAGTATGATAAGCCAATTTATATTATTCAAAGAAAACAAAAACTAACATGCCACAAAACAAACACCAACAAGAGACATATGGAAAACTCAAACCAAATCTAAAAATGATACAAATAACCATCACTACACTTTGGTTTAGAAGAAAGCGCACCTCCATTGGAGGGGTTTTATTATAAAATCATGGCATGGATTTATCACACAATTCATTTAATTATATTTAACATTTATTCTAAAACTCATTCAGCACAAATCAAATGCAATAACTTAAGCTACTAGATCAACATAAATATCACTGTGAGTTGTTGCAGACATCGCACCTATTTTGGAGGGGTTTTATTATAAAAACATGAATTTATTTATCAAATGAAACAATTATATTAAAGAATAGTTATTCAAGATATGAAATTCAATATAATTAAGTAGAATTAAGAAAGAAGTGAAATTTAATTTAAAGAATTCTTGAATTAAAGAGGCTAGGAGAGGGACCCTACCTCAAGGTGGAACCAATCCATACACTTCGGCTCTTGGAGCTTTCTAACTAAAAGATGCTACTCCCCCACTGGGTATACACACCTTCACACACATGCAAGGACACCTAGCCCCTATGCACACACCCGCATGGCCATGAGCATGTGCTAGGGGATCTTGGAACATATAATTATATGCATATACCAATCTCCACTCACCTGCGTATGAATTTATATATATATACGTGGGCACACCTATCCCCATAAGTGCATAATCACTGCCATGGATGACTATACACGTAACAGGGGAACTTACATACATATACTTACTTACCTATGCACACGCAGGCGAGTCGTCCTTGACTTGGTGACTTGAAACCAATGAGTAGGGATCAACGCACTACAAAAAGGATATTAGGAACCTTGAAACACATAAAGGACACTAAATAACTAGTGAGAAACCAACCAACGACATTAAAGCCTTAACTCGATTGGAATCAGAGAACCCAATCCACCCAAACCAACACGAAACAATCCAAATCCCTACCAAAACCATAATATGGAGTCAAAAACACCGAAATCCCCAAATACATGAGGTGCGAGACAAGTAGTAACCATAAAATCTTACCTCAGATCAAAGCTGGTGGACTGAATCAATCTAAACCCCTTTGTAGAATATAACTACCCTCTATCCATAGAAACCAGTAAAAGACCTAAGTGGAAAATGCGATAAAGAAAATAAAATAAAAACTAAACTAAAACATACCTATCTCCTATGACTATACACGTCACTGCCCAACATATAAGAACCACAATGCCCCATGGGTCAAATCATGTTCATGTAAGAAAAGGGGAAACAGATCCATGTTTCAAAATGATACTATCAAATTGTAAATTACTATTAATTAAAAATTACTCTTCATATTAATTTTATATAATCAATTTTGATTGAGTTTGATCTTAGTTTAGTTTTGTTCGATACAATTTTGTTTTGGACATCTCTATTAGATTTAGTTTTAATCGTTTTTGTTTATATTATCTTGGAAAATTTCATTCATTTGGGTTCTAGTTGATCATGAAATTAATAATAATCAGTCAATCCATATTAATAATTATATCCATTAGTTCCATATCTAGAGTAAAAAATACATATAAATTAATGATATCATATAAGGAAAATCATAAGAGGGGAAAAATGTAAATTAGTCTTATTCATGCAATTCATACCTAATATAGATTTTTCATGGACACATAAATCACCAAAACCCCAAATTAAATTGGGCCAAACAAAGAGGGAAGAATAAACCAACCTCAAATGGTGGAAGATGAACAAAGATGATCCAAACTGCTTTACCTTTGGCAGCGGATGCCAAATCACGTCTGAGGTGGACCCAAAAGAACCATGATATTCCCTAGAAACAAGGATCAAAGTTAGATAAGTAGAAATTATACAAATGAATATCTACAATATTTATGATAGAAAATTTGAACTAAAAATGGAAACCATCCAAGAAAGAGATAGTAGAATTGGATTAGTAGTTGACATTTTTAAAGAAGATCCTAAGAGATTTCCTAAGGAAAATCAAAAGTTGTTGAAGATGTTTTTTGAAGGTATAATTATGTTGGTCATGGAGTTATCATATGTATGAATTTGATTCTAGTGTCAAAAGAATTTGATTAGTGGTAAGGGAAAAGAGCCAATGTTATCATGTTCTAAATTAGTTACTACAAATGTATCCACACCTATGAAGAAGTCTGAACATGATAAGAAAGAATGTTTGATCATATGGTCTGATGAGTTATAAAAGGATAAACTAAAAAAATGAAAAACATTGAGAGTTCTGTAATTGTTCAAGTGAATATGCAATTTTTAAACAATAATAAACATGTTAAAGAAGAGAAAACCATGTTTTTTCAACAAAAACATGTTTAGAATGTGAGAAGTAAGAAAGTAAAAATAAAATCAAACACTTTTGAGCTACAAAAAAAGTGCTCCAGTGTTGAGAAAAAATCCTCAGTCAGTGTTATAACTTATAAGTTGATAAACCCACCTTATTACCATACTTGTTGATATAAAAAACAATCAAATGGAAATTTCACATAATAAAAACTTCACATATATATATTTTTTAAAGAAAAATAATTTTGAAAAATTAATCCTTTATATAGTGTTGTTATTATTCTATGTCACTCTCAATGCATCCATGAATCTCGGCTGCACAAAGCCCCAATTGAAAATTCCTATTCAATAACTAATAAAATTGATTTTGGAAAAAACCCCTTTGAATATTATGAAAAAGTGAATACCTTAATGGATCGATGTGCAAAAATAGGAAGGGATGAATAACCCTTCCTAATTATAGGAAAATCGATGAATAACCCTCCCTAATCCTAATTATAGAAAAAAAGAATATGAAACATTGAATAACCCAAAAAAAATAATACAAAACATTTATTTAGGTTTCCCTTATTCCTAAATATAGAAAAATATCTATCATAAATGATTGATGTCACCATACTTCAGTGAAATTGATGAATAACCCTAAAATAGACACTTCTGAAATCAGAAACGCTACCTATGTACACATCATGGATGACACGCGATGTGAAGAATTTGCATGGGAGGGGAGAGTTATGACTGCTAGGGCTTGGGATTGGAGGGAGGGGAGAGGCAGGAGATGATGAGCGGGGAGTGGGGAGCCGAGAGTAGGGAGCAGGGAGCGACGAGCAGTGAGTGGGGAGCAGTGAGCAGCGAGCGGTGAGCGGTGAGTGGCGAGCAGTGAGGGGGAGTTGGAAAGGGATTAAGGGATCATGAGGGGAGGTCGGGCGACGAGGTGAGGTCAGGCGGTGAGGGGAGTTCAGGAGTGATGTGCTGTAGGGATGGAGAAGTAGGGCGTGACCAGATGGGAGAATGATCCCAATGGCTATGATTTTTTAGTGTCTCTATCCCAACGGTTCATATGAACCATTGGTATTGATATTATTTTTTCCAATGGTTTACTATAACTGTTGGGAAAACCAAAAATATATTAGTCTACACCAACGGTTTCACAGAACCATTGGTATAGATTATTTTTTCCAACGGTTTGGAAAAACTGTTGGGAAATAAGTGTTGGTATATATGGGATTTCCACCAGTGAAACCACTTATAAACACATGGATCACATTATTTCTTAATGAAAAAAAATTCCTTTATAGCTTCATCAAATAAAATTTTCCATGACCTGGATTCTTACTTTAATTCATAAATGGATTTCTATAATTTACAATCCCAGTTGGCTTCACCTGGTGTCACAAACCCTTCTTTTTGTGCCATATAGACATATTCCTAAAGGTTTCCATTAAGGAATTATGTTTTAACATATATTTTACAAATCTATTAGTAATGGAAAGATATTATGGAAAGTATAATTCTTATGGATTTAAACATTGAAACTGGAGAGAAGGTTTCATCGTAGTCAATTACTTGACGTTTTCTGAATGTTTTAGCCACAATCCTTGCTCTATAGGTTCTAACATGGCCTTCCATGTCCATATTTCTCTTGAATACACATTTACATCCAATAGGATTTACATCAACTGGCTCATCGACCAGAACCTAGACTTGGTTCTGATACTTGGAATCCATCTCAAAATTCATATATTCTAGCCATCTTGCAGCTTCTGAGCTCTTTACTGCTTCCTTGTAGGAGAGAGGTTCATCGTTGTCCAATATTAATGATTCAACATCCTCAGTGACTAGAAAACTAAATCTCTCTAGTTACCTTACCTCTCTTGAGATCCTATGTAGTAATTGTGTTTCTGGAACCTCTTCCATGAGGACCTGTGCAACTTGTTCCTATACCAACTCCTATGTATCTTGAGCATCAACTTCTTCAAAGTAAATCTTGTTCCTACAATCCTTTTTGAGTATCTGATCCCACTCAAGAAAAACTAATAGAAAATAAGGCTATAGATATGGTTTTAAACCATGTCTATAGGCCCAAAAACAGTGGTTATAGGTTATAGCCATGGTTTACTCAACAATGGCTGGTATTGGCATGACTATAGTCTTTTAGCCACGATTCAAATCGTGGATATTAGTATATAAACACAATTCAAACCATAAATATAACCCTATATCCATGGTTTGAAAAATATGGCATAGGCTAAAATAACTCATCATCTATAACCACAGTTTTGGACTGTGGATATAAACTTATAGCCACAGTTTCAAACCGTAGCTATAGGACTTCACATTTCCTAAAAAAACTACCACCATTCAGCCAGTGCTAGCCCCTTTCACCCCTCTGCACACCCATTCCCCCTTGAACCCCCTTTAACAACCCCCCTTACACGACCCTTACACACCCATTGCACCCCCCTGCACACCCCCTGTCCCCTTGCACATACCCCCTTGCACACATTCACGCCCCTTTCATCACACCTTATGGACACCCCCAGTGAACCCACTCTTGAAAACCCCCTGGATAGACACCCTCCCTCAATCCCCTAGATAGACACCCCCTGGACATCATCCCCCACCCCCTGGACAAACACCCCCCCTCTTGGACAATCCCTCCTCCTGAACACCCCCTGGATAGAACCCACCCCCCTAGATAGACACCCCTGGACAACATCCCCCCACCCCCTGAACATACACCCCCCTTGAACACCCCCTTGAACCCCCTAACACAACCCTTGTACCCCCCTGCACCCCCCGGTCCCCTCGCACACACCCCCTTGAACATCTTCACACCCCCACTACACTCCCCTTTCCCCCTACTGGACCCCCTTGAACCACCCCTATTAGACACCCCCCTTGCACCCCCTGCACACCCATACCCCCTTGCACCCCCTGCATATCCCCCCACCCCCGTGCACCCCACCCCACAGATAGACACCCCCTGGATAGCATCCCCCTACCCCCTTGGACAGACACCCCCTGGACAACAGCCCCCACCCCTGGACACCCCCACCCCACCCCCTGGACAGACACCCCCACCCTCTGGAGAGACACCCCCTGGACAACACCCCCCACCCCCTAGACAGACACCCCCTAGACAACATCCCCCACCTTCGGGATAGAAATCCCCAGGAAAGAATCCCCCCACCCCCTAGACAGAAACCCCCCTGCACATCACCCCCACCCCCTAGACTGACACCCCTGGATAGTATCCCCCTAGAGAGTAGCCCCCCTTGGACAAACACCCCCCCACATCCATGCCCCCATGCACCCCCTGCACACCCATTCCCCTTCCACCCCCTACAAAGACCCCCTTTCACCCCCTGTCCCCTTGGACACACCCCCCTGCACACCTACACACCCCTTCTGCACACCACTTGCACCACCCCTACTGGACACCCCTTGCACCACCCATGATGGACACCCCTTGCACTAACCCTACTAGACACCCCCTGCACACCCATTCCCCCTGCAAAACCCCCTTGCACCCCCCATACATATCCCCCTTACACCCATAAACATCCCTTGCCCACCCCCACCCCCCCGCACACCCCTGTCCCCTTGCACACACACCCTTGTACACCCCCTTGCATCACCCCTTGCACCACCCATGCTGGACACCCCCACTGCACCACCCCTGGACAGACCCCCTCCTTCCTGGATATACCCCCTCCCCTAGTAGATCCAGGATCTCATCCATATAGTGTTGGAGTAGAATTAATAGTGGCATAATGGACACAATTGTTGGAGTAATTATCTACTCACACAACAAATGAAATCAACACAAAAACAATCCCTTCAAAAATGGTGTCTGGTGTGTGGTTACACTTGATTGGAAGAACTTTGGAAAATTTCTCAAACCAAAAAACAAAGGAAAAGATAGATTAATTGATGGAAGAATTAATTATGCATGGAATACCTTGGGTTTGTTATTTCTTTTTTGAACTGAAAAAGAATGAGCCTACCTGGATTCACTTCAAAGTAGTGTCGATAAAGAGATTTTGAGGTGTGGTGGTGGAATAATTAGAGGCTTTGACTAATCAAACAAAAAAATAACTTAAAACTACAAAGGAAACTTAAACGGTGGGTGATATGGGGAATTTAGAGCCTGTACAGATGTAGTGAAAAGAGTAGAAAGTTGTGTTTGAACTAGTATATGATCCTGTTGAACTAACTAGCCACCAAGACCTATCTTTTTCTTCGACACTATAGTTCGAGAGAAAAAATGGAGAGCAAGAGTAGATGAATATAGCTACATCAACGAAGATTACTCCTATTTTTTTCTTTTAATCATGCACATATTGGATTATTTCTATGTGTTGTGGGGTGAAAAAGGCTTTCATTTCAAGTATGACATTGCAACAGGCTCCTATGGAGTTTCCATTATAATGACCAACATTTGAATTTATGAAACCTATTTGGTTGAAGAGAAAACCTATGGAAAATATATATGTATATAAATATCTCAATGTGGTGGAAGGATGTAGGGAGGGATGCGAATCTAAAAAGGATACAATAAGGTTCTTTAAATGGTTTTGTGTTGAGAATGAAAAGTCTTGGGACTGGAGGGAATGTATAGAGGATCAAGACCACTGCACTGAAAAGAGTTTCATTATATTTATAAATTATTTTATATGGAATAAGGGTATTTTCATTATAATATAGTTTTTTAGTAGGTTCTAAAATCATTTAAATCTCTATTTAAATATGTATAAATTTTTTATCTATCGGTTCTAGAAGCATTTAGAGCCCAGTTGCAGATTTTTTTGGCAAATATGACTACTTTGGTGGTTTTGTGATGCGGTAGTAACTACTATGAGAATATATATATAAATTTTTTTGATTGTAGTGGTGATTTCAACAATAAATACAAGAAATTGAATATCTTTTCTAAACATAAGGCTGTTAAGTGAAGTGATTCAGAACATGCCAATATAGTTTTTTAGATTTGGGAAACCACTATTCAAAACCACAGAGCCAACAAGAAATCTAGGAAATTCCAAATAGAGTATGCCTCATTGGGAATTATATTGTAAAAAATAACATGGTGCATACATATTGGAAATCTCTAATAGTTTAAGAGACAACTCACTATAAGAATAAAATAATAGAAATATTATAGAAAGATCACTTCATATTCCTATAAGTTGACAAATTTTGGAATGAATATGCAATTCTTGATGAGGAAAATTTACAATTTAAACATGGTTGTTATGGTTTCTCTAGGAATTATAGATATCATACCTCTTAATTTTTCTAATCCTTTTCTCTACATCAAATACAAAATCTGATTGAATTGTCTATTTGCTTTAGTTTTTACCATAAAACACTACTAGAGGTGCGTGTTTGGTTATGGGACTGGTTCAGATGTCGAGGGGAAACTTGAAATTAAATCTAAATTGGGGATTATTGAGGAACTGGTTGATGTTTTAGAAGCTAGTTTAGGAAGAATTCAATTATAAGAATATGATAGATCCTCTAAAATTAGTGATTAAGAACAACACTTTCAACATTAGGCTTCAATAGGTATGAAAAATAGAACATTTCTTAAAATTAAGATTCTCATTGAGTACTTTTTTTCTATATCTTGGAATGAAATTTGAATAGGAATAACATAATGTTGAAATATTATAAAAAAATCAATGGAGGAGGTTAGGTTTTGTGATGTTCTAAAGTGGAAGATGGAAATGTATCAAGCAATTTATAATCTATGACAAGGTAGTAGTTATATTTTAATTATTTAGTCTCTCCACCTTGAGTAAAAGTTGTAATTTCAAGAGATTGGTGATGATGGGAACATGGGATTGGGTTGTAGATTTAGAGAATAGTTTGGGGTGGTCTTGCACTGGGGGTAGGTGAGTGTCTAATAACTGCTAAGAAATTATTATAAATGGTATTTGAATGTTTTTTTCTTACTAGATGAGAGTAGGTTGGGGACAATGATGTGTATCTATTGGTACTTCTGACTTCTATATTCTTTAGCATCCACTAATTGAATTGGTCTCAACCTATATTTATTTGAAACATCTTATCTCTCAATGAACACACTAATGTTGATAAAACTGTAGGTAAGAAAATAGTTTCCAAGAAGCTTTTTATTTCACTTGTTACAATCATGTATTTGATTTCATGATTTATGTATGTGAAATCTATTCAGAAAAACTAAAAAAAAAGATTTTCTCAATAAAAATATAGGGAGAGTATATAAGAATATAACTCTCATGGTCATATCTCAGGAGCCTTATCAACTAAAACTAGCATTGGGTGGTGAATGAGGAACACAATGCTTGTATAAAGTGGTTATGTGATAGGAAAATAAAAACCCAGTGATAAGTGTAATCAAGAAGTATTCAAGAACCAATGGTTTTGGTATAGGTTCGTACCACATGACTTCAAAGGTGTTATACGTATCATATTGAGTGATGAAATAGTGTATTTATTCACTAAAGTCTAATTTAAAACTCAGAAATATAGTGTCAACAAAGAGATGAAGACCACCTCATAGAGGATATGGACCATGATCATAGTGGATAGAAAATGGATAGTATTTTTTCACCATGTCATGGTAAAACTCATGGATGCAATGTTTCATTTAAATTATTTATAATATAGTGGAATCATGATAATTTTGGAGTCCATAGTCGAAGGAATAATAATGAATAAAAGATTCCTAAATCTCTTGGATGGAATAAAGATGCCAAAATGAGCCCTAGGAGGAGACCCTTCTATGGTGAACACTATAATACATTTCTAAGGTACCTATGGGAAATAGAAAGGCCAACTATGGGAATGTTGTTCACCATGGTAGACTCTTGTAAGGTGTGTTAAAGAGAGATATTGAAGGAACCATGAATCATGGAATTGGGTGTGTTGGGTGTCAGATGTTTTGGATCTACAACCAAAACCACCTAATGAGTGTGGTTATGGGAATTTAAATAGGATATTTTCTGGAAAGAGTGGTATGTTGTGATAAGAGAATCACCATTCCATGTTAAGATATTAGAGTAACAATGTTGAAATTTTTGTGAGAATTAAATATGATAATTAAGAAAATTTCATGGATCTTGTTATTGAAAAAAATACCTTCCATGGATAATGAATATATGTAAAAAATTATAGATATGGTTATGTTTTGAAATAAAGATAAAAGGGCATGATCAGGGTGTTGACCTAAACCTTTTTTGGAAGACCACACAAGAAATACCATCATAATATAGAGGTATAAAGTATCTCATTGTGGAGAAATATTTAGAGAATTTATGTGAATTAAAGGAATATTTTTGACCATACTAAAACTATGTATAATGCCTATAATTATTTTGAAAAATCTAGAGAAGGTGAATGGATTCCATCTCTCATATAAAAGGGGTTGGTTTCTAGGATCTATGTAACATGATAGAGTAGTTAGAGAGATTATATTTGAGACAGATCAAGTTATATATATTAATCAGAAGGAGTAAAGAGACCAAATAATTTGATTACTATATATGGTTCAATTCTATAAGTGTTGTCTTGAGATAAAAAGTCTTTCACTACTTCATCAAAACAATAAAGGAAAAATACTACAATGTAATTCCATCTTGGAATTATTTACATCTAGATAAGAGGATTTCTAAATCTATGACTTTTTTGGGATTCATAAATTCAACCCTCACACTATAGATTTGTTCTCATCTAGAATAGAAGAAGAAAATTATATTAAATTGAAGGGAAAACGATAATTAAATTAAAACCAAGATGAAAGTAAAGTCTCATGTTGATGAGAGAGAGATCTGCATGTCACTAAACTATTAAAGAAGACCCAGAAGTCTATAAACTTTCCATCATTATCTTAAAGTAGTGATTTAGTGTAAAAGAAGTGGGTGTGACCTAGGATTAGAAATGCACCTTTACAAACCTAATTATAACACATAAAGTGATTAGTTTTATAATATGTTATACTGACAAAATGTCATTTATATGCCTAAAATTTGGGAATAGTCTTTTCACACTTGTCATGCACACCCCCTACCCCCTTCCACCCCCTGCACACCCCCCTTCCCACCCCCTGCACACCCCCAGCACACCCCTCCCCCTTCCCCTAGCACACCCCCTGCCCCCTACCCCCTCCCCTGCCCACCCCTTGCCCACCCCCTGCCCACCCCACACCCCCTACCCACCCCATGCACCCCCCGTGTCACCCTCCACATTTCATTACCCTTCAACCACTTAATACAAGTAAAAACATAAAAAAACACTTAGATACATGTCACTTAATACAATAATAACTATTTATTTTATTCTAACAAGGTAATCTCAATTTAAACACTCAAGGAAATGATTTCCTCCATGACAAGTCATTCCATCCAAATAATTCTATTCACTTAGTGGTGACTTGGTCATTACAATACTTTCCTACTTGGGAAATTCCATCTTAAAATTCTAACAACACTTAAAGGGTGTTTTGGTTCAAACAACTATTTTAATAAAAATAGGGCACCCTCCCCCTACCCTTATAAAAGAACCCATCACAATAGTGAAGGACTTATAACCTAAGTGGAAGGTTCTCTAAAAGTTTTTTCTAACTAGGATATCCCAAAGAGTATGAGAGATGGATAAAGTCCTTTTTTAGGATATGTATGTGTTATATATTCTGATTAATAATGTGAAGTTCAACCTGCCAAGGTAAATGATTTGTTTCATGGATCACTGCTGCAAAGGGAAAGCTAAATTGAATTACTATCCTTATGGTATGATGATATCACTAGTTTTAATGAAGATGGATGTTGATTAGAATGAGGGAGAGGCAGTGAGATTTCATAAGAGTAATACCCTATCTATAATTATTTTGAAGACCATTGGGTACTTCGAAGATAACAATTAAAATTCCTTGAATCTAGTTATTGGGAAGGAGTGTATCATAATTGAATTATTTATCCTTACAGATTCAGCCCTATAGTGTGATATGTTCACACCATTACTTATGAAATATTTTAAGAGGAATATTATGGGTGAGTTCTATGATACCAGAGAAGATGTAAGGAATCATGGTATTGGAACTAATAGATCCTTAAATTAAGTAGTGGTATTTTATGATGAATTTAATGGGAAGTTGAATGAGATCATGAATGTCTCTAAGGATGATCAATTTATGGTTTTTAGATATCTTGTTCTAGTATCTAGAAACTACTAGCAATTGTTAACCTCTTTTAACATGGTCTATAAATAAGTTCAAGGGATATATTCATATTATTCTTTGACAAAGCTAGTGGTTATTAGAAAATAATTTTTAAAACAATAAAGAAATTATGGAAAAAAGTTTTTAAAACAATCATGAAATTATAGAATTCAAATTAAAGGTTTAGGCAGAGGGAACCTACCACAACCTCAAGACATGTTGCTTTTGACGAAGACAACTCAAATATTATTTTTTTCCACTTTCATGCACATGAAACTTCACATATATATAAGGACACCTAGCACCTATGTACATATTTTCATGGCCAAATATACAAAAGGGGTCTATAGATATATGTTTATACTTGCATATACCCCTTTACACTTACACATGTATGTATTTTTCATATCTATATATAAACACACCCAACCCCAATATATATATTCTTAATGCCATGAGTGAATATATATAAATGGGAAAGTTATGTATGTATATTCCTACCTTTGCATACACATGTAAGGCTTCGTCAACGGAGACTCGAATCAACCTCAACGAAATCCAAAACACACTATACAAATATAAGGAACCCAAAAATAAAAAAATCCCTAATTAAAATTAGGCCAAAGAATAAAACTGGAATAAACCTTACCCAAATAAGATGTTGAAATAACTGTCTTAGATGGTGGGGGATAGAACTTGCCTCATCATAAGAAACCACTTATAAGAAAATAGTGGGAAAAGAAATGATATATAAAGACCTCTTATATATATGTGATCAGTGTGTCAACTGTACATGATAAATGATACATGAATCCATAACCAATAATGAAAAAATAATATTTAGATTGATATGTGCATCCCAATAGTAAATAACATGATCATTAATAAAGTTATTTATTTTTCAAACATTATCTTTAATTTCCTATTCAAAAATAAAAAATCACCAAAATATGGGAATAAAGTAAACTTCCATCAGCACTTAAAAGCAAGAAATAGGGATTATAAATTGTTTTTAACCTAGAAAATCCATTCCTTGAATGTATAAAATAACTAAAAATATTCATTCCTATATCCTTCTTAATTTTCTAGTTTGAAGCCTCATTTTTTGGCATGTTATTATTCTAGAATTAACCTTTATTCTTAGTTTATATAGGTTTATAATTTTTTTAAAGTAGATAATTTTCCTTATTTTATTCTTACTCAGTCCATTTGGATTTTTCAAACTAGTTTTCTAATATTATCAGACAATATTTTGGTGCATGATATTCCTTCTTCTTCATTGTATATTCATTATTTTTTAGAAATTATTTCCAAACATGCAATAATTGGTTCTTTCCTTTTACCTTTCAATAATTATTATTGTTATGTAATCTATGTCATAATTTTTTAACAATTTGGACTACTTGGTTTCCATTCCACACACACTTTCAACAGCCTTTAGAGTACCCTTTTAGGACCCCTTTCAAACTCCACACTAGAATTGTCAAGAACTAGCCCACTACAATATCAAATATTGATACTTAACACAACACATTGATTTGAATGACATCTTAGAAATACAGAAGCTCTAAATAGACTATTTACTAATATAAAATCCTCATAATTAACTGAACACACTAACTATACCAACCAATATATGTAAATCATTAATTTTGGTGTGGTCTTGGAACTAAATATGGTTCATCCAACATCCATGTACTGACACTAAATTAATCCATTTACTGTCTAAGTTCATACATTTCATAACCTTGATAATGATCACCATCCCTTCATATGAATTTCACTCAAAAAAGACAAGTAAAAATCTCCCCACAATAGTATTATCGATACCATCATCAATCCTACATACACATGTCTAGTTCCTCATATCACATTATGATCAATATAGAAGATCCTATCCCAATAATATCAACAAAATTTCTTCATTTAATAAATACCAACTTTCAAAAACACACTATATCCAACAAAAATAATACATTAAAAGATATTAGATAGAGAAATCTAAATTATAGAAAAAAATAACTTTAGGAATACCTCAAAAAGTATGGTACTAAAATCCCCTTCACCTAGGATGGATTATCCCAATAGAATAATCTCAATAGAAACCCACATCTCAACACATACATGAAACCATTTTTCCCATCCCAATACTAAGGGAATGCACACACATTCTTGATACATGAGAAATAGAACAAGATTCATTTATTTTTCTAATATTGAGCTGAGATATTACTCCTTCAATTTACTCTATCACCCTCATACTGAGGCTCAACAAATAACATTCATTCCTACCCAGTTTCCATCCTTCTCCATGAACCTTCCTATGCAATGGATGTATCTATTCCCTTGAAAGGGAGGTTATCAAAAATCAATAAAAAATGAAGGCCTTCGGGCCGTTTGGGCAATAAATGTATCTACATAAATAGCTCGGTCTTTCTTTAATATCTCCTAATAGGTGTCCAGATAAAATGAAGCTACTCATACTCATAATGAGTACATAGAACCATTTAAAAATAGAATTCCTTTATGAATAAATTTCATTTGAAGGATGACATGAAATGAATAAACCTTTCAAATTTAGTGGAATACTCCATTAATGATTCCCATAATGATATATCTCAATGAATTACCAAAACATTATATTATTATGTAAATCTACCATAGCCTCCCATAGAAGAGGGAATGAAACTCAATCCATAGAACCTCCACATTCCTTCTTTTATGATCAAATGTATTTATCCATTCTGATTATTCTCCTTTGAATTTAGAAACTTATAGTTTCACCCATATATTATATAGAGTTACAATCCTTTAAAATAGGAACTAAACTTTATTCAACATATTCTAAACGTCCTATGATCACATGTCACTACTAAAAATTAGATACTACTACCTCCTGGAACTCATGGATAAGTTTGAAAACCATTGTTTTTATTTTTTTAAGGCCTTTGTCAATAGATCAAAGTAGTTGTAACATAATATGAGGGAAATAACCACTTGATCATATTTCCCATAAGAACACAATTCCATCCTAATTAGATACTTTATTGATGAATATTTACTGGACATCATCTGGTAATAACAACATTACTAATTAGAAACCCATTGTGCTACAATCCTAAGCATGCATTATTACCACAAAATCATTAAACTACCTTTAATCCTTATTTCAAAACAAAATATAATTTCCAAAACACCAAACCCTAAGGTTTATCATAATAATCTAAGGGTTACTCTCTTACAAACCAAGCATAACAACCAAATCCCACACATTCACCCCTGATAATAAGAAACCATCCACCCCCTTAACTGATCTCAAGCAACTTCCTAATAAAAATACACAATCAAATCACACAAAAATCACCAAAATTCCCTATATCAAGAGTTTTACATCAAAACATCAAGAAACACCCCAACAAGATCCATCAACTTGAGGTATTACCACCAACCCAAAACCCCAAAGATAAATCCAAACTATACCCAATAAATATCCATCATACTCCAAACTACTAGGAATCTAATATCCTAAAAAACCAACTAAAGGTTTTGATATACCATATAAACATGATTAAGATATCATAAATCAATCAAAAACACGTGAAAACCACTATTTTAGATTCTATTAATTAATACACTGTCAAAAGGTTATTATAGAAAACACCAATTCATATATTATTGATGTTTGAATTAATCAAAACCACTTTCAAATTAATTTTCCAAAAACATTACCACAAATATTACTTTCTCAAACACACTTTCTAAACATACTTTCCTTTTTTAAAACTATTTTTCATAGACAAGTATTCATGAACATGTAGAAAAATACCTATATTTTAAGTATGATTCATGAACTCAAATTCTATTTCCACCCCATGCCAAGATTCAAACAAAAAATAATAGTCTCAACCCAAAAATAATACTTTAATAAATATCTCAATGATAATAATATAAATCTATAATGGAAAACTACACCCTTGGTGACTTGGGATTCCACTGTATAGGTGTTCTTAATGCATACAATCGGTGTACATCCTAATATATAACCAATTCATAATTTATCTACTAAATCCAAAAAGAGTAAACCAACCAAAAAATGTTTTGATAATTTTTTTAAATCCATGTCATAGTCCTTTCCAAACTGTGGTCATGTCGAAGATGATATAATACCTCTATTGTACCGCCCCATATGGTAGAAGATTTCAACTATTGGCGAGATTACATAATCAGCATGGTGAGACTATAATCTTAGTATCATCACACATAAAATAATGTATAAATAACTAAATAAACATAAAAAATTATAGTAAGTTCAAGGAATTAAAATTATAGTAAACCAATAATAATAAAAATATATATTTAATTCAGAAACAAAATGGGCTCATATAAAAACATACAAATATACATCAAGAGGACTAAAAACTAGGTTGATCAAGTAAAAAATAGAAAAAATAAAAAATAACTAGTGGAGATATGACCAAAAAAAACCAAGTCCCTCCCTGGTCTAGTCTCCCAATACTCATCCATCACCTCTGACCAGGTCTCCTGTATGGCCTGTTACCCAAAATACAATCATAAACTCTACAACCACACCAAGGTTCCCATATAGGATATAATAAATACATATCTGTATGGAACTTTCATTTTGGTTCCTCATATATATATCATAATATTTCATATGATCATGCATGAAAAATAAAAAATAGTACAAATAATATACAAGAAATCATATTTGTCCATAAAGTGATAACTATGCAACCCTAACACCCAAACTCACCTGATTTGAATAACATAAATGTATCTGGTTTTTCATCTATCATTTGATATTTTAAACCACCTAAAATCCCATAAACATATAAATTACAACCATTGGAGAAAATAAAAATGAGTTGAATTTGAGGGGTTAAAACCCTAAATACCTTTGGTGGGTAATCAGAAGGTCTAACTAGACAAGGAGGAGGATTATCCCCAGTAGGTGGGGTAGCCACATTAGAGGCGCGCCGGAGGAGGAGGTGGGGCAACTGTCTCGGGGCAGTGTTGGTGGGGTTGCAATGTTGGGTGGCAGTGTCGGGGGAGGACACTAAGGTGAGGAGGCCACCATGAACAGCGTGAGAGTGGTCGACGGTTCGGAGAGGAGGGTCATGGTGAGAGAGGTCAACGGTAGCATGAGATAGGGTGTTGATTGGAAGCGTCAGGAGGAGGGATCTGTGGTGAGAGATGAAGACGGTTTGAAGAGGAGGGTCATGGATCAGGGGAGGAGGAGAGGAGAGCCCAACGCATATAAAAAAAAGAAATGTATCTGTTTAGCCACATATGTTTAATTAAATCCTGGATATAAATAACCTATAGCCACAGACCTATAAAATTGTGGCTATAGGACCGTGGCTATATCATAAATTTCTAGTAGTGAAAAACAGCTTGTCTAGCGACAATCAATTTCCTGTCTGAAGGGTTATATAGGAAATATACTTTGTTTTCCATGGGATATCCTATAGAGAAACACCATGTGCCTGAGGGTTCTAGTTTATTTCCTAAGAAGGCCTTAACAAACGCCTCACATCCCTATACACATATGTGTGACAATATGGGTTTCTTTATATTCTATAACTTTGAGGGAATTCCATTTTTCACCTTAATTGGTACTCGATTTAATGTGTATGCTGTATTTTGTAATGCATATCCCCAAAAGGATAATGGAAGATCTGCATGACTCATCATTGACCTCACCATGTCTAATAAGGTGAAGTTCCTTATTTCACTAACACCATTCCACTGTGGTGTATAAGGAGGAGTGAGTTGAGATATAATCCCAAACTCCCATAAAAGGTCGATGAACTCTTGGTTCAGATATTCTCCACCTTGATCCGATCAAAAATTATTTATCTTCTTACCAAGCTGATTCTCTACTTCATTATTGAATTCATTAAATTTCTACAAGGCCTCTGACTTATACCTCATTAAGTAGATATATCCATATCTACTAAAATCATCAGTAAAAGTAATGATGTAAGAATATCCACCTCTAGCTTCTACTAGAAATTCTCCACACACATCCATGTGTACCAATCCAAGAATCTTTGTGGCCCTTTCACCCTATCCACCAAAAGGTGGCTTGGTCATTTTACCTTGTAAACAAGCATGACATATATCAAGTGGTTTTAGATCAGTAGAGTCTAAATAACCAACTTTAAAGAGTTTTTTCAAGTGCTTCTCGTTTACATGACCAAAACGGTGATGCCACAATTGGGTGTTATATGAGTCATGTGAGTTTGTTTCATTATTGATTTCCAGCACTTGGTTTTCGTAATTTAATACATACAAACCGTTATTTAAATGCACCATACCATAATATAAATTGTTCTTATAAAATAAGAAACCCTTATTTCCAAACTTGAAAATAAATCCATCCATATCCAAAACTGATACAGAAATTATGTTCTTGATAATGTTAGGCACATAATAATAGTTATGTAAAATCAAAATAATTAAAGTTGTCAATGAGAGATGGTAATCACCAATGGCCAATTCAGCAATCCTCACGCCATTGGCAGCATGAAGATCCACCTCTCCTATGAAAATATTTCTAAATCTACTTGGTTTCTACATTTGAATACATATTTGAGCCCCATAAGATGTATCTAATAACCAATGTCTAGAGATGGAAAGATTACACTCGATAATTAATTCACCTTTAGCATCCCCACACTTTTGGGTGCAGTTCCTCTTCTAGTGGCCTGGATTGCCACATAAAAACACACCACCTCCCATTCCTTTCCCTACCTCTGGATCTTTCCCTTCTTGTAGGGACATTGCTTAGGGGCTTCATACCATTTACAAATCCTTGGCCCCTTTTCATTGTCCTTCCTTTTCTTATTCACCATAAGGACTGTGGGTTTGTCATGCCCCATATCCTTATCTACCTGGAGAATTAAGGTCGGATGTTTCAATAGACTCTTCTCATTGTTGCTCATGTTGTAGTTGATAATAAATATAGATAAGGTATTTTTAATGATGATAGTATGCGATCTTTATGCAACTCATTCAGGAACTTAATCGTTAACATGTACAAGCATTCAATGTAAACAAAAAGCATGAATACATGAGGACCCGATAGAGAAAACTCTCCAATATTAGTTGTTTACAAAGCGTTGGAGATATCATATCTCTTATGTCTCTCCTTCTCTTGATATAGATCCTTAAGGTGAGACATCATTCTATACACATCCATGTTTTCATGTTGCTTTAAGAGATTATTAGACATGACCGATAGAATAAAAAATTGTACATCTATAGAATTATATAATATTTTTATATAGAGAGATAGTTTCTCATCACTGTCCTCATTTTTAGGAACAATTGGAATAGTCTCCCCCATCACATAAAATTTCCTCTCACGGTGAAGGATGACCCGTAAATGCCTCTTCCACACCCGAAAATTGGTGCTGGTGAGAAGGTTTGCCTTCTCGAGTATGGTTCACAATGATATGTTTGATTTCATTTTTCTTAACATTTCTAAAAATTAGGATGAGCAAAGATTTAGTACTTTATCATGATAAAACTGAGACAAATAAATAAACTAATAATTATTAGTCTCCCACTATTTTATCGAAATCCAATAGCCCTCACCATTGACATCATAATATCATGTTGCCTG
This sequence comes from Viscum album, assembly GCA_963277665.1. Lineage (NCBI taxonomy): Eukaryota > Viridiplantae > Streptophyta > Magnoliopsida > Santalales > Viscaceae > Viscum > Viscum album. The sequence continues at coordinate 1,797,697,299 of OY728137.1, forward strand.
AATATTCTAGTGGAAAAGATCCATATTTCCCTTTGAATTACCCCAAATAGTGTTGGTAAAGCAACTTGAAAGGTTCTAGGTAGGCATTGCAAGTGCCAACTGAATTAAGTCACAACTCCTTGATCCGCTGAGTGGACTCCCCAATCCTAAAATCCTTTTATTTTGGATTTCCTCAACCTTTTCCTCTTGGTCACACCAAGTACTGCTATGGAATTCAACCCTTGATGTGAACCAAGTCAAGTCAACCGAAAAACTTCAATTAGAACTCCTCAATAATTAAAAGCACCCCAACTAGGGTTGGTCAAGTACATTAAAATATGGTTTAATTATAACCAAGATTATGGAAGGCTATATCGACTTAATATTTCATTGATGGATTTTATCCTTATATGTAAATTTCCATTTTATTATATTTCTTACATGATTTTTAATATTAAGTGGGATATACTTAAGTGATTAACCATGCCAAAGATAATATTTACATATAATACGATCTTATTTTAGTTCCATCATGCATGCTTGTTTAATTCATTAATTGTGTGATCGTGACAACACACTCACAATAAATAAACCATGTAACTGACAGAAATAAAATAAAATGGCATGATCATGATCTTGTTCTATTGTTTAGTTTTTCTATTGGTTTGTTAGGACCAATAGGGGCCTATATACCCTGAGAGGGGGGGGGGGTGAATCAGGGTATGGATATTCTTTTTCAAAGTTCTTTCTGCCCCACTGGATCTTGACCTCTTTGTTACAAGGGTCACTTTGTTTGCACTTGTGTGGTTAATGTGATCACTTGTCTCCTTTACCTGATGATGATGCTTTGAATGCAATGTAGGGAAGTAAGAAGGCAGACACAGAGATTTTTACTTGGTTCACCGCTAAGGGCTACGTCCAAGGAGCATACGCCGACAAGTTGCTGGTTCGTACCAAATTCCACTAGACTTCACTAGCTGTGGATTACAATGTTCGGGCTAGATCACTTCTATGCACAGGCTCACTGCCTTTACAAAGTTTAGGGTCATCTCACTGCTTTCCCAAGGGTCACTCCTTGTTTCTCTCTCTCTGGCTCACTGCCGATGGAGAGGATCACCTTCTTCCTCTTCCTAAGCTCACTGCTCCAGAAGGGAATTCACTCACAGTTTATAGACCTGTAGGTCTCTTCATTTTCATGATGTAATGCATCCTTAACTGTAGATAGATGCTCTGTTAAAGTCCAACTTTCATCCACTGATTAATATCACTTTGCCTCTGACCACTGGGCAACTACTTTTGGAAATTACCTTCGCAAAGCACCCTACTTCGCGAAGCTACCAATTTCGCGAAGCTCAAACAAGCCTTCGCGAAGCTCCTGCCTTTTCGCGAAGCTCTCTCGCGAAGCTCAACTCGTTGGAAAGAAAATTCTCTCGTGAAGCTCACTATGCCAGCGCGGAGCACACAACTTTCGCGGAGCTACAATAGCCGCCGCAAAGCTCCCCTTTCGCGAAGCACACTGCCTTCGCGAACCACCTCTGCGAACCGAGAGCAATGGATTTTCTCTGAAAAATTCTCTCTACTTCGCTCAAAGGGGTCAGCCTCTATTTATAGGTGATTCCTCCGACCCTCATCCCTTCCACGCAAAGTCAACACCACGTCATCTCAAATCACGAAGCTCCAAAGTTTCCGCTGGAATTCTATCCAAATCGCGAAGCTCCACGACAATTTTCCATTCGCGGAGCTTGACGTAGTCGTGAAGAATCACCGTCAACATACCTTCGCGACTTTGCCACGAAGATCCCTCGCGAAGCCCAACATTCCTTCGCGCCTTCTCCGCGAATCTCCCTCGCGAATCCCTTCACCGCCGCGATGCACTTCAGCCTCTGCCGTTCGCGAAGCTTGACATAATCGCGAAGCATCACCGCCTCCGTTCTTCTAGTCTTCACTATTTCCAAACCAAGCATCCTATCTTCTCAAAATTCATGCCTTTTCCATATGAAATTATGATCTTCATGGAAATCCACTTTTCACGATGCTCACTAAACTCCAAATTTTGGACCCCAAAAATTTGGCAAACACTGGGAAATGACGCCACCTTGTACTGCTCTTTTATACCGCCTCCAGATCGTCCATTCCTTTGTCATCGTTCTTTGTCAACAAGGATTGTCAACAACTTCTTGGGAACTCAACAAATATCCATGAAAACCTGCTTTTTCAACAAACACCATCAACCCAAAAATACTGCAATGTTACCTTGAGGGATTTTTGCCCAACATGGTTGATAAACTAACCCAAGACCTAGGGGAGAAACACCTTGAAACTTTTGGGTTTGTGTTTACAGATTTCCACCTATCCACCTTTGTATCTCCTTTGATTGGTTTCACCTTGGATCTTAACTTGAGTTGCCTCCTCTATCTTAGGAGCTCCATCCAGTACATATGCTTTTATCTCACTCACAAGTGAGGGGTAAAACAAGGTTTTACCTAAAATAAACCTTGGTCATGTATGCTTTACATATTAATGATGATAAGGCTTTCGGTACAACAAATTTAATTTAAATAAATTAATTAAAAGAAACCATCCACATACAAAGGCCTTGGTCTAGCTCATGATCATCCATACATGCAATGATATTTACGCATAAATAAAACCATCATTCAATTCTTAATCATTCCTTTTTAAGATAAATCATGATCGAATCAATTAATTATCTTTAATTAACCAATCCTTTTATCTTAAACCATTTTCTTAATTTCCTTGAGATTATCATCCATCATAATTTTAAAATAATAGATTCATTTAAAACTATATTTGTATGTAACTTGTACCTTGGAGGAAACCTGGTGAATTCCCATTCATAACTACCCAATGAGTAGAAATGAATATTACACAGATGTTAAATTAAACACACATATATAAAACACCTATTAAGTGTTGTACCTCTGCTTTATGCCTGCACCACTATACACATCTCAAGGATTTGTATAATATAATAATAAATTTTAATAAATATGCATAATTTGGATGAGTACACGACGTGCAGTTCCAACTACATAGTGTGTACTATCGTTCATTGTCCATCCTATGTACACACCTGGGGATATGGAGTGTAAGTGTAATTTGGAAATCTTGGGAGTACGTGGTGTGTCCAGTGGGCTACACACTGTGTAGTATCCGCATTACACAGTCTCTAGCCAGGAAAGGCATGCACATGGTACACGGTCCAACCCTAACCCAAAGGTACTACACACTGTGTCCAGTGGGCCAAACAATGTGTAATACTAAAGACATGTACTACCTATTTCTAGTCAACACACAGAGTCATAAAGACTTAGAAAAATTCCAATGACATGACTTGGTTTGGCGGACTTGTCCCGATGCAATGGAAATTGATACACGGTGTGTGAATCCAACTAAATGCTGTGTATTCTGGTGTTGTACGAAGATGAATGTTTGGAATTTCTAGATGATATAATCTATTTCATTTTAATCAAAATTAAAAGAAAAGATCGTTTTTGTAAGGTGAACAAGAAATGAAAGAGGAGGAAGAAATCTCGAGATTCAGATTTGCAGAACAATTAAATTGAATTGAAACAACTAAATTATTAAATGAAAAAACCATCAACGAAAAACTAAATAATTATAATCAACAATATGACCACTCTGATAATACTTTTAGGTTCTAGGCACAGGGGAAGCACATTTGGTGGGTGTTCCCAACATTAATTTTTCCATTAACAATGATCAATCTGAGATCCATCACGATGATAAAACGCTGGATCTTCGGAATAGGTCAAAGAATGATAGAAAAGTGGGGAGTCCCAGAACCATGGAGAGGATCATCATATGTTGATTATAATTAAATTAATTAAAATACAAGAATTACCTTGATGGAATTCTCTCTCCATTGATGTTTCTGGTCACGTTTCAATGTGATCAATCATTGTGTCGTAGAATCCAAGTGTAGGTTTCCTATAGTGGTGATCCACACATGCTCCACATATCTCTGAATGTTGCAGAAGGGATCTCCAGTTACTAGCATGGAAGAGACTTCACTTGCGATGTATTCCTTCGATCGCCTTGAGATCTTCTTCCAAAGCACTCTCCTTGATCCGGTGAAGGAGGATATTTATTGTAACTTGAGAGCGTTCTTAAAGGAAAAAAATCTCTCTTAGCTTGAGATATTTCTCCAAATACATTATGCCCAACCATATAGAATGGATAAGTTAATTACAATAATATAATTGGGATTTTAATTAATTAGAATAATAAAATGAATTAATTACATGAAATCATTTATTAATTTAATTTAATTCTTAGTAAAACCCCATGTCTAATAATAATAGTTGACTACTATTATTACTTGACATACGCCCAATAAATTACACCTAATATTATTTAAATAAATAAATAACATTATTTCTCACAAATCCTCAGAAAAACTACATGACATGTATATTAATATACACGATGTGTACTTTTTTTCCATTTTCTTTATTCCCTCCACCACATTTATTAGACCTTGAATAATGACTATTTTTTTCTCAAATAAATATCACAACATTACTCACTAATAAATATATTATTTCTCCCACAATATATTTTCTCGAATAACTAGAGTCGAAATAAATGCTATTAGGCATCCTTAAATAATTATTAAACCACAAACATGAATAATATTTATTCAACTTGTTAAATGAATATTTAACTAAGATACTTAGACACACTTAGTGTGTGACCCTCTAGGCCTTTTTCTCAGTGGCATTAGGCGGGGCCTACCTAATGTCCAAGGTTAGCCTCTAGCAACACCCCAAGGAACCCATATAGAAAAAAGTTAATACCACAATGACATGTCACCTCCTACAAATGCTCACTGTGTAATGTAATCCCTTTATCTTGATATATCGAATCAATCAGGTTGCATGTTAGTGTCATCAACCCATGTACTCGATTATTCTTTCTTTGACTTCTTGGAATTGAACTTTCCCATTCCTTACCATGGTCGTGGATTTATTTAGGCTATATCAATTATATAAAAGGGTCTGAGATATCTACTTCTATTATGGAATAGAAGGGACAAATCCTTTCTTGCATTATCTATTAATGCAGTATTACTCACGACACATCCAAGATATCTTACCTTGCTGAGAAAAGTGTGTTGTCACGGTTTTTTTCAATACATCTAAGTGCACAAGTTGTAATACCCATTAATAATACTCTTAAATTACAAGAAAAAAACACACGCCTATATATAGGACCATCCAATGACACTATGAACTGTGGATTTCCAACTAGTGGGTCTCCTTCTCATAATATCCTTATGGATACTACCAAGGGCGCAGACCATGAGAAGGTGCCTCAAAGTTTTATGAGTCATCACCCCTAATGGCCTATATTATTTGTGTACATCAAATAACATCATCTAGAAATAGAAAATATATTCAAGAATAATGTTATGGCACTTTCAGGTTCTCATCATAGTATGGATATGCTATGACCCTTTAGTGCAACAACTATCCTTATAAAATTATCACATACATTGTCACACAGAAAAACGATCAAGATGCAATAAGGTTTTTATTAATATTTTTTTATCATAAATTACAAATTAGTTTTTTATAGGCCACAAACTCCAACACTGTTTACCATGATAATATTGACTATAGATCTAAAGAGATTTATTTTCAAAAGGAGTTTCAGTTTGTTTTAAAGAATAAACCCTAACATTAATAACATATCAGGTTGATGAGAAACTATTAAAATATGTAAATGAATGTTATCTTGCACATATTGTTGAAAATAGAGGAACTGTTTAGATTAATGATGTACCGGTGGTAAATGAGTATCTTGATATTTTTTCTAATGAGTTACTGGTATTATACATGATCGAGAATTTGAATTTACTATTGACTTTGTTCTTGATGCTAATCCAATTTCAAAACCTCCTTATCAAATGGATCAAATTGAAAATTTAGAGTTGAAGAATAAATTGTAGGATTTACTAGATAAAGGTTTCATTCAAACTAGAACATCACAATGGGGTGCTCATATCTTGTTTGTTAAAAAGAAAGATGGTTCAATGAGACTTTTTATTGATAATAGTGCCTTGAATAACATCACTGTTAAGAACAACTATCCTTTTCCACATATCAATGATTTTTTTGATTAGCTCTAGGGAGCACAATATTTTTCAAAGGTTGACTTGAGGTCTATGTACTATCAGTTGAATGAAAAGGAAGCATACATTCCAAAGACCACATTTTGTACTAGATATTTCCATTACGAATTTGTAGTTATGACTTTTGGGTTAACTAATCCACCTACTGTATTCATGGATATTATAAATAGAATATTCTATGAGTTCTTGGATTAGTTTGTGGTTTTTTTATTGATGAAATTTTGGTATATTATAAAAGTAAAGAGAAGAATTAAATTCATCTAAGGGTTGGTTTTCAAATATTAAAGAAAAATAAACTGTATGGGAAATTCATCATGTGTGAGTTTTGGTTACAAAAAATCTCATTTCTTTATTACATTTATTCTAAATATGGAATAGCTGTTGATATTGCTAAAAAAAAGTTGATGAGGAATGGAAAAGACACAAAAATATAACTGAGATTCATAGTTTTATTAATTTAGTAGTCTATTATCGAAGGCTTGTTGAAATTTTTTCATGGTTATCTAGCCCACTCACTAAGTTAACTCCATAAGGTGTTAAGTTAATCTGGATAAAAGAATGTGATGATTGTTTTTATCAATTAAAAAGAATATTGGTAAATGCTCCAGTATTGGAATTATCTTCTAAATGGTGAATTTATTATCTACAGTGATTCTTTATTGAAAGGAATTGGCTGTTTCCTAATAAGTAATGATCAGATAATTTCTTATGCTTCACATAAGTTGAAAACTCATAGGTTAAATTTTTCTACACATGATTTGGAATTATCTGGTGTTGTTTTTGATTTAAAAATTTGGAGGTATCATATGTATGAAGTAAAATGTGAAATATATACTGAACACAAAAGTTTGAAGTATATATTCACTTAGAAATAATTGACCATGAGACAGAGAAGATGGTTGGAACTAATCAATGATTATTATTGAAAAATTCATTACTGTCTTGGAAAATTAAACAAGGTGGATGATACTTTGAGTTGGAAAAGTAATGATACATTAACAATGTTATGTTTAGAACATGACCCATTGATTAATTTTTTAATGAACTTTGGCATGGAATTTGTTGGTGCAGGAAATTCCTCTGTTTTGTTATAGGTTTAAGTGAAATCATCTCTATCTGATAAAATTAAGAAATAATAGAAGGAATAAAGTGAATTGCAGGAAATGGTAGAGTTGGTTTAAAAGGTTAAGTTGTCTGAATTTAACATTGATAAAGATTGTGTTTTGCGATTTGGAAAGAGGATATGTGTGAATTTAGATTCATAGTTGAAGAAAGATTTGTTATGTGAAGCTCAAAGTTATTCATTTTTAGTTTGTCCTGGTTGTACTAAGATGTACAAAAATCATCAGAAGTATTACTGGTGGGATGGAATGAAAAGAAATATTGCTGACTTTATTATGAAGTGTTTGATTTTTCAATAGGTTAAAGTAGAGTGACATTTACCAAAATAGATGCTTCATCATTTTACATTAACATAGTAAAAATTGGAAAATATATCCATGGATTTCATAGTGGGATTACCGAAAACTTCTCAAGGTAACAATGCAATTTGGGTTATTATTGATAGACTAACTAAATCTACTCATTTTCTTCTTATTCAAGATACACTATCTCTAGATCAACTTTCTTGATTGTATCTTAGAGAGATAGTCAGGTTATATGGAGTTCCTCTCTCCATTTTATCTAATCATGATCCTAAGTTCACTTCTAACCTTTGTAAATGACTTCAAAAGTTGCAGGGTATTGAATTAATTTTAGTACAACTTTTTAATCCTCAATCATATATGAAAATAAAAGGAACAATTCAGATGTTGGAGGATATGATACATGCATGTTCAATGGATTACCAGGGAAGTTGGGACCAATATCTTTCTTTGGTTTAGTTTTATTATAATAATAGTTTTCATTCTAGTATAAAAATGGCTCCATTTGAGGCATTATATGGAAAACAGTGTTGAAATCTATCTTTTTAGGATGAAGTAGGTGAAAGGAAGTTGATGGGACCTGAATTGGTGGAAGAGATGGACGAAAAAGTTCAGTTTATTCAGAAGCACATGAGGACAACTTAGAGTAGGAAGAAAAGTTATGAAAATTACCAGAGGGAGGATATTTCTTTCGAGTTAGGTGATCATGTCTTTCTCAATGTTTCATCATGAAATATTGTGATGCGTTTTGGTAAGAAAAGGAAGATAAGCCCACAGTTCATTGGAAACTATAAAATCCTAGAGAAAGTTGGATCAATTTTCTATTGAGTGGATTTACCTCTAACTTTATCCTAGGTACACTATTATTTTTATGTTTCAATGTTAATAAAGTATATGTCAGATACATCTCATGTTTTAAGTCCAAAAATAGTTCAGTTGGAAGAGAATTTTTCTTATGAGGAACAACCAGTCCAGATTCTTGAACACAGAAAGAATGTGTTGTGGAATAAGGAAATTTATTAGGTTAAGGTTTTCTAAAAAAAAAATATGGTTGAATATACAACATGAGAATCTAAAAATTCTATGAGGGGGAAAACCCCCCACTTATTTGATAGGAGAATAAAATTGCGAGATGTAATTTCCAAAAGGGGGGAAGGATGTAACATCCCAAGTAATTATAGAATAATTTTTTTCATATATATTAATATTTATGAATTAGTTATTAATTTTACTTTAAAAGGGATTCTATTTTTGATAGCATACCCGAGACACAATAATAGGTTTTTCTGAAATCTTACGTTGCACACCAGACTGAGTTATATCAAAAAACAATATATTATTATTATTATTATTTTAAGTTGTAGTTATCACATAGATATTGGAATAGTGGGAATGAATTATATTAATAAAATTATGAAAATTGGGTTTACACATGTTTATATAATTATTCATTGGTTAGAAAACTAATTTGAAATGTAAATAAAAACAAATTGAATATAAAGGATGTGTTTTTATGAAAAACTATTTAAGTGTGAATAATTGTGTTTATAAAATAATCAAATCACTCTTGTTGGATTATATTAAGGAAATATTAATTCAACCTAATATTTAAAATTCATCTTATTTTTTTGTAGACATTATATAAGAACAAATAAAATTTTACATATAAAATGAGTGTTTCTAAAAATGCAGTTTTACTACCTTTTAATGGAGAATCCATTTTAAATCTGGTTTTTGATACTTTTATAGGTTATATTTTAAAAAAATAAACTTCTTATTTGGTAGTGTGACATAAAAATTTAATTTGGTTGATTTTTGGTATTTTTATAATAAAATTCATTTTTTAATGAATAGTGAAAAACACTGCATTTTAATTCAAAAGTGCTTTTCGTATAATTTATTTATATAGACATATTATCATTGTGATTGGTTTTAGATTTTAGTTAGATTAAATTGTTATCATTTAATAAAATCTAGTTATTTGGAATCAATTTCATATTTAAATTTAATAGAAAAACTATGTGAACTTTTGAACGTTTTACTTAAAAACTCGTTTTCTCATTTTGACAATGGGATTAATTTTACATTTAATTTTTCACTTCCAGGAGTTGAATTCTTAAAAAATAAAGTTCATGGTTATAATAAATATGAAAAATTTTGTCCAATATGATCAAAATAATTTTTACTGAATAGTAACTTTACTATTTTATTTACCATTTTTAAAGGGTAAATCAGAAAAATATGGATAGATATAATATTATAATAATATAAAACTACCATAAAACTTGTCCTAATATTATTGTATGAGTTATGCCCGACCAATAAAATCCTTGGGACTAAATCTTGGCCTTTTTAAGCCACTTGGGTTTGATTAAGACATTTATAACATTTAATTCAAAGTAAAGGCATAAATATCATAAACATGTCTGTTATTACTCAAACAATTTTAATATGGGGTTATATAAGTGAAATATTAAACTATAAATAGTCATTAGAAACAGAAAATATTACCTAAATCATGGTATTTTATTTATAATTTTTATACATTGAATAATTAAATATAATTATGACATAATGATGATGTAGTGATTGCTTTATTTATGAAAGAATCAAATAAGTGATATTATAAATATTAAAATAAATATTATTTGACATAATTTATTTCTTAAAAAAATTTACAGGTGACTATGACATGTTATATATCTATTAATTTTTTTTCAAAGTTATCTCACCTTTTTGATTTTATTTAAATTAAATGAAATGAATAGTGTAAAAATTGACATAATTGATATTTTATAAAAATAATAATTTATTAAATTATTTAAAATTCATAAAAATATTTTAAAATTAATAAGTTTCTATTATAAGGTCAGAAATTTCATTAAGTTTCCAATTATATGAAATTAACCCCATATAAGTAAAATATATAGCCTCTTAATATTTAAAATGTTGTTACCACAATTAAATTTAATAGATAATAATTAAGGGTAGAATGAAAAGATAAGTTTTAAAATATAATAAATACAAGTATAAAATTATTATATGAGATTAATTAGAACTATAATAATAATATCTTTGAGATATCTCATGTTGGAGTCATTTGGTTTAAAAAGTTAATTTATATTAATTTAATATTTTAAGAGTTTCCAAGGGTGCCCCTCCCCTCTCCTATTAAAAGGTAATCAATCTTCTCTAATAATCACACTACTAAAACCATTTGGTTCTCCCAATATCTTCCAAAAAATCTTCCTATAATATCTCCCCACTTTCTTGAGGCCTTATTTTAGGCAGAACACCCTTCTTAAATGTGTTAAGGTGTTTTTCAAAGGTGATCAACTGAAGAAGATGTATCATTTTTAAGTGATTCTATTTTATTTATTTTTCAACTTAATTTAAATATTATTCATACATAATAAACTAATAAATATATTATCCTAAATATAATTAGATTTTATTATGTTAATATCATCAACTAAATCCATCTCCAATTTCATCAAATGGTAAATGAACATTTTGCTCATGTGTATGGCGGACTACCGGCTCGCGAACCGATATAGTTTGTTTTTTATTACCGTATACCAAGACTGGTTATAATGATAGAATAAATGTTTATATATTATATTCATGACATATTTATCATTTTAAAATAATAATATTTCAATTATGTTCCTACTTACCATGCACATAATGATGATAACGTCGTTTGTGCATACATGTGAACTATCACCTCCACGAAACGATGTAAATCATTTTTATTCAACACATCACTTGTATAATATATATAAGTATATTTAAATAATTATTATGATGTTAATAATATTATGATAATTCTGTAAATATAAAATAATAATTACCTTATTTCCATAAATATCAATGTAAAATGAAAACATTACTCATGCATATGTAGGATCTACCGTCTCAATGAATATAACTTTTTTCATTTTTCATAACCATAATTGATGGATTGATTTGAAAAGTATTATTAATGTATAAAAGTGATTATTATTTCATGAATACTATTCTTGAGATTATGTAATTATGACCGCATTGACAATTTATGTCATAAGAAGTTCATTTTTGACTCAAGTACCGAATATAAACAAAACATCCCATATGAACTTAAATAATTATGTAATTTTTATAACATGGTAATAAGTGATATAAAAGGAATAATAAACTTGAAAAAGGTTATCAAGAAATTATAAATTAAGAAATGTTTATTATTCAGTAATATAATGATTGTACGTGACGATTTGAACTCATGGTAAGGGACTTTGTATCAATATCCTTTCATTGAGGTATATTTTGATGTTATACACCGCCTTCATTTTATATAGTGAAAAATTAACCTCTTTTATTTTTAATTTCATTCAAAGGTTTTTGAAAAGAATCTTTTTCTATGAATCATTTTACTAAATAAAAAATGGAATATTTTTTAATGTATGTGATGATAACGACTTTTCATCCGTCGTGACCATTATTTGATATTTAGCTTCCTCTAAAAGCCTTAATGTTTTAAAAAGGAAAATAAATACCCTATTATATTTTTAGGTATTTTGGTATTGAAAATGGATTTGAGAATGAATTTATTTTATTAATATCTTGAAATGATGTCTTGTGATTTCAATGTGGAAATGTTATTTTTTCTTTATTCATGTTTTGTATGTTATGATTATATTATGGTTTCTGGGAATTGCTTATGTATACAGGTGGTTCCGTGATAAACTGAGGGTGAGTGAGCCCGTGATATCTCTATAATACATCAGGTAATGAGATAGAGTTAAACGATAAGACTTCTCCTAAGATATTTAGGGAATATACTATGATAGGTATTCCAAATGTAGCCATCAAGGTTACCCCCTATATAGCTGTGAAAGCTACAATGTAAGTATGATATGTATTCCAAAAGTTACCTTTACGATTTATGATTTCTATGAGTTTTTCAATAATATTATGATTTCATGAGTCATGTTAAAGATATTATGTTTTATGGGTGAAAAGTATGATTTCAAGGGTTTATAAGAATTTATGGAATAACATTTTTTTTCTTATTTAATATTCACTTTCTAAGAATTTTGTTCTCATCCCTAGTTTCTAAAATGTTTTTTCACAGGGTATAAGGATGGGTAAAATAAATGAAGAAGTCAAGATGAATGGTATGAATATTTTTATCAATAAAAACAAATCATGTTTTATTTTAAAGAGTTTCATTTGGTGAAAAAATGGATAGTGAGTAGAAGTGTTTACTTTGTAATATTTTAGTTGTTTTGTAATAGTTATGGCATAATTATCTAAAACTCTAAACCTGAAAAGACCATCAATGTGAATTCTTGATTTAACTCAAGATTATATAATGTTTAAGGCCTGACCTTATGAAAAGTGTGCATTTTTTGTTTAACATTGACTTTTTATTTTAAAACATACATCAAATACTTAAAAAAAACTAAAATGAATTTGTATTATTTGGAGACATTAGAAAATTTATCCATAAGTCATTTGTGATGTGTAAGAATCATTTACACCTTAATCTGACACACTGTATTCCCTATATGACTCAAAATGTCCGTTATCAGTTTTAAATTGAAAGTTTAGTTAAAAATGTTTATCACTCACTGATAATTGAGAAAACACACTTAGTTTGTATTGATACATTTGGAAAATGATTCATAAGTCATTTGTGATTTTTTGGAATCAATATCACGTCAAATTGACACACTATTTTACTGGTATGACTCAAAGTGTGTGTTTTCAGTTTAAATTAACATCTTAGTAAAAAAGATATGTGACATAATCAAAACTGACAAAACACCTTCTAATTGTCTTGATACTTAGGGAAAATATGAATTGGTCATTTTTAATGTGGAGGAATCATCTATTCATCAATCCAATTCATGGAGTGATAGGAATGTATCCAAGAGTGTATTTTTATTTATAATTGAAATTTTAGTTTAAAATATGTGTCGCATACTAAAAACTAAGTAAAAATGTTCATATTGTTTTGATACATTAAGAAAATTATCCATAAGTCATTTGTAACTTATAGGAATAAGCTACATCTCAATTTGAAAAACGATGTTCTTGATATGACTCAAAGTGTCTATTATCAATTTAAAATTGGAAATATAGTTCAAAACATGTGTCACTCACTAAAAATGGAGAAAAATCAATTGTATTACCTTGATACTTAACAAAAAAATATTATGTAATTTTAAATTTTTAGAAATCGGTCTCATGTAAAACTAGCACAATATGTGACCAACATGACTCAAAGTACATGTTGCTAGTTTAAATTGAAATTTTAGTAAATAAGAAACACGACACACTCAAAAATGAGAAAACATATTTATATTGTATTAATAATTTTGTAAAATAATTAATAAGTTGTTTGTGACATGTTGGAATCAACTGCATGCCAATCCGACACAAGGTGTGAAAGGTATAACTCCAAGTGTGTCCTTTTATTTAAAATCAACATTTTATTTCAAAACACACATCACATACTCAAGACATAGAAATCACATTTGGATTATTTTTATACATAAGGGAAAAATCCATAATTCATTTGTGACATATAGAAATTATCTTCACCTTAATCTAATACATTGTTTGCCAGATATGACACAAAGTGTTAGTTATCAATTTAAAATTGAAAATTTAGTTCAAAACGTATGTTAGTAATTTAAGATCGAGTAAACATGCTCATATTGTCTTGATACTTTAGGAAAACAACCCATGAATAATTTTTGACATGTTGGGATCAGTATAATGTTAAACTGAAACATGATGTGACCAGTATAACTCAAATTTTGTGCTTTTAGTTTAAATTGGAATTTTAGTACAAAAGACACGTGACATACTAAAAAACTCAGAAAATTCATCTGTATTATCTTAATAATTTAGTAAAATGATCCTTGCATCATTTTTGATGTGTAGGAATCAACCTCACATCAATAAGACAAATGTTGTGACCGATATGACTCTAAGTGTGTTATTTTATATAAAATTGACATTTTATTTCAATACATAGGCCAAATACTCAAAAAAGAGAAAAAAAATCATATTTTTTTGATACTTTAGGAAAATGATCCATAATTAATTTATGATATATATAAATCAACCTCACCTCAATCTAATATAAAATGTTCCCACTATTACTTAATGTATCTTTTATCAGTTTAAAATTGTAAATTTTGTGTAAAACAACTTTTACTCACTAAAAACCATTTAAACTTACTCATATTGTCTTGATAATTTAGGAAAATGATTCATAGGTCATTTATGACATGTATGAATCATTTTTATGTTAAACTAACTCCCAATGTGACTGATATTACTCAAAATTCATGTTTTTCAGTTTAAATATACATTTTATTACAAAAGAAAAGTTACATACTCAAAACTAATAAAACACATTATTGTGTTTATACTTTAGGAAAATTATCCTTAATTCATTTGTAACATATATAAATCAACTACACATCAATATAACATATGGTGTGACCAGTATGACTCTAAGTGTATCCTTTTATTTAATGTTGAAATCATAGTTCAAAACACACGTTATGTACTCAAAAATAGTAAAAAACATTCAAATTATTTTTATACTTTATAAAAATAATCCACAAGTCATTTGTGATGTGTATGAATCAGTTGTGCCTCAATCAGATTCATGTTGTGCCTGGTATGACTCAAAGCATCTGTTATAATTTCAAAATTTACAATTTAGTTTAAATCTGGTATCACTCACTGAAAACTAAGAAAACTTTATTGTATTATTTTTATAATTTTGTAAAATGATTCATAAGTCATTTATGACATATAGAAATTAGTCTCACATTAAAATGACACACAATGTGACTATTATGACTCAAAGTGTGTGTTTTAAGTATAAATTAACATTTTAGTAAAAAAGAAAATGAAATAATCAATGTAAAGAAAAAACTTTTGGATTGTTTTTTAAATTATGTAAAACAACCCATATATCATTTGGGACATATAAGAATCAATCCCACATAAATATGATGCACGCTGTGACCGATATGACTCCAAGTCTGTTCTTTTATTTTAAATGGAAGTTTTAATAATGTATTGTTTCTTATAACTATTTAATTTATTTCTTTATATTATTATTAACATATGAATTTTTAACTTATACAGGTGAATTATTTTCCCCGATTTGGGGTTTTTTGGTCAGAAAAAGATACCACGATTGGTCTTTTTTGAGAGGGGTTCAGGTGACAAATAAAATGAAACCATTAATGTTTTTGAATGTTTTTGATAGTACTTGGTAATGTAATTGTACAAAAAAATGTTTGACATGAGTATAATATAGTTTTTTTTCTTTTAATTAAGATGTAATTGTTATATTAATTAAATTATGTTTTTTTAAAATAATGTTTAACATTTGTAAAATGTTTGACCTACAACTGCATGCTATAATTTTTTCAGAAAACCATAGTAAGTCAACCTTTATCAGTGATAAAATATGCATTGATGAAGGTCACCCATTATCAGTGCTAAACTAGTGCTCATAAAGGAATCCATTTATCAACTCTTTTCCAGCACTGATAAAAGACGTACACTTTTAATGACATTTAGATCAACAATGACTTTTTAGCATTGATAAATGCTTTATCTAGTGCTTTTAAAATCCATTTCTATAGTAGTGCTGTTTGGGTTCAGTCATCATTTTATTAATTATTTTATTTTACTGGGGAAAGGGTTTCCCCCTATCCTATGTTAAATGGGGGCTCATATAGGTTTCCCAGAACATTCATAAGGGTATTTGAAAAATAATATATATATATATATATGAATTTTTAACTAGTTAGTTTTTACTAGACTATTAAAGGTCTAGATGAGTATTGGTCAAAGAGTAAGAAGAAAATTTGTTATGGAATAATATTATGTTTGAATATACCTCAAAAAAATTTTATGATGAAAAAATGTTCTCCTTTGACACTAAATAATATAAAAAATATGTAGAAAAGTGTTGTATTTTCCAAGTTTTTGTAAATTATTAAATAATTTTGCTAAAAATTGGAGAAATAAAATGTTTTCAAGTGGTTAAAACATCTTATTATTATTATTATACATTTTCAATTAGAGAGAATATTGTCACATCCATTTTCTATCATACTATTCCCATCATTAAAGAAATTCACTTGAATAACTAAATAAAAGTAACATAAAATATGTTTTCATTTAAAAACATTTGCATAGATTCAAATAATTTTTATATTCATTGATTTGTGGTTTTTGGGGGGATTAAATTTTTTTTTGAGAAAAAAATCATCTCAAAAGATAAATTTTTAAATAATATATTTACAAAAAATGTATGATATTTTTTCATGATATTTACATGTTATTTAACCAATAAAAAATAGTTTTACAATATGTAATGATGGTGAATGTGATGAAACACATAGAGGAGTATCCATTTTTTCTCTCATATATATTAAGAAATTTACATGAAGGAAAACATCCAAATAGAGTTTTCAATTAAATATATTATAGTTATGTTCATTAAAATTATTTTGATGTTAAACTATATATAAAATATGTTATACCCACATAGTTTTTATCACAACTCTAATTTTTCTAAAATTTAAACCATATTAAAATTTTAACAAGAACTAGAAAATAATTTGAGAAAAATATAAACAGTCACTATAAATATTCGATTGATTTAATAAATGCTAGGATTTGAATTTTTTTTAATATGATTTTTAACAAAAATTGAAATAAAATTTTCCTTAACATTATTTTTTTTCATTTATTAATTAGTTTTCAATGCATTTACTATGTGAAACTTCATTAGAAAATGAATTAAAATATTTAAGTCAGTTTCTTAATATATAGTTTAAAATGATGACCATGGTTAGTTATAGCAGTCATAAATGGTATGTGAAATATATTATTAAAAAGAGTGTAACCCAAAATAGCGATTTTCTCATGAGTTAAATAATAAATAAAATTAATTTTATCATAATAATTTGTCCTAATGATTTTTTTTGGAGTTATCTGATTGGATGATGTAATATTTAAATTTGTGTGATTTTATAAATCTTTTTAACCATGTTAAATAAGATATGTTCAGATTCAATATTTTAAAATATATGTGGATTATTAAAAAAATGATCCATTTTCGAGTGCATCTCAAGATATATAGTTTTACAATACAAAAGAATATAAATGTAAAAATTGAATTGTTTCACCATCATAAGAGAAATAAATTAATTTGAAATAGAAGATGATATCAAAATAAAGTGCATTGATTAAAATCTAACAATTCAAAAAATTAAAATCAGATAAATAATATCATATATGATGTGAAATATATTTTAATTGGGGTACCTGAACTTTATTTCATTGAATTCCAACAACTTTCTTTGAGATAAACTTTTCTTTTGTGGTGAGTTAAATTTATATCTACATCTTGTTATCAATTTTATTTTTTGTGAATGTTTTTTTGGTGTTTCTTTTATAAAATATTATTTTATTTTTATATTATACTTTTTATTTTTTATAAAATAGTATTTTACACCATGTAATTGAATGAGACATAGTAGTAATGATTTTTTCTTGATAATAATTTCTAAGATTTGGAATCATAACATGTCTCTTATTTATTGTAAACTATATTTGATTTATTTGGTTAAATTGGTGAGGAATAAGTTATATAATGAAAATAATATATGTATTTATAATGTTGAAAGGAAAAAAATAGATGAATAATGATATCATGGTTTGGGTGCATTGTGGGTTTTATAACAGGATGATATAGATGTTGAACTGACCACTATGTCTACTAATTTCATCTATACTGTCTAAAGCCACCTCATCATTGAAGGTTAATAGACTACAAAATTAATGGGTTTTATCATTAAAGGCTTCTATATATGAATAAATATTAGTGTAGTGTGATTAATTTTGGTCAATAACATTTAAAAAAATCATCACTGAAGGATTATTCTATAAAATTTGATGGCACACCAACTCATTGACATGAAAAAGACACCGTTCATGTGATGTATGTGTTTCTAAACAATATAGTTTATAATATTTTAACATGAATAATACATCATTCATTATGAATTATGAGTAAATATAAAAATATTGAAGAAAATTTTAATTAAAGGTGTAGTTGGGGAATTGAAATAATTGAATTTATCAAGAACATTCATTATTGAATGGTTCTTTTATTTTAATAATGGGTCTACAATGATTAATATTTTCAATAAATATAGAATTATATTCTTGTGATATACCTAAAAGGATATAAAGAAAATGGTTGACATGTTACAAATAAAATACTCTATTAAGTTTCTTGTAGTGAATCTTCATCACTGGAGTCGAACAGAAAAATTCACTATAATAAAAAATAAGTAATGTGATTAATATTTAAATCTTGATTCTATTGCTGAAATTATTCATATATTAATATCATGTGTGATTATTTCATAAAAAATTATTATTATTATTCATGTTAAGACTATGGGTATTTTTTAAATTGAATTACACTATAACAAAAGGAAACATAATTTAATGCATAATTACATTGTCTAACATCAAGAGAAGTTTGTCCTTGCTTGATAGGTGATTTAATACCTAAAATAGAAGTTAATATAAAATAATTTCATCAATTTGGTTCTAAAACCAAATAATGAATTTAGAATCATTTGTAAAACCTATTCCCTGATATATTTGGAGTCACACCCACGGGAGTAACCAAATGTGGCCAAAGAAGCCAATGTCCAAAGGTCAAAATTAACAAATGAAACAATTCATAAACAAACCAACACGAGTCACATAAAACCATTCATAAAAATATCATATAAAAAAATAAAAATGAATTAATAATTAAGATAGTAGTATCTTCTAATATGCATAACACAATTCATCATAATAAAACATAAAATAAAAAAACTCTTGTGAAGCACTTTGAAGTAATTAAATTCTATAAGTTATTGAAAATTGAAATAAAACACAAGGTTGAAGTAAATAATAAAATCAAAGGTTTTTCCAAAGTGATTTAGTTTCTTGAAGTATAAATCAAACCTGTGAAACTAACTATAAATATGAATGAAAAAATATTAATCACTTGAAATACATAAATCTAGAGTACCAATCATCTCACATATACATGGATTTAAAAAATTCAAATAGTATAATAAAAAACTGTATGATATATATAGATATATCTATTTATAAATCTGTAAAATGAAAAATCGTATGAATATGAACATAAAATCTATTCAATAAGTAGGAATATATGCATAAAATCCTTACATATGTCTTAAAAAATGAAAATTTTATGATTCTATACATAAAATCCTTACAGATGTACTAATCCAATCAATTCATTTAAACTGTACAACTGTTTGATTAATTTTTTAAATATATACATAAAATAATATTAATAAAATCTATAAAAACTATAAATTAATAGTATGAATCCAAATGTTTTTAAATTAACATTACATAATGATATAGAATGTTAACATTATTACAGAGGTAGTAATATATACAATTTGATAAATATACACATTTATAAATATTTATGTTAAATCTTTACAAATGTTTAATTAATTGTACCAATATTTATGTAAATGATAATTAATAAAATCTATAAAAAATAAAATTATTTGTATTAATATGTAAATTTCTAAAATGAACTGTCCATGGCTATATGGAATATATACATAAAATCTTAAATAAAGTTATTTATATAATCTATGTTGTCTAATGTACACACCAAGTATTTTGTAAACATCAACCTGGTGTCTAACAGGTCAAAAGTAGTTTTTTCACTTTAATTACCCTACAAATATTTTATATATTATAATGAAACAACCTCTAAAAAATAAAAACACATCAAAATGAAAAAACAATCAACTATTTTGTAGAGGAAAATGGAAAATAAATAATATATTTAATGACTAATATTAAATATAAATTGTGTTTTTATTATGAAAGTGTATTTAATGGAATATTAATCAAGATGAATTACCTGAATGATAGAGTCAGTCTATCTTTTCATATTTAATATTCTTTAAAATGGATCAATATGCTATTTTAAATTGAACATAATCATTTTGTGAGCTCTGGAAATCTGAATTTGTTTAATAACTTTGTCTTTTAGGGTCGTTTACATGTTCAAATTCTTTTAGAAAATTCTTCTGCACATATATTATGTATTAGAATTAGTGCATGGATCTACAATATGTGTGTAAGATATATATTTTAGTGTAAAAATAAAGGTAGAATAGATTAAAAAGTTATTTAATTTTTAGCAACATCTAATTTGAAAAGATATTAGTATATTGTACTGAAGTTACAACATTGTAGGGATACATGTCAATAACTTCCACCTGTTGATTACTAATGCTTGAGAATCCAACATGGTCTACATTTTACTTATTAGTATTGAAGGAAATAATCAATTATTATTGCATTTTATAGTTCAATTAAATATAGTATCAAGAAAAGTGTAAAAAAATTATTATATAAGCTTTTTATTTATATATTACTTTTTAATCTATAAAATTTTTACATTGTTATTTGAAAAGAATTTTTTTTGAAATAGTATAAATAAAATTGGAAACTATACCTCATTTTATTATGTAGTACTATCATGAATTTTCATCTTGTTTACATCATTTGTAACAAAAAGTACCTTGAATGTATTTTTTCATAGAGACAATGTTTGTTACAGACTTTGAAATATGAAATATCAATATTTATGAGTAGTGTTTTATGTTTGAATATATTCAGCTTAGATTGAAAAAAAAATCTTCATTTTCCTACATTTGAATATATATTTGATATTAAAATATATTTTAATATATATTTTTTATCAGCTAATAATATTATTTATTAGCCCAGATGTTGATTTCTGTATAAATTACACCACATGTTTCTCAAAGGGGACAATAGATATACATCTAGTAATGTCACTTACCAGTAGATAAATTCATTATCTACAACAATATATAATGTATTTAGAATAACTTATGATGTATAACATGTATTTTTAATGTTTTTATGAAAGTTTTACTTACTGAAATACAATACACCACTATCAAAACTATTTTTAAGAGTTACAGTAATACCAGAATGAGTTTTTTTCTAAATATTTCAAATAAAAAAATAATTTTAGTCAAAAATAGAAAATAAAATATATAAAAACTAATTGGAACATATTTTTTTTATCATAATTGTGTAAAAAAACTATTACCTCAGTATAGTTAACAATGGTAGTACACCATAATTTTGAAAATAATTTTTTTTATTAATGAAGTCTATTATTTTTTCAAGAAAGATGTGATTCATAATAATAGTTGTAATGACTATGTATTTTTTCAATAGTTTCTAACTTGGTAAATTTTGTTACTTGTAATTAAACTATAATGAAATGTGAGTTAAAATATTAACAAAATTATAATATATGTATATAGTGAAAATAATTTATGTTTTCTTTAATTATCATACATTACCTCATTACATACAATAATATGTATAATGTTTCTCTTGTTTTTAAAATAAGGTGGATTGTTTCAAGAATAGATGCCTTTACCATAACTCTCTACACTACTTTATTGGGATTCTTTTATAGGTTTTTTCATCATACTATAAAGTATTCATAGTGAATCTAGTAAAAAAAATATAGAAAACTATAGAGTATTTTAATAGTAGTTTTATCTCATGAAAATATTATAATTAAATGACTAAATAGTAGAATATTAATAAGAGATGTTAATTGAACACCTTAATATAAAAATAAAAATTTTAAATTGATAGGAGAGATTTTATCAATAGTAGATAGTTGGACAACCTATTTTCAATCGAGCGTACTATAAGAAAATCTAGATTCAGTAGAATATAAGTAGCATTGAAACTCATGATAATAATTATTTTGGAACTTCAAAAAAAAATTTAGTGATAATTTTAATACATTGCAGTATTAGCATAATAATAGAGTATTTTATAGTAAGTTTTATATGTTAAAACCTACCAGAGATCTATTTTTCAAGGACGCATTGAAGGAATAAAGTTTTAGTTGTCATTTCATCTAGAAATAGTGCACTGAGATAATCTTTATATTCATACCACAATGTATAGCTAAGGGTTTATCCACTATCTCCAACGATCCGAAGGCCTTCAAATTTTTATTATAAGATAAGCTCCTTTTAAGGGAATAAGGGGGGAACCCCGACTTCATGAACATATGACATCACATGACCCGAAGGTCGAAGATAGAAAATAAAAGATAACTGTAAGAACTCGGTTTTTTTCTGTAAAATAATTTTGAATATTCTTGATGTTATTCCAGAGCAGCGTCTTTAGATGGTGTGAGATTCCGAGCCCCGGTGTGGCCGAGATTAAATTTTCAGTGTGTTCACACTGGGCACTCCAAATAAATGAAATAACTCCTAAAAAGTAGCTTAGATGGGAAAACCAAGGGCACTGTTGAGTCCAGAGCATGCCGCTTACCCCAGGAGGGGTATAATTTTCGTGGGCGCGGGCCTTCTGTGAAAAATGTCACCAGGGGCGTTTTTGTAATTTAGCGGCCTCGGGCGTTAAATTTTATAACTTTCAAACGGAAGCTCGGAATAAAATTATGAGACTGCCGTTGAGCTCAGAATGTGGAGTTTACCCTAGGAGAGGCTTAATATCGACCCTTCTGAGGATTCAGGAACGGGCCTACTGTTGGAGGATTAAAAAGAATTAATTAAAGATTAAATTTAATTCTTTATTTAAGTCCAAACCTACCTCTCCCCTTATTCATTTCTCATACTCTAGTGGAATGAAACTCAATCAAGGGATATCCTACAACAATCTCTCCTCCATATTCTTCTCCTCTCCAAGGTGTGGTGGTTAGCGGATCGTTGCGAAGCGACTGGCTAAGCCCCTGAGGTAGGATCGTGCGTTATTTGTTTTCAATTACCTCATCTACTTCGAGCTTAAATTACATCATGAAACCTCTATTAAATTGTTGAGCGAAGCACATATACGAGTATGGATCGTTCTAAGATTTCTAACTCCTATTTCAGTTCGAAAATCCGAGTCCCGAGGCGACCGTAGTGATCTGACGAAGTCTGGGGAGTTTTTGGGTGGTTTTTCTGGCGGTTCTAGCCGGTCCGGTGAGGCCCAGCGGCGGCGCGGCGATGGTCCAGGAGGAGGCGCGGTCCGTCGGGTGGTCTTCAGCGGCAGCGGTGCCGAGGGGCTCCCAGGTGGCGGCGGTGTCGGCCGGGCGTCGACGGTCTTTAGTGGTGCCAGCAGAGGGGGGCGCCAGCGGGGCGCAACAATGCGGCCGGACCGGCTTTTGCCAGCCGACACGCGCGGGAGATCGGGGTCTTCGGACCCCGGCTGGCAGACAAGGACCCGCGTATTGAGGGTCCCGTGGAGATAGAACCGAACTGGCTTAAGACGATTAGGGTGAGGTGAGCCGGCCCGCGGGCGGGCCGGTCCAGGCGCATGGTGGGCCGGCCGAACCAGCCCGGCCCACCTGTTCTCGTCTAATAAAAATTAAAACACCCGTAGAACTCAGACCAGGTGTCATATTTGCGTGCCGTATATGGATACATGTCCCTTAAATTGAGATAAACTTTTTGAGATGGTTTCAGGTGTTTTTAATTCCCAAAACGGGGGGCCTCGTTGGCACGACACACCTTTAAGTGGATTGGTGTTTTTTCGAGGGTTCTTGTTTTGGGCGGTGTAGACACATCCGATGTCCAATTTGAGCACCGTCAGTGGTGTTATGACCTTGGAGTTGAGATGAAAATTTCCAAGGAGTTTTCGGGTGTTGAAAACAGAGTTGATGCATGGGCCCCACGACCCGTCTTTTAAGCTGCGAGTAACGATTAGAAACTTTTTCATAGGACGTCCATTTGGGGCGTGCGAGCAGTTGTTTTTGGGTGTTTTTATGAGGGCATCGCAATGGCGCAATCCTCCCGCTTTAATTCCGCACAGTGGTGCGGGCCTCATGAGGGACGTTTTGGGAGTTGGCGGTGATTTCCATATTTATCACCGGATGTCCATTTCAGATAAGTGGATAGTCAATCTTGTGTACTTTTTCGAGAGGATCTCAATGGTGCGATCCGTTCGTAGCACTTCAAAACCGGGATGTGGGTCCCACGTAGCACCACTCGTGTGCGGCATGGCGAGATGCATCTTTTTCTCCGAAAATTCATTCCACTCAAGTGAGCAGTCAATTTGACGTGTTTTCCTGAGGGCATCGAAGTGGTGCGATGCACCCAACTGTTTTCGGGACCGAGGCTCAGGACCACTGGACGTTGTTCGGGCGTAAAGCAGTGTTGGACAACTTTTCCGTCGGATATCCGTTTGAGGCGAGCAGATAGTATATCTCGCGTGTTTTTCTGCAAGGATTGTAATGGTGTGATTCGTTTGGATGTGTGGTGCCTCATTTGAGATCTCATTAAATGTGGAGGTATGAAAGGTGTACGGGTGGAGGTTCTTCTCGTGGTGTTGTTAGGGAACCCTTGGCATGTGATCGCGTTCACTCCTGTAAGAGTGAAGTTAGTGTTTAAATAGGAGTGGTTGGCCGTGCTAGGGCCATGGAGGAAGCAAGATGGAGAAGTTACATTTACACCCTTCGCATTGACGTTGGGTGTTGTGTGAACGATAGCCTTTGGGCTGGAAATGTGGTATACTCTGGGAGTATACGGGAATGCCTGGAGGTGCATGTTGTGGTTTGTACCCAATGACATTTGTGATTGGTTTGGAGATGAGTTGGGGCCACATGTCGTGAGGGCCCCAAATGCATGTTGTGTTCTACTTTACATACCTTTAATATCTTGTGATGTAGAGGGTCCCTCTATTCACGATGATTTAGAACAGTAGGGTTGAGTGGTTTCCCCTGGTTCTGTTCTCGATAGTGTGATTGGACGAGTTTTTTGGGTTTGCCCTTTTTCTTTTAGCCGTGTGGGATTTCAGTATCACGTCCCTTCGTGTTCCCTGGTAGAGTTTTTGAGGATTCAGTGTGACCAATACATTACTTGGGCACCAATCCTCTACCTAGGAGGTTGTTTCCAGTAGGGTACGGAGCCCCAATGAGCCTGGGTGCATATTCCCTAGCTGAGTATCGAGATCATATCCTCCTTCCGTGATCTACCGTGACGTGTTTCACTAGGAAGATATCTATGTATAGGCGTGACCCACACTACATAGGCACTGAACCTCTACTAGGTGAATTATTCTGGAGTAGGGTGGTTGCGTGATACCCACTCCGTGTTTTGTTGGCCAGTGTTGTACCATCCATTAGGGATGGCCAGAGCAGTTCCGGGTTTACCTTCCAGCGGGGCTGGGCAGTGGGTTTCTCATGGACTTCTTCGGTTTTACCCTCTAGTGGGGTTGGGCAGTGGGTTGCTCATTAAGCTCTTAGGGTTTACCCTCCACCAGAGACTGGGCAGTGGGTTACCTGATGACCTATTAGGGTTTGCCCTCCAATAGAGACTGTACAGTGGGTTACCCGATGACCTCTTAGGGATTACCCTCCAGCAGAGACTGGGTAGTGGGTTATCCATTAACCTCTTAGGGTTTACCCTCCATTAGAGACTGAGAAGTGGGTTACCCGACGACCTCTCAGGGTTTACCCTCCAGTAGAGACTGGGCAGTGGGTTACCCGATGAACTCTTAGGGTTTACCCTCTAGTGGGGCTGAGCAGTGGCTTACCCGACGACTTCTTTCAGACTCAGTCCTTCCTACTAGGCTAGTCTGTGGCTTTTCTCCATGACTACTAGAGCGAGACCCTTGGTTGTACGGGTCAGTGATGTGTAAGCTTTGACTTTGAGAAGAACTCTCGACTGTGTGACAGTGACAAGGTGTGGTTTGACTTTCCCCAAAACTATCAAGTACGAGGGGTGCTTTCCCCACAAAGATGCGTCCTTGAGACGCAAACTAAAACCATGCGGGTGAGTCAGTGCCACCCAAATAGGATAGTATCATGGTGTAGTGATTTGATCCCCTTGACTTGCAGTTTGGGACAGACGGGTGGGATATTGGGCTTCAATGGTGTTTACTTCTGGGACTTTTGTGACTCACTTTCTTAGGATGAGCTATGATATGGATATCCTCTTACGATCTTGTTCAGGTTTCTTGTTGAGAATATGTATACGTATATTCCTTGTTCCAGTACCCACTTCTTGGGTTTTGGTTACTCTTCTTCCAAGAGAGGCAAAGACGCGCGAGGTAATCCACGTGCTTTATGTGTCTAGCTTCTCGTGGTTGGACGAGTATACTCTCCAGTTATAGGTAAAGAAGGCTCGATGGGAAGTTCATCTTCTCAACATTCCTATATCCTTGTGTTAGGATGAGTCTACTTCATTCCTCTTGTTGGGTTGAGCTGTACTCTTTACTGCACTCTCTATTGTACTCCTTTACTATTCCCTATTCGATTTACTGCTCACTCTTCGGTACCTCATTTTTTTCTACCTCGATATTTCATGGTATCCAATGAGTATTTTTACACTCACCCCTACTTGGTCTTTTCCCGAACTTGGTGTGCCCTTGTAGATGAATGACATGTTTCTTGTGACGATAGAGGAGCTTAAGAGTTTGGGAGCTTGGACCGTGTGCAGTGGTCGTAGTTGGGTCCCAGGTGTGGGACTCTCCCAGCTGTTTTAATTTTGTTTACCTATTTCCGGGTTGTGACACTTTTCTGGTTGGGCGCGTGTTTTTCCCTTTTCTTTTCAATTTACCTTCAGCACTCACTTTGTTCTGTTTAGAGGTCAATGCACCTTTGTGGTTAGTTTATAGCAGTTGGTACTTTACTTTTCCTTGTACTCTGCACTTCTGCACTGAGTGGGCTGTGTGTGTGTACAGGTACTTAGGCAAAGGTCTCCCCGAGTTTTTTAGCCTTCGTCACTTGTCTCGAGCCCTTGGACTATGGAGGCGGGCTTGGGGTAGTTGCGGCTCGATCCTGGGTAGGTTCGGGTCGTCACAAAGTGGTATCAGAGGCGGTTCTTTTCTTGGGATTTTGTTCGGATGTCCCTAAAAAGTAATTTGGTTGGGATCTAGGGCAACAGTGTCAACATGTCTCGAGAGCAGCTCTCAGGCCAGGGAGTCCAATGACGGCGTGGCGGCCGACGTATCTGCTCACCAGGACCCTGAAAACCCACTTGTCAACTCGGTGTGCTGAGACACTCGTTGCAGGGAACTTGGTTTGTGAAACACATAGGATTGAGTCTTGACTGTCCTTCTTGAGTCAGCTCCCCATTATTGTTACTATTATATACATATATTCTCATCTGACCGTGAAACTCCTTGATAATATTCTGGATGTCTCCATGAAAATAGCCATCCAGGATCAAGCTTTGGTTCATGACGATGACCCTGTGAGCGACGTGGCCTCAGTCCATGACCCATCATGTGAGTCCCTTTCTCCGGGTGGGCCGATAGTAGCACTCCAACCTGGTGAGCAGCATAAAACTCCAGCAGAGAAGACAGAGCTTGAGCACAGGTTGAGCGTGCTCTGTGAGTTCCAGTGACAGAGACCGCTTAGGTGCAGTGGTGAGCCAGAACCTCAGGTAGCAGAGGTTTGGTTTGAGACAGTGGTTTGCCTCTTCAGGCTTGCGCAAACACCATCAGATCAGAGGGTAGCTTTGACAGCCATCCTTTTCCACGAAGTATATGGGCGTTGGTGGAGTCTGGTTACTCAATTACTTGATGATTCACCACTTTTGTGGGGAAACTTTCAGCTATTGTTTCACAAGGAGTTTTACCCCTCCTGCTTATGCTCCATTCAGATCTAGGAGCACCTGAAGTTTCAGCAGGGAGGGATGACAATGACTGAGTACGCGACTAGTTTTGCAGACCGTACACGTTTTTACCTGGACTTGGTCCATGACGACAACTTCCGAGCACAGAAGTTCAAGCAGGGTCTCCGCAGATAGATCCGTGCTATCATAGTACCCTTGAGAATTCCCACTTATGTAGAGGTTCTAGAGCAAGCGCTGGTGACAGAGATCTTCCTGTCACGTTATACAGTTGGTGGTGGTAGTAGGCACGATGGAGCCTAGATTTCTGCCGTAGCTAGCAGGCATCAGTAGACAGAACCTCGACGTAGGCAGCCTTCCACCCGCCGGTTTTGGAGACGTGGTCGTGCACCACTGTGGCAACAAAGAACAGGGGCTCAGCTGAGTAGACCCTTCCATGAGAAAACCCAGGGGTAGGGTCGCACACCATAGTGGAGCCGGAGGGCACCAGGTAAGCCTGGAGAGCATCAGTGCTATGCTTGCAATGGGTGAGGTCACTTGGCATGGGACTGCCTGACCAGGTATGCTAAGAACTTCGGGCAGGCAGCAGGTGCACCACCACGACAGAGGCAACGCTGTGATCAGAGTGGTACCCATAGAGGTGGTGCTAGCAGAGGAGCGGGAGAAACTGGAAGCGAGGGACAACATTACGAGGTCTTCCCACCACCACCAGACGGTCCACGTCAGGCCCCGGGAGCTGACAGTTGGGACTGAGGACATCCGCGAGCTTTGGATGTTTACGATCCGACATAGCATGAAGTGACAAGATGTATGCTTTACAACTCTTCTACTACTGTAGTAGAATTGTTAAACTCTGTGTGTGAAATGATTTTCTCCCTACTCCTTGCTTGAGTTGTTACTAGGGTGACGCGTGGCGTCAGTGTAACCCTGTGTTTGTGGAATAGAAGGCATATAACCTTTCTCTTTAGTCGATGGTGGCGACTCCTTGCCTTTCGAGCGTGTAAGAGAGTGTTGGTCGTGGGACATTGACTATGAAATCTTGTGTGACCAGATATCCTTGGGTGTTTCACCATATGAATATTCTGAAGGAGGGAATCATTGGACTTTGTCCCAGGTCCAAACGGTGATTCCAGTGGCAGCGAGCGACATAGAGGTGCGACCGGGGAGGTGAGCTACCCCTGAGGTCCTTCGAGCCTTTTGAGACTGTGCGAAGGGATGGCGAGGTCCCCACTGCCTTGCCCAAAACCCAAAGGCTGGTTTGGGTGCATAATGTCTCCCACATGACTCAACTGAGAAGAAGTGTGCATGCACCTATGCACGTCATCAATGAGGGAAGACCCCACGCGAATGGACCAAATCCTTTGGTCCATGTATGGTGACGCAAAACTGTGCAAGAGTTCTTCTGGGTACGGGAGAGCCAGGTGTGGGCTTAGTACCCTGAGTTGTTTCCCTAGTTTTTCTTTTTGGGGATGAAAATATTGAAGTAGGGAATAATTTAAGAACCCAGTTTTTACTAGAAAAGAATTTGGAATATTCTTGATGTTATACTAGAGTAGCGCCTTCAGACGACAGGCGATTCCGAGCCCCGGTGTGTCCAGAATTAAATTTTCAGTGCGTTTGTACTGGACATGCCAAATAAATGAAATAACTCCTAAAATGTAGCTCGTACGGGAAAACCTAGGGCACCTTTGACTCCGGAGCGTGCCTCTTACCCTAAGAGGGGTGTAATTTTCGCGGGTGTGGGCCTTCTGTGAAAAATGTCACCGGGGGTGTTTTTGTAATTTAGAGGCCTCAAGCATTATATTCAATAACTTTCAAATATAAGCTTTGAATAAAATTCAGAGACCTCCATTGAGCTCAGAATGTGGATTTTACCCTATGAGGGGCTTAATCTCGACCCTGCTGAGGGTTCAGGAACGGGCCTACCGTTGGAGGATTAAAAAGAAATAAATAAAGATTTCATTTAATTCTTTATTTAAGTCCAAACCTAACTATCCCCTTCTTCATTTATCATCCTCTGGTATAAGGAAACTCAATAAAGGGATCTCCTCCAAAAATCTCTCCTCAATATCCTCCTCATCTCCAAGGTGTGGTGGTCGGCGGATTGTTGCGAAGCGACGAGCTAAGCCCCCGAGGTAGGATCGTGCGTTATTTGTTTTCAATTACCGCATCTACTTTGAGCTTAAATTACAGCATGAAACCTATGTTAAATTTTCTAGAGAATCCTATATACGAGTAGGGATCGTTCTAATATTTCCAACACCTGTTTAAGTTCGAAAATCCAAGTCCCGAGGCGACCGTAGTGATCAGATGAAGTCTGGGGAGTTTTTGGGTGGTTTTTCTGGCGGTTCTGGCCGGTCCGGTGAGGCCTAGCGGTAGCGTGGCGAGGGTCTAGGAGGAGTCGAAGTCAGCCAGGAAGTCT
Source organism: Viscum album (assembly GCA_963277665.1). Taxonomy (NCBI): domain Eukaryota; kingdom Viridiplantae; phylum Streptophyta; class Magnoliopsida; order Santalales; family Viscaceae; genus Viscum; species Viscum album. Next base: position 1,797,728,040 of record OY728137.1, read on the forward strand.
TCAACGGTGAAAACACAGAGGGGCTCCCAGGCGGCGGTGGCATCGGTCAGGCGGCGACGGTCTTCAGCGGTGCCAGCGGAGTGGGGCGCCAGCGGGGCGCGACGACGCGGCCGGACCGGATTTTGCTGGCCGGCACGCGCGGGAGACCGGGTTCTTCAGACCCCGGCTGGCAGATAGGGACCCACGTATTCCGGGTCCTATGGAGATATAACCGGACTAGATTAAGCTGGTCCGGGCGAGGCGAGCCGGTCCGCGGGCAGGCCGGTCTAGGCGCATGGTGGGCCGACCGAATCGGCCCGACCCACCTGTTCTCGTCTAATAAAAATTAAAACACCCGTAGAACTTAGAATAGGTGTTATATTTATGTGTCTTCTTTGGATACACGTCCCTTAATTCGAGATGAACTTTTTGAGATGGTTTTGGGGGTTTTTAATTCCCGAAACGGGGGGCCTCGGTGGCGCGACACACCTTTAAGTGGATTGGCGTTTTTCCGGTGGTTCTTGTTTTGGGCAGCGCAGAAACATCTGATGTACGATTTGAGCGATGTCTGCAGTGTTGCGACCCTAGCTTCGAGATAAATATTTACAAGGGGTTTTCGGGTGTTGAAATCGGAGTTGAGGTGTGGGACCCACGACTCGTCTTTTAAGCTAAGAGCAGCGATTAGAAACTATTTCATCAGACGTCCATTCGGGGCGTGCGAGCAGTCATTTTTGAGTGTTTTTTTCGAGGGTATCACAATGGCACAATCCACCCGCTTTAATTCCGCATGGTGGTGTGGGCCCCACGAGGGCCGTTTTGGGAGTTGGCGGTGACTTCCATCTTTATCACCAAGTGTCCATTTCAGATAAGTGGATAGTCAATCTTGTGTACTTTTTCAATAGGATCGGAATGGTGCAATCCGTTTGTAGCGCTTCAAGACCGGGATGCAGGTCCCACGTAGCACCACTCGTGTGCGGCATGGTGAGATGCATATTTTTCTCTGGATATCCATTCCACTCAAGTGAGCAGTCAATTTTACGTGTTTTCTCGAGGGCATCACAGTGGTGTGATGCGCCTGACTATTTTCGGGACCGAGGCTCAGGACCACGGGATGCCATTCGGGCGTAAAGCAGTGTTGGATGACTTTTCTGTCAGATATCTCTTTGAGGTAAGTACATAGTCTATCTCACGTGTTTTTTCCGCAAGGATTGCAATGGTGCGATCTGTTTGGATGTGAAGAGCCTCATTCGAGATCTCAATAAATGTAGAGGCAAGGTGTACAGGTGTAGGTTCTTCCCACAGTGTTTGTAGGGAACCCTTGTCGGGTGATCGTATTCACTCCTGTAAGAGTGAAGTTAGTGTTTAAAGAGGAGTGGTTGGCCGTGCTAGGGCCATGGAAAAATCAATATGGTGAAGTAATGTTTACACCCTTCGCATTGACGTTGGGTGTTGTGTGCACGATAGCCTTTGGGCTGCAAATGTGGTATACTCTGGGAGTATACAGGAATGCCTGGAGGTGCATGTTGTGGTTTGTACCCAAGGAAAGTTTTGATTGTTTTGAAGATGATTTGGGGCCACACATCGTGAGGGCCCCATATGTGCGTTGTGTTCTGCTTTACGTACCTTTGATCTCTTGCGACGTAGAGGGTCCCTCTGTTCACGATGGTTTAGACCAGCAGGGTTGAGTGGTTTCCCCTGGTTCTGTTCTCGATGATGTGATCGGCGGAGTTGTTTGGGTTTCCCCTTTTTTCTTTTATCCATGTGAGTTTTCAGTATCACGTCCCGTCGTGTTCCCTTGTAGAGTTTTTGAGGATTTAGTGTGACCAATACATTACGTGGGCACATATCCTCTACCCAGGAGGTTGTTTCCAGTAGGGTACAGAGCCCCAGTGAGCCTGGGCGCATAATTCCTAGCCGAGTATCGAGATCATATCCTCCTTCCGCGATATACCATGATGTGTTTCCCTAGACAGAGCTCTTGGTATCGGTGTGACCCACACTACACAGACGCTGAAACTCTACTAGGTGAATTGTTCCGGAGTTGGGTGGTTGCGCGATACCCACTCCGTGTTATATTGGACAGTGTTGTACCATCCAGTAGGGATGGCCAGAGCAGTTCCGGTTTTACCCTTCAGTGAGGCTAGGCAGTGGGTTGCTCATCGACTTCTTCGGGTTTATCCTCCAGCAGGGCTGGGCAGTGGGTTTCTCATTGACTTCTTAGGGTTTACCCTCCAGCAGAGACTGAGCAGTGGGTTACCCGATGACCTCTTAGTGTTTACCCTCCAGCAGAGACTGGGCAGTGAGTTACCCGACGAACTCTTAGGGTTTACCCTCCAGCAGAGACTGGGTAGTGGGTTACTTGACGACCTCTAAGGGTTTACCCTCCAGTAGAGACTGGGCAGTGGGTTACCTGACGACCTCTTAGGGTTTACCCTCTAGTAGAGACTGGGCAGTGGGTTACCTGACAACCTCTCAGGGTTTACCCTCTAGTGGGGCTAGGTAATGGGTTACCTGATGACTTCTTTCAGACTCGGTCCTTCCTACTAGGCTTGTCTGTGGCTTTTCTCCGTGACTACTGGAGCGGGACCCTTGGTTGTACGGGTGAGTGATGTGTTGGATTTGACTTTGAGAAGACCTATCTACTGTGTGACAGTGACAAGGTGTGGTTTGACTTTCCCCAGAACTCTCAAGTATGATGGGCACTTTCCCCACCAAGACGCTTCCTTGAGACGTGACCTAAAACTGTGTAGGTGAGTCAGTGCCACCCAAAGTGGATAATGTCAAGGTGCGGGGATTTGGGCCCCTTGATTTTTAGTTCCGGGCAGACAGGTAGGACGCTAAGCATCGTTGGTGTTTACTTCTACGACTGTTGGCGACTCACTTTCTTGGGCTGAGCTATGAGATATAGATCCTCTTACGATCTTGTTAGAGTTTCTTGTTGAGCATATGGATATGTATATACCTTGTTCCAGTACCCACTTCTTGGGTTTTGGTTACTCTCCTTCCAGGAGAGGCGAAGACGCGCGGGGTATGCCACGTGGTTTTCGTGTTTAGATTCTCGTGGTTGGACGAGTCTACTCTCCTGTTATAGGTAGAAAAGGGTCGACGGGAAGTTCATCTTCTCACCATTCCTAGATCCTTGTGTTAAGACGAGTCTACTTCCTTCTTCTTGTTGTGTTGAGCTGTACTCTTTACTGCACTCTCTATTGTACTCATTTACTATTCCCTGTTCAATCTACTGCTCACTCTTCGGTACCTCCTTTGTTGTTTCCTCGAGCCTTCAAGGTATCCTACTGAGTATTTTTATACTCACCCCTACTTGGGTTTTTCTCGCACTTGGTATGACCTTGAAGATGACAGACAAGTTGCTCATGACTACAGAGGAGATTAAGATTTCGGGAGCTTAGACCGCGTGCGGTGGTCATAGTCGAGTTCCAGGTGTGGGACTCTCCCAACTGTTTTACTTTTGTTTACCTGTTGCCGGGTTGTGGAGTTTTTCTGGTTGGGCACGTATTTTTCCCTTTTCTTTTCAGTTTACCTTCAACACTCACTTTGTACTATTTAGAGGTCGATACACCTTTGTGGTTAGTTTATAGTAGTTGGTACTTTACTTTTCCTTGTACACTACACTTCTTCATTGAGTGGGTTGCATGTGTGTGTACAAGTACTTAGGAAAAGGCCTCCCTGAGTTGTTTAGCCTTCGACGCTTGTCGCCTGCCCCTGGCCTATAGAGGCGGGCTTGGGGTAGATTCAGCTCAAGCCCGGGTAGGGTCAGGTCGTGAAAATAACAACATGGATCAGCCCCACCCTAGCATATGATTGTGATGAATCCCTCCACCTTTGCAAGATAGTTTAGCAAGCAAGTGTCCTGTATCAATGCATAGGCCCGATCCGACGACTGATGCCATACCCTCTCAAACATCCAAATCCGAAAATCCCTACAATGTTGAAGCACAAGCTATGAATCCTCATCTGAGACTGATCCATATAGTCATACCAGTTGAATCACCACTAAACACGAGACTATGTCACCCCCATCCTGGTCGAATCTCATCGCACTCCACAAGACATCTCACCACCACCACCGTAGGGGCCTAGAAGACATTTCAAGGGACACAAATTCAAGCCATCTTCTCTTAGGACTGGATGACCCAACATCATGCCGAGGGAATTCCATCGATCTGGGCATGGATTAGGTTCATTCAGACCACATAAGAACCATCATCGGGTTCCGAAGCAGGCCAGACATGGTTGCTAGAAAATCAGCATGAAAACTAGCGATGTCAAAACAGGAATCCAAAAAATCCAGAATCATAGAAAAACAAACCAATCCAAATCTTCAAAGACAAAACCCTGAAAAAAACAAAGCAGCATAGATGTAATTCCTCCCCCTCTGAAGAACTGTAAATCAATGCAGTGATCCCCTCAAAACTCGCCGGAACCGCTCGCGGAGGCACCAGATAACCCCAAGCCAGAAGCACCCTCAGTGCCGAATGGACTGATCTGTCAGATCTATGCTAAGATGTCGCCAATGGGAGGGACGCTAGGCTGAATGCTAGCGCTAGTCGAGACGTCGTTACAAAAGTTGTCGAGGTGACACCGAGCCGCTTGCCGTAGCACCGCCAATCCATCGACACAGGAAACTGGAGCTGGAAAAAACAAACCTCAAAATCTATATGCACCACTTCGAATCCAGGTCACGCCTATGCCGAACCGAGACCATAAGAAGCCGAGAAAAACTAGGTAGGAGGGGGAAGGGGGATGAAGAAATGGGGAAACCCTAGCCACTGCAGGAAAAATGGTTGATGCTACTCAGAGGCTCCCTCTCGTATGTTAGTTTATCCTCTATAATAATTACATATGATCTATCATGTTTCAGTATATTGTATGAGTAATATAGTTTTATTATTTTAATTCTTTATATAACATTACCTCCATCCCTCAAGGAAATATTCATTCTTTTTTTTGTGGATTCCACAAATTTGGAGTGTTTTATATTGATGAATCATGCAGAAAAAATCTATGTCACATATAAAAAATTAAATATAAGAACCAGTAACTATAAAATATATGGTCTTGGTAAAATTTATTCCTAAAAAAGGATCCACAAACCTGTTTTCATTACATGTATTCTATTGAATGTTTTTTAATGTTACAATATAACTAATTGGGATATTATAGAACATACCAATAGTTTTACTATAATGTATTGATGAAAATTGACATCACTATGTAAGAGGAATACAGAATAACAATGTATAAATTTGAAATAGTAAATATATAAGAACAGTTAGACACATTACTATTTTTATCTTGTGTTATCAATGATAATTAAATACCTATAAGGAAATATTCTGGAAACTTCCCCTCTTTGATATCTTTTAATAGAATAAAATGTAATAAAAAAAAGTGGAATGATGTATCATAAAAGTCTGATTCGGTTACTCCAGTTAAATAACAGTATGCACTTTTGATTGCTTACTAAATATTTTCCTTTATTTTCAATGATTTGAAAATTTTGAATTATATAACAGAAACCTTCAAGAAGAATCAATTTGTACTTCAAAATGAGTTTAATTCTTGTAATTGTTTCTTGAATAATTTTTTCATATAAGTTAAAGCATTAATCATTTCAATACTAATAAAAAAATAATCAGAAATTGATAATTAATTACACTCTCAAGACTAACTTTTCAAATATTTCAATATCATTATCAGTTAATATTACAATTCAATAAATGATTTATTCTATATCTAATATAATAATATTGATAAATCTTTACAAAATTTTCATTAAAGAAAACTTATAGTTACATCTTCAAGAAGTAGATGTATGAAAACTATGTCTTCTATAAATTTTAAGGGTTTGTTTGCACAACTGTATAAGACACACTTGAATCTTCAACATCTCATCATCATCAATAGAGTTTTTTTACAACTCCATATATGAATGTTCCATTTTAACAATGCTCTATTGGAATCCAAATAAAAATATCATTACAATTAGAAGTAATTTTTATCATAGTAAGCTAGACATAAGTCAACAGAACTGTAATTGAAATGTGATGAGAACATATTCAACCATAATAAAAAATATATTTATACCCACTACATGTTTTGGAAATTTTATTTTTTAAAAATATTTATTATATAGATATTAGGTATGTTATCACTATAATATAGAAAACTTTTTAAGCCCTATTGTTTTATTGGATCTAGAAACATCTACATAAAGTTGACCATGAAATAAAATAGGCTGATGAAGTTAAATCCCAATAGATGATAGAGATTAGATCAGGATTTTATTAACAGTCATTTCATATGACATAGTTAATGGATATTGTATTATTTTAATTTTTAATGGACCCTTGAGTCTAAGTGCGTCATATTAATCCTTGATATGAAATCCTTATGTCCTGAATGAGTACCCATTAGAATTTCTTCTCTAATGAAATGATTTCCCAAAAAGGTGATGACCGAATGGGTTCCATTAAAAATACCAAAATACTAGTCAAAATTTCACGGAAACATAATTGAAACGCCTACTTTTGAGATTAATTTATTATATGGTGAATTGGATATGTTAATTACACTTAAAATTCATGGGCTATATATATTTTCTGGGGTGTCGATATCCCGAATTTCTTTCTAAACTAAATTTGAACTCATATAAATATTTTTTTCTCCAAAAAATAAAAGATATCATATAGTCATTTACTTCTTAAACTATTTTTCATGTTGGTGCTAAAATAACCCATGATTTTAATTACTATAAGGCTTTGTAATTTTATGTTAAAGATGGATACGTGTGCTAAACAATGACATACAATGGTTTGTAAAGAATTATTATTAAATATTCATTTATAATTTTAATATTATCCTAACCATTATTTGGATCATAAAATGTCCCATTCCCTTTGTTAAGAATCATATTTTTAATTTTTTTATTTCCCAAGAACCAGTACTTGTATCTTAATAATGTAATCTCATGTTCTTTGTCAATTTTAGAACACGATAATGCTGCCAAATATAATATGATTTGATATATGAAAATATGATTTCATCTTTGGTACCAAATTGTACTATAAGAAATATTTGATGAAAATCACCACCTAGGACAATAATTTTACCTCCATAAGTCAATTCAACACTATTTGTAGCATACAGTGACAAAATATCCCTCATGGTATGATCAATAGCCTCAAAAAGGTATTTGTTAACCATCAGTGATTCATTATAATTAATTAATTTTGTTTTATTGTAAAAGGAATTCTAACTCACTTCCTTGTTGAATTTTTCAAGATGAGTCTTAATAAATAGAAATTGGTATACAAAATTGATAATGTTCTATTCTCCCATCGGGTAATAGTAGGGATGTTATACCAATTAAAGAAACTATAATACTGTGTTCCCTTTAGAACGTATTTTGGATGTTATATAATTCTATAAGAAAGTTTTTCCTATGACTCTATACCCATGCATAACAAATACTCCACCATTCACTATTCAATATGCTTCATAAATGTTGGTGAAAACATGTTTATTCATTTTTTTACCCAACATTTCAAATTATTCCTGAATAATATTCCTATCATAATTTTTTTCTACCTCGATAAACCAACATGTTCCCAATAAATGCAGTTGATAACTAAAAATAAATCATTAGAGGGTAATTTCTTAATGATCCGCCATTTTTGAAAAATACGTTATCAATATCCAGTAGTGCATACAACTTTAATTTATTATTAGTGAGATGGAAACTTTTTTGAATTGAAGCTTGTTATTTGAAAGTATGGAATTATATTGAAAATAAAAATATCATAACGATGGTCGAACAAATTTATTTAGAAAAATATTTATCTAAACTAACTAAAAAATGTTATCTTATAGAAAAATAGAAATATAAATTCCATTATATTTCAAGAAACTATGAAAAATGAATTTAAATAATTTTATTCATTGTGAAATACACATATTTTAAGTAAAAAGTAATGTGTTGATTATAAATTGTAAGTACCCCTATCTTCTTTGACAAAATATTGGAATACTTATGCAATTAATTTACACATAAATAAACAACATGAATTTATAGTGTTATTTTTTTTTATCCAATAAAATTTTTTAAGTGGAAAATCTAAAATACAAGAAAGTGATTCATAAAGATAAAAGTATTGATATGTCAATGTTATGTTTATTAAAATATAATTTTAGAAGTCATATACCTTCAATTTGTAACATCTATCTTTGAGCATAAAAAATATAATCTATGAGTAGTTTCCAAATATTACTCTATAAATCTTGAGGTTGAGTAATAGTGTATGAGAATAGAAAGTGAGAAAATAATCTATGAATGTAATTTCGAGTTTCCCCAAAAAACGCTCTGTAATAGCATAAAAAAACATTGAATCATCAATAAGTAAACCCAATAAGTAACATGAATATCTAAATGTAATAAAAGTCATATGAAATATAATAAATATGTATGCATATGAAGTTGTTCATATAAATTTAGTGACCAATATTCATAGATAATATAGTTCACCAATGGCGGGAGGTGCATAAGGAAATATTCCAATAACAATGCCTCATTTTATGGGATACCATTTCTGTTCATGAGAGTGGAGCACAAGTTTCCTTTGGAATTTACAATAGGTTAGATTTTGTTCTTCAGGATAAGTTCCATTCACTTCAAAACATGAAGTTAACATAGTCTATGATATTTTTATTTTTGATAGAATGTATTAAATATTGCATCCATCATTGTATGTTAAAATTTTCTCACCATTAAATAGGAATTGTAATCTTTCAATAGTAGGGAACCTATAATGTATGTTATAACTGGATATTTTCTAGGAAGCCTCACATGGTGATATATATCAACAATCAAAATACATTTTAATCTCATCAACCTGATTCTGATTGTGTTATGTAGTTTTAGTTTCATAGACAGCTTCTATGACATGATCATTCCCTTTTTATATACTTGAAAAAATATTTTATGGAACACGATTGATTATGCATCCACTAAAAACTATTTCCGAAATTTTCTAGAATGTAAGAGTAAAAAAAAATGACTATGTTCAAATTTAACATGGTTTGGAAATACTCTATCATTGTATCTATGCTTAATTTCTCAGATTCCATGGTGGTATAACTATGGTACAAATCATTAGAATACCCATATTAACTAGTTTCATATATCATAGTTTACTGTAATGGAAGATATAGTGAATGTAGTTCATATATACATTTTAGTAAAATTGTTTTTCTTTTTAAGATAATATCTATGGTGTTGTCGACATCTTCAATTTCACCAAATATAAGCATATATTTCTGAAATCATTGGTAAGTTATATGTATTTTGATCAAAATATCTATTTTTGATTAGACACATTATAAAATTTGGAGCACTAGTTGATGTCAGAAAATCACTTGTATTTATGAGATGTTTGATTAATTGATTTCATTCATCAATCATACATTTAATATTTTCAACTATAATTGGTTTAAAAGAAATGGTATGTTGACTTCTATTTGATTTCAAAAGAATATAAACATCAAAAAATATACAAAAACTTGAATTATTTCAAACTACATGAATATCAAATCATGTCAGACTTGAAATGTACATCATATATTGAATTCTATTATCTATTATATTAGATGTTTCCAAAATATATAGCTATGAAAATTTTATTGATTTTATATCAAGTTGAAATAAGTCACAAATGAAATGATAACTTTGACTATCAATCCTATAAACAATAGACCACTTCCAATATTTATGGAGTGAAAGGTACCATTTATATTATAATTTGATAATGTAATTTTTTCTATGAGATGTATCTTATTGTTATTTTAACACGAATGATTTGTTTAATTGGGAATATGCATTGGGAATTTTGATTTTGAAAAACCACATTCAGAAAAGAAACCTATAACCCAACATATTCATTTTTATAAATTAATAAATGAATATTGGGTTTATATTGGATGGTTTAATATTAAAACATCACTAAAATAATAGATAATATATAACTCCAATCATAACACTCTTATGTTTCACCACCATCTTTCGATGTTGTCTCACCTCTTTATAGATAACAATGTGATTTTTGGTCATATCAGGCATCTGTTATATTATCATGTATAAGGTTAGAAAATGGTTTCATTATAATAAATTAATAATCTCCCAGTTACGGTGACTTACCTTTATACCCTTTTATATACACAAGTATAACTATAACAACTGTATTTTGTGGGTTAATTTTTATAGTGAAATTGATAAAATTCATTTGATGTTGAATATATAGTTTCCAAAAAACACAACAAACAATATCCTTTATTGAATAAATCACCTTTTAACTAATATAAAACTTTCCATATAGAGGAAATAGTATAAAATATATACATAATCACAAAAATAAATTTAATTAACCAATTTAAACCCATTAGAAGTCATTTTGAATGGATTGAAATAGTCGTCACATGAAACTGGGAAATAAAGCTCCACCTATGGTACGTGTGAATAAATTTAGGGGTTGAAGGGAATAATAGTATATGAGGGTAAAAAATATATTGTGTGTGTGGGGTCAGATTTAGGGAGCGGTGAAATGGGGGAAACATGAGAAGAGGGAGGCTGAGTGCGACAAAGATGAGATTGAGATGCCTGGATATTTGGACCAGAGGCAACAAAGAAGAAAGTATTGAAAGGGGTTAGAGTTTTTGGGGAAGTGTAAGAAGGTATGGGAAATAGTTTTCCCAAGATTGGAATGAGGTGGATGCAGAGGGATTCTAAGTAGAATGTGTGACAGAGAGATGGTAAGACACGAAAAGTTTGACCAGAGGCAAGGGAGAAGAAGAGAGGATCGAAAGGGGGTTGGGGTTTTAGGGAAGAAGAGATTGATAGAAGAAATTGGTTTTGTGGGTGTAGAAAGAGTCAAGGGAAATGTGTATCATAGAGGCAGACACGTTGAGGAGGTTCCACACAAATTAGATAGAGTAATATATTTTTATTAATATCAAATCGGTAAATAAATAATTATTGTTTGAGTCCTTAATTAAAAATTTTCTACTAATTTTTCAAAATGTATTTAATTAAATGAATGTTTGTGTAAGTCTATACTTTTTGTTGGGTAAATATTTTGTTGATTGTGTATCTTATATCATGAGTGATAAGACTTATATTTCATTTATTCTTTGAGATCCTAAAGTCTATGTATCAGATTATGGATTTCTTCCTTTATTTTCATCTATTTTAATTTCATATTTATGTTTCTTATTTGTTAAAGACATAAATAGTAGGTATTTGAATTGATACATCACTGCGTATCATGATAGTATAATTCAAATTACCTTTAATGATATCTCCTCTAAATATAAAAATAGAACGTGGGGGTGTTCGAATCCTTTTTTAATGATAAAATGTTAATTATGATTTTAATGCTTTTACTATTTTATGATATCATTTTATGGTATAAGGAAATAATTTGAAAATATTGACTAAGTGTTAAAAATACCTATCTCTATAATTTACTCACTGTGAGGAATTATTCACCATTGAGAACAAATCACTGCCAGAAAAGACTCTCTATTGATGTTGAGTCACTGCTAGAAAAGAGACACTGCCAGAAAAGATTCACCATTTACGTTGAGTCACCACCAAAAAAGAATCACCGCCAGGAATGTATCACTACCAGGATGACCTAATTCTAAACTTTACCTACTGTTAGAAAAGTCACCATTGAAACAAGTCACTATTAATATGAGTCACAATTGATATGAGTCACCATGGAGTGGAGTAACCATTGAGATGATTCTCTATTGATAAAATTCACCATTGAGACGAGTCACTATTGAGATGAGTCACCATTGAGACGTGTCACCATTGTGATGAGTACCGTTGAGATGAGTCACCACAGAGGATGAATCACTACAGAGCATGACCTATTACTAGATGATATACCGCAAACCTAACTCACCACCATACACGAGTCACCATCATCATAACTCACCATAACTATTCTAGGATATTTAAATTAAATAATTCCAACCGATATATTAACATAATTAATTCAAAGTATTATTTTTTAATTATATTATTAACTATTGTAGGGTTTATTAAAGTTATGTCAGATATCAGTATAGGGATGTATAGGATCATTATGATTGTTCTTCATATGGGTCCTCCTCAATATAGTGCTAGGTATTCAAGAATATTACCTCATGAGACGAGATAAAAGAACTTGAAACCTGCAATGACCAAGAGAGATTTACACACAATATTCTTACCTACATTTCAACTATGAAAGAGTGGAGTACACATAACACATGAATCATTTCCTATAGTTAGAAAAAATAGATTTTACGACACTCAGTTTTATTGTGTTTTTCATATAATAGGATTTTTATCCTCTCAAAGCTACATACTAGGTGTCTATAGCTTCTAGAGAACATAAGATCTAGCAACTCTACCTTCTCTACATCTTTATACAGTATCTTTCTATTTGTTTCTATTAGAATCATGCAGTTTATTTTACAACCTCTTTATTTACACACATTATCTTTTGAACTATATTTTGGGAATAATTTATATTCCCTTTACTCATTTTACATTTTTCTTACCCACATGTTGTGGAAGAGGCCCCTGTGCGGCCTGTATTTGTTTTATTCCCATGATTATTATTGAAGAGGTACCTATGTGGCATATAAAACTTTTTAGATATTTTGTATACCCAATCCAAGTTTTGGATGTAGATTATATTTATATAATCTTCTTTCTAGTGGGTGATTTCCAAGTGTAGGGGAATAGGTACCAACTTGAGACTGAACCCCTTATTTTAATTCCACTATGTGTTTTGTTTTGTTTCATTTCAAAGAATTAAACTCAATTTGTTTTAAATTGTAAAAAAACCACTACTTCGATTGTTAATCTTAATAAGTGTTTACATAGGTATTTGATCTAGTAGATTGATTTCAAAAGTTAAAACAATATTCATATTGTATTTAACTAAGAACTTATGAAGCTGTTAAGAATCATTTAAAAGGTCAAAATTATTTAAAACTACTATTTTGATTAACCGAGTGATTTTTTTAATTAGGGGATTTCATTTTAACTTGTTTTGACATAAATTTTTACTATGAAATCAATTAACCCCCCTCTTGAGTTACTCACTCCAACCAACATTTGGTATCAGACCTGTTGAAAATATTTTTGACTATGATTTTTGGTTTTTTTAAAACTTGCTAAATTGTTGTTTGTTTTAAATATAGTTCTCTAAATGGATAAAATACAAGAAGGTTTTGCTACCAAAAGAAGACCTTTAATTAATGTAAATAACTATGATCAATATAACATAAATATGGAAATGAATATTGAAATCCTCAGATTTGAAATATGGACTATTATAGAGAATAAATATGAATTACCCGCAACTGCTAGAGTTACATGGACTGATGCTGCTAAAACTACCTATAAAAATAATTTTAAATACATGAATTATATGTAATTTTTTTAGGAGATGAATTGTTTATTAGAATAAATTCTTATAAAACTACATATGAAATATGGCATACATTAGCTATTTCTCAATAAAGAACAAATAATTTCAAGGAAACGAGTTTAAATACTAATTCAATAAAATATGATACATTCAAGATGAAACCTAATGATATTATTTATAATATGTATATTAGGTTCAATTATATAGTGAATAAAATGAGTTCCTAAGGAAATATAGTTTCAAAGAATGATGAAATCATGTGACTGATGAGATGTCTTCTAGAATGATGGAGGGGGACATTAGTTTCAATAAGGGAATCTTGTGACATCAGTAAACAACCTATAAAGGAATTTATAGAAAATTAAATGATGTATAAGGAATAAATTAAAGTAAACCATGAAGAGGAATATAAACCTAATATGAAATATATAGACTCCAAGACCACTACATAAAAATAGAAGGAAAAATTTCAAGATAAAAGCTCCATATATGAGGAATCACCAACAGACAATGATAAGGAGATAGGCCAGCTGGCCAGTAGGTTTAAAAAATTAAATTAGAAGAATAAATTCTTCAGGAAATTGATCTACAAGGTAATGTATAATAATTATGGGATTTAGAAGAAAAATTGGAAGAGAGATGATAATTCAAATGATATTACCTATTATGAGTGTAAAAGAAAAGGACTTGTCAAGGATTATTATCCCAAGTTTAAATAGAAAAAGAAGTAGGATAATTAGGATAAAAGATATAAGAAAGCAATGAAGGACACATGGAGTTCCTATGAGGATAACTCTAATGAATCAGACTCAAATACTGAAGAAAAGAATGAATGATAAAATATGTGCTTCATGAAAAACATTTCTGAGGTACCTACAATCTCTCCTATAAATAATTTAAATCATTTTGGAGATGACCATGAATATGAGTTTGAAAATCACGAATTTGAATCCTTTTCCTTAAATAATGGATATAATTACAGCTTTTTTCTCCTAGACCCCCATAAGAATTGAGTTTTATAAGGATAAAATGGAACACTTTAAGATATTTCTAGGACTATGCATAACGAATATGACTTACCTGTCAAATTTTGTGAAGAGGTTATGAATAAAAACTACTATATAATGAGTAGAGTGTTAATTAGACATATTTTAAAGAAAAATAATTATTAACTTTGAATGATAAAAATCCAAAGATTAATTAATTTACAGTTTTTTTGTTGAAAAACATTTCTTCTTAAAACTAATGATAATATTGAAAAGTTTTCCTATAAGATATATGAAGGAATTTTCCTTGGTTATTCAACATGTAGTAAGTCATATAGACTATTTAACAAAAGTACCAAGTCTATGTAAGAGTTTTTTAATATAATGTTTTATGAGATAGATCCATATGAACTTAAAACGTCTTTAATTAACCTTGAATACGATTTATCAAATCAAAACATAAATTAAAAACCATATGACACTACTGTAAAACATGTAAAAAAATATTCTAGTTTTGAGGAACTTATAAGGCCAAAACCTGTAAAAGACCATGAGGTGACCAGACCTTCTTTTCCTAGAGTTATTAAGTCTCATAAATACCAACCTCTAGATGCTATTGTAGGATACCTAACTATAGGTACATAGAAAAGAACTTCTATAAAGAAACTAGTTGAACATCAAGCATTATTTTCATAACTTTAATTTAAGAACATCACTGATGCAATTAATTAAAAATTATGGGTGATTTTATATGCAATAAGAACTTAACTAGTTTTAAATAAATAAGATTTTGGAAATTTTTGATAGACCTAAAGACACATTGATTATTGGAAATAAATTCATTTTTAGAAACAAGGTTAATTAATATGGGACTATAGTAAAAAATAAGGCTAGATTAGTTTCACAATGGTATAGTCAATAATAGGGTATAAACTATAAGAAAACCTTTTCACATGTATCTAGATATTAAGCCAATATAATACTTCTTGCCTATGCAACACATTTTTATTTCAATCTTTATAAAATTGATGTCAGTAGTGAATTATTCATTGGGTATATAGTTTAGGATGTTTTTTTAAACATCCCACTATATTTAAAAATCCTTACATTCAAAATCATGTTTTTAAATTAAAAAAAATATTTATATAGTTTAAAATAGCATCCTAGAGCTTGGTATGATATGCTCATCTCTTTTCTTATTTATAATGGTTTTCCAAAAGGTATAGTTGATCCTAAATTTTTAAAAAATATAATTTCAAAATATTTTTTAGTTATTCAAATCTATGTAGATGATATTATCATTGGATCTTTAAAAAACTCCTGGTGGGATAATTTTTTAAAAATGATGCAAAATGAATTTGGAAATGAGTTTAATGGATGAATTCAAATTATTTTTTGTTTATCAATTTTTTCAAATATATAAGGAATTATTTTAAATAAAAATATTGACCCAAATATCTTTTTAAACATTTCAGTTTTTATAGAACAAAAACTAGCGACACTCTAATGAGTACCACCTATACGTTGAATCTTGATGAATCTATGACATCAATAGATCAATCTAGTTACAAAGGTTTGATTTGAAGTCTTATCTACCTAGATTCTATTTGGTCTGAAATTATGTTTAGTGTGTGTATGTTTTATCATTTTCAAGAAAACCAAAAAGAGTCACATTTACTTATTATTAAAATGATTTTTAAAAACCTAAAATATACAACTAATTTAGGATTTTTGACCCTAAGGGATAATCATTTTACTTTGTGAGTTATTCGTATACTGTTTTTGGTGGTTCTATGTTATATAGAAAAAGAACCTTTGGAACATGAATTTTTTTGGTAGAGTCTCTAGTATCTTGGGTTAGTAAGAAGCATGATTCCCTTCCACTGTCCACTACTGAAGCTGAATGCATAGCTTCATGTAGTGTTTTTGCTCATTTTTTTTGGATGAAACACACTCTACTAGATTATGGATATAAATTTTTACATGTACTAATAAATTGTGATAGTATAAGTGTGATAAATATCTCTATGAATCCTATGTCTCACTCTATAAAAAATCACATTGATGTAAGACATCATTTTTTGAGAGATAATTATCTAAAGGGTGATATAACTCTTGAATACATTGGAATTGAACATAAGATTGCTGATATTTTTACTAATCCATTGAATTATAAGAGATTAAAGTACATCAAACATGAATAAGTTAAGATATGTTTTGGTTAAACATTAATTTTTGAGACACACTATTGGATAACCCACTGTTGGATAACCCATTATTGGAAATTACCCAATGTTGGATAACCCATCGTTGGAAATGACCCACCATTGGTTTTAAGTTTCCATTTCTAAATTTTTTTAGGTTAATTATTTATTATGTTTTAATTTAAATATATATATATATATATTTTTTTTTTCTATTTTCAAATCAGTAAATTATATAAATTATATATTTAGTTTAATTTTGTTTCTCTCTCTCTCACTCCTTACCCTTTGAAATTATCTGTGAGATTTTGTATCCCAAACATTAACCTTCCATAAAACTCATCCAAAACATATAAACCATTTTTCATGGTTAGAGTGAATATAGTAACTAATTTGACTCATGGGGATTCTCTTACTTCGATGAAGAAAAAAGGAGATTCGAGTAGATGTACAGTCAAGCTGTGAAACTAGCAACATGAAAATAAAATAGTGGTACCTAAGAAGGAAGTTATTGCCCAGTGGTTATTGTTGATAAAATCATTGGTGATTAAAGTAATAAAAGACCAAGGATGGGTATAGTGGTTCTTAGATAATGAGAGGCCATTCTATGCTAGGTTAGTTTATCAATTTTATTAAAATATTGATTTTATATCCAGAGATGATAAAGATTGGGTTCAAAGTAGTATTGATGGGAAGAAGGTTTTGTTTTTTAAATAAATGGGATAGATGTATTAAAGTTCCTACTAAAGGTGTATAAAATGACTTATAAGGGTCGATTACTAGTGATAGTGACTTTTTTGTTAATGATAATGCCTTTGATGAATGGACTAGAGATGAAACCTTAAAGAGAACAACTACAATCGAGTTAGATGGTGAGTGCCATTTTCGTTTAAAATTCATACAACACATATTATACTTGATAAAAAATGATTTTAGTATAGTGTGATATCAAGATGTATATTTTTTATACATTATAAAAATAGGAGACAAAATCAACCTGTGTAGATATTTGATGGTTCATATGATGTTTATGTACAAGAAAACATCCAGATATAATTCCCTGATTTATTCAATGTTCATTTTGACCATGATTGAGGAAAAGATAATATTTACTAAGGATAAAGAATCAAAAGTAAAATATAGTGGATTTTTTGACCAATGTTATTTTCAAGAGAATGAAGATTAACCAGAACACTTGGTAGTGTAATTGGGTTGATGATATTGAAATGTTATATGAGGATTTCAATACTATTGATCACCCTTATATACATAAGAATATTTTTTACCCTAGATAGGATCTAGATGAGGTGGATATGTACTCACACGAAGATAAGAAAGAATAAGTGGAGGATGCTTCTTTAGGTAATGAGGAGAAATAATTCTCAGTTGAGGAGGGTAGTGAACCTGATTTACCTAAGAGACCAACTATCACTTTTGGTTTGGATATCCCTCCTAGGTCTCTACTATTTATAGAGATACTATTAATTTAAGGGATTGAAGAAGTGGAAACTGAGGGTTTATAAGAAGTTAATGGAAGTGATGGAGAATAAGAACAAGAACAAGAAGAAAATGGAGATAATGAAGAAGAAGAAAATGAGGATGAATAAGAAGAAGAAGTTGATGGAAGTGAAGGGGATAATAAAAAATATAGAAATGAAAAATATAAGATGAATGATTATGGAGATGTTAGTGATGGTGGTTATGACAATGATAGGCCTGATGATCATTAGAAGCCTTATGCACATGTTTCTTCTACATGATTTTCTGTTGCTTCAAGATTTGATGAGAGACCAGTCTTGGTTTGAGATGCTGATTATGTTACTAAAGATGAGACGAGGTCATCAGTTGATGGGTAATAATCCCCAAGTATTGTTAGTCAACATGTTGATCATGAAATTATCAAGCCTTATATTTTATCTTCTTCCATAGTAGGTGTTTCATCTCTTAAATAATGGGATAAGTACCTAGTTTTTGTTAGACTTGGGTTGGAATACGTTGATTCTGATGATGATGATAGGAGTCCACTAATTAATGATTGACCTACCACCCAGTTCAAATGTAGTTAGATCCTAAGTTATCCATGGTTGAGAAAATAGATGCTACAAAAGTAATTTAGAGGTTTCCTTCTAATATGCCTTCTAGATCTGAGCTAGTAGAGGCTACTACCAAGAGAGTGTATGCACCTTTACCTTTTGTTACTCATGTACCTATAAATGTTGTATCCTGATCCAATATAGGGTCCTTCAGGGAAAGAATCCTATCTATATTTTATGAGATTCTGAAGAATCAACCTCATTTTTTCACAAATATTAGTGAGATAGATACTAGATATTAGTTTGAGATTGTTATTAACTACATTCATCCCAATATGTTTCATTATATTCTATATGTGGAGATAGAGAATATGCATCTTTCGAATGAGTTGGAGTCATTAAGGAATTTGATGGAGGATATTAAGACCACTTTTGGTGAGAGTTTGGATATTGTTTTAGATAGGTTGGAGTCTCTGTCTTTCGAATCTTTCACTTCCAGTGATCCACCTCCTTCTTTAGATATTGAGTTGATCAAATCATTTGTTAGGGAGGACCTTCATGCTATTTTAGGAGATGCACCTGATATCTTGTAGGAGAGTTTGAGAAAGATCATGAATAATAGTGATCATGTGTATAAGTTGGTAAGATAATGTATGAATGATATAAGTAATGATAGATAAACTATCAAAAAGGAAATCAAGTATTATCTATCTCAAATTTATATCAAGCATGATCTTTACTCACATTTCAAATTTCTCACTAATTTTTTTTGGTTATCTCTAATTACCAAAGCCTTCAAATAGAAATCCAGTCAGTTAAAATAAATGAATCCAGTGATTCAGATGTTCATATAGGAGAATCATTAATTTTTTAGTGCCATAGAGTGAGGATTCCAAATCACCATAGACATCATCAATCCGATGAAGAATTTTGTGCATGTTTTTGGGAATGAAGTGATCACCCTCCAATGGCTCGAAGACCTTCATTTTTTATTGATTTTTGATAATACACCTTTCAAGGGGTGAGGTGGAACCCTTACAAGGCCTGTAGGCATAATAATTACATGGACCATAGGCGTTAGAGGAATTAATTACCTGTAGGATTCAAAAATTACATACAACCTAGACTAACTACTTGGAATTGCTCCTCCCCAGCATCTTCATCGTGAAATCAACTCTCCACCTTCGTATGACTCTTCGGCTAGGCTTTCCCATGCATGCACAGGCTTTTCCCAATGGTAGGTTCCATACCCTCTCATTCTAGCAATCTTTTTAGCATCTGGTATAGTAAAATATCCGTTCTTATCCTCCTTCTGAATCTTGTTCCTTGTAGGTTGGCTTTAACTTTGATAGGGATAGTTTTGTTTCTTTTTAGATGTACTATGATTAATTTTATCATTAATAGAATATCTATTTTTATTTATCCTTTATCTCTTCAAATTAATTTTTTCTTATCATATTTTTTTTATAATATGAAATAGGGGAGAATCATTATGGATTTTAATTGAGAGGACTAATTAATGATCCTTTTAATTATTATTTATATTAATTATTTGATACCATGTATACGATCCCATATTAATTTATTTATCTTTAGTTTTAAAGATGTAAAATTTATATTCAAACTATCACAATATCTTTTTGAAGTGTTATGAAAATGTAATAACTTTTTCAAATCTGTCTATTTAATCCATAGTTTATTCTATAAATGATTTTAAAAAATTACATGATTTGTGATCCTCAAAATGGGGGAGGTTTTTGGACCCTTTGTTTTAATGATCATAAAATAATGTTAGTTATTATTTTAATGGTTTTAATATTTTATGATAGTATTTTATGGTATTAGGAAATTTGGTAAAAATATTGGCTATGTGTTGAAAAGTCCTACCGTCACATTTTACTCACTGCCAGGAATGACTCACCATTGAGAATGAATCACCGCTAGAAAAGACTTACCATTGAATTTGAGTCACTTATAGAAAAGAGTCACCACCATAAAATACTCACCATTAAAGTTGATTCACCACTAGAAAAGCGTCACTGCTAGGAATGTCTCAACACTAGGATTAACTCCCCCAAGACTTTACCTACTATCAAATGAGTCACCATTGAAACAATTTACCGATGATATGAATCACTTTTGAGAGGATTCACCTTTGAGATGAGTCATTTTTCAGATGAGTAACCATTGAAACGAGTCACCGTTGATACGAGTCACCATTGAGATGAGAAAGCATCAAGACGAGTCACCGTTGAGACTTGTCACCATTGAGATGATTCACTGTTGAGATGAGTCACTATATAGGATGAGTCAACACTGAGAATGAGCTACCACCAAATGACATACTGCTATCCCGACTCACCATTTACCTGAATCACTGACAGACATGAGTCACCATCATCTTGACTCACCATCACTATTCTGGGATATTTAAAATAAATAATCCTTGTAACACCCTTAAATTATAAAGTATGAATTGTTGGATTGGGTTATACCAAATACACACAAGTGGGGGGGGGGGGGTGAATTGTGTATTTTACAAATTCTTCACGAATCATGATGATGACCAAGTCTATCCTTTTTAAATTTATCAAATTGTTTATGCAACAGAAAATAAACAATTAAAGAATGAAAGGATGTATAGTGATTTGTGAAAAAGGCCCCTAGTCCACTCCACTAATGCTCTACTCCATGAGCTTGGTGATTTTCACTATCTAGTCCTCTTATCAATAGATAGTTCACAACTGAGTGAAGGCAGTTGACACCTTCACAAATTAAGGATAAAACAGATCCTTCTGGTTCATACAAAGAACCGAATACACAACTTAGTATGAGAATCCAGTTACACAAAAATAAAAAGTTCTTTGTTTGAAAATACTTTCTAGTTTTTTCTTTATAGTTTCAACAACACGCAACTGACAGTAGATAGATAAAAATCTTTTGAAAGAATGATATTTATGTAGGAGTAGTTCTAAGCCGAACCGGTTTGCAATAGATATAGAAATAACTTCAGAAACATTAATATATTCGCTAAAGATCTTCGATGAAGTAATGATGAATCTTTAATGTGTTTTTACTTCTTCAGAAAACCAAGTTTTATCGTAACTAGTGACAACATATCTATAAAACTCAAATGTCTTTGAAAATCGTAGTTGTGAAAAACTCAAGAATATGTTCTTTTCATTTCTTTCACAATGATCTATATCATGTACACTATAATTCAAAATAACATGGATATATATAATAAAGACAATCATTTTCCTTTCAAATTTAGATCCACAAAAGTTACCTATAGAATCCCGATATTCAAAAGTTTGAATAACAAAGTAGTTGTAACTCTCCTTAATATTTGGCATGAAAATCACCTCTAAAAATGATCCTTTGAATTGCAAATAAAATGGATTTGAATAAATCAGAGATGTACTTTAAAATTGAGATTTTAATCTGGCTTGAAATCAGCATGATAATCCACATAAAGACCGTTACTTGATAAAGTCATGTTTAAATATCCAATTCCAATTGTAGAGTTGAACTGCATAACGTACATTCTCTGAACATAAGGTTCACAACGTAAGGCTCCCAACGTAAGGTTGATAAACCATAATTTTCTCTTCAACTTTCAAACATACAGTATATAATCCATACTTTTATTATCTTCTAAATGTAAGGTACATGATCCATACTTTTTGATAAAACGTAAGGTTGTTTACAAAAGTAAGGTTGATGAACCATACTTTTGAGAAAAAAACATAACATTCCATACTAAACATAGGGTTATTCTTCTATACTTTTCTAATAAACCAAACGTAAGGTTCCTTCCAAACATGGGTTTTTCTTCCATACTTTTCTAATAACCCAAACGTAAGGTTCCTTCCAAATTTAGGGTTATTCTTCCATACTTTTTTGATAACCCGTAAATGATGGATTTTATCCTTTTTCTATGCTCCTTAACGTAGGGTATGCACAATGTTTCTAGATCATGATAAAGTGATTTCCGAACACGTAGATCATGAACAATGTTTCTAGAACATGCTAAAGAGCTAAAAACTATTTTTGAACACTTTTTCAAATATTCCACGCAGATAAAAATGCTTAAATATTATTCCAAAATAGAGAAATAAATAATATTAATTTTTTAAAATATACTCCAAGTAAAATCACTAGAATGACAAATAAGGGTATTTTTGAAATCAAAATCATTATAAAACGATAGAGTATTGTTGAAAACAACACTTTATCAACAATCTCCCCTTTTTGATGATCATAAAACCCATGAAATAACCAATGAAATTGTCTTACAAAATTAATTACATATAATTTAGAAGTTTTCAAAGAATATTTTTTTATTTTAACAAAATAATTTCTTAATTTTTACATTTTCTCTCCCTTTATAAGGAAGAAAAAAATCTCCTCTATAAATAAAGACTTGTGTGATTTGTGTTTATCCATAATTATCCTCCAAAAAAAATGTTGTGTTTATCCATATTTCTCCCCATTTTAGTGATATCAAAAATAATGATAGAAGAATGAATATAAAACATTTTAATGTAGCACTGAGCTTAAGTAAATGCTATTATAAACTATTTATCAATATTTGAATCTGGGTTACCAGCATTCTAACATAGACAGGATAGAAAAACAAATTAATAACACAAAAACATGGGATGAAAATATATTTTATTGAAAATATAATTACAAGTATAGTATAGATAATGAGAATCAAGGTTGGGATAAAAAGGTCTGGGAAACAGGTTTCCGCACCTCTGAATTATTTCCTTCAGATCTAACATCTGCAGTCTCAACATTTTCATCAATCCATCACCTAATTGGACCTTGATATCCCTTAATTCTTGAGTCAGATGGATGTATTCAATCAAATTGACTTTGAAAAACTCATGTTACCGCTATTCCTTCTCTATAAACTGATTGAGTTTATCTATGAATCTGTTCAACAAAACTCTGATCCCTGGTTTATCTGAGGTAAGATGGTCAACAAGAAACTTTTGATTATCCAAGAGAATAAATAATGGATCACTGTTTCACTGTATGTCCTACAATCTGTCATTAATATTTCTCATTACTGCTATAATGGCATGTAATCTCTTTATCAGATCAGGCGAAGTAACTGAGGTACCTGCTTGACTGTCCCTGGCAGTAGAAAATTGTTGCTCCATGAAAATTCTAAAATCTTCCAAATCTGACTTCATTACCATTTCAAATTTCAGTTTTTCAACTTCATCTAAAATTTTCTTATTAAAAAATTCCACTTCCATTTTTGAAACTGAACTATCTTTCAAGTTTTAAAACTTCTATCTCTACTTTTCTAATGCTCTTCTCAAAGATTCATTTTTAGTTTGAACTTTATTAAAATTTCAGATCAAAGTATACACATGATCATTATCAGAATCAGAGGAACCTTGTGATTGATTCTCAGTCTGAGCTTCCACTGGATTTATCAGTGCTAGAGGTAGGGATTCAGCATATGACTTCTCTTCATCATTCCTCTGTAATAGATTCTCCACTGATTTTTCCTTCGAGTCCTTCCTGGACTCATCCAATGAAAAATATTCACCAATAATTTTAGTTTGAATTTTAGATAGGTTATCTACTTGATTCATATTCATAGGTTCTTTCTCATCATGAACATCCTCTTCATTGATTTCTTCCAAGGATGGATCCTTTAAAACAGGTTCCTCTTGAGATAATTCCTCTAGAACGATCTCAGTAGGCTGTAGAGTTTTAGATCTAGACACTTCAACTTCTCCAGGATTTTCAACAGTTGGAGGCGCAATGTCTTTTTCCACTTGAGGAGTCACTTCAATTTGAGAAATTGTTGGTTGGTCAACTTGCTGTACTACAGATTGTCTAATAAATCTATAGCTTAGAAGAGATTCAATTGTTCCAACAGTTGCTTGAATAGGCTCCTCAACAACTTGATCCACTCTATTCTTTCTCCTCTGAATTCCTTCTTGACATTCCTCAACAATAGGTGTTTGAACAGTCTCAAATCTCAGTCTTCTTGAGATTTCACTTACTCTTTATTAAGACATGCCTTCTTTGGATTTTTCAGGTTGCTCCCCCTGAGCTAATTCCTAGTCTTCCTTAGCTCCAACAGGTATAGCCTTACCTTTTATAGTACTATAGAATAAGCCAATCTTCCTTAGAGTGACAACATTGAAAATATTGCTGTGATGAAATCTTACTCTGGAATCGATTAATCTTACCATATAAGATTTAAACAGTAATTTGGAAATAAACCTTCCATAGGGAAAGAAGTTCATTCTAGCCTCTGGATGACAGTAGTATTTGAGATATATGACCATATATCTTGGAAAATTCAGCTTGATTTCACTCATAAACAAAAACATTAAGTACATGTCTGGAAACAAAATCTTCTCCACCTCTGACATCCTAGGTGCAATCCCTATTTGCACAAACTTAATAAGAATCTTCTGATTAGGTTAAAGATCCTTCAATAACATTTCCTTTTGTTTTTAGAACTAAATAAAAATTACATAATGTCCTCTGACTTATATTAATTATCTCTAATATGCTTTAAATCGAAATGATAAACTCCATCATGAGGGAAGTTTAAGAATCTAGCTATTTTTACAGAAGAAATTGAAAAATCTGGATCTTAAATTTTTGCACATATGGTGTCCTATGTATCTCTATGACTGAACTAGACAGATTTGAAAAAGTGACGAAGCTCTACCTCATAAAGAAACTCTATATTTTTACCACTAAAATTTTTCTTGAAATTTTTAAATGCAGGAGTTTGCCACAACATTAGATCCGTTTGATACAACCATTCAAGGACAATCACTTTTCCCTATAGAATCTTTCTTCCTGATGTGATCTGACGCTTGTCATTACTAGCTTCTCCTTCATTTATTCTATTTTTCTTGGCAATTTCTATTTCATTGTTCAGAAGTATTGAAGGTTTTGGGTTTCAAAGGTGTAGTTGAAGGTAGAAGATGTTGGTAAGGGTTTTTTGGGTGTTTTGAACGATTTTTGGGAAAAAATGTGTTTGGAATTTGAAACAGTTTCTAATATTCTTGATTCTCATGTCATTACACACATAGTAATTATTACATTAAAAATTAAAAATGTACGCGGAAAAAATTTAAAGCAGAACTGAAATTTTTTTTAAATTAATAAAAACAAGTAATAATAAAAACAGATAAAATAAGAATTAAAACAAATAATTTAAAATTTAAAATTTCATTTAAAAATAAATAAACCTAGCTCTCCCTTAATAAAATAAAACATTTCAGTGAGAAGTGGTTTAGTAAAAATATCATCTAATTGAATTTTAGTGCTTATGAATTCTAAGAATATATCCTTTTTAAGCACATGATCTTCTAGAAAATGATATTTGATATCAATATTCTTAGTTCTAGAATGATTAATAGGTTTTTTTGAAATATTTATAGAACTTGTATTATCACATAAAATAGGTGTATTATTAAAATTTATTTCATAGTCCATAATTATGTTTTTCATCCACAATACTTGTGCACAGAAACTGCCTACAGATACATATTCTGCCTCGGCTGTTGAAGGGACAACTGAGTGTTATTTTTTACTAGACCATGGCACTAAATATTTTCCTAAAAAGCGACATGTTCCTAAGGTTCTTTTTCTATTTAAACTACTGCTTCCAAATTCTGCATCTGAATATGAAATTAAATTAGAAGCATAAGTTTTTGGATAAAGAAGAGATTGAAAAACGGTTCCTTTTAAATATCTAAAAATTCTTTTAACAACACTTAAGTGAGATTCTTTAGGATCAGATTGAAATACAACACATTGACATACTGAATACATTATATATGGCATGCTAGTAGTAATATATAATTAACTACCAATCATACCTCTATATAACTTGTTGTCCACTGATTTTCTAGTTTCATCCAGATCAAGTTTTATATTATTACACATAGGATTTGTAAATGTCTTACTATTTTCAAGTCCAAATTTTTTTAGTAAATCAGTAATGTATTTGCTTTGATTTAAAACATTTCCAAAATCCTTTTGATAAATTTGAAGTCCTAAAAAGAAATTTAATTCTCCCATCATACTCATTTCAAATTCTTTTTGCATTAAATTTGAAAACTCAAGACAAAGTTTTCTGTTTGTTGAACCAAAAATTACATCATCAACATAAATATGAACCAATAGAATATTATAGTTAACAGTTTTCATAAATAATGTTGGATCTACCATCCCAACAGTAAAATCATTTTTCAAAAGAAAAAATTATAATCTTTAATACCAAGATATCGGTTCTTGTTTAAGTCCATAAAGATATTTAGTAAGTTTGAAAATATAATATGGTTTTTGTGGATTTTTAATACCAAGAGGTTTCTCAACATAAACTTCCTCCAAAAAATAACCATTTAAAAAGGTAGAGTTAATATCCATCTGAAATAATTTAAAGTTCATACAAGATGCATATGCTAAAAGGATCCTACTGGATTCTAATCTAGATATAGGTACAAAGGTTTCATCATAATCTATACCTTCTTTCTTATTATATCCTTTAGATACTAGTGTTTATTTATTTCTATTTATTATTCCTTGATCATATTGTTTATTTCTAAAGACCCATTTTGTTCCTATATCTGGATAGTTCTGAGGCCTTTCAACTAAATTCCAAACTTCATTTCTCTTGACCTGGTTTAGTTCTTATTACATTGCTATCATCCAACTTTCATCAACTAAGGCTTCTTATAATGTCTTAGGTTATAATTGGGATAGAATTACAGATAATTCAACAAGATTTCCTATATTTCGTCTAGTTTTATTCCAATGTCTAGGTCTCCTATAGCAATTTCTAAAGGGTGATTTTTTAGGGTTCTGTATTGTCTAGGTAGTACATTGTTAGGTTCTTCAATGTCATGTTCTTCTGAACTGGGATGAATTTTATTTATATCTTTTTCAAAATCATCTTTCAAGTTTTCAAGTCTCATGTTATCATTAGAGTCAGATTCATCAATTTGGTCTTTCCTTTTCTCAAAGGGATCAGATTCATCAAATTTCATATGAACTAATTCTTCAACAATCCTTGAATTTTTATTAAAAACTCTATAAGATTTGGAAGTAGTATAATATCCTATGAAAATGCCTTCATCAGATTTTGGATCAAACTTACCCAGATTTTACTTGGTGTTTAAGGTGTAAACCTTGCATCTAAAAACTTTAAAGTAATTTACTTTAGGTTTTCTATTATTCCAGAGTTCATAGGGTGTATTTTTAAAAACCAGTCTAATTAAAACTCTATTCACTATATAAAAAGCTGTGCTTATAACTTCTTCCTAGAAATAGGTAGGAAGACTATATTCATTTAGAATAGTCTTATCCATTTCTTGAATAGTCCTATTTTTTCTTTCAACAATTCCATTTTTCTGAGGTGTTCTTGGTGAAGAGAAGTTGTGTTTAATACCCATATTTGAAAAAAATAATTAAATTACAGATTCTCAAATTCTCCACCATAATCACTTATTAATGAAATTATTTTAAAACCTTTTTCATTTTGAATATCTTCACAAAAACTTTCAAATATAGTTAAAGCTTCATTTTTGTATTTTTGAAAATAAATCCAATTAAATCTGGAATAGTCATCAACTAAAACATATACATATAATTTACCAGCCAAACTTGTTATTCTTGAAGATCCAAATAAATCCATATGGATGAGTTCTAGAGGCTTAAGTGTAGTAGTTTTTTTAATAGATTGGAAGGATGATTTGTGCTGCTTTCCAAGTTGACATGCATCACATAATCTATCACTTTCAAATTTGAGACTAGGCAAATTCGAAACTAATTGTTTCTTAGATAACTTATATAAAGCATATATATTACAATGTCTAAGTCTTCTATGCCATATACATGATTCATTTATCTTAGTAGTTAAGAAATTTACCTTTTGTTTACACACATAATTTAAGTCCAGGGTATAAAAATTATCAGTTATGGGTGCTCTAAATTTAAGCAATTTATCTTTAAAAATAGAACAACAGTTATTAGAAAAGTCAACAGAATATCCATCATCATAGTGTTTAGAGATACTTATTAGGTTATGTTTCAATACTTATACATAGAGTACTTTATTAATTGAGATGGCTTCTAGATCTCCAATAGTTCCAATGACAATTATTTTACCTTTGGAATTGTCACAAAATGTGACTAATCATTTATCCTTTTGAGTTAGTGTTCTGAAATTGGATGAGTTTCCACTCATATGCCTGAAGCAGACACTGTTTATATACCATATTTCAATTTTTCTACTTTTGTGACCTTTTTTCTGCAAAGGCATTTAAACAAAGGTTTGTTTTGGTACCCATATTCTGTTGGGTCCAGTAGTGTTAGTTAGAAAATATCTTGGAACCCAAACTTGCTTAGTTTTTCTACAATAAATAGAATCATATAAACTGCTTGCAACAAAGGTTTTATTAATATCACTTATTTTTAGTTGCCTTAAATAACTGTTTTTAAATATGTGACCTTTTGTTCCACAGTAGTTTCAAGTTTTACCTTTTATACTTGTTACAAAAGAGTTTTTATACAGTTTGGATTTCTCACCTTTACTGCCTATTCCATATCTTTCCTTTTTAATTACATTTTTTCCAAGAATTTCATTTAGTATATTTTCTCCTTTTATAAAAACAAGAGCTGCACTTTTGTATGTTACTACTTCTGTTTGTAGTGTTTTTATTTCAGTTTCATTATCTGTATAGTTTATGTTTGATGAATTATATTTTTCAATTAAATCTTGATGTCATTTTAGTAGAGTGTCTCTTTCTCCAAAAATATCAATGTGGATATTTTTCAGTGATTTATGTTTCTTAAATAAGGAATCATATTTCTTTTCTAGCACATTGCAGTAGGCTGCAATTTTATTCTTTAAACATCTAGAACTAGAATCCGAATCAGATGAGTAATAGGATTGTACCTCATCAGATTCTACCATAAAGCCCATGTTTTATTTTATATTTGATTCTTCCTTTTTTGAGTCATACTTTGATGATTTTCTGGAGTATTCAGAAACACTCCAAGTGGATTTCATTACTCTTTTTTCCATCTTCTCATAATCATTATTTTTGAAAAATTTCTTTTTCTTTTCGCCTTTTAATTGAGGATAGTTAGGTCTAATGTGACCCATCTTTTTACATTCATTTCATCTGACTTAGCATGGTTATTTTTCATCATTTTTGAAGGATTTTATGAATCTCTTATTCTTTCTGTATACTTTTCTGAACTTTATGGCTAGCTGAGCTAGTTCCACATCTGAATTTGATGAATCAGAATTTTCTAATTTCACCTTGATTTCATTCTTCATTTTTCTTTTCTTCTTTTGGGATGTTACTTTCAAAGCTGTATTTTATCTATTGATCATTACTTTATACTCATTTTCTTCATCTTCCATCTCAGCTTCATACATCATAAGAGTTCCAATTAACTCTCTCATTGTATGATTTTTGACTGGTGGCGATTATCTAATGGCAGTCGAAATTCCATTCCATCTTGGTGGTAGTACTCTTAGAACTTTCAGGGCCCGATCTACTTGTTTAAAAGGATCACCCAAGTCAGTGGTATTATTTACAATTTATGTAAGCCTTACATTCATCTGGGTGATTCTTTCTCCTTCTAACATTTTGAATGTGTCAAATTTCAATTTTGTAGTGGCATACCTCATTTGTCTAACATTATCAGTTCCTTCATAGGCAACAACAATCATCTGCCACATTTCATAAGCTGTCGGGCACTGAGATACTCTATTGAATTCATCTGGTCCAAGACCATAGATGATAACATTCATAGCTTTTGAGTTTATGTCATACTCTACTTCTGCATCAGTACTCCATGTTTCAGGTTTCTCTGGAATCACATAAGGAGTTATAATTTTTTAGTAGACTTTGTATCCAAGGTTCTTTAAGTAGATCATCATCCTAGATTTCTAGTATCTATAATTTTCACCATTAAAGTAGGGAGCACGAAACATTGACATAACCTCTCGTATATCAGCCATTATTCTCTATATAATCCAAAAAATTTATTCTTGTTATATATTTGATAAAAGATCATCCTCTGATACCAATTATTAGATCAGGTTATACCAAATACACACAATAGGGGGGGGGGTGAATTGTGTCTTTTATAAATTCTTCACAAATCGTGATGATGACCAAGACTATCCTTTTTAAATTTATTAGATTATTTATGTAGTGGAAAATAAACCATTAAATAATGCAAGGATGTATAGTGGTTCAGGGAATGGAAGACCCCTAGTACACTCCACCAATACACTACTCCACGAGTTTGGTAATTTTCACTATCTGGTCCTCTTATCAACAGACCGTTCACAACCGAGTGCAGGAAGTTGACACCTTTACAAATTAAGGATAAAACAGAGCCTTCTAGTTCATACATAGAACTGAATACACATCTAAGTACGATAAACCAGTTAATTAAAATAAAAAGAGTATTTGTTTGAAAATACTTTCCAGTTTGTTCTTCACAGTTGCAACAACACGCAGCTGACAGTAGA
The DNA here is from genome assembly GCA_963277665.1 of Viscum album. NCBI lineage: Eukaryota > Viridiplantae > Streptophyta > Magnoliopsida > Santalales > Viscaceae > Viscum > Viscum album. The sequence goes on from OY728137.1 coordinate 1,797,759,297, forward strand.
TAGATCAATGTCTTTATAAGGAATGATATTTAGGTAGAAGTAGTTATGAGCCGATCTAGTTTTCAATAGATTTAGAAATAATATCAGCAACTTTAATAGATTCACAAAATATCTTCGATGAAGAAACGATGAATCTTCAATGTGTTTCTTCTTCTTTAGAAAACCAAGTTTGATCGTAACTAGTGAAAGTAGATCTGTAAAACTCGAATGTCTCTGAAAATCGTAGTTATAAAAAACTTAAGAATCCATTCTTATCATTTCTTTCACAATGATCTATATCATGTACACTATAATTCAAAATAACACAAATATGTATAATAAAGACAATAGTTTTCCTTTCAAATTTAGATTCACAAAATTCACCTATAGAATTGAGATATTTAAAAGTTTGAATAACAGAGTAGTTGTATCTCCATAATATTCAGCATGTAAATCTACTATTAAAACAATCCTTTGAATCTCAAATAAAACAAATTGGAATAAATCAAAAATGTACTTTAAAATCAATCTTTTAATCTGTCTTAAAATCAGTCTGATAATCCATATAAAGGTCATTACTCGATAAAGTCGTGTTTGAATCTCCGACGCCAAATGTAGGGTTGAACTGCATAGCATACATTCTCTGAATTTAAGGTTCACAACTTAAGGTTCACAACGTAAGGTTGATAAACCATACTTTTCTCTTCAACTTTCAAATGTACAATATATAATCCATACTTTTATCAGCTTCTAAAGGTAAGGTACATGATCCATACTTTTTTATAAAATGTAAGGTTGTTTACAAAAGTAAGGTTGACGAACCATACTTTTGAGAAACTAACATAACATTCCATACGAAACATAGGTGTCTTATTCTATACTTTTCTGATAACATAAATATAAGGTTCCTTCCAAATGTAGGATTCTTCTTACATACTTTTCTGATAACCCAAACGTAAGGTTCTTTCCAAACATAGGGTTTTTCTTCCATAATTTTTTGATAACCCGTAAATGATGGATTGTATCATTTTGCTATAATCCTTAACGTAGGGTATGAACAGTGTTTCTGGAACATTATAAAGTGATTTCTAAACATGTACAGCATGAAAAGTGTTTCCCAAACACGCTAAAGTGCTAAAAACGATTTCTAAATACTTTGTCAAATATTCCACGCAAATAAAAACGCATAAATATTATTCCTAAATAGAGAAATAAATAATATTAATTTCCTAAAATATACTCAAAGTAAAATTCTTATAATAACAAATAAGGGTATTTGTGAACATCAAAATCATTATAAAAAGATAGAGTATTTTTGAAAACAAAACTTTATCAACATGAATATTGTATTCGATAGCGTGTATGTCATGCAACAATGAGAGCATAAGGGAAAATAATATCCTAAGATGTTATAATAAATTTAAAATTTAATATATTCGATAGATTGAAATTTATACAACACCGAGTTAGCATACATTATACACAAAAATTATTTTCTTTGATGTCTTGCGTTACACGCAAGACTGAGTTTTACCGAATAACAATATATTATTAAAATATTAATATTTAATATAATAAGATATAATCTAGATGTTAAATTAGTGGTTATGAATATGATTAACTAAATTATTAAAATATATGTTTTAAACTAATATAAAATGAATTCATTTCTTACAAAATAATTATAAATTAATATAAGAACCAATTGAATTTGAAAAGAGTATTTTTATAGAAAACTATTTTTAGGATCACAAAGTTGTTTTATCATAAAAAATTTAATTAATTATAATTAGTGAGTGATATTAATGTAATATATATATATATATATATTATATTCGTTCAAATATTTTTGATATTAATCCAATTGATTCTATAGTCATAAGATAATAAAAAACCCAATTTTATGCATAAAATACATTATTTTTATCAAGGAACTTTTACATCCTTTTAATGATTAACCTATTTTAAATCCATTTTTGGAACTTTTATAAATATTATAAGTCAAAGAAACATAATCTTTGAAATACAAACATAGAAATTTGGTTTGGTATAATTTTTTGTATTTTTCTACGAAGTTTTATTTTTTAATGAATAGTGAAAAATATCGAATTTTAATTCAAAACTGGCCTTTAATCGAGTTTATTTAGAAGTTTAAATTATTTTTTTAATTGGTTTTAAAGATTAATTAGATTAATTTTTTTATCAATTAATCCAATTTAGGTCATTGGAATAAATTTCACTTTGAAATTGAAAATAAAAACTTATCAAGCTTTTGACTATTTTTACTTTAAAAACCCGCATTGTTGTTCCCTCCATGTTATCTGGTATGATAGAAATTCAATTATTCACAATAATTATTCTTTCAATCTTAATGCAGGTCGGGCTAGAATTCTCATTACAATAAAAGATGCTTCTATGCTACAAAAACCCCACTGCGATAACTCAGTTGGCGACTTCATGACTCTTAGACGGCTCATAATCAAAGGAATTTATAGGCAACCAAGGCACTTTTTCGAAGTTTTCTGGAAAGCCTTGCTTCCTAGCTAGATAAAAATCAATGTTGATGGGGCTTCCAAAGGAAATCCAGGCCCCACCGGCTGTGGGGACATTTTTAGGGACTCTTTTGGGCATGCTCATGGCTGTTTTTTGGAGGCTGTGGGTTTGCCTCTTCCCTTGAGGCTGAGATGATGGCAATGATTCACGCAGTCAAATTTTTTAAGCAAGAGGCTGGAACAACATTTGGATTGAAAGTGACTCCACCACTATCATTCAAGCTATTTGGGATGGTGTGATTCACCTTGCTGGATCTCTCACAACACGCTGGATGAAATGCCTCAGCTTGCTCCTGGAGATTAGATACATTTCCACACATGCCTATCGTGAAACAAATATGGTGGCGAATGGTGTTTCCAACAAGGGAATCAACCAAGACATTACTTGGTGTAATGATATTTAGGTTGAGATATACCCTCTTTATGAGAAATATTGTAATAAAATTTCCTCTTTCAGAAATTTTTAGTATCCACTTTCTTTTTAATAATAATTTGTGTCTTGGTCTTTGACCAAGACATTGCCTTTAAAAGAAATTACAATGATTAAGGTGAAATTAAGCTTAAAAAAGGACTAAAACTTAATCTTAAAGGCTAAAATGAACTATAATATTGTCCAAGAGACATTGTATGGAAATATTTAGACTCTATATTACCTTGTATCAAAGTTAGACTATTATGGGATCCATATTCCATGGAAAAAATGTGAGTGGAATTCCCTTTCCCAAAATTTACAAGAGTGCCACTGCTCCTCCACTATAAAAATACCTCCTCTCCTCCCACTTACTATCACATCTCAATACACTTTAGCTCTACCTAGATCTGAAAACATATATCCTAAAAATCCATCCAATCATCCTATAAGTCTGCAAATCTTTTTTTTTCATTTTCCCCAAGCCGGTTTATGGGTTACCGGTAACCTTACAGACTAATCCACCAGACAACCAAACACCACCACAAAAAATTCAAAATTTGAATATCAAAATTCAAACAGACCATGACATCATAACAAACACGAGAACCGAGGTGCCTCGAGCAGAGTGCCACCTCGAGCCACACCCCATCCAAGGAAGCCCTTTGTTTTAAACCAAAAGGAGTTACTCGATTAAAAGGTAACATATTTCCTTAATATCTTTAGTCTTATTTCCATTATCCACACATAAACTCTTATTATTACATTATAATATAACAAAAACAGTATAATAAACATACTAGGATGTTTTTATGCTAATGGTTTTACCTAAACTCATACACACTTCCATCTAATGGGTAACGAACAAACTATTTATGTGTATGACGAACTACCGCCTCATGAAATGATGATTGTTAGTTTTCATTTACCACCTCTCATGGTTGGGAATTATGATGTAAACTATGTTTATATATTATATATATGATATATATAATTTTTTTATGATTATTTAATATTTTATAACACTTTCTTTTATTCTTTCTATTTTTTGTAAATATGATAACACCGTTTATCGAAGTGCGTGCTACCGCCTCCTAAAAGTGATGTGATTCATTCAATTGATAAATTTATTTATAAAGGATGATTATAATTAAATATACGAGTCATGAAAACATCTATTTTATATTAATGACATAATTAATTTTCTATAAATATAATATATATCACTTTCTTTATTACCCTTTTAAACAATAAAAAGTGATAATGTTGGTCGTGGACATGTAGAATACCCCCTCCTCGACATGATGTGATTCCATTTACATCACAATAATTATATATACAAGTATATATGATTATATAACATGTTTTTGAGGATATAATTATCATTATGGAAGGATATAGTGTTACCTACCTTCTTTCCATAATGTTCATTGAATAATGGGAACGTTACCCATGCGTACGTACGACCTACAGTCTCCATGATTTTATCACAGATTTGTTCTTCATAAACATAATTAACTATTTGTTTTAAATGTATAAATTATATATAAATATGATAATTATGTCATTATTATTATTCTAGAGATGTTATATAATGACCCCCTTTGACCATATTTGACCTACCAAAGTTATTTTTGACACATAAATCATATTTAGTCAAAAAACTCGACATAAACTTAATTGTTTAATTAATTGTAAACAAAATGGTAATAAGTGAAATAAAAATGATAAAAATTAATAATTTTATCAATAAATGAACTAATTAACATAAGTTTGTTATTTATAAATATAAAGACACATAAGATAAATCAGATTCAAGGTAAATGATTTTCAATCACTTTTTAAATATTTCATATACTTATAATATTCACCACTTACTTGTTTTATGTGGTGTATCTACTTCCATTTTTGATATATTATATCATTAAACATTTTATATTCATGGTATTTAATTACTTAATTTAATGTTATTCCTTTATGAGGCTTATGATTTAAAATATTTCAAAGTGGTATGGGACACTTTGGAATGTCTAAATATTTTTTCCCTCAAGAATAATTTTAATGATATTTTATTTCCATTCAAGGAAATTATATGAACACTATTCAATTAACCATTTAATTTTATTATCATTGGGTTATTCATGAACTTTATTAAGTAATAGTACCATTTTTTAACTCTTTGGTACTCAAAATGTTTTAGAATTTTTTTAAGAAAACCTCACTTTATTTATATCTTTTGTCAAAGAACCTGGTTTCTTTTAAAAACAATATTTTCTAAAAAGGTTTTCAAAAAGGTTTTTTAAATTTACTAAATAATTTTTTACCTTTTTTTCTTTTAATAATGTTTTCAAAGGAATATTTTTATCTCTTTCTGAACAAGGTATTTTTCAAACCATTTTACCATGTAAAAGAAATGTTCTTCTTACCTCATAAGATATGTACATATTTATACGCCAGAATTTCTTCGAACCTTCCTTTTAATTTTTAAAAGGTTACTTTATAAATAATTTTTTTTCAAAATTCATTTTCAAAGAAAATATTTTTCAAAAGGTATTTCAAAACAAAAGGACATTTTTCTCAAGAATGTTTTAAATTTTTTTAGAGTATTTATATTTATCAATGAAAAAAACTTTTTTTAATCCACTTGGGATATGATATATTGATACCATACTTATTATTACTTTGTATGATTTTTTATTTATTGGGACAAGTATAGTATTTAAATTCACTTCCTTGATTCCTTAGTGGTCCCCTTGAAATATAAATTTTTTAATGATAAATTAAAATTGAATTTACCCTATGTATCAGTATCATTTTTCATGGATATGATTATTTACTAAACTCTATACGATTTTTCATATGGTGTTTAATTTGAATGTTATTTTATTATTTTGGGAAATATTGATAAATACATATTCTTTATTCAATACAGATATTTTATAAGGAATATTTTTTATTAATTAATTCTATTACTTGATATGGAGAATTCTTTGGATATGCAGTGGTGAGTGGAATCCAGACATTGTATATATCATCGATGAATCAATAGGTTCTAATAATACAAATAAGATTCTCAAATTAAATGGGTTTATACCTATAGTTTTAAACTTTCTAGAGGATGAATATTGTCAGTATAGGTTTTCATGTGACTTAGACACGAAATTTAATAATAAATAATTTCTTTAATTTTGGTTCATTTATTAATCATCCATGATATTATGAGTTAACATTTCTATAGATACATTTAATTTTCATGTCATTGATTAAATTGAATGTGTTTAAATTTCTTACCCTTCCATATTTATTTTGTATTATCTAGTTACTTATGTAGAATGTGTTTCAATTTCTTACCTTGCTATATTGTTTATGCACTTCCTTCTTAGTTTTTTAATTATATATTATGTGTGTTCAATTATTTACCATGCCAAAATTATTATTCTCATTTATTAATTATTTATTACACTATATTTTTTCCTAACTGTTCATTTTAACTCAACCTTATTATGTTTCATTTCCCTTGGAATCTAAGAAGCGTGCTATAAAATATTTGTAGGGATATACTAGATGTTATAAAGTTATCCTCAATTTTTTTAGAAAAACAATAATTTTGTAATTAATGTATTAATTTATAATAAAAGAGTAATGCATGTATATTTTTTTAACAAGAATACTAAAATCTTCAGTACTTTAGGATTTGATTCATTGTAATCATACCAAATGTAATTGATAGTGAACATTTGATCTGGGATTTCTGGGGTCGGGTCACTGCAGTTGGTATCAAAGGAAGTTTAGTAGAAGCCTTATAAACTAGATTTAGAAAAAATATAGATTATAGAACATAAAATTGAGTTAGAATTTGAGGATAAGTATAGAATAACATACTAAAGTTTCAGTTAAATAGATATTATGTAGTCTCCCTAGCAATATGTCCCTATCTGGATACTATAAGTTGACGTGGTTCCTGCATATATGTAACTAGGAGTAAAAACTCTAACAAGGTGTGTGAGGCATGACTCAGTATAACCCAGTACATGACAATAGACCTAACTGAAAACCTGGTTCATCACTCTTGGGGGTTATGCTTAGGATAATTCACATTTTCATTACAAATCATTATGAAGTAATTTGACAATGAATAAATTAGGTAAAACATAAGTTGTTTTAGATTGAAGATAAGGTTTACTAATTTATAAATCCTTTAAATGATATTATAGATAATACTTAGACCAAGGAAGGACCTATGTTAAAATAAAATGGATGAAGTATTTATGTATTGAGGTTTTATTGAAAATCATAGTTAAAATTATATTTAGTGATTAATCTTATTTTAAGGATGTCCATCATATTTATTTTGAGAATTATATTAATATGGTTTTAGAAAAGTACAACTTGAATATCAGGTGAAAACCCCTCAAATCTGGAAAGGTTGTGGGACTTGAACCCATGACTGAAGGATGATAAGGGTTTGATGACAACCACTGACATATTCAATGTCTTGGTTAATATTTCATTATTTTCAGTTAAACAATATGATGAGTAAATATAAATGATGAACCATTAGTGTAAATTTTGTGGTTTATTGATTAATGTATTAACCATATTATTTTTTGAAAATTGATATACTTGTCACTATTTTATGGTCCTTCAGATCCATTAAAAATTTGTTTTAGAGCTTCAGGAATCAAAGTTACTTTTTGGATACCCATTTCATGAAGTAATGTATGAATTATAATTTTATCGATGAAAAATAGAATTATTTTTTGTAGAAATATATCAATTAATTAAATTTCTTTATATACCTACATAGTAAAACAATTAATCAACATTAGGAAAATGGTAAAAAAATGTGTTTTCCTAATACCTTTAATTTTTTTGAATCGATGGTCTTCTAAATCATTGCAGATATATAGATTTAGGACCCTCAAATTTATATTAATTAGTAACTTGTTTTTTATTTATGACCTCAATCACTCCATATAAATATTTACACTCCTACACCAAGTACATATATATACTTTCCACTAATGTTCTCTTAATTAGAGACCATGTTATATGTTAGTCCATGTGACCTTTTTCATTCCCATTATCTCTTTTCTAGAGGATGTTTTATGAAACCTTCTCATGATGTGGGAGTTAAAACATAGGAAATATCAAAGAATATATCACCAAGATAAATTTTAAATTACAAGGACCCAATTCAATTAAGGTGGGGAGAATGTAACACCCTGAAATTATAATGTAAGAACATTGTATTCGATAACATGTATGACATGCAACATTGAGTGCATAAGAGAATATAATATCCCAATATTTTATAAAAAATAAATATTGTAAATTTAATATATTTTATATCTTAAAATGAATTCAAAATTGAGTTACCATACATCACACACAACAACGAGTTTCTTTGATGGCTTGCGTTACATTCAAGACTGAGTTTCACCGAACAATAATATATTATTAAAATATTAGTATTTATTATAATAAGAAATAACCATTCCATTAAATTAGTGGTTATAAATAGGATTTAATAAATTTCGAAAATATATTTTTACACCAATAGAAATTGAATTAATTGATAAGAAATTAATTATAAATGAATATAAGATCTAATTTAATGTAAAAAGAGTATTTTTATAGAAAACTATTTTTTGTGCTCACAATGCCGTTTTATCCTAATAAATTAAATTAGTTTAAATTAGAGAATTATTTTAATTTAATATATATTATATATTCAATCAAATATTTTTGATATTCATCCAATAGATTTAATATACATAATATAATAACAAACCCAATTTTATGCATAAAATACTATATTTTTATTAATGCTCTTTTACCCCTTTTAATGGAGAACCTATTTCAAATATAAATATTGGATATTTTATAAATATTACATGTAAAAATAAAATTAATATTTTAATTAGAAACATAAAAATTAGGTTAGGGTGATTTTTTTTTATTTTTTTATGAATTTTCATTTTTTAATGAATAGTGAAGAATACTGAATTTTAATTCAAAACTGCATTTTCATATAATTTATTTAAAAGGTTAAATTTTATTTTAAATTTGTTTTAAAGTTTAACTAGAATAAATGTTTTTCAATTAATATAATTTAGGTTATTTTAATCAATTTCACTTTTAATTTGACTATAAAAACATAACAAATTGTTGAACATTTTAACTTTAAAAACTCACTTTTTCATTCTGTATGTGAGATTAAATTTGAATTAATTTTTGACAATTATATGATTGGAATTTGGAAAATGTATTACATATTTTGAATAATAATAATTTATAATTTAGAATAAGGTAAAATTAGTTTTTTACTAAAATTATTAGTGAAAGTAATTAAAATTAATTGCAACCATTAAGGTGAAGTTAAGCTAAAAAAAGGACTAAACCTTGATCTTAAGGGCCCAAATGACCTAGAAACTTGTCCAAGAGCCATTTATGAATATATTATGAACTTATACTGCCTTGTATATAAATTATACCATTATGGGATCCAATTTTCATGTGAAAAATGTGGGTGGAATTACCTTTCCCAAATTTTACAAGAGTTCCACTCCTCATCCATTATAAAAAGATGTCTTCTAGTCCCACTTCCTTACACCTCTAAAAAAAATTTGGATAAAAAATTATCTTCCAAAATATATACTAAAAATAAATACCTTAAATCTATAATCCAAACCTCGGTCATAAATCCATCTAAGTAATCCCTTTGGTTTAAACCAAAAGGTGTTACTGGATTAAGAGGTAACTTCTTTCCTTAAGATCTTTAGTTTCATTTTCATTCTCCACCCCCTAAAATATTATCATTACATACTTATATAAAAAACAGTATCCTAAATATACTAGTATGTTTTTATTATAATGTTTTTACCTACACTCACACACACTTCCATCTAATGGGTAACAAATATACTGTTTATGTGTATGACGAACCACCGCCTCATGAAACGATGCTTGTTTGTTTTCCTTTACCAACTATCATGGTTGAGAATTATGATGTAAAATATATTTATATATTATGTAGATGATATATATAATGTCTTTATTCTTCTTTAATTATTTTATAAAACTTTTCTTTATTCTTTCCACTTTGTGTAAATATTATAATGTCGTCTCTCGAAGTGTGGACTACCGCCTCCTAAAAGGGATGTGATTCATTCACACGATACATGGAAAGTATACATGATGATTATAATTAAAAACATGTGACATAAAAAAATATATATTCTAGTATTTAAATAATTAAATATATGTAAATATAATATATATAATTTTTTATTACCCTTTCACACACAAAAATGTGACAACATCAGTCATGGACGTGTGGACTATCGCCTCCACAACATGATGTGATTCCTTTTACATCACAAGAATTATATATAAAATTATATATGATTATATAAAATTTTATTTATGATATAATTATCATTCTATAAACATATAGTGTTACTTTCCTTCTTTCCATCACGATCATTGAAAAATGAGAACGTTACCCATGCGTACGTACGACCAACCATCTCCATGATTGTAACATTGGTTAAATTTTCATAACCATATTTAATAATTGTTTTTAAAAGTATAATTGATATATTAATATAATAATTATCTCATTATTATTATTATTCAGGATATGTTATATAATGACCCTAGTTGACCTACCAAAGTTGTTTTTGACACATAAACCAGATTTGGTCAAAACACCAAATATAAAATTAATTATTTAAATAGTTGTAAACAACATGGTAATAAAAAAAATAAAAGAAATGATAAAAATAAAAAAGGTTATAAAGAATGTAAATAATTAAAACATGTTTTTTATTTATGAATATAAATAAACATGAGACAAATTGGATGCACGATAATAGATTTTCATCTCACTTTTTAAATCTGTGAGATAAATTTCATATTCACCAATTAATTATTTTGTGTGGTGTATCTACTGCAACGTTTTATATATTATATCATTAATAATTTTATATTAATGATATTTAAAGATTTAATTTAATTTTACTCCATCACAAGGATTATTATTTAAAACATTTTAAAGTGGTATGGGACACTTTGGAATGTTTAATGATTATTTTCTTCAAGAATAATTTTAATGATCTTCCATTTCCATTCGAGGAAATTATATGAACAATTATCATTGAAACATTTAAGTTTACTCTCATCTAGTTATTGATTAAAATTATCAAGTTATAGAACCATTTTCCACTATTTGGTACTCAAATTTTTTTAGAAAATGTATTTAGAAAAACCTAACTTCATTTCTCTCTAAGGTGAGAGAACCTATTTTCTTCTAAGTACTATATTTTCAAAAAATGTGTCCAAAAATGTTTTTAACCATTAAAAAATTATTTATGAAAGGAATTTTTACACTTTTGGTATTCTATGAATGTTTTAAATGGAATGTTATCATTTATTTCTGAACAAGTCATTTTTCTAACCTTTTTACCGTACAACAGGAATGTAATTTTTACGTCATATAACATATATATATTTACACACCATAATTTCTTCAAAGTTTTATTTACATGTTTAATAGGTTATTTTTTAAAGTTTTTTTTTCAAAAGTTATTTTTAAAGAAAAGTTTTTTCAAAAAGGCATTTCAAAACAAATGTATATTTTTCTGAAGAGTATTTTCAAAAAATATTTTTATATATTTTATATTCATCAATGAAAAAACCCTTTATTTTAATCAACTTGGGATATGTTATAGTGATAATATACTTATATTTAATTTTTATGGTTTTTGATTGATTTGGAAAAGTATATTATTTAAATTAACTTCCTTGATTCCTTAGTAGTCCCCTTGAAATATTCAATTTCTCATAATCATTTGACAGTGAATTTACCCTAAGTATCCATATAATTTTTCATGGATATAATTATTTCCAGAATTGTATACAATTTTTCATACAATGTTTACTTTTAAATTTATTTTATTATTTGGGAAAATATTGATAAATAAATATCATTTATTCAATATGGAAATTTGACAAGTCATATTTTTTATTAATTAATTTGATTACTCAATATAAATAATTATTTGGATATGAAATGAAAGGTGGAGCCTAGAATTTATATAGCTCCTTGATGCATCTATAGGTTCTCATGAGACAAATAAGTTATGAAAATTAAATGGATTTTTACCTATAGTTTTAAACTGTCTGGAATATGGATCTTGACGGTATAGGTTTTCATGTGCCTTAAACATGACGTCCTATAATTAATAATTTCATTCATTTTGTTTCATTTATTATCCATCCATTAAATTTTTCATCGACTTATTTGTGGATACAATTAATTTTAAGTTCAATGATTAAATGGAATGTGTTTTAGTTTCTTACCTTTCCATACTTACTTTTCATTATATAGTTATTTGGATGGCAATTATTTCCATTTATTACCTTTCCATATTGTTTATGCACTCCCTTCTCTATTTTTTTTATTATATGGTATGTTTGTTCAATTATCTACCATGCCATATGTATTATTCTCATTGATTAATTATTTATTTCAATGTATTTTTCCATTACTGATCAATTAAGATCACCCTTATTTTGTTTCCTTTCCCTGAGAATTCAAGAAGTGTACTATGGGGGATATACATGGATATACTAGATGAAATAAAGCTATCCTCAAAGTAATTTATAAAAAAATTAGTTTTTAACTAGTGTATTAATTTTTAATACAAGACTCATGTATGTATCTAGTTTACCATGTCTAATAAACACTTCAGTCCTTCGGGATTTGATTCCTTATAATCATGAAAATTTAATTGATAACAGACATCAGCTCTAGGTTTTCTGTGTTCGGGTAACTACAATCATAATAGATATATTAAAATAATTAATTCTTAGAATTATTTTATAATTGTATTTTTAACCATTTCATAGATGATTAATGTTATGTTAGAGATCAGTATGAGGATGTAGAGGTTTTTGATGATTATTCTTCAAATGGGTCCTCCTACATACAATGATTGATATTAAATAATATTACCTCATGTGACTAAAGAAAAGAAAATTCATATCATACAAACTAAGAAATATTTACATGTAGCATTATTATATATATTGATACTACGAATGATTTGAGTATACCAAACATACGAATCCTTTACTTCAGTCATAACAAAGAGAGATTATGATGCTCTATTTTACTGCATTTTTCATGGAATCAGCTATAGATCTCCTCCAATCTACATCTAAGGAGTCTCAAGATTATGGTGCACATTAGGTTGAGAAACACTACCTTCTCTATATCTTTATACTTTCTCTTTCTATTTTTTACTATTATAATCAATCAGTGAGTTCTTAGACCTATTTATTTACATTTATTGTCTCCAATATATTTGGGGAATACATGATATTCCCATAACTCTCATTAAATTTTACCTACCCATGTGTTATGGATGAGGTCCCTATGTGGATTGTTTTTTCTTTCATCCCACTTTTATTATGGAAGAGGTCCTTTAATGGCATGGAATTTTTGTAGCTATTATGTATACCCAATCTAGGCTATGGATAAATATTAGATTTATATAATCTGCTTCATAGCTGGTGATTTTCAGCTAGGAGGGATTAGGTCTCTGCTTAATACTAAACCCCTTATTTTAATTCTGCTATGTGTTTTGTTTTATATCATTTCAAATTATTAAAGTGATTTTTTTAAACTAAAAAACAAACCACTTATTTGATAATTAATCTTAACTAGTATTTATATAAATATTTTATTGAGTAAATTTATTTCAAATGTTAGAATAATATTCATATATTATAACTGAGCACTAATCACAATTTGAGGGATATTTTAAATGTTCAAAATTATTTCTAACTACTATTTTGATTAACTTAGAGATTTTATTTTTAATTGGGGGACTTCATTTAAAATTTATTAAATAGAAATATTTATTGGGAACTCAATTCACCCCCTCTTGAGTTACTCAATCTAGCCAACATGGGGGTTCATTTCCATCTAAATGTTATGAATTTAGAAACTCTAAATCTTTGAATAAGTCTTTTCATTTATAGATATATGTCTTGTGTCACTAAAATTTGATCCCAACTGTCTTCTTGGATAAGGTGGATTTGGAATTGTTTAAAAATTATTCATTGAGAGGACAAAGGGATCAATTTCTCCTAGGGATTTTATTATCTCATTTAATTTGATTATACAATAACTTTTCCTATAGATGTTATTATTAATATTAATGATAATATTAGATTCCTGGGGAACATAAAATTATTATAGGTATTGGTAATCTATATAATTAAGGGATATTAGAGGATTATCAACTCATAATACAATCCAAATTGTTCTCTATTATATCATTTCTTTAGAATTATGTTCTTTTTTAGTATATAAATTAAAAAATAGTCATCAAAAAATTTCCCTTATGAAAATACATATCTTTATAAATTATTCTTGAGTAAATAACCCCTTTTATTAGAATAGGTGGATAAACAATTCTTGGGGGCACAACAAGACTCAAATAAACTCATGTGAAAGTAATCCTGCACGTAATATACCATGAGATCAAAGAATTAAATATATTAATAGATGAGAAATTCAATCCAAAGGTCTTTGATTTTGGTAATTTCAATCAACATGTAATTTGGGATAAGAACCATGTTTCCACAAGGGTGATGTGTGCCTATAGATATTGTTCCACTGAGTATGGATTGATTAGATTTTGGATAACCTAATCTGAAAGAACAAGAAATTATAGATCATATAAAACTAATGTTATGTCTAACAAATTTTGTTAAAAACTACAGAAAATGTAATTGAATGACAAAATATTAGAAGAACATATTTAATAAATCGTTTATAAACACTACGATGCTAAAAAATTTAACTATATTACCTTTGGATAATAACTATTTAATATGAGTAAATATTAACAAAATTATATTCAATTGAAATAATTTTCATTATTTAATGTATATTATTTTAAAAACTAATTTTAAATAATCTACAGTTAAAATTTTATAAAATAAAATTCATTTTTGAGTTGTTCACATAAAAATTTATATAGTATCAATTGTTGTGTTTTTAATTTTTTTTGATTTTTAGTCAAAAAAGACGATGTATTTGAAAATAATATTTTTTATGATTTCATCATTATGAAACTATATACTAGAATATTAAAAAAACCTTTTAATTAATAAATTATATATTTAAAGAACACTATTTTCAATTTGAAAATATTTTTTATGATATAAATACTATGTCCAAAATTATTTTAACTAAATTAAAATTTCACTTTAATAAAAACAGTTTTCAGTCTTTTAATCTACTTAATTTTTTAGCACCTAATCTGGGAGTGTGGGTCTGAGACTTTAAAATTATTATTAGAGCAGATTTTTGTTTTTATGAGGTTTAGATTAGTTTTTTGGAGATCATTTTAGTTATCTTTGGTTTTAAGTTTAGAGAACCATAGTGAAATCTCTAGAGATGAGTTTAAAAATATGACAATATGCTGAAATATTATTAATGTCTTGAGTATGTGATTTTCCATGAAGTAACATCCCTATGTACACACTGAAAAGTGGATATGGTTGTCCAATAGATTTACTTAGTGGTAATAACCATAAAGGGTTGGTTTATCATTGAAATGATCATCACTATGATGAATGATGAGTGGGAATAAGACTGAACATTAGACTGGACACTCCTATGTGGTATTGTATGGTTGATTAGATTATCTTTAAGAACAACTATGACAGAGTGATTTCCAAGTTACATGGAGGTATTAGGATGATAAGAAAACCCAAACTATGGTAACCTTTATTAAACAATGATTGTTATAGGTTGAACTAAAGGAATTACATTCCAATGTGGTGATAAGGGTAAAAGGTTTTATGATTGAATCCCTTTTATGGTGTTAATTATGATAATTCCCCCAAATTTTTAGTGTTACATCAATTATGAAAACCCAATTGTTTTTAGTAATGGATGGAACTATAAGGAACCATGGGTGTGAGGGACAATATAGGGATTACCTCAATGAAAAACCCATCAAAATTTGAACTAGATAAGAAATAATACATTATCCACACTTTAATTATTCAAATTCATGGATTTTGGGAATTATACAAATCTATTCTGAAACCCTAGACTATCGAGGATAATAAGAATAAATGACCTCATCATACAAAGAAATAATTATAATACTGAATATAGATTATGAAAAAAATGGTTAAAAGGTACACTCACTTACCACTTCAGATTTTTTGTGTGTATTTGAATCTATTCTCGATACCCTTGTAATCATATGATGTCTTATATTAATATCAAATCTTTACCCTAATGATTTGACTATCAAAGAAAACATTTAATGGTTTTAATATTATACCCAAGTTAATATTTTTGAAAATGTACTTTAGGAAAATCTTATTACCTTTACATTAGATAAATTTAGGACGATTTTAGCGATGGATTGGTTCCCTCATCCAAGAGGGAATAAAGATTCATTATTAGAATAAGTAAATGAAATTTCATTTCAACTTATGGTTGTCAATAAATCTAAATATATCTATGATATATCTTGGGAAAACAATTTAATATGAAATTCATGATACATAATCATGATGGTTTTTTATATTAAATTGTTAGTAAGAGACACCATATTGTGATATGTATATTATAAATTAAATGATGAGTTTCTACGACTTACCAAATTTAATAAGGTTTAAACCATTTTTTAGAAATAAAACCCTGTGTTATAAATATCTTATAGACATCCTTATCTATTAATTCTATTCATTAGTGATAATTAAAATTGCGAGGACAAAATCTATTTACAAGGGGAAGAGTGTAACGAACTAAAGATCAGGAAATTGTAAAAATGATGTTATATTCTCTAACTTTAATTACACTCAAAACCTAATGTAAATGAAACAAAAACATATTAGGTTAACATTATTAATCAAGATACAATAAAAACTAGGATATCAAACAATTAAATTATTTTATCTTTAGAAGATTAATAAATAATAAGAGTGAATATTTAAAATGATTATTTACAATAAAATTAATTTTATTTAAATTATGTATTTTCTTTTGAAAATTAAATTTTAAAAAATATAAATTTTGAATATAATAAAATAAATATATTTTTGAATTAATATCATAAAAATTTACTTAATATTAATTTTGAGTTTTTTTAGAAATGGATGATTTTTAATCGAAAAATGAATTTTTTGCAACAATTATAATTTTTTATGCATTTATAAATATATAAACATATCCAAGAATATTAAAAAACCTTTTATAAAATAACATATGAATTTATTGAATAAAATTATGGATTTTCAAATATCCATTAATGATATAATCCCATGTTCAGTATTTTTAAAAATAAATTAAAATGTGAATTTTAAAAATTTTGTTTGAGATGTTTTCTTATAAATAAGTGTTTTAAATACTACATCTAGAAGTGAATCTCTCAAGATTTAAAAAATTAGATCTTCAATACCTATATGTCCTATTTCTAGAGATGACCACTTGAGGGTGGGCTATTGAAAATGTTTTAGGCTCACTAATGTGTAGAATTATATTCACATGGGAATATTTTACTTGTTATTTTATCAAAACTAACACTATTCTCCCCTTTTCTATAAATTAATGGTTTTATTTGAATGTTCATCTCCGTAATGTGTAGACCCAACCACTGTTTAAGGAAAAAATGAATTACACTATAATGGATGATCTATTTACTTAAAGGAAGTTTATAATACAAGGACTATACAAATAACATTATTATATATCCCATTTTCTCTATAAGGATGTCCTAGATTGAAATTTTACTAGTGATTACTATAATAACAAAGAATATATGGACTAGAATGAAAAACTAAGTGGTGAAACTATTAAATTCTATTTTTCTTGCTACTCTGATGATGTTTAAACACATCTATCAGTGATGAGTCCTTCTAAAATATTAATAAATTTATAGGCACATTGATTTATAAAAAGACCCTATCATTAGAGATACAAGTAATATCCTCATCCACTTCCATGAGGGAGGGGTAATTTCAAGACAGTTTGATGTTATATTTTTTTTATTAGCGGTGATATTTTATTTCATAGGAGTGTAATCCATATAAAATTTTTATTATAAACATCTAATTATGGATGAAAATGTGAGATTTTTTATGATCTAATTCCATCCATACATGTGAGAACAAAACTAGACTACACAATTAGGGATGAAAACTAATTCTATTCACTAGTGCAAGAGATATATATTGATGAATTTTTGGGTGACCTTATTCATGTTTCTAGAGTGAGAATACTAGTTGTGCTTTCTATTATTTTCATTTCATGAATAAGTGGGAGAACTATATGTGAAAGAATAAACATACATGTAAGGACCACCTATATAAACCATCATAATGATAGTTGATGTTTTAGGAAATTGACCATAGATGATATTTAATATATTTTTTTAAGAACTTTTGGACATTAAACATGATTATAATATGTTTCCTAGAGTTTTTTGATATTTTATAGTGTTTTAACATGTTATTAAATAATTATTGAACAAGAATTTTGATGATAAATCCTCTTATATTTTGATGCAATATAATGTATACTTTTTTTTTATAGTTATTGAAAATAATTATAATGAATATAATATATACAATTAGAAAAATAAATAAAACACAACTTTTTATGAAAATTTACTAATATAAAAGAATATGTTTTTTCATTTAAAAAATAATTATGAAAAAATATCAATTTTCAATATTTCATGCAATAATAAATAAAATTATAATATTATTAATTATACTAGTGGAAAGAGAAATATTGGTAATAAAATTACCAATTTCTTTTTTGAATATGTTGGTATAAATTTTGTCGAAAACATATATTATATGTTGGAATTATTATAATTGTAATAGATGAATTTTATGTACCACTGAAACATTTAATGAAATTTTTTTTACAAAAAATATAATGATTGGGAAAATATGTTAGTAAAATGCCAAAAAATAAAATAAAATATACATTTTCAAAGAGATATTCCTCTATTAGAGAATATAAAATATTTTGTAGTGATTTTTGTTTGATAATTTCGAATTCATTTTGTATACGCAACCATTCATGAAAAATTTTATTTATAAGAATAAATTGTGTCATGTTCTATTTTTTAACAACATAAATTGTATTTTCATTCTACATTGAGGAACCTGAGGAAAATATTTTTAAGATAAATTTCTTTATATGACTTCCTTTCGATGGTATCAATACTATTCCCTTATAAGAATTTCTTAATTATTCACGACCACTAGTCAACCTCTCCTTGAAGATGATAAACTATTATAGTTACATTCTGATGCTTTGAGTAATTAAATAAATTAAATATATTCTACAAAGCATTTATACATCCTTTCAAAATAAATGGACATATGGTTACACCGAATATTAGAGTATTTTGAAATGTTATCTTGTTGACAAATTCTATTATGAAAAATTTAATGATTCCATTATATTAGTAAAACCATTTATAGTAGGTACAACTATACTAAAAAAACAAAAATTGTTCAATTACATATCTAATCATTTCATGTTGCTAATTTAAAGTAATATTATAATTTTACTAACAATATATGTGATCCACCATATTATATCTATAACTTTTTTTTGTAAAATATAGATAATTTTTTTGAAACAATCTCATAACTTTCATTAAATAATTTTTATAATCTATCCAATGATAATAAAACCACATATTAATGTTTTATGACTATATTTAAAACTCATTAAAATCTCTTAATTTTCATCCCTATGTTTCAATACAAAATTTATAGCACCTAATGTTATATAAACTTCCTTTGATTGAAATTATGATGACATAAGAAAAACCATACCATAATTAAATGTTTTTATAGTTATGTTGAAATAATGGTATTCTGATGACTAGTAGGCTTAGAGTTTTAGATGATTAAGAAACATAACCATAAATAATAAATAATATGAACCACTCTTTTACCGCCCTTTAAAATCTATTTATTCTATATAGTATTTTATATAAAATTTTCACTTTCTATTTTTAGTTCTAACACCCATTATATGAATTTTTGAATCAATATATTTATTACTCATCTGTTAACAATGTAAAAATCATTAGAAAACATTTAAAGAGAATAAATAACCTAGTAATTAGAAAACGATGAGAAATATTTTTTTATGCCTCAAATAATGTTTGTTATATTGAAGTAATTTTTTTTATATTAGTAGAAAAGAAAGATAGTCTAAACTCTTATAAAATCGTTGGAAAACTTTTATTTAATCAAAAAATTAATAGAATAGTTATTATACATTATTTTATGATATTTATAGAACCCAGATAGTTTCATAACAAAAAACAATATGAATGAATCATTTTAATGGAATAATGTTGATTATTTAACAGAACACCATATTATTACCACCTATAATCACTCATAATCAACCATAATAGACTGATGAATCAGATTAATTAGAGAATAACATAACTAGATAATCAATCCTTATCCAATTAATTATGGGAATATATAATTTTAGGAACACCAATAATCATATAATGTGTTAAAAAATATTAAGATGAATAACACATATAAAATATTACATTTCAGTCCATATGTATAAGGATCAAAGTTTAGCGAAGTAAATAAAATATATGAAATATAATAGGTTAACCGATTCCTTGTACAAATGATAAGGATTGAGAATCCTAGAATATTAATGAATAAAGGTTATAAGCCAATTTAATATGAAATGGTATATTTTAAAATAAAATTAATGATAGTGTAAAGATCAATATGATGAAATTAATTATCAAAAAATATAGGAAAGTGTTAAGAATCCCCTTTTTTCCTTCCAAGATGCATTCACGTGATTGATATTGTTTAAAAATAAATTGTATGAAGTTACATATTATTATATATTTAATTTAAGTTTAGTATATAACTACCATCCCCAACTATAGTAACCTAGAACCAATGGTTACATTATTACATTTTTATAAGATATAAGATATCACATAATAAAGGATCCTATGGTTTCGTAGTCTTTAGATATTGATACATGCATGTTTTCCATATTAAATTAGATCATCAAAACATAAAAATATAATTTTTTTTACATACACACTTGTTACACTTTTTTATCCTTTAATTTAATCTAAGTTATCATTAGGGTACATTGGGGAAAGGGAAAAAGGGTGACATTATTTACTGAGTAAGGGGTTGCATAAAAATATGGATTAAAAAGACATAAAAAATATGGAAGAGTGAATAACCATTAAATGTTCAATAAAATAAGAATAAAATATATTAATAGATAAAATTATAATGATATTAATAAATTGAATAATAATAACTGATTCCATATTGATGGAATGCAAAACACTAATAATCATTTTCACCACCATGACCACAACTAAGACACTATTTTTACTATCATGACCATAACTAAGTCATTTTTATTACTATCTTGGCCAAAATGAAGACAATTTTATTACCCTCATAAACACACCCAATAAATTATTTATACCACCATAACAATATCCAAGATATATTTCTTACCATCATGACACTAGCTAGTATACTATTCTTACCATCTTGACAAAAATGAAGATATTTTTCTTACAACTATGACCACTAGTAAGAAATTCTTCTCACCATCATAACGATAAAAAATATATTTTTATGACCATTATGAACACATCCAAGAAATTATTATTAACATAATGACCATATGAAATATACTTTTCATACCATTATGATCGTATTCAAGAATTTAATATTACCACCATTACCACAACCAAGATATTTTTTATGCCAACACGACTCTAGACAATATATTTTTTAAATGGATAGGACTACACCAAATATCAAAAATAATATATCATGAGATCTATTTATTCTTAAAGGGGATATATAATTCATTGACACATTTTTCACAAATAAATTCTGAATGAATTCCTCATATAATAAAGGATTAATACAAAACATGATCAACCTTCCATAGTAACTAATAAACTTATTAATTTTAATAATAAATATATTAGGTGTAAATACTATCCCTAGTCAATAAATGGTATAAAATTTATTAATACATCTAGACAAATAATATGGATGGTGTCATTAAATAATATTGCTAATGAAATATAAGAAACATGAATTCATATTTATGTATATGAAATAATCCTTTTAAATATTATTTATATAGATTCATTTCAAAAACAAAAAATACCCCCATTTTGAAATTATGGAAAACTCTTTAATATTATTTTCATTAAAATGATATAAATTTAACATTCTATTTTCTTTTGAAATTATTCTTTAAAAAAATATTTATTTTATAAAAAAATTATAAAAGATTTTTTTTTCAAAACGTTCTTTGAGAATACTTAAAAACAATAAAGATGAGTTTCTTAAAAACAAAAGCCTTTAAAATCCATTTTAAAATCAAGAATTAATTTTTAAAATAAAAATTATTCTTTTAAAAAATATGATAACATTTAATTTTTATTCAAAAATAATTATGAATTAAAATCAATAGGAAATTCATGTTCAAACATGGAAAAGAAGCTTTGTAATTAATATTTCTTGTAACAGTGAAAGAAACTCTTATAGTTTTTGAAACTTTTATATAAAATGAACTTGAAATAGAGAAATTGAAATTTGAAATTAATTAAAAATGAATATATATAATAATTATATAATATTTCATAGAGTCTATATACACAACAGAAAAAAAATTAAAACAAGTGGTGAATAGGGCATGTGTCTCAAATGAATAAAATTGGGATGAGATCCCTTATTGTATCTTTCATTCTCCATGATAGTTATTTAATGTCCATTATAATCAAAATATGCATCTTATTAAAAAAAATATTATAACCTTATTCATATCTATTTTCTTTCCTACTCTTCCATTATAATCATTTTTTATACATACATTAGTAAGTTGTCCATATTCATCATTGATTGTTAGTATGTATGATAATATTGGAAAAATTTCCTAATGTAAATTACATTCCTTATCCATTGATACAAAGTTCATCATTAAATGATTATTAATGGTAAAAAAAACTATTGTATAATATGATTTATAATGTTATAGATTTATTCTATGATATCATTTGTTATGATTTTTGAGGATTAAATCAGTGATGAGGTAGTTTCGATAAATTTTAATAAATGAAAGGCATTACCTTAATTAACAAGGAAACTATTTATATTACCCTTATAGAACCCAAAAATTATTTATTTAAATAATAATATTATATTTATTCATTAATTATATTCTTAAAACCTTACATGAATAATGGTGATGAAAAATAAAATAAGCCATTCATGCAGGTGGTAGTTTGAATGTACGCATAAATAATTTTTTTATCTTTATAATTGAAAGTGGAAAAGTAGATAAGAATTTTACTAGAAATATAATAAAAATTTAGTATTTTAATGATAATGATATTATTATATTATATCATTTGAAATGGATTCTAGGATATAGATAATGTGGAAAATACTGTGGAGACGGTATTACCTATATATAGGACTTGATTCTTCCCTTGAAGGACCTCTTGAAAATGGATGAATTTGGGACACTTCCTATGACTAGAGACTAATAACCATGGAAGAGGATTTTAGAAGAGTTAAAATATGTATTTTTTATATAGTAATTTTAATGGTTATACATTGCTTGAAGTGGGTGTAATTGATTTTATTTTATAATTGAAAAAGAGGGACTCTTCATTAGAATTGAATTGCAGGTGAGGGGAAATAATGGAATTACATTAAAGGTTGGCGGATTATGAGAGGAATTCCTTGTGAGATATTTATGCATGATCTCCAAACCAAAATATGTTATTCTATAAGGTATACATTTCATGTGAACTTAACAAATTTCAATCATCCTTGAGTTACACAATTTTTTCCTAATTAACCTTTATTATATTTTTACCTTGGTAATAATTTTTTTCTAAAAATATAAGATAAAATATATTATTAAATTTTATATTATGACCTATAGTTTTGAATTAATTTAATATAATTAAATTTCTATGTAATAGAAAATCAACTTTTAAATTGAAATATATAATATATAGAAATTTTTTTTGAAGAAAAAAGACTTTTTAATCATTAAGTTTTATTCACCAAATTTCATGTCAACTTGTAATTAAATGAGTGTTAATATAGTTTTATATATAATATTTTATCTATTTTTTAAATTATATAAATTTAATTTAAAACTAAATAGAATCATTCACCTCAATCAGATGTTTATATTGAAAATTTTTTTTAGGGATATATTGTCTAGATTTTATAAAAGAATATTAGGTTTTACATTTTCCTCCCTTAAATGATTTCATCATTGAATTTTTTTACATATTTTAGATCATAATAATTTTTTTTAGTTTTTCATTAATACATCTATAGGTTATCACATTGCTTCCTCTAACACATGGTTCCTCCATATCACTTTCACTAACGAAATTGTTTGATTCCAAATTACTATATCTCTAGTGTCAAGAATATAAACTTTCTATTCATTATATGACATGTACACTTGAAACTCTATTTCAAATATATTGAATACATGAATTGGATCTAGTATGTAATTAATCTATAATGATACATGGAATACATCATGAACTTTAGAGAGGTTGTATAGCATAAACAGACGATATGCTACAACTTTGATTCTATCAAAAATTTCATAAGGCATGATTCCTTATAATTTAATATACCCTTATTATAAAACCATATAGACCCCTTCCATGTATAAAAATTTATGAAAACATGATCCCTTAATTTAAATTCTTAATCCTTTATTAGATTATTAATATTTTCTTTTTTGGTTATTTGAGTTGTCTTAACATGATTTGGAATAGTTCTCATATTCTCTATTATGTCCTTGATAATTCCAGGGTCAACTAGAATTTTCTCTCTAACCTCATCCCAATAAGTTTGAGTATGAAACCTATTCCAAAAGAATAATTCAGATAGTTACATATATATATTTTAATGGAATCCATTATTCTATGAAAATTTCACAAAAGGTAGATATTGATCCCATATACCATGAAAGTAATTTGAGAGTGAATGTAGATTTTATTTTACTCTCTTTATTGTACATTTAGACTACCCAACAGTTTTAGGATGATAGGAAGTCATAAAATGTGTTTCAGTATTGATATCCACTTGAATGATCCTAAAAAATCTTGAAATGAATTAATGATCACAATTATATACATTGATAGAGGTTCATTATGATGTATCACTACTCTATTAATATATAATAGTGTAAGAAGTTCAAGGGATAAAACCTCCTCTATCACTATGAAATGTGAATACATGATAAGTAAATCCACAATGAACCATATAACTTTATTCCTCCAAGGATTCCTCAAGATTTTAGTTAAAATGTTCATTGTAATATTATCCCACTTCCACATTTGTATAGGGAGAGGATACCTATATTTTTAAGGATTTTTATTTCAAGCATTACCTATTGTAATAACAAGAATATGAATACATAGTATGATATTCCCCAATTTATGTTTTCCCAATAGAAATAATCCCTTATTTCCATATACATCATGGTGATACTATGGTGTAGATGGTAATTTGAGCTGTGAATTCATCTATTAATTATATATTCATCTTAGATATAGATGTTACCCACAATCTCTTTCCAAATTTCAAAACACCATCATTATAGGTAAAAGTATAATTATTACCCATCTTTAATATATTTAATATTCTTTTGAAAAACCTTTCCATATCATTGTGACTTATTTATCATATTTAGTAGATATAATTGGGTAATTACGTAGAAAAGAAATGATTCTCCCTCTATGGTAATTACCATGACCAACATCATGAAATCCTTGAATATTGGACCTTTTTTTCGATCCATATCATAGTTATGAATACTTAATACATCATACTAAATGTGTCTCCCACCTTGTTTTCCTTCCCAAGGAGATAATGTATTGCATAATCATAGTCCTTTAGTAGCTCCAACAATCTCTTTTATATCATGTTAAGAACATTTTATGTGAATATATACATCAATCATTTAGGATTCATATATATGTCACATATTTCCCTGTAATGATAAAGCCTCCATATCATCAATGTAAATATTATGAATGCTAGTTTAATATCATGTGTTAGATAGTTTTATTAATGGGTATTCAATTACCTTGATAAACAATAAACTACTACATAATTATGGATAAGAACATAACCAATACCTTTCAATGATATATCACTATATATTAAAAATACTTCCTTTATCGACCATATAATCAATACTAGGGCATTAAAAAATCACAGATTTTGTAAAACTCCAACCCAAATCATCGAGTCTACAAAGAAGTACCACACAAACTTAGGTACACCTCCCCATAATCTAGAGGCTACCTACTTGTAGGGGTTATCTATAGTAAATCAGGGAGAAACTATACCCTAAATTAGACAAAAATAACAGGTAAATAACCAAACATGTAACATTTAAAAAATTTGACAATACAAATACAAATAACATACCATCTGTATGAATGAATGTGAAATTAATTGACACAAAATTTATTACCAGGAAAACGATCAACCGTCCGGATGATCAAATATACAATATAACAAGGTAAAAAAGTAAAAGATAGGATCTTCACCCAAATCTAGGACTCAACTTCTCCCATTATCTAGACATCTAGTGAGATAACCCACTCAATGATTGTGATGTACAGGACTTGGTTCACTCATAATTAACCAAAATCGATTGATCACAGGGCCTCAAGTATGCCTCCCACATACCCGAGGATGTCGACTTGCATTGAGGATCCATGTTGGTACAATGAGGATATTATACCCTCATAATCATAGTGTCACAACAACGAGATAATGAATAAATAGTGGATGTGTAATAAGAAAAATAGATCTACAGAAGTAAATCATCAATACTATAATAATTCATCAATATAATAGTGAAATCATATACAAAATGGTGATTATTTCATAAAGAAATAAAAAATTTAGGAATACATACATGCATTTTTATCAAAATGAACAAAATACAGAAAGGTTTTCTAATAGAATAATGAGAAAAGGCTCAGTCAAACACTCCTAAGCTCCCATGAAATAATCAATCAAGCATACAAGACCTATCAATTTACCTTATCCCTACCTATAATCAAGAAGTATTTCTAGGTACTAAATATTGGCCATAATAGTGTGTGAGATATGCCTAGTAGACCACCACCAACAGTTTCTAAAATTATCCAGCCCATGCATATAATATGAGTAGTGTACAAATGTAGTAATTATAAAGTAGTATTATAAATAATAAAGAGTCAACTCTAGATCATGAAGGACCCTGAGATGACACTACCTTCTTTAGATTATTCTAGGAAACCTCTAAACGGATGTAACCATGAACACACACACTTACACACACACACATATATGCTTGAATGTATATATAATCACTATATAAGTAATTATGTTTATAGCCATATATATTGGTACATAGTTCTATCTAAGACCCAAAACATAACTCATACATCCATGTATAGTCACTAGATTCATATAAAGTAGTACGGGATTTCATTCCCATGCATCACATATCATAAGGGTCTCCATGCTCAAGTATCATAGGTATATGGGAGACCATTCCTGAGTATCCCTAGTATATGGGATGGCATGACCAAGTATCATATCAGGAGGGACACCATGCCTGAATATCATATTGGTAGGTATGACATGCCCGAGTGTCATATCAGTACAGATTCCTAGATTGAGTATCATGTTATTAGGGACACCATGATCAGGTATCATAATAGTAGGGGCTCCATGCCTAGGTATCATTAGAAATAAGTATTCAAATATTCATAACTATGATCCAATAAATGATTTATAAGTTAATATTATTCTACTTACACAAGGTCATAACCATTGTTTATGTTAAATCATGATTTGTGATCATACCATCCACTTTCTATTAAATTCATTATATTTGCTTCATCTATATGCCAATCCAAAACCACTTAGGAGGTATTTTGGCCACATAATAACTCATAATATCAAGGGAAAATTCCATAAGCACACATAATTGGTTCAAATTATTTGATGGGGATCTATTCCTACTAGAATAAGGAAGAATAAAGCTATTTCTATCAAGGATAACAATTTAATTAAGGGAAAAGTATAATTTTATGGAAACACATGGAAAATACAGCGTGTTGTATCATAAATCATAATATAAATAAAAAAGTTCTAATGGATAATTACTAGAACACCTACCTTATTATTTCAATATATTCCTTGTCCTGTATCATCCTTTGGTTTAGAATAGAATGAGAGAAAGTAGAGAAATAGATAAATTCCCTAAACATAGAGCATAGCTCACACAAAAATAAATCAGAAGAAGGAGATAATAACACAGAGAGGAAGGAATTGGATTGAAGCTCTTACCAACAAGATTCCAATGTAAAAAATGGTGCTTTATTTTGATGTCAGATGGAGACTGGTGATCAAATCCTACCTTAGGATTGGTAATACTCCAACATGGGAAAATGGTAGTGTGTGGAAGATGAATAAAAAAGTGGTGGGTGAGTTAAAATGGTAGAGGGGAAAAATTTTAAATTCACCCTTAAAAAGGGGTCTCATAGTTTGGATAGACTTTTGGACAAACCATTCACATTCCATGCGATAATTACTATCCCAATACACCCATCACATGGTCTAGGTGCACGATTAGACTAACCGTGTGAAGCCCATATTAAACAACTCTAAAATGATACCTGTAGAATTTTCGATGTTGTGTGGACTAGAATTCATGAATAGTAAAACATTTTCCCCCCATGTTTTGAACTAGAGAACCCCACATGGTTTATAAAAACAATGAGGAATGGGCTATAGGGTTTACATAAAAATTTCATCCCACCCGTTTCTTTAAAACTTGGGGCTTTGGGCTCTAAACAAGCCACATACACCAAAAAACCCTCCACAATTCCATTAAGAATTCATATTAAGTAAAAATAAAAATATTTAATGGACATTAAAAGGTTACATAACTCAAATAAAATTTGGTATCTTATTATATTCCCACCATGAATCAACTCCACCCTCAGTTTCCCTTCAAAGGTTGGTAAATTTTTTTCAAATAATAACTCTGACCACTGAGCACATACATCAATATCTCCCCCAAGTATCATCCAATTCAGGGTCATGATACCATAGAAAAAATATTATATGTACACCGATTACTTTGAGATCCTTGATGATCTGATTGATGATATGAATATGTTACTACTCAAAGGAAGCATTGGCCTCTAATTCAACATCCTCAAGGTCAAAAGTATGAGAGGGGTCAAAATGATATCAACAAAGCTTTGATATATGGAAGATGTCATGAATGGATCAATACCTATGAGGAAGACATCTCTTATATTCTATATTCTTGACTCTCTCTAATTTCTTAAAATTCATGAGAAATGAGGTGATAACTTGACCTATCTTTAAATCCATATATATTTCATATTATAGGGTAAATATGCAAGAAGACTCAATACCCAACCTCAAACTTCAGAGGATAGTGATGTCGATTAGTATAAATATTATGTATAGACTGAATTGCACCCATTCACTTTATGATAAGATGCACCTACTCTTAAGTCAACTAAATGAGATGAAGTTATATTAGGGTTGCCTCTTCTTCCCCTATCTAGCACAAGTGTGAACAAAATTAATTATCATAGAGAGCCTCATAAGAAGGAATCCATATAGTAGTATGGAATATTTTATTATAGGAAAACATAATTAAGGGTATCTGTTTCTTTGAAGATCCTCCAAAATCAAGGAAACATGCCCTGAGCATGTCCTCTAGTACCTGTGTCATCCATTTCGACTGACCATCAGTCTATCAGTGAAAGGATATTCTTAGAAACACCTATGTCCTAAGATCCTTTTATAACCCATTATAGAACCATGGTATATAATTATCATCCCTATCTAAAACTATAGTGATAGGGACCCCATTTAGTTTTATAATCTCATAGAAATATAGTCTCCCAAGCTCATCCACGATAAAGGTCTCTTTGATAGGAAGAAAGTGGGTGTCCTTCGTCCGCCTTTCCATGACCACCCAAACCACATCGCTACCTAGAGGATACCTAAACAAACTAGTCAAAAAATCCATATAGACATCATCCCATTTATATTTTGGGAGAATTAAAGATGTATCAAGCCAACATATCACTAGTGATCTAGCTTCACGTACTAACTGGTGGAACACCTAGTGATAAATCCCATAATATGAAGTTTTTTCCTGAACCCCAAATACTAATGACACATATATCAGTACATCTTCTAAATACCTCGGTGTACTAACCACTTTGAATCATGGGATTCTCACATTAGTTCCTCTCAAATGTTAGTGTGAACCTAAAAACATCCATGAATAAGAAGAATCTCATATCCATTGATTGAACAACCATGTTGTGGATCCCCACAAGAAAGACTCTCCCTTAGGACTATGACCTTAGGATCAGAGAACTGAATCCTATTCAATATATCCAGAAGTTATTAGGATACTACTAAGGATGTAAGGAAAGGAATATACTAGCTCTCTTAATCCTCTATATGAATCTCAGAATGAAGATCAATTAACCACCATTAATCACTGACTTCTTGAATATCTTTCTTATGAGTCCCCCACCTTAGAACATCAATAACAAATTTTCCATTACCAGGAGTATAGAAAAGATCATAGTCATAGAAATAGTGGTATTTGATGAACCTTCTATGTTTGAGGTTAATTTAACACTATTTAATGATATATTTAAGGCTTATGTGGTCTTTATACATCCCAAACCACTCTCATAATGTGTAATGACTCAAAAAAATAAAGGCATTAATGACAAAGACTTGCATGAGATCGTGTATCAGTTAATTCATCTCATGAGGCCTCAACCAATGAAACCCATATGCAATAAATTGACACCCCTACATCAGAATAACTCCCATCTAAAAAATGAGGCATCATAAAAATTTGTATATCCTCTTCCTAGCTCTAAAAAAATCAAAATCGGTGCTAAAGCCTATATTTCTTTAATATTATGAAAGGAATTCCCAAATTATTTAGAGCACAATATAAAAAATACCCTTCTTAATAAATCTAGTGAGAGGTGATGAAAGGAATGAGAATTCCTGTATAAAGTTCCTGTAATATCCATATATCCTTAGGAAAATCTGTATGTCAAAGAGGTAATTAGGATGCTTCCATGAAACAACAACGATCACCTTATTTGGGATAACTGATACTCCTATCTCTAAGATAATGTCACATAATAAGTTAAATTTTTCGATTCAAAAGTGGAATTTAGTGAACGTACTATAAAACTAGTTCTCTATTAGTGAATTCAATCTTATTTAAAGATGTTTGGAATGGTTGTATAAATTATGTGAATATACCAAGACATTTTCCATGAAAACTACCAAAAAAAATATAGATATGGGTGGATAACCTAATTCATCATGGTCATAAAGACTGCAGGTGTGTTCTTGAGGCTGAAAAACATGAACAAATACTCATATAAAATGTACAGACTTAGGAAACCCATACATGGTATATCAAAATATCATACTCATACATGATGGTAGCCCAAAATCAAATTTATCTTAGAGATAACCCTTTCCACCTTAGATATGTTTGAAGATTTCATCAATATGAGGTAGTGTATATAATTTCTTAACTATAATCTGGTACAATAAATGACAATCCATAAAAAGTATGAGGGAATAATCTTTCTTCATGGAAAAAATGTTAGGTGAACCCCATGGTGAAGTTTTGGGTTGTATAAAACCCTTAGACTCCAAATACATTAGATTCCTCTTGAGATCATGCAACTCAATATTATCCATCCTATAATAAGTAATTCTTCTTGGTTCAACTACTGGAAACCGATCGATAAAAAAATCTACCTATATCTAAGGGGTATTCCAGAAAATTCATTAGGAAAGATGTCTTTGAAGCTATCATCAATTGGCGGGAAATTAGTTTGATGCACTCCCTGATCAACTAGAGAAAGGTAGGAAATATATACTACCACTCCACTCAGTCTATGTTGTTTTGGTCTATATTTTATCACCTGAATATCCCATTAACCATTAAGTATATAACTACAACCATCTTGTGCTGTAAAATATCCCCTCTAGTGATGGAAATCCATGTATTCATGGTAAGGAACCAACAAGTCCATCTTGAGAATGATGTAAAAACCAGTCAACTCAAGGAATAATAGGTTACATAGAAAATGGAAACCACCTATCTCAAGGGGTAACTACTTATGCTAGCATAAACTCTCTAAAAGCATACATAAAGGAGCATCAAGTTTCGTCAAACCACCAAAGTACCAAATTTCAAGTCCAATACATTCCATGATTTCCACATATATGAACAAATGAAAAGTTATAGTATTAAATAAAAAAAACTAATATAGGGGATTCTAGAATAGTACCTCAAACTATAGATGGGACAATCCTCTTATCCTCTAGTAAAGGATTCACTATATAGATATGGGTAGATCTGAATCCTTGAGATACAACCTAACTACCCTAGGAAGGTCTGCCCTACTAGAAATATACATATGATATGTGGACACCTTGGACATGAACAAATACTCTACTTCAATAGATGGTATTACCCCTGCAACCTTCCCGGTGAGGCGATACAAATATCATTATTGAAGGAGGATCTTCTACAAATCCTATATCATTAAGAACAGATGGGATGTTCATATAAAAATGTGGAAGAATCCCCAACCTGATGCAACCTCAGAACTAGATAGGGTATTTGGGACACTAGAGATACTTATTCCTTATAATTTCTCACTAGCTTAAAAACATGTAACTATCACTTGGTGTCATATGGCTTCCACTTCTCCCACATGAAATCTTAATGAAACATTTATACCCATTAATATATCCACTTCCCTATGTTAGTTCTAAACCACCATGGACCACACCATCATCTACTTAGTTATGAGGTCTTAGTTTACTATTTCTGAAATGCTAGTTAACTGAATGATATCCACCTAAGATATGATGGTGTATAAGATCCCATCCTAAAAACATATCACTATCACCAATGCATCACCATCAAGAGTTAGTGAGAAGTGATGAAGGTCCATGAACATAAAAGAGTAGTCCATAATGTATATATTAAATTTATATTGATGAATAAACTCTCTAGTTTTGTCTAATCTAATCATTTGGGGAAAGAAATAATCATAGAATACTATTTGAAAGCCCGCCCTAGCCATACCCTGATGATAATATTCATAGGTGATAACATCCCACCATCACTTGGTAGAATCTCAAAGAATATACAAAGAGAGATTCACCATCCTCTCAAGAGATGTCTCAAGGTTCTCAATAATAGTTATCATGGAATTCATCTAGGAACCCATTACCTTAGTGTCTCTATACCCTAAAAACATGGGTGGTTTCTACTATTAAAATTCTCACATCAACTCTACCATAATTTAGATAGGTAGCAGAGATCCCTACAAGGTCTGAATGATCCTTAGAAATTCCTCTTGAAAATTGAAATTAGATCCCATGTCAAGTATAATAGGAGGTTCTACAGGTGGCACTACTTTAAGGTTAGGTCCCACTATATCCTAAGCGTGGTCATCACCACCTTCCTAGTGCTCAACTTGAGGATATTATGGTGGAATAGTTCTAAAACATGGAAAAAATCCGTAGAAAAATATTTGGTAATGGAATAATCCATGAGTATTAGAAATAAATAGGTATAACACTTTTCTATATAAAAGTCACACCCCTTTTCATGCTTCTAAATTCATGTCTGGGTGTCATAAAAATAATAAGAAATGTAGGATATACTAACTATTACCCACTAATGAGGTTGCATTAGGGTCAATTTGTCTTCTATAATTCAATGGTCCTGGTAAATAGAGTTTAAATTAAATTTTATATAGAAAAACACCATTTAAGATGAAATTGGAATCCACATTTAAATGAAACCATTTTATTTTTTTTATTTAAATTAATTTAAGGTTGTACTAATTTATATAGATTTTTTTTGAAATGGTTGAATTATATAGATAAGAATTTACAATTTTTGAAGTCCCATAAACTATATAAATTGAAATGCAGGGTCCATTTAACCACAATGATAAACACATTCAAGTCCATGAGACTTGTGGTCCTGACACAACATGTCATAATTAGCTACTTAAGGTGTCAACATCAAGCTATGCAGGAAAAAACTGTAAGGTTGATTCATGTAATTTAAGTAAACAATTATGTTTCTCATTGTCCTATAAGAATCATTATGATATTCCCATGGGCATCGTTAATTCATGCTGGGTTACCGAATTTAAAAATTTAAAAACAAGAATCAAACAAACCACTAAACTATAGGGTAGTATCAGATATACAAGTATGAGGTCGAACACATAGAGATAGGGTTGGGGAAAATATTAATTAAATAAGACAAACCTATTCTAATTTTGAAAAATTTAAACTATTGAGCATTGTATTGTTGTATAATAGAGGGGGGGGGGGGGGTAATATAAAATATTTTCCAGGAAACAATGATTCTTGGTTCATGATTGAAAAGGTATAAGATAATTAATTTAAAATCATAAAGTCATCCTAATCAGATCTTAGCGAGTTTAATGGTTATAATAAATGCTCTTCATCTAAAGTTCTCCTTTTCTCATGGTCAGGTAAAT
Organism: Viscum album; assembly: GCA_963277665.1. NCBI lineage: Eukaryota > Viridiplantae > Streptophyta > Magnoliopsida > Santalales > Viscaceae > Viscum > Viscum album. The sequence goes on from OY728137.1 coordinate 1,797,794,027, forward strand.
CAGATTACAAAGTATGGGTAACCTAAAACCTTATTTAAACATAGGGAAGGAAAAACTGAATGGTCACGGTGGAAGTCAAGTCCCTAGATCGCATATTAAGAAAATTTATTCAATCTAGGTAATGGTCTTGTGCAAATAAAAAAGTTAAACCCAATCCTGAACCCCACTCACAATGGTCATGGAAGAAGAAATCAGGAAAATGATAGAGTTGAAGAATAAATATGAAATCCCAACATAAATTGAATTCAATTATAAATTACCTTACATTAAATCCCCCTTTATCATTCTTACGCTATCATAGATAAATCACATATTCATGCTAACCAAAATAAGGTGTATAAAATAAATAAATGAAAATCATAAAGAAAGTGGTAAAGAAGGTGGTGTACCTTTGTCCTCATGCTTCGTGGTGTCTTGCTCTGTCTATAATGATCAAGATGGTGCACCGAGGGTCTCCATTTATAGGCGTTACCATCCAAACCCCGCAGCCCGAATCACCTACATTTTCTTTGTGAGCCACATCATCATGATGTGTACCTAGGGTAAACATTGTGTAATTCAAACCCGTGTTTCCTCCCCATACACATGAATCTTGTGCATATCGCGTTCATAAATTCTGATTTTGACTGAAATCACATTGTGTACTGGGGATACATGACATATACCCTTTAAAATCTTTAGATCTATGAATCTTGGTAAAATAGTCTATAAAAACATGTCCTGAAAGATGTCACATCATGAACTAGGGTTACACGATGTGAACTTTTCATTCACATCATGTTTTCATGTCATAACTTGTCATGGCTAGCTAATTCCTCTCTGATGAAGTCACGATATGTACTTAAGGTACGATACGTGTAGTAATGTTTCTTGATTTTGTACCTTCTCTTTGTCTTCAAAAATCCAGTGTTGCGCTGCGTAGCTCTATTTCAAATCTCTTTTCATTCCTTTTTCAAATATTCAACATTTCCTACCAAAAAATATAAAACTCAAATCACTAAAAAAACGGGAATATTGATCAATTAAATACAAAAATAAACACATTAAACTACTCAAAAATATATGCATAACAAATACTTAACAAATCCCCCCCACACTTGAATTATTCCTTGTCCTCAAGGATGTAATATCAACATACTATAGAGGACAGTCACCTTACCATGATTTAAATTAAATTTCAAAAAAAAAAGAAATATATCTAATGGAAAATTAGATTTTCAATCGTCACATATAGAAAATTTATCAACACCTCATTTTCAAATAAAACAAGTCAACCATGTATTTTAATTTTTTTTATTTTGAAACAACGAATCCTTTTCATTCACCCATTTTCATTTTTCAATTCATTATCAGTATGCATGACACTTGTAATTTATCTCACATAAATTTTTCTGCTCGTCATCATGGGAAAAATGTAAATATAATTTTGAACATACCACAAAAACATGTAATGTACCATAGCCTGTCAAGAAATCTTACATATACACCTCCTTAAGATAGAATCACAATTAATCATGAGGGCTTTCCCATTAAGGTTCAAATGACTATGAGGCTTCAAGGTAAGTAAGTAAATGATATAAAAAGTAAGGCTCAAAAAATGAGGGTTGACTCTAAATTACTTTCCATGATAGTCAAAAATAGCTCAATGATTGTCTCCCTTCATAGTTTTCATCTATCTCTTTACCCCCAAAAGCTCAAAGTAGGATCATGATACATTAAGTGTAGTGAATGAATCATCCTCTCTTGCTATTTTTTTTAATTTTTTTACTTTTTAAATGATATGCTCAAGAAAAATCTCACATACATAACCTAACCACATTCGATAAAAAATCATCAGTCTAGAAAATGGTGATTTTTGATCATCCCAAGACACAACCCAATTTTTTTTCATTTTCTTTTTGAAAGAGAGGTGAAGAATATAATACAATGAAATATTTCATGGTGTCTCCCATATCAAGTATCCCCCAAAAAAATATCCACAATAATGTATATCCCGATACACCCAATAACGTTCTTCCCACACACTTATTCTTTTTAGTATCATGAAAAACATTTAGATGAAGGTCGGAATGGATAAAATAGTCTTGTAACATGGATCAATTCATAACAAGGTTGTTCATGGATTCTACGAGCTTAAAAATGGATTAATGCATGATGGGTATCACAATAAGGGATAAAAAAAATACCTCAATCATTTTAAAAGTATCTTTGTGCTATCATAACATCGATAATATGCAAAGAACATTCTAGAAGAATACATACCTGAGTATCTCAAGAAATATACTATAAAAAGAATGGAAAATATTGGCTTAGTGGATTTCTTGGGAATGAGATGAATGGTTGGGTCAATTACTCATGTAAATTCATACATAAAATTAAATCAATTAATGTAAACATTAGAAATTCAAAAAATGGACAAATATTAGAAAACATTCACTTACAATGATTAACATAATTCTCTAAATCATTATTTTTCAAATCATAATCAACAAGATTATCTCTACTAATTATTTTCTCTATTTTCCTCATTCAAATTTATTGATAAAGAAATTTAATATTCATGGCATGATAAACATCATAAGCAGTTTATATCTCCTAGTTTAGTTGAGTTAAGAGTGAATAAAATTTAGGAATGCAATTGTAGTTAAATATCTAAAACAGTTAAAATGTGGGGAATACAACAGAAAATTTAGAATTGAATCTGTTACTCCCCTTTTAAATTGATGCTTTAAGGTTAGGTGTGCAGGTTCTTCCTACTACTACTTTCCAATTACTGCCCGTTCCTTTGATGGAATTGAAAAATAGTTAGAAAAAAGTGAAAGTACATGTACTTACAATATGATAAAAAATAATAAATGGAATTTAAATTAAACACTAATATAAAATTAAATTATAGGAAAACAATAAATCTAAATTCATAGAAAGTGATAAAAACCCAGGTTTCCTCCCTGAAGCTTCTCTTTTTTTAAAATTCATTTAGATCGACCATAACTAGGTTAGATGATTAGAGTATGATATAGTGATAACCATCTCATGTTTAACCAATCTTGAATTTGAAGTCCACCTAGCTCATCTTGACTTATCCTCAATGGTATTGATGTGGATCTCAAAGGTAGTGACCAGAGTCTGAACAATATGAGTATTACTAACCGAATTTCAGAATCGGTCTAGAATTGGTAAAATTATTATTTTTCAATGTATTGCTGCATGTGTTTGGTTTCGTCAATAATTTCTTCAAGTTCTTAAACCATATCTTCAACTTATTCTTTTTTAAATTCTTCTTTTTGTTCCACTACGTAGTCAGCACATGGTGTATCTTGTTCTTCTTCCTCTTCATACGACACACTTAGAACATTTAAAACATTTTTCATAAATTTAGTAACTGTCTATTTCTCTTCCTCTTATTCTTATTCTTATTCTTATTCTTCTTCTTTTACTTATTTCTATTGTTTTCTAAATTATGCTTCATCCCATTCAAGTTTGGCTGAAAGGCCACCCTCTTCCTCTTATTCTGATTTTTCAAAATCAAGGTAATCCTGATTAGCATAAATACCAGTATTGAAAGTTGTAATTACCTAAAATTCATTGATAACCCTTCCTTTTTGGGGATACTCCTCATAGAAATCTAGATCCAGGAAGTGGGGTTCAGTGACATCAATTCTTGGGTATAGTTGTGGGAACTCATATGGTTGAATTATCATTTCTTTAATATTAATCATTAGTTGTTACATGTCATCTAGTATGCTGGAGAACCTCTCCTTAGTAATCATTATGCTTTTTAGTCCTTCCATCAAAACTAAAAAAACCCAATTTAGTAAAAAGTAATAAAAATGATAATAAAAATCCAATTCTAAAATCAGTAAATATAAAAGACAAGAAAAGACTTTTTCTAAATTATTCAACTAATAATACCTACACTCCTATCCCTAGAAATTATTCCAAAAATTTGATAGCCGCATGAGTGTTGTTAATTCCTACTAGGTTACTGAATTTTGAAATTTAAAAACATGAATCAAACAGACCACTAAACTATAGAGTAGTTTAGGATATTAATGTTTGAGGTCGAACCTAGAAAGATAGGGTTGGAGAAAATATTAATTAAATAAGATAAACCTATTCTAATTTCAAAAAATATAAACTAATGAGCATTGGATTGTTGTATAATGGGGGAAAAGACAATATAAAATGGGTTTCAGGCATCAATGATTCTTGGTTCATGAACAAAAAGGTATAAGATAATTAATTGAAAATTATGCATCCATCAGAATCAGGTCTTAGTGAGTTTAATGGTAATGATAAATGATCTTCATCTGAATTTCTCCTTTTCTCATGGTTAGGTACTTTAGATTATAAAGTATGTGTAACCGGAAACATTATTTAAACATAGAGAAGGATAAACCCAATGGTCATGGTAGAAGTAAAGGCCCTAGATCACATAGTAAGAAAATTTATTAAATCTAGGCAATGTTCATGAACACATAAAGAAATTAAACACAATCTTAAACCCTTCTCACAATGTTCATTCAAGAAGAAATCCGGAAAATTATAGATTTGAAGAACAAATATGAAACCCCAACATAAATTTCCTTCAATTATAAAATACCTTTTATTCAATCCCCCTTTATCATGCTTGCACTGGCACAGATAAATCACCCATTCATGCTAACCATGAGTTAGTATAGAAAATAAATAAATGAAAATACTAATGAAAGTGGTGAAGCAGGTGGTGCGCCTTCGTCCAAAGGCTTCCCAGTGTCTTGCTCTATCCAGAATTCCCAAAATAGTGCACTAGTGGTCTCCTTTTATAGGCGTTCCCATCCAAACCCTGAGGCCTGCATCACCTACATTTTCTCTATGCATCACCACCATCATGACGTGTACTTGGGTTACACATCCTATACTTCAGATCCACATAACCTTCACATATGTGTAAAGATTTCATGTATCACATTCATAAATTCTGAGTTTGACTGCCATCACATTCTGTACTGGGGATACACGATGTGTAACCTTTAAAATCTTCAGATCTGCAGATCTCAGAAAAATATTCTCCAAATATGTGTCCTTAAAGATGTCACATCGTGTACTAGGGTTACATGATATGTACTTTTCATTCACATCATTTTTTATGTCACAAATTTTTCTAGATGGATAATTCCTCTCTGACGAATTCACGACGTGTACTGAAGTTACATGACATGTACCAGTGTTTCTTCATTTTCCAACTTCTCTTTGTCTTAAAAATCTAGTGTCACACTACATAGATACATTTTCAATCCATTTTCATTCATTTTTCAAATATTCAAAATTTCCTGCCAAAAAATATAAAATAACTCAAATCACCCACAAATTGGCATGATTGATCAATTAAATAAAAATATCAACACATTAAACTACTTAAAAATATGTCCATGAAATAGAATTATCAAATTAGCACATTTCCATATATATATATTTTTTAGGCCCTCATATAAACCACATTTAGTACAAGTAATTAGATGCACCTATATGTTATGTCATAACACATGAAATTTGAATCTCTACATGCCTATAATGGTGCATGAGTCAACACTTCCTTAGTATACCATCTAAGGAAAAAATGGAATCTATAATAATAATAATAATAATAATAATACTATTTATAATAATAATAATAATAATAATAATAATAATAATAATAATAATAATATCCCTCACAGATCATGTACATTACCCAATAGTGAAATCAAAACAACTATAATAAGAAGAATAAAAAAAGCAATTTCCATCCCTCGTAATTTGTATTGACTCTATACATTGGTTAGCTACTCCCATGAACATTCTCATTACCAAATTCAGACATGTCATAGTCTCTATTCTTCAATCACAAGTAATAAAGAAGTGAACCTCCTTTGATACCACTTTGTGATATTTGGGACCCGGTTCACTCATAGGCAACCAAATTTGGTTTAACAAAAGGCATCAAGAGTGCATCCACGTATTCTAGAGGATTCCAACTAACAGTGAGGGTCCACGGTGGAACACTGGGGAGATATAACCTCAAAATCAGAGTGAAAAAACAGTGTGATAATAAATAAATATTAGAGTCATAATAAGGAAAATAGTGTTTTGGAAGTAAATCATCGAGACAGTAATAATACATCAATCCAAAAGAAGAACCATATAAAAACTGATAAGTATGTTAAGGAGATATTGAAAATGCAGGAATATATACATATATGTATATAAAAAGAAAAAAAAGAAAAAAATTACTTTCCAATAATATCACAAGCCAAGGATAAGCCCCATACTCCTAATATCCTATGTTATAATCAATAAAGCATCCAAGACTGGGAGATTTATCTTGTCCCTAAATACATCCATGATGTATTTCTGGGTACCAAACTGAGGCCTAAATTGAGTGTGATATATAATCAGTAGGCCATAACCAATGATATCTAAAATTATATAGCCAGTGCATATAATATGAGCACTGTGAATATATAGTAATTGTAAATAAGTAATGTAAACTATAAAGGGTTGGATGTGGCTCTTTAATGACACTAGGTTAACACTACCTACTTCAGCTCATTCTAGGAAATATTGGGACATATTTCACCATGAACACACACACACACACACATTCATGTATGTATATATATGAACTATATATGTAATGATGTTTATGTCTATATATAGATATGTAATTCTAGCCAGGACCTGAGGACAAGCTCAGGTGTCCATATATATTCAATAGAGTCATATAATGTATTAATGTATTCCATGGCCATGTATTACGCATCATAAGGGTTTCTATTCCCATGTATCACATCTATATGGGACACCATGCCTAAATATCACTGGTATATGGAACACAATGCCTAAATATCATATCTGTAGGGATGACATGCCCATGTATCATATCAGTAGGGATTATATGCCTATGTATCATATCATTAGGGATTAAATACTTGAGTATCATATCACAAGGGACACCATTCCCAATTATCATATCATTAGGGATGCCAATATTGATTATCATAGAAAATAAGAAGTCATATAGGCTTAAATATGTGCCAATAAATTTTTTATAACTTCTTATCATTCCACTTAAATAAGGGAATAACCATTGTTTTTGTAAAATTATGTGATGTAGTCATACCACTCACATTCCATTCAATTCATTAAATTCATTTCTAATAGATTCCAAGACAAAACCACTAAGTAGGTGGTTTGGTAACAAAACAATTCATAATATCAACAGGAAATTCCATAAGCACATCTAATGGGGTGGAATTATTCAATGGAAACCAATTCCAACCATAACAAAGAATAACATGGTCATTTCTTTCATGGATAAAAATTTAATTAATATAAAAGTGTATTTTTATGGAAACATATAGAAAATACAGGTTATGGCATCATGACCCCTAATATAAAGCAACAAGACTTTATAGATAATTACCTGTCCTCCTACCATATGCATATAGTAGATTCCTCATCCAATATTGGCCCTTGGTTTATACTAGAATAAGAGAAAATATAGAAATATACACATTCTTAAAAAATATATTATATAATCTATCACCAAAATAACTCTAAGTAAGGAGAGATTAACTAATAAAGGAAGGAAGTGTATTGAAGCTCTTACCATCATTATTCCAATATAAATTACAGTGCTTGATTCTGGGGTCAGATAGAGAATGAAGATCAAATACCATGTTATGAGTTGGAAGACTCCAATAGGAGAAGAGGGTTCTGTATGGAAGTGGAAGGAAATATGGTGTTTTAGTTAAAATTAAAGAGGAAAAATTTTAAATTCACCCTTAAAAGGGGACCCATTGTTTGTTTTCACTATTTCCCAAATCATGCACCAATTGTTTGACAAGAACATTCCCAAGACATACCTCACACGGTCTAAGAACATGGTTTGAATAACCATGCCCAACCCATGTGAAAAAAAACTACAATGAGACCTTCATCATTCAAACAGTCATGTGGCATGGGAGGCATGTTTAGTATAAACCGTACAACCCCCTAATGTGAACTGAAGCTCCCCACATAGTATAAACATACTACGAGGACTGGGCAGCATGGTTTACACTATCTATGACTCCCACCTGTTTCTTCCAAAACATAGGCCTCAAAGATCTAATCAATCTCCAAACATTCTTAAAACCTCCACATCATCATTATTCATTCATATTAGATCAGAACCAAAGAATTAAACTAAAATTAAAAGGCTTAATACCTCATATAAAATCTTGTATCTTACAATGAACAAGATCAGACCTTATCCAAACAAATACCAGCTAAAACTGAGTGCTTCTGGGGTATCCATGAGATATGGAAATTTGATTAGGCTACGATTACAACTCAGTAGAGAACCAAAAATATTTTTCGGTACTTAACTGGTAAATTTTGAGTACATTAATGTGATAATATCAGCCAAAAGAAAATAGTCAACACATAAAATATTCAATCAAAACATATAATCATCAATGCATAAGTAAGTGAAAAACACCCATATTCTGAGAGGTCTTGTTCTTACCAATCCTTTACAAAACTCAGTTTTAGATTATATGATGTCATGAACAAACTAAAGTCAATCATCCACCCGACACAAAACCCTCTACACGATAGTCTATCAACATGTCTAACACATCCCCCCTTGAAGAGATATCCCATGTACATATAAACTGAATCTCTTAACAGATCCTCTATAGGGAGAAACTCTATATATCACAATTAGTAAATTTGAATATATAAGATTGAGGAACTACACTTGCAATACATAGATACTTGATGAAAGGTTAAATATCACATCATGTCAAGAAAGAGGCATATCCACCACAATCCCACATGTGAGAAAACATAAATCATAGGTATCACAACTACACACACATAGACCCAAGTTATCAATATCAAAAATGTGTTGCATGGGATATATAGACACACATGTTATTAATATAAATAATTTGTCTTACATTAATCATATGAAAAAATCTGTGATAAAAAATTCAGCCATCGACGACTGACATAAAGAATGTTTTCAAGGGTCCCTCATGGCCCTTAGATTATTTTTCAGTTACATTATACAAGTTTCATTTAATCAGTTAATACCTATATATCATTAAGAAATTAATCATCACATGAATTTCATAACATAATTATTAATAAAGGGTAATTCAACCAAGATGGAAAACCTCATATGACATTCTAATAAACAATGAATAATACCATAGGTTAGAGAACATGAGACTGCCTACCTCAACATGGAGTCAACTCCCCTCATAAAAAATCCTATCTTATTTTTCCAATTTTTCTAGATCCTTTCAGCCTCCAACAATAACCATGAGGTCCTAACTCATACATGAGAATTCCAATTTAATTAAATATAACTAAATTAGTAGGAATTAAATGATTTCAAGAAAGAACACAACCATAGACGAGATTCATACTTGCTGAAATACTTACATGGTATCACCATCAAGCTTGAATAATGACCAACCACCAATGGAAGGTCTGTAAGACTCTTTCGACTTAATTTTAGGAAAAATCCTTAGCACACCACAACATAAAAAATTCTAATATAATATAATTAAATTGGAAACTCTCAAATAATTCAATTGGGCTACATTATTTATCCAAAAAATCATCTAATGTAGTTTGGGACACTCATAGTACACTCTTATATCTAAGTCATTCAAAATACGTAATTCAATTCCTTGATATGATGGCAGGTAAAACTTAATTCTATCAAAAATCATAAAATAAAACAATAAGGGATATAACTTCATAGAAACCTCATAAAATGGAATGCATTCATTGTTAAGGGACATACTCTATCCATTTGGATCCAATGACCAATTATTCTTGTGTAATTCCATTAATATATGAATAAATTTTTATATTATTATCTAAAAGAGATCAGTACAAATATTAATTGTTGAAAAAGGTGAACAAGGATATAGAAAATTTGAAGATAATTGATACATAAAAGGATCTTAAAAGCCAAGAAATACCTATAGGAATAATCCATGATGAAAAACATAATGGTCTACCACAACATGAAGAATAAGGTTGTCAAAATAGAAGAAGAATGGAGGATCCTTCCTAGAATCCCCAATGATATGCATCTAGATCCACCACGAATCTTGGAGATCCCATGAAGGGAGGAGAAGATGGGATAATAACTGAATTTTTATCCAAAAACTAATAATGGTAGATAAATCCTAAGGGAGGATTGAAACCAAAAAATATAAAAATTCCCCCCACTTAAAAGCTTTTCAGCATGCACCACCAACAAGCTAGTGGGCCACCATCTACCCAGTGTAGGCTCACCGATTATCTAGTGAGTCCTATTAGGTAGTATGGATTCTAAACATTCCACCATCTTACTATTGGGATCCACATGTTACACCCTAATATTTTTTTAATTATTTTTTTTATTCAGTAGCATACGTTAAATATGGCATAGTATTTTAAGGAACCATAATATACTATTAATTTTATTATTTAAACATGACTGTTTTAACATGAACATTAAATTTAGTGGTATGAATAAAAATTAACACATTTTGAAAATCATGTATAAATTATTTAGATAAATAATATATATATTAATATAAATACATAATTTTTCGTAAAGTCTTTATATTCTTTAAAAATACTTTTTTTTCTCACAAAATGATGATGATTATTTTTGTGAAGAAAATAATAAAAGTAATTTTTGAAAAATTTAGAAAAATTAATAAAAAAAATTAACTCTATTTTTGGAATCAATATTTAAAAATTAGCTTAGTGTATTTTTTTTATTTTATTAAAAGATTACTTTTTTTGGTGAATAGTGAAAAATACTGATTTTTATTAAATACTGTCTTTTTGTTTACAGAATTTACAAAGTTTCATTCTATTTAAAAATTAATTAAAATTAAATTAATTAAAATTATGTTTTTATTTAACATATTTAGGTCATTTGAATCAAATTCATGTTTACGTTTTTATATTAAAACTTTTAATACCAAATAAAAATTTGTCTTTAGAAAACCACCTTTTCATCGAGTCTAGGGATTTAATTTTAAATTAAAAAATTTCAATTATATGAATAGAATTTTTAAGATGGTATTAAATATATTTAACCATCATAAATAATATTATATAGTAATTTCAATTTAATTATGGTTGACATTTATAGTAAAAAAATTAATTATCGTAGTGAAAGTTAAAACGAGTTTTTTAGGGGGTTAAACTAAAACAATAAGGGGTAAAATGGCCTAAAAAATATTCAAATACCATTGATTTTCTATATTTATACCTTATATCGTCTATGGTAGGAAAATGATCTATTTGGGGCCTTATATCATGTTTAAAACATTGGTACACCTTTTTCCTATAAAAAATTCCAAGTGTTTCATCTCCCCGCTTATAAAATGGTACCCTCTATCCTCTCCTCTTCACACCCCAAAACATTTTTGATTTTCCAATCCTTGACCAAATCAATTTTTTAATTCTCCCATGACATCCTAGAGACCCTATTAATGAGTCTTTTTAAGCTAACCTAAGGAGGTTTTCTGAGTAAGTGGAGGTTCAAATGTGTATAAAGGAAGTCAAGACTTAAGGTAAAGGATATCTATTTCAATTTTATCTTTATGAATAATATTACCTATTAAAAACTTATTTCATTTATGTGGTTTATATAATTACCATGCATTTATTTTATGATTATTCTTATGAATGTTATAGTGATTTATATTTCCACCTATGGTTCTTTTCTTCACGTCTTATAATTTAGAAATTACTAATGTGGTAATTGTTTTTATGTTACAATCCCATTGTTTATTGGACTTTTTTATAAGTATACCTAATATAACTCTAACTAAACCAATTAAATTTATTCTCCTATGTTTATTTCTATAGAATATATGTTTTCCATTCATTTTTTATCTTTAATAAATAAAGAGTACAAAATAACATTTTTAAGAAAAATTGAAATTATTTCTCTTCCTGATCGAAATACTTTTTCTTATATGTCCAATTTTTCTAAAAAAGTTTTGAAAAAAGTTTTTAATATTCTCTAATGATTATTCAAGGAAATTTTTACCCTTGTTTTACTTTTTACTAAATGATTCAAAAGGATTATTTTTGTTTTTTGGAATAAGGAACTTGTGACTTTTTACCAAGAATAAGAAATTAATATTTGTTTTAACCTACATGGGATGAATTAATTTTCTCCACTATCATGACCACTAAATTACTTAAAGAATACTTTATAATGTTTCAAGTTTATTTTCAATGAAAATTTGTTCCTTAACAATTAGGAATTTTTTATGTTTCAAAAAGGTTATTTAGAATTTAAAATAATATTTTCCTCAAGAAGTGTTCTAAGTGATCCTTTAATATCATTTCCTTTCTATGATGAAATCCATTAATATTACATAACATTTACTAGGGATATGATATAATTATTACATACTTATACTTTCTATAAAGGATTTTAATTTATAATTACATGATGTTTATGAAACCTATTCCCATTAGACGGGTTGTGCTATGATGGATTGATGAAATGTTGATGAAACCCATTTATTTTCCATGGTTTATACTATGATGAAGTGTTTATCAAACCTATTTATTTTCATGGATTATGATATGTTTAAATTTTTATGTTTTTTTTTCACACAAATATATGAATTATGTGATGGGTGGGACCTATATGTCTCTCTAATGCATTGGGTAATGATAGATAACTTGCGAGTTAATTATTTTATACTTGAAACTGATTTCATGTTCAAAATATTATATGTGGACCTGATTTCATGTCCATAATATTATGAGTGGGATTGATTTCATTTACATAAGGTTATACATGGACCTGGTTTGATGTCAATAAGATTATGAGTGGACCTTATTTCATATCCATAAGTTATATGTGGAACTTCTTTCAAGTATATAAGTTTATGAGAGGTTATGATTTCATGCACCTAACATAATGAGTTAACATCTTCATATTTATACATATTCAAAATGTTATAGGTTAATGTGTATTCCAAAAATACACATCTCATGAAAATTTAATGTTCTCATGGCCCATGCTATTTGATTTCTGTATGCTACAGGTCTTATAAACTTCCATTATATATGCCCTGACTCAATGTTATGAACTATGATTTACATGGTATAGTTTTATAATGTTATTATCATGTTCATATTCCCTCATGATCATATTATGTTTATATTTACCTTTTTTACCCTTACTAATAACCTAATCACACCCTTTCTTATATTTTAATTCCCCAGGTTATGAAGAAAGGTATTATGTATGATATGTCTAAGAATGTTTCTAGTTCTGAAGAACATAGAGAGAGATGATGTAGATCACTTATGAACCAGTTATTTATGTTTCCATATTTCTAAAAAAACTAGACCAATATAATTCTATAATGGTTTATTAAGTTATGTAATGAATAATTATATATTAATATGTGATATATATATATATGTGAAATGTGTGGGTTTCTATAGTTGGTATAAGATCAATTAATAGTTTACTCTTAGAAAAAATGACTTGAAAACATTAGTGATATCCCAAAGGATATGTTTAAGTATAGGAAAAAAATCATTTTAGTGAAGGATAGAGTGATTTGTTTATATAAAATAACATCCATGTATAGATACTAAAAGTTGAAGTGGCTCTAGAATAGATATAACTAAGAGTAATAACTCCAAAAGGTAGAATAAGTATTTTTATTCTATTGTTATCTAGTGCACAACAACGGGGCTTACTAACCACCTACTTTAACACACCTGAGGGATATATTTTTTTAAAACTTATAAAATCTTTATTAACCATCATGAAGGATTTGAATATATGATTTCCTTGAATAACCTATGTTAAATATAAGGTTTCATATATTAGAAATATGGTGTAATGATTTATAAATCCTATAAATATTTTTCCTTGATGTGGTTTCATACTATGATTTTTGTTTCTCATATTATGATTTCTAGATTTAGCTGATGGATGGAAACTAAAGGAATCATGAGAAAAACAAATGTGATATCCAATTTAATAACCTTACACATGATAAACCAAATGGATTTGAATATGGAATGAAATATTTCATCAATATTCTCACTCACCTCACTCAATATAAAAGTGGTAACATGGGTGATGTTAAACTTAATTTTTTTCCAAAGTGGTAGAAACATTCTATTGAATATTTTATGTGACAAAATAAACTCTCCTTCAATGGTACTTTTATCAACTTTTTTATGTTTAATGGATCAATGTGATGGAAAATATATTTTTAGTTATCTAGTGTTTAGATAAAGAAAAATTCATTTTTGATGTATACAATTTGGAAAAAGAAGTGGTGCAATGGTGGGACCTATATCTCTATCCAATGCATTGGGTAAATATTTATATCTTATAAGATAGTCAAGAAAAAAATTGGGAGTGAACTTGGTTTAGTGATGGAATTTTTCAACTATGATGGTCTTGGAAGTGAACCTTGACTACTATGATGGTTTGGGGAGTGACCCCCTTCCACAATGATAGCCTTTTCAATGAGCCTTAACCAATATGAAATTTATTTTATATGCTTATGGGTAGGCCAAAAATATTTTTCTTATGCCAATGTTATGATCTCATGGAAAATTTTCTTTGATTCCCCTATGATTCATGTCTTTTGAACTACCAATATTTATTCCATGGCTCAAAATTATGATATTTGATATGAATATTATGGTTTTCAAAATCTATGATCATGTTCTCATACCATTATGTTCACATTTATCTCCCTTTATTACACTTATTGAGAATTTTAGCTCACCCTTTCTTATGTTTCCTTTCCCCATTTTATGAATAAGTTTATTACATATGATATGTATAATAAGGTTTCTAGTTATAAATATAATTATGGGAGATGATTTAGTTTATGTATGGACCAATTTTTTATATTTCCATGTTTCGAATGACATTAAAACTTTATGGTCCTCAGGCGTGTGTTTGTGTAATGTAATGAATATTTATAAAAAGATGATACAATATATATGTATGATAAGCATGGGTTTATATAGTTGGTATTAAAGGATATAATTAGTTAACATTTGAATACTAGGATAATAAAACCTTTATGAGATCTTTAAGGATATGTACAAGGATAAGTATAAGGATGAGAAAAAGTATAGGAAAACATTATGGAATTTTTTTTAAAGGACCTAGTGAGTGGTTTCCAAGAAATTACATCCCTTTTTAGATATCACAAGTGTATGTGGATCTAGTATAGAGGTACCTTGGGGTAATAACTTTGAAAATGGTTCATTTAACTAGACTCCATCATCACCTGGTGCATGAAAATGGGCCTTGCTGCACACTCAGTCTAACACCCCAAATATATATGCATTGTAAATTAAAAAACTCCATATAAACCATCATGAAGGATTTAAATATTCTATGAATGTGAATGACCCAGGATAAAACAAATATTTCATAGATTAAAAATATGGTGTCTTGATTTATAAATCCTATAAGTGATTTTTCATCATTATGTGGTTCCCCACTATAATTATAGTTTCTTGAAATATGTTTTTTGGTTTTAGTCAATAGTTAGAACCCAAAGGAACCATTTTAATACTGAGTGAGATGGACAATGGAATTATTTTCCTCTTGAGAATTTAAATTTTACCGGATCTAAAATTTAAAATATCACTATTATACTCAAAAAACTTTCTCAAGATATGAATTATGCTATAATTCCAAATGAATAATTAAGGGAACAACATTCTATTGATTATTTCATGACGAAATGTACACCTTGTTTTAGTGGGTATTCTGATCCACTAGTTACATAACAATGGTTCAACAACATTGAAAAGTTATTTTCTATTCTCTAGTGTTCGAAAGATGAAAAGGTTATTTTGGTTATTTAAAATTTGAAAAGTGAATAGGATCAATGGTGGAATATTATCAAGAATAAGAGAAAATATGATGAAATTGAATCCCTAGATTAGTATGAGCTCAAGAAAGTTTTTTAAGAACATTCCTTGAATTGTTTATTTGAATAAGGAGAAGGATTTCTTTGTGATAGAGAAAAATGATGATGGATATATTGGTACCTATGAGGAAAATTTTACAATTCTTATGAGGTATGATTCTTGTATTATCATCCAAATTGAAAGTAAGGTTGATCAATTATTTTATGGCTTACAACCAAGTATCTGAAGGGTGTTATCCACAAGAGAGTTTAGTAGGTATGAAGATATTATTCACTATTCTATCAAGGTGAAAATTATGGTTTGATTTATGTATCAATATCATGGTTTGGATAAGAATAGAAAAATGGAATTCAAATGAAAATAAAATAACCATGGAGAGAAGAATATGGATATTCCTTTTTGCTCAATGTGTGGGAAAAATCATGGAGGAAATTTTCTTAAGGGGACTAGTAAATGTTTTAAGTGTGGAAGGGTGTAACATCCCAAGTAAGTAATGAATAATAGATATTTTTATCTATGTCTATTAATGATTAAGATAGTGTTATAGAGGCTTAAAATGAAAATAAATACAATCTTATGCATGGAATACACTAATATTCTTAAAAGATTATTTTATTGCCTTTTGATGGCAAAACATTTTTGAATCTATATTTTGACAATTTTATAAACTATTTTTGTCAAAATAAACTTATTCTTTATTATTGGGACATCAAAATTTACCTTGTGTGAATTTTTGGTATTTTTCTGACAATGTTCATTTTTTTTAATGAATAGTGAAAAATACTGCATTTTACATCAAAACTGCTTTTTAATCTAATTTATTTATATGATTAGATTATGTTTTGAATTAGTTTTGAAGTGAAATTAGAATATAGTTTTACCATTTTATCCAATGGTGGTCATTGGAATCAATTTCACTTTGAAATTAGACTTAAACTAGTGTCAATCTTTTGGTACTTATTGTTTTGTAAAAACACGCTATTTGCACTGGCAGCGGGAATTAATTATTAAATTAATTAATGTGACTTATATGATTTGAATTTTGTAAAATAGACTTCATTTTTGAATTCGGAATATGAAATATAGCTTAGGGTGAATTTTTGGTAATTTTCTGAAAAACTTCAATTTTTGATGAATAGTGAAACCACTAAGTGGTAATCAAGCAAACTGATTTTTCAGTTAAATGAAAGTTTACCACTAATGTGTATTGAATTTTGAAAATCCGACATACATGGTTGTCATTAAGAAGTAAAATGTGGTTCAATGAGATTATAATAATTTTTTGGTGAATAGTAACTTATTAAGTTCTTAATCGCGATTAGTGGTAATTAGGGTAGTTTAAGGTATAAATAATGCTTTAATAATAGGAAATGACCTATACACATGTCCCAAACTTATTGGTTGTGTCATGGCCGACCAAGAAAAGCCATGGGTCAACTTGGGGACCCCATGGAGACACTTTCTTTTGGAAATGACATAAATAACTTTTTATTAAATGTTAAAGTAAAAATGACACAAACAAGAGACGTTTTACGAAAACAATTTTTACATGGGGTTATAAAGATCATATTTTTGATTATAAATAGTCATTGGAAAGCTAAAAAGATTTCCTACATCATAGTATTTTTTTATGATTTTTAGACATTAAATAAATTAAATTATTTATGACATAATAATGATGCAGCGATGACATCATTATTTGACGATTTAAATAAAATGGAAAGATAATATAAAATCTATGAACTACACATGTCAAATACCAATTGGATGAGTGGATTTAGAACCCTTATCACCTTATCCACGAATTATATCAATGTGGGACCTTTTAAAACCGAAACACATTTTCAAATAAAGTAATATTTCTTTACTTTCCAAAAGTGCCCCTCCTCTCCTCTTATAAAAGGCCCCCACCTCTACCTCATTTCACACACTCCACAAGCCTTTGGCTCGGCCAACCCCTGACCATTTACTCTCTCCACATACCTCTCCTCATCCTAGAGGATTTACTTTTGGCATAATCCTTTAAAAGGAAGCCTTTAGGCTCAAATCAAAAGGAGTTACACTTTTAAAGGTAATTCATTCTCTCATGTTCATTTGTTTTATTTTGCTCCTCCAACCCCCTAAACTCTTTTTATTTACTTATTTTGTAACAACAACAGTATATTCAATATAAAAGGATGTTGTTATAATATTTATTTGAGCTACACTCTCACACAACTACATCAAATGGTTAAAGAACATACGGTTTCCGTGGATGGCGAAATTCTGCCTCCCGAAACGATGATTGTTCAACACTCATTTAACACCTTCAAAGGTGGAAATTATGATGTAACTATTTTTATATATGATATATAATATGTTTATGTTTTTCTTAAGCTTCTGTTTTTTTCATTTTGGGCATACCTTTATGGTTTCCATTATGGGTAAACACGATATCTTCATTTTAGGAAGTGCGGACTACCGCCCCCTAAAAGTGATTTGATTCGTTAATACCATATGTGGGATGTGTAAAGGATAAAGTTAATGATGTTATATATATTATTATACTGGAATTATAATATACTCTTATATCATTATGATTCCATTCCAGAAAATATGAAATAGAAATGGAAGTAGCGTTCATGCGTACGTACGGCTTACCGTCTCCATGAACGGTGCATTTCATTTCTTACCTCTAAATGTGATGTAATATTATAAATGCATGTATGTACTAGATATATATGAAATATATGATATCTACATCATGAATACCATTCTGGATATAATGAAACTTTGACCAAATTAACAACATGTAAGTGTAAGAAGTCTATTTTTGACTTAAGAACCAAATACCGACAAAATGAACATTATTAACTTAACTGATTACATGATGTTCATAACATGGTATAAAAGGAATAATGAACTTGAAAAAGATTCATAAGAAAGTAGAGATTAACTCAAGTTTATTATTCAGGAGATTAAAGAACGGTCGAGTCAAGTCGGATACGAGGTATGGGTCTTCGTCTCAATCTCCTTTCGTTGAGGCATATTTTATTTTATACACAACTTTCTTTTATACGGTGTGTAAACCCCTTTTACTTTTACGTTTATTCAAAAGGAATATTTTTATACGAAGCGTTTACTAAATGACAAAAGGGAATGTTTTTGTCGTACGTATGCGGTGACAACGACTTCTCCGCCGTCGTGACCGTTATTTGAGTTTCGGCTTCCTCTACAAGCCATACCTTCTTTTTAAAAGAAAAATAAATACCATGTTTTACTTTTCTGTTATTTTGGTATTGAAAATGGTTTTCATAATGTTTTTATATCAATGTGTTGTATTGATATCTCGTGATTGAAATGTGGAAATTTTATGTTTCCTTTATGCATGTTTTATGTGATATGATTATGTTATGGTTCTTGGGAATTATTATGAAGATGGGTGGTTCCGTGATAAACTAAGGGTGGGTGAGCCCGTTATAGCTCTCCAATGCATTGGGTAACACGAAGGAGTGAAACGTTATGGTTTCTCCGAATAGATTTTAGGGAATATACTGTGATGGGTATTCCAAACGTAACCAAGAGGGCTACTCCCTACGTAAGAATGTTATGAATGCCTCAAGTTACCTTTATGTCTTATGATTTCTATGATTTATTCATGATTTTATGAGGTATGTTAAAGTGCCTATGTTTTATGGGTAAAGTATGATTTCATTCTTATGTATATATGAACTCATGTTTCCTTTCCATGTTTTTTTATAACCCATTCTGAGTTTTTATGCTCATCCCAAGTTTTTGAAATGTTTTTCACAGGTCAAGGGAAAGGTACATGATAAGATGATAGAGTCAAGGATGTGTCAAGAAATAATCCATGTTTTATTTTAAATGTGTTTCCATTGATGGGAATGAAGAATACTATCTTTATGTAACCACTTTGTTTATATGTGGAATGTAATGCAAGTTTTATGATCTAATTCTCTAAAACTCTAAACCCGAAAAGATCCTCAATGTGTAATCTTGTAATAACTCAAGATTAAGTAAGGTTTAAGGCTGGGGCCTTATAGTTGGTATCAGAGGTCGGTTTAGATAACTTTAGGAGTTAGAATTCTATTAAATGATTATCCAAAAATATTTTTTTTTCGAAATGATATAGCATTTAAAGATTACAATGTTGCTTCATCTAAGACATGTTTGTTTAGAATGGTTTTCCGTAGAGGAAACAGGGAAGCAGTGCTAGGAAGACATACAGAAGGAAATAACCTCCAGAATCAACATCCTGAGATGGTCGGAATTGGAACTGAACAGTTTGTTGCAGTAATGGCACAATTGACTAAAGCGATAAATGGCGGTGGTATCCATGCACGAGATCAGCCAGAACAACCGCAGAGGAACATGTCAGTGGTGGAACATTTCATGAGGCAACATCCACCATCATTCAGAGGATCATCTGACCCTGTGCTAGCTGAAGGGTGGATTAAAGCACTGGAGAAGATTTTTTATGTCATGGGGTGTTCAGACAATCAAAAGGTTTGTCTTGCTATTTACCGTTTGGAGAGTGAAGCAGATCAGTGGTTGTATATGGTTAAAAATATCAGGGACGCCGATGAGATTGATGCTCTTGACTGGGATGAATTAAAAGGTATGTTTCTTGAGAAGTATTTTCCTAAGGCTGTTCGACTTAGGATGGAAAAGCAATTCTTGGAATTGAGGCAAGAGGAAGACTCAGTGGCTGCCTATGAAGAAAGGTTCACTCGATTGGCAAGGTATGCTCCAAATTTTATTCGGGACCTTGATATTAAAATCAATCGTTTTTACTTAGGATTAAAGCCAAAATATCGAAGGGCATTAGCTTCTCATGAGTTTAAAAGTTATGAAAAGCTTGTTCGATGTGCTGAGAAGGTGGAAATGGAGTTTGCCGATGACCAAGTTTTCTATAACAACCAGCAGAAGAAGAGACCGAGGTGGCAGGAGAAAGGTAAGAATTCTTCAAAAAAGTCTGATGGTAAGAGAACTAAGTTTCCAGTTTGTGATAAATGTGGCAAAAGGCATGCTGGGGAATGTCTTCTGAATTCTGGGAAGTGCTACCGATGTGGTAATATGGGACATAAGGCTCGTGATTGCACTGAAAAGGATCAAGGTGAAGGTAAGAACAAATTTGATTTACAGTTAGTGAAATGTTATAAGTGCAATGAGATGGGTCACTATGCAAACGAGTGATTGACAAGGAGCTTGAGTGATGGGAAGCAGTTAGACTACAAGAAGAAAGGGGTGGTGAAATCCTTTGCAACTACTTTAGCAGATGTTGGGCCATCAAATGAAGTTGTATCAGGTACTTTGTTTGTTTTTTCAGATTATGCCAGTGTGTTGTTTGATTCGGGGTCTACACATTCTTTCATCTCTGAAACCTTTTCTTGTAAAATGGGAATACCATCTCAAGAAATGACTCCTGAACTTTTGGTAAAAACACCTGGGGTAAGTGTCGAGGCAAAAAGAATTTATAAGAATCTTCCTATCCTTATATGTGGAAAGAACCTACTCGAAAACCTTATTTTTTTACCTCTAGTAGTGTTTGATGTTATCCTGGGTATGGATTGGCTCTCTATCTACCATGCTAAGATTGACTGTAGAGCTAAAGAAGTTTCTTTTCAGAAAGAATTTCAGTTTTTTTACAAGAATGAACCCTTACTTTTGATAACATATCAAGAGGCCGAGAAACTTGTAAAAGATGGAAATGAATGTTACCTTGCACATGTCGTTGAAAATAAAGGAACTGTTCAGATTAATGACGTGCCAGTGGTAAATGAGTATCCTGATGTTTTTCCTGATGAGTTTCCTGTAATAATACCAAATCGGGAAGTTGAGTTTACTGTTGAATTAGTTCCTGATGCTAATCCAATTTCAAAACCCCCTTATCTAATGGCACAAATTGAACTTTTAGAGTTGAAGGATCAATTGCAAGATTTATTAGAGAAAGGTTTCATTAGACCTAGCACATCACCATGGGGTGCTCCTGTTTTATTTGTTAAAAAGAAAGATGGTTCTATGAGACTTTGCATTGATTATAGAGCCTTGAATAATATCACTGTTAAGAACAAATATCCTTTGCCTCATATCGATGATTTGTTTGATCAGCTCTAGGGAGCTTAGTTTTTTTCAAAGATTGACTTGAGATCGGGGTACCATCAGCTGAAGGTAAAGGAGGCAGATATTCCAAAGACCGTATTCCGTACGAGATATGGCCATTATGAATTTGTAGTAATGCCTTTTGGGCTAACCAATGCACCTGCTGTATTCATGGACTTAATGAATAGAATTTTCCATGAGTTCTTGGATAAGTTTGTGGTGGTTTTCATTGATGATATTTTGGTGTTTTCTAAAAGTAAAGAGGAGCATGAAAAACATTTAAGGGTTATCTTGCAAACCTTAAAAGAAAAGAAACTGTATGGGAAATTCAGCAAGTGTGAGTTTTGGTTGCAACAAATTTCGTTCCTTGGTCACATTGTTTCTAAAGATGGAATAACTGTTGATCCTGCAAAAACAAAAGTTGTGGAAGAATGGCCAAGACCCACAAATGTAACCGAGATTCGTAGCTTCCTTGGTTTAGCGGGCTATTACCGAAGGTTTGTTAGAAATTTTTCACGGTTATCTAGTCCAATAACTAAGCTAACTCGGAAGGGTGTTAAGTTTATCTGGACAAAAGAATGTGATGATTGTTTTCAGGAATTGAAAAGAAGATTGGTGAATGCTCCAGTTTTGGCACTACCTTTCAGGAATGGTGAGTTTGTTATATACAGTGATGCTTCATTGAAAGGACTTGGTTGCGTCCTAATGCAGAATGATAAGGTAATTGCTTATGCTTCACGACAGTTGAAAACTCATGAGGTAAATTACCCTACACATGATTTGAAACTAGCTGCTGTTGTTTTTGCTTTAAAAATTTTGAGGCATCGTTTGTATGGAGTAAAGTGTGAAATATATACCGATCACAAAAGTTTAAAGTATATATTCACTCAGAAAGAGTTAAACATGAGACAAAGGAGATGGCTGGAATTAATCAAGGATTATGATTGTACAATTCATTACCATCCGGGAAAAGCAAATAAAGTGGCTGATGCTTTGAGTTGAAAAAGTAATGCTTCATTAACAATGTTGCGTTTGGAACGTGATACTTTGGTTAACGATTTGATGAAATTTGGCATAGAAGTTGTTGGTGCAGGAAGTCCTACTGTTTTGTTTCAGGTATCAGTGAGATCATCTCTATCAGATAGAATCAAGCAAGCACAGAAGCAAGATAGTGAGTTGCAGAAAAAGGTAGAGCTGGTTCATAAAGGTAAGTTGCCTGAATTCAACATTGATAGTGATTGTGTTTTGAGATTTGGGAAGAGATTGTGTGTGCCTTGTGATTCACAGTTGAAGAGAGAGTTGTTATGTGAAGCTCATAGTTCTCCGTTTTCAGTTCATCCGGGCAGTACTAAGATGTATAGAGATCTGCGGGAGTATTACTGGTGGGATGGAATGAAAAGAGATATTGCTGATTTTACTGTGAAGTGTTTGACTTGTCAGCAGGTTAAAGCAGAGCGGCAGTTACCGAAAGGGATGCTTCAGCCTTTACCAGTGCCAGAGTGGAAATGGGAGAATATATCCATGGACTTTGTTGTTGGATTACCGAAGACATCTCGAGGTAATAATGCAATCTGGGTTATTGTTGATCGCTTGACCAAATCTGCTCATTTCCTTGCTATACGAGATACTTTCTCTCTTGATCAACTTTCCCGTTTGTATCTTAAAGAGATAGTCAGGTTACGTGGAGTTCCTCTGTCCATTGTATCGGATCGTGATCCCAGGTTTACTTCTAACTTTTGGAAAGGCCTTCAGAAGTCGTTGGGTACTGAATTAAATTTTAGTACAGCTTTTCATCCTCAATCAGATGGGCAGTCAGAACGAACAATTCAGACATTGGAGGATATGCTACGAGCTTGTTCTATGGATTATCAGGGAAGTTGGGACCAACATCTTTCTTTGGTTGAATTTTCATATAATAACAGTTTCCATTCCAGTATACAGATGGCACCATTTCAGGCATTATATGGGAAGCGGTGTCGAACTCCAGCTTTCTGGGATGAAGTGGGTGAAAGAAAGTTGATGGGACCAGAATTGGTAGAAGAGATGGCAGAAAAAGTTCAGCTGATTCAGAAACACATGAGAACAGCTCAGAGCAGGCAGAAGAGTTATGCGGATAACCAGAGGAAGGATCTATCTTTCGAGGTAGGTGATCATGTTTTTCTCAAGGTTTCTCCTTGGAAAAGTGTGATGAGATTTGGTAAGAAAGGAAAGTTGAGTCCAAGGTTCATTGGACCATACGAAATTCTGGAAAGAGTTGGATCAGTTGCATACCGAGTGGCTTTACCTCCGAGTTTATCTCAGGTACACAATTTTTTTCACGTTTCGATGTTGAGAAAGAATATGCCAGATCCATCTCATGTTTTGAGTCCAAAGGTAGTTCAGCTGGAAGAGAACCTATCTTATGAGGAATAACCGGTCCAGATTCTTGACCACAGGGAGCAATTGTTACGGAATAAGGTGATTAAGCAGGTAAAGGTTTTGTGGAAAAACCACATGATTGAAGAGGCAACATAGGAATCTAAAAATGCAATGAGGGATAAATACCCCCATTTATTCGATAAGTAAATAAATTGCAGGGATGCAATTTTCTAAAGGGGGGAAGGATGTAACATCCCAAGTAAGTAATGAATAATAGATATTTTTATCTATGTCTATTAATGATTAAGATAGTGTTATAGAGGCTTAAAATGAAAATAAATACAATCTTATGCATGGAATACACTAATATTCTTAAAAGATTGTTTTACTGCCTTTTGATGGAAAACCATTTTTGAATCTATATTTTGACAATTTTATAAAATATGTTTGTCAAAATAAACTTATTCTTTATGATTGGGACATCAAAATTTACCTTGTGTGAATTTTTGGTATTTTTCTGACAATGTTCATTTTTTTTAATGAATAGTGAAAAATACTGCATTTTACATCAAAACTGCTTTTTAATCTAATTTATTTATATGATTAGATTATGTTTTGAATTGGTTTTTAAGTGAAATTAGAATATATTTTTACCATTTTATCCAATGGTGGTCATTGGAATCAATTTCACTTTGAAATTAGACTTAAACTGGTGTCAATCTTTTGATACTTATTGTTTTGTAAAAACACGCTATTTGCTCTGGCAACGGGAATTAATTATTAAATTAACTAATGTGACTTATATGATTTGAATTTTGTAAAATATACTTCATTTTTTAATTCGGAATATGAAATATAGCTTAGGGTGAATTTTTGGTAATTTTCTGAAAAACTTCAATTTTTGATGAATAGTGAAACCACTAAGTGGTAATCAAGCAGACTGATTTTTCAGTTAAATGAAAGTTTACCACTAATGTGTATTGAATTTTGAAAATCCGACATACATGGTTTTCATTAAGAAGTAAAATGTGGTTCAATGGGATTATAATAATTTTTTGGTGAATAGTAACTTATTAAGTTCTTAATCGCGATTAGTGGTAATTAGGGTAGTTTAAGGTATAAATAATGCTTTAATAATAGGAAATGACCTAGACACATGTCCCAACCTTATTGGTTGTGTCATGGCCGACCAATACAAGCCATGGGTCAACTTGGGGACCCCATGGAGACACTTTGGTTTGGAAATGACATAAATAACTTTTTATTAAATGTTAAAGTAAAAATGACATAAACAAGAGATGTTTTACGGAAACAATTTTTACATGGGGTTATAAAGATCATATATTTGATTATAAATAGTCATTGGAAAGATAAAAAGATTTCCTACATCATAGTATTTTTGTTATGATTTTTAGATATTAAATAAATTAAATTATTTATGACATAATAATGATGCAGCGATGACATCATTATTTGACGATTTAAATAAAATGGAAAGATAATATAAAATCTATGAACTAAACATGTCCAAAACCAATTGTATGAGTGGATTTAGAACCCTTATCACCTTATCCACGAATTATATCAATGTGGGACCTTTTAAAACCGAAACACATTTTCAAATAAAGTAATATTTCTTTACTTTCCAAAAGTGCCACTCCTCTCCTCTTATAAAAGGCCCCCACCTCTACCTCATTTCACACACTCCACAAGCCTTTGGCTCGGCCAACCCCTGCCCATTTACTCTCTCCATATCCCTCTCCTCATCCTAGAGGATTCCCTTTGGGCATAATCCTTTCAAAGGAAGCCTTTAGGCTCAAATCAAAAGGAGTTACACTTTTAAAGGTAATTCATTCTCTCATGTTCATTTGTTTTATTTTGCTCCTCCAACCCCATAAACTCTTTTTATTTACTTATTTTGTAACAACACCAGTATATGAAATATACAAGGATGTTGTTATAATATTTATTTGAGCTACACTCTCACACAACTACATCAAATGGTTAAAGAACATACGGTTTCCGTGGACGTTAAGGGCGGGTGACAATGACTTCTCCGCCGTCGTGACCGTTATTTGAGTTTCGGCTTCCTCTACAAGCCATACCTTCTTTTTAAAAGAAAAATAAATACCATGTTTTAATTTTCTGTTATTTTGGTATTGAAAATGGTTTTCATAACGTTTTTATATCAATGTGTTGTATTGATATCTCGTGATTGAAATGTGGAAATTTTATGTTTCCTTTATGCATGTTTTATGTGATATGATTATGTTATGGTTCTTGGGAATTATTATGAAGACGAGTGATTCCGTGATAAACTAAGGGCGGGTGAGCCCGTTATAGCTCTCCAATGCATTGGGTAACGCGAAGGAGTGAAACGTTAAGGTTTCTCTGAAGAGATTTTAGGGAATATACTGTGATGGGTATTCCAAACGTAACCAAGAGGGTTACTCCCTACGTAAGAATGTTATGAATGCCTCAAGTTACCTTTATGTCTTATTATTTCTATGATTTATTCATGATTTTATGAGGTATGTTAAAGTGCCTATGTTTTATGGGTAAAGTATGATTTCATTCTTATGTATATATGAACTCATGTTTCCTTTCCATGTTTTTTTATAACCCATACTGAGTTTTTATGCTCATCCCAAGTTTTTGAAATGTTTTTCACAGGTCAAGGGAAAGGTACATGATAAGATGATAGAGTCAAGGATGTGTCAAGAAATAATCCATGTTTTATTTTAAATGTGTTTCCATTAATGGGAATGAAGAATACTATCTTTATGTAACCACTTTGTTTATATGTGGAATGTAATGCAAGTTTTATGATCTAATTCTCTAAAACTCTAAACCCGAAAAGATCCTCAATGTGTAATCTTGTAATAACTCAAGATTAAGTAAGGTTTAAGGCTGGGGCCTTATAAAGGGAATGTCAGAGAGTAATTGATTTTTAATGTAATTGGAAGAAGTTAGATAATGATTCAAATAGAGAGAAAGCTATAAATAAAGAAAAAACCACACTCCATTGTTTTAAATGCAAGGACTAGGGGAACTACGTAACCAGTGCCCAAATTCAAAGGGTAATGATGATGATTGATGTCAGTAACCTATAAATCCGTGAATCCATGATAAATATATTAAAATTTCTATTTTAGATGAGGGGTGCAATAATTAAATGAGGAAAGGTATAATTACCATACACTCTAGAGTTGATAATGTAGCATTAGAGTCTAGATCTACACATTCTTTAATATCAAAAGATTTTTCTAAGGTTATCAAGATTCCACCCAAATAATTAGATATAGAATTAATAGTGAAAACCACTAATCGTATGATGATCACATCTCAATTCTATGATTACTCTCTAGTTGGAATTGGTGGGAATTTCCTTCCTACACATATTATAATTATTCCAATGGTATAATTTGATATTATCTTGGGCATGGATTAGATTTATCTACATAAATACTACACCAATTTTACAGGAAGGGAAGTCAAGACCCCATAATTTGTTCAGGAAGGGAAGTCACATTTGATATTTCAAACTAACCTATGATCTTCTATTAGTGTGACAAGAAGTAAAATTTACAATTGAGATCACATTAATTATGTGGGTCTAAATTTTAATTCACAAGAGGCGTTAATCTTATATAGTTGGGGAGAAACTCAAAATCAATGATATGTATATTGTCCATGAATTTTTTGATTTCCATCCAAAAGATTCTCCTAGACTTACATCAAAAAATGATGTTTAGTTGTAAATATAACTCATACCTGGTTCCACACCATTTTCAAAGAATCCCTATAGAATAGACCCAATTGAATTGTAGGAATTGAATAAGAAACTATTAGAAAACCTCGAGAAGGGATATATCCAGTCAAATGTGTCACCTTAGGGTGAAACTGTTGCTTTTTTAAAATAAATATAGATCAATGTGAATCTACATAGATTTTTGAGATCTAAAAAAGATCATAGTGAAGAAAATATATCCTCTTCAACGTATTTAGGACTTTTCTGATTAGCCATGCGAAGATCAGTACTTTTCCAATATTTAACTTCATTTTGGATATCATAAATTGAGGGTCAATAAGGATGATATACCCAAGAAAACATTCCATTCAAGTTTTGGACAATATGAGTATATAGTGATGCAATTCAGTCTTTCAAATTCGCATGAAATATTCATGGATTTAAGGATTAAAGTCTTTAGATATCACCTAGATCATTTTGTTGTAGTCATTACATATATTTATTAATATCTATTCAAAGAGAAAGGAAGAGCATGGTGATCTCTTTATAATTGCACTAATGAAATTAAGGAAGGATAAATTATATTTAAAATTTATAAAGTCATAATTTTTACTGAAAAAGGTTTCGTTTTTGGGTTATAAAATCTCAAGAGGATGTATATCACTAGATCCATAATGAAGGAGCTTATTGAATGTAAGCCCTAACAAATAACAGTGACTGATATTCCTAGTTTTCATGGTTTATCTATATATTATCGATGGGTTATAGAGAATTTATCATGACTATCTCATCTTATGAAAAAGTTAACTCATAAGGGAGCCTTGTTCCAATAGACAAATGGATTTAGGGAAAATTTCATGGAATTGAAGAGAATATTAGTTAGTATACATATAATTGAATTACCTATAATAGAGAAGGGTTTTTAATCTATAGTGATGCATCTAAGAATGTATTGGGATGTGTTTTTGTATATAATTACATGGTTATAATGTAATCGCTATGATAATTTAAGATTCATGATAAATATTACCCAACTCATGATTTGGAGTTAGATACTATAATTTTTTTCATTAAATATATGGATAAATTATCATTATGGAGAAAATTATGATATATATATACTGATCATACATTTTTAAAGTATATGTTCATTCATATGGGTTTGAATATGCTCCAAATATGATGGATATAGCTCATTAAAGATTTTGAATACTCAATACATTACCACTATAGGAAAGGGAATATGGTGGCTGATCACATTAGTAAAAATGATTATCCTAACTCATCCATGTCGAGGATTAAGAAAGATCCAATATTTCTAGAATTTTAAAGGAAGGACCTAGAAATCCTGATGGAAGTAGAAAAATATTTTATTTCTCAGTTGAGTGTTCAACTATCTATCAATGTGATGATTAAAGAGTCACAAAATGAAGATATACAGCTTTTAAAAAAGGTTAGAAATATTCCTTCATTTCAACTTGTTTATGATGTAATGATAAGGGTTAAGAACCTTGTATGCATTCAATCCATACCATATTTGACAAAGGAGATTCTAAAGGAATCTCAAAGTTTATCATTATCTATTCATCCAAGAAGTAAAAATATGTAAAAATATTTGAAATATTATTGGTGGATGGAATGAAGTGATATATCATATATTATATATCTTTTTTCATGGTATGTAAAAAATTTAAGTCCAAAATACAAAATTTAAATGGGATGTTAAATAAATTAACCAAAATAGAATGAAATGGGAAAAAATCACCACGAATTTTGTTATTGGACTCCCAAAAACCTCTAAAGAGAAAAATTTTATATGGGTTGTAGTAAATCACCATATCAAGTTAGTAAAATTCATCACTTTTAAATAATACTTATCTCTGGATCAAAATTCCAAGAAACACATTAAATAAGTGGTAAGTTTGCATGGAGTACGACATTACATTGTATTTGATAAGGATCTGAGGTTTAACTAAAATTTATGGATAATTCTTCAGTAATATCTTGATATGAAGTTGAGTTTCATCATTTCATATTATCCTCATACATATGTTCAGTCTGAGATAACACTTAAAACCCTAGAGGATATATTTAGATCTCGTCCTCTAGATTTAAAAGGTGGTAGGGATCAACATCTTCCTCTAGCTTAGTTTTCGACAAAAATATTTTTCAAAAAATCATTCTTATGGATCCTTATGAATCCTTTTATGGAATAAAATTTAGATTTACAATTTTTTAGAATGAATTTAGAGAAAAAAAGATATAGGTACCTGTGATGGCTAAATAAATGGAAGAGAAGGCTAGTGGAACCGTACAAGACATCAAGGTATCTTAGATTCAGAAGAAAAGTTATAATGATAATAAACAGTGTGACATAGAATTAGATGTTGGTGACTTGTTTTTTTTAATATTTCTTCATGGAATAAGGTTATGAGATTCCATAATAAATGGAACATATCCCTATGTATATCAATCCCTTTTAAGTTCTTGATCATATTGAGACTGTATCTTTTCTCTTGGAACTTCCAAAAAACCTCTCATAAGTCAGGATGTTTTCCTTGAATATCTCTTATAGAAGTACATAATTGACTCCTCAAATTTACTAAACTCAGAGTTCATACCACTAGAGAAACATCTTTCTTATGAGGGACAATATATGGATATTCTGGATAGTATAGAGAATGTTCCATGAAACAAGACAACTCATCTGGTGAAATTTTGTGGTGAAACCTCCAACTTAAGAAGAAACATAGGATCTTAAGCGCATAATGTTTTGTAAGTATCCTATTTTTTGGTAACAATGTGATGAATTTCAAGAGAGAATTCATTATAAGTGGGGTAGAATATAACACCTTGAGTTTTTGTGATTTTTTTTTTCAAAGAAATAAAAAATCTTTTATAGATTTCATTAAATGAAAAAAATAAAGATTATGTTACACTCAACACCAAGTAAATCTTGAACTATATTAAACACAATGTTATTATTTCTATAAATTC
This sequence comes from Viscum album, assembly GCA_963277665.1. Classification (NCBI taxonomy): domain Eukaryota; kingdom Viridiplantae; phylum Streptophyta; class Magnoliopsida; order Santalales; family Viscaceae; genus Viscum; species Viscum album. Next base: position 1,797,825,213 of record OY728137.1, read on the forward strand.
AATACTTGATCAGCTTGCGTTACACACAACACTGAGTGTTAACACTACCATGATATATTATTAACACAATTATTTAAATGATACCATTATGAAAACTCCATTAAACATAGAAATATGAATAGTAATAAATAATTATTAAATATTATTATTATTATTTTTATATAAAGAAAACATATTTATAAAAAGTATACAATTATAGGTAAAGTATTTATATGTTTCAAAAGTACTATTTTCTTAAAAAAGTATTTCAGTTTCTTTTTGTGAAAAATAATAAAATTAATTTCTAAATATTTTGTAAAATTAATTTGATAAAATAAAAATAATTTTTGAAATCAAAATATCAAAATTATCTTAGGGTGGATTTTCATGATTTTTTTGAAAAGTTTAATATTTTGATGAATAATGAAAAATACTAAATTTTAATTGTAAACTACGTTATCATTTATTTTATTTATAAAGTTAAATTATATTTTAAATTGGTTTAACATAAAATTATATAAATTATACATAAATTAATATAATTTAGTTAATTTTAATTAATTTTATAACTAATTTTTATATACAAACATTGCAATCTTTTGAAAATTTTCTCTTTAAAAACCAGCTTTCACCTTGAATCTTTGGGATTAATTTAAAATTAGATTTTAAAACATATATTAATTTAGTTTTTAAATATGGATTCCATATTTTTAATCAGAATAATTTATATATTCTATTAAGTTAAACGTATCTTTTGACCAAAATGACTAGTAAAAACAGAAAAAATATTTACTATGAGGTAAAAATGGGTAAACTGGGGGTGTTTAAACTAAAAATATAAGGGTTAAAAATAATCCCAAACCTATCCAATACACATTTTATTTCCATATTTAGACCCTATCACTTCTAGGATCCGGAATTTAACACTATTAGAGACTTTCTAAATGAAAAAACCTATGGGTAATTCATTATTTCAAACAATTTCAATTGTGCTACTCACCTCACACATAAAAGGAAACCCCTTATCCTCTCATATTCACACATTAAAAGAATTTTTGTTTATCCAAGAACTACTAATATACCTTTAAATATTCCATCATATCATCCTACAATCATAATTTTGGACACAAATTCAACCAAGGAATTATTTTGGAGAAAACCTAAAGAGGATACTTAAAGAAGAGGTAACACTCATCAACGAGCATTTTTGTTTTATATCATCCTCAAATTCAATGAATTATTATTATAAAATTATTATATAATAACCAAAATATATTTCATATACATATATGTTTTTATGTTAATGGTATGACATAAAATTTTCCCCAGTTTAATCAAATGGGTTATGAAATCATCATTCATGTGTACGGTGGACCACCGCCTTGCGAATCGATGTCATTCGTTTTCTTCTTACCACCTCTAAAGAATGGAAATAATGATGAATTTATTATATATATATATGATATTTATTATATCATCATACATCATAAATTATTCTATCACACATAACTTCATGATCTCTATTTTGTGGGAATACGATAACGTCGCTCGTGAGTACGATGAACTACCATCACGTAAAGCGGTGTGATTCAATCACAAATTACATGAATGATAATAAGTATGGTTTTAATGAATATATGTGATATATATGAAATAAAAATTATTATATAGTGATAATATATTATTTAAATTTTTTTATTTCAATTCTAAAAGAAAATGGAAACATCTTTCATGCGTACGTACGAACTACAATCTCAATAAACAATATATTTCAATTTCTATCATTAAATTTTAAGGATTACTCTAAATAAATATAAAATAAATATATATGATATATATACAATGGATAAAATTTAGGATAATATTAAACCATGATCAAAGTAAGAGGATAATTGTTTTTAAATATATACGAAAATTAAATTGGTTATTAACTGAAACATACCTTTAAAATGGAACTGTAAATAAATGGGTAATAGAAGTCCATAAGAAAATAATATATATTATGATATATATAAATATATATTTTTGATATATGTATAATAAACTTATATTTATTAAATAGGAGGTTTTAAATTTACAACAGAAGTCAATATTTAAGGTATGATATTTTTGTCTCAATTTGACTTTATTGAGACATATGTTATGTTATGAAAATATATTCATTCATGAAGTGTATATACATCCACTATGACATTTAATATCATAAATTTATTTATCCTCTTTATATTTTATGTTTTACATATAATTTTACTTCATTATTCTTACAATTCAATGTTATCAAAGTGGTAATGATTTTATGTTACAATCTCATCATGTATTGATACTGTTTATGATTATGATTCCAATGATAATGTATTATAATAAATCTATAAAGAAACTCATGAATTATATTATACTTTAGTTGATCATGATATGTTTATATAATATTAACAATTTTCCACTCTTTTGTACATAAAATAATTTTGAAAATGTTTTAAAGAAAATTTGACTTTATTTTTATTTTTGATCGAAAATCCATTTTCTTCCAAAACCATGTTTTCTAAAATTGTTTAAAAAAATTTTATATTATCATACTATGATATGGAAATGTAATTTTTACCCATTTTTATATTTTTAATATTTTTTTGAAAGGAACCTTCTTATCATTTTTCAAACAATTCCTATTTGGATTTTTTAAAAATGCAAAATAAACCATTATTTTAATGTGTATAGAATGAATAAAACTTCCCTTAATCATGACCATTATTTTCATTGAATCATCCTTTATAAAGTTTCAAGGTTATTCTGAAATAAAAATACTTTAAAAAGTTTTTTTGAAAGCATAAAAGAAATTTTCCTCAAGTTATGTTTTTAAATAATCAATCAAAATCATTTTCTATCTATGCTTACATATATTCATGTTACCTATTCCTTATTGGGAACATGATCCAAGGATAAAATTATCATTCTTATTCCAAATGATTTATTATTATGATTTAATGATGTTTATGAAACCCATTTCTCTTTGACAATTTATACAATAATAAAATTATTATCAAATACACTTCCTTTTACTTGAGTTATAATATGAAAAAATGATTAATTTACTTTGAAACCTGTCACTTTTCTGTTGATTATGATATAATGAAATGATTATGAAAAATATTTAATTTCATAGGTTGTGATATGATGAATTTTTTATGATCTTGTAGACCACATATGTATTTTTTCATTATGTGATGGGTGGGACCTATATATCCCTCTAATGTGTTGGGTAATTATTTATATCTCATGTGATATGGAGGACTTGATTGGGGATTGAACTTATTTTATTAAGTTAAATTTTCATCTATTATGGTATTGGGTGTGAAAACTGACTACTATGATGGTTTTGGGAGTAAACCTGTTCCACTATGACAGCTTTATCAATGAGCCTTTACTAATATGGAAATGATATTTTATACTTATTTGAATTCCATAAATCTATATCTTATTCCAATGTTATACTATAATGGCTCATGATATTTGATTCCCTTATGATTCATTTCTTATGAACTACCAATATTTATTCCATGACTCAATATAATGATCTTTGATAATAAGGGTATTATTTTCAAATGTTATGCTCATGGTCTTATACACTTATCTTCACCTTATGCCTATGTATCTCCCTTGTTTACAATTACTGAGCATATGAGCCCTCCCTTTCTTATATTTCCTTTACCAAGGTCATGAAAAAATTTATTTTGAATGATATGTATAAGAATTGTGATTATTATGAAAATAATCATGGGATATGATATAGTTTACATATGGACTAGTTATTTGTGTTTTTATTTTTCCAAAGGCACTAAAATATTATAGTCCTCAGTAACATGTTTTTGAAATTTAATGAATTTTCATATAAATGATGTAATATATATTAATGATAATCTAAGGTTACTATAATGAATCTATTTTAAAATACGAGGAAAAGTTTACCAGACTTGTGAGGTATGCATTTATCATTATCATCTAACCTAAATTTAATCATAATTGACTCTTTAGTGTATTAAAATAAGACTCCAAAGGGTGTTAGGAATAAGGGAATTTAGTAGCTATGTTGAAAATTTTCTATCCACTATCATGTTTGAAATGGATATTGGAGTTACCCACAAATTTTATAGTCTTTATAGGAAAATAAATATGTAATTGAAAGGAAACCCTAAAAACCCTGGAGAGAATAAGGTAAACTTCCCTTCATACACAAATTATAGAAGAAACATGGAGGAAACAAACTTAATATGAATCTTTAATTTTTTATGTGTGGAAAGGAAGTTTAAAAAGTAGATAAATGTTGAAGTTATGGGAGTAAGTTGTATAATTATGTGAATAAATAGGAGGCTCCATAGTATTCAAAACCCACACTCATGTTCTTAAAATGTAGGGAGTATGGGAATCATGCACACCAATTCTCAAATATGAAATTTAATGAAAATAATTGATGTTAAGAAACCTATTAATCCAAGAAACAAATATAAGTCTCATAAAGTAACTATTTCTGATGAGTGGTATAATAAAATCGCAATTAAAGTCACACCTACCATCCAATAAAGAACAATTATTTTATTATTTTAATTTAAATATACCCACTCTTTTATATATGATGGATTTTATATGGGTATCAAAATACCACATCAGTGATTAGAAATTAAATTTTAAGTGAGAAACTCTAATGAAATGATGATAAAATCTCAAGTATATGATTTCTATCCAGTTGAAGTTTGTGGGAATATGATTCATATAAAACTCATTATTCTTCCTCTGTTTGAATTTTATTTTATATTAGGAATGGATGGTCTTTCTATAAAAAATCTTAATAAAATTAAAAATTAAGGGAAGTAATATTTTATATTAAAAAAAACCTATGATCTTCTATCTGTGTGATGATAAATATAAACTTTTGATGTAAATCACTCACATTTAGGGATACAACTATTTTAATGACCTGAAAATTATTTTTTATTAAAGAAAACACTTTTGTGGGAAAAGTGAGAAACCATAGGGTCCAACAAAACACCCAAACAACCCTAAACAAAAAACGGAAAGAAACAGGATCTACCTCATTCAAGCAACAACAATAACCACCATCCCTATGTGGGACACTCGGCGATCCCATGCAAGAATGATCCCTCTCGATGTTGCCATCCCTCCAAATCATCCATATCCCAAATGGCCTGCAAAGGTGATGACAGAGTGCTCTAGCCCAATGAAGATGTCCAGACTGCACTTCCAAAATTAGTCCGGGGGCGAGGCCTTATAAGAAAATGAAAAGTTACCAAAACATAGTCTTATCCTATTATTGATTTCCTCCCTTTAAATATTACAATTCATTAGCCATACCTTATCTTCAGGATCTTCTCCAATAACATTTTCCAAACGGTCCGCCATTTTGTCCCATGTTTGGATATATTCTTCTTTGCTGATTTTATGATCATTGAAGCCTCTCATTAAGATCAAATCTTGTTTGTCAATCCACTTAGCCTGCTCGTTGTTGACCTCCACTCTTATAGATCTTCCCATCATATCAGCCTCTTCTTGTGGAATGTCAACATATAGAAATTATTCTACCATATCCTCCATGGAACAAAGGATAGGTTACTTTGTGTTCTTTACATTTTCAGTAGATCTTCACATTTCATTGATGTTTTTCTTGATTAAAACTTGAGAATACTCCTTCACCACGTTGAGAAATAACATCGACAACTTCTTCGTAGAGCGGGTCTCCAAATGTGGGGGGAGCGAGGAGTAATCCTTCTTCCCCTTCTTCTTTTTAAGACTCATGTTGTTCTTTGGAATTGGTACCTCTTCAGCCATATGATCCAGTTCACCTAGGTTGGCTTCCTCCAAGCCAACCTCACCACCACCCAGCTGCCTAACAATCAGTTCAGGAACAGAATCACTATGTGGCAGAATAGAAAGGTTATTTCCATTGTTTTGATGGCAAGGGGTTTGCTCCTCTTACACCTCACGAGCCTCTCTAATATCTATACTTTCCAATACAGCAAACGGATTTGGGGAACACGGTATAAGATCATCAACCCTTACCTTCACCGAATTGGTTGAAGTGTTCTGAAATGGAATCACAGGCTCGCCAGAGTCATGTGGGTGCTCAAGTCCCCTGCACATAAACTAAAGATTATAGATCCCATCCATGTCCAGGCCATGATTATTTATAGCAGCATCATGACACAGAACTTTAGAGTGACCATTCTCCCACTTGCACGACTCAGAAACATCTGAAGGAGTAGCCACAACATCTTCATACATGGGTTCCTTCCTCCTAACCTCATCCAATCCTACCTGTACTCCCAAATCTGTGCACAGTATGTAAGATTTCTGCCTTATTTCCTCCAGAACAATAGTTGGTATAGGTGCAACAACCTCCCCTAAAGACACCCCTGGCACCAGTGAGATATTGTCACCAATTAGGTTAGAAGGATCCTGACAGTCCTGAGACAGGCCTACGGATGGGGTCTGGGCACTACTTTCCCCAGCATTAGGAATGTCCACACCACCCCTCAAAGGTACATCAATTGGAACAACTTGGATCTCAGAGGGTCCGACACTACCAGACCTCCTTCGACAACCATATTCATCATGACTCTATTTGTGACAATATAAACAGAAGGAAGTGCAAGATTCATAGACAATCGACTTTCCATACCTGTACTCCTCTTCAACAACAATCCAGACGATCTCCGGTGGAATTCTTGAGAGATCCATTTCAACACATATTCTTGCCGACATGGGATGCAACAAAGATGCAGTCCTTTGATCACTACACACAAATCGTCCTATAGAGTTTCCAATTGATCTCAGCAACCCAAGATTATGGAACGGGAGAGGAAGGCTGGGAAATTGAATCCAAATCAACATATAGGGAGAATCACGGTTCATGTGAGCATCAAAAGACTAGCAAAGAAAATGGAAATGGAGACCAGAGAAAGATTTCATCTTTCTAAACCAAGCCCTACCCAGATCTTCTTTATCAGCAAAAATAATAAGGAATTGGCGCGGACCCAGAATACCTACCAGCGCACGATGTTTCAATCCCCAATCTGCATTGACCTCCATGTCAAAGTGCTCCACAAGAGGTCTCCTCCACACAAATCTCACAATCAGATCCAAAGAATGTAATGCCGATGCTTCAGAGAATTCCTTCACCGAAACCAGAACAATAGGCTGACCTGAAATACAACCAGGGACCTTCATAGCAACTTGATTTCAGGTATGAAGAAACCCGTGTCTGATGGGGATCTAAAGAAGTCACGATCTCTTGATTTCACAGCTCCAGGTTCGTGGGTAGGAGGCAAAGACCCCTCCCCCCATGGGAGGAGGGGTCGCAGCGGACATCATCACCATAGGGTTAGCGGAGCACCATCGCCATCGGGAACCCGCCGTTCCTTGTTCACCTTATTTATTTCTAATCAAAACATACAACTATTTTAATGAATCCCTATATAATATCCCCAATTGAGTTGTAGGAATTGATTAACCACCTCTATGAGAATCTTGAAAATGGATTTATTTGGTCAAGTGTATCACCATGTGGTGCACCTGATAATTATGTATGAATAAAAGTGGATCAATGAAACTATTAATTGATTACCAGGAGATGAATAAGATCATATCCAATAATAGGTATCATTTAACCTCTATTGATGACTTTTTTAGTCAACTACATGAATATAAATACTTTTATAATATCTACCTTCATTATGGATACCATAAATTAAGGGTTAAGAAGTAGGATATTCAAAATATGGTATTATTTATGAAGTATGGACAATATGAATATATCTTGATTCCATTAGGTCTTAGTAATTCCCTTGATATCTTCATGAATTTAATGAATATATTATTTTGAGATTACCATGATCAGTTAGTGATAGTATTTTTATATGATATTATTATATGCTCAAATTATAATGAAGAGCATGAATATAACTTGAGAATTATACTAGAGACCTTAAAGATGGAGGAAATGTATGAAAATTTTTCAAAGTGTGAATTTTGGCTAAAAAAGGTTTCATTTTTGGATCATATAATTTGAATTGATCATATATCGATGGATCCATCAAATAGGGGGGCTATTGAACACTAGCCAAGACAAACCATGGTTAATGAGATCTATAATTTTGTTGTTTTAGTGGGATATTATCAAATGTTTGTGGATAATTTATCATGACTATATAATCCACTCACCAAGTTAACTTATAAGGAAACTAAATTACTATAGATAGATGAATGTGAGGGAAATTTTAATGAACTATAGAGAATGTATGTTAATTCACCTATGATTATATTACCCTACTATAGAGAAGGGTTTTTAATATATAGTGATGCATTAAAGAAATTAATGGGACACATTCTCATATAGAATGACAAGGTTATAGCTAATTCCTTTGGAAAATGTAAATTTAATGAGAAAAATAACCAAATCATGATTTGTAGTTAGATATGGTATTTCATGAATTAATGATATAGAGGATTTATCCTTATAGATAAAGGTGTGATATATATACTGATCATGAATTTCTAAATTATATATTCATAAAAAAATAATTGAAAATGCTCCAGAGAATATGGTTGGAACTAATTAATTATTGTGACTTATCAATAAATTACAACCCTTGTAAAGTAAAAAAGGGATCCAATTATTTAAGTTGAAAGGATCATGATAGATTATATAATATGGGGATCATAAAAGATAAAATATTTCAGTATTTACAAAGGATGTATTAGGAAACTGTGACGGAAGTTGGAAAATATTATCTTTCTCAAAAAAGTGATCAACTATCTATCCAAGAGAAAATTAAAGAGGCATAGAAGGAAGATATATAGCTAAAAAATAATTTCAAAAATGTTAATGAGTTTAAACTTGATTATGATGGAATGATAAGGTTCAAGAACCATGCATTCTCCCCATCCATACCGAATTTAAATAATGAGTTATTATAGGAGGCTCATAATTCTTTATTCTCTATTCATCTTGGAAATATAAAGAAATATAGAGATATGAAATAGTATTTCTATTGGGATTTAATAAAGAGAGATATTTCATATTTTATATCTCATTATATAGTCAAGTTAAGGCTAAGAGACAAAAATATAAGGGGATATTATGAATATTACATATACTAGGATGGAAATGGGAAAACATCACTATTGATTTTTTTATTGGACTCCCCAATATGTCTAAAGGTCATAATGCTATATGGGTTGTAGTCAATTGTCTTAAAAAGTAATCTCAATTAATAATTATTAGATAATATTACTATCTGGATTATATTTATAGGGTATACATAAAGGATGTGGTTAGTTTTCATGGAGTACCAAATTTTGTTCTGTCTCGTCGAGATGAGAGGTTTACCTCAATGTCATGGTGAAGTGTTAGGTAGGATCTGAATATATAGTTGTGTTTTAACACTCTGTGTCATCCTTAAATAGATGGTTAGTTCGAGAGAATAATTCCAACCCTAGAGGATACTCTGAGTTCTTTTTCTATGAATTTCAATGGTGGTTGGGATGAAAACCTCCCTCAAGTCATGTTTTCATACATTGATAACTTTCACTAAAGAATTCAGATTGATCCTTATGAATCTATATATATAAAGAAGTTTACAACTCTAATGTTTTGGGATAAATTTGGAGAAATTAAAATAACAAGAACTGAGGTAGATGAGGAAATTTTAGTTAAATATATCCATTTAACAACACTTCAAGGAAGCTTAGTGTTAATAGAAAAGTTTTTATGACAATAATCAGTGTGATCTAGAGTTTAAAGTTGGTGAGAAGGTTTTATTATTAATTTATCCATGGATTAAGGTTATGGTATTTTAGAATAATGTAATTTTGACACCTAGGTATATTTTCCATTTTGATATTATTAACCGAGTAGGGAAATTTTCTCACCACTTGACGCTTCCATCAAACCTCTCTCAAGTACACTATATGTTCCTCGTATCTCTCCAATGGAAGAACATACATGATCCTTCACAACTATTTAATTTTTAGGTAATAAACCAAGATAATGATCATTAATATGTAAAAAAACCTATAAAGATTCTATATCTTAGAGATAATGTTCAATGAAACAAGACCAGTCACATGGTGAAGGTTTTATAGAAAAACCACCAACTTGAGGAAGCTATATGGGAATCTAATGATATAATGAGGCTAGAGTATCCTCATTTGTTTGTATTTGAGTGAAAAAATTTCAATGGATTAATTATTTTTAAGTGTATTATAATGTAACATCCCATGATTTTATATTTTATTTTCATAAAAATTTAATTTTTTCGATTACTTGTATTATACACAACACTGGGTTTTAAGAAACCTTGATATTCTATTAATTTTATTATTTAAACATATATGTTGTAACATAGAAGATAAATTTTTATGTATGAGTTATAATAAACACATTTTTAAAATTATATATAGTGTTCTTAGATAAATAAAATATATTTATAAATCGGTACTTAATTTTAGTAAATCCTTTATACATTTCGAAAATATTTTTTTCTCAAAATTTGTTTATTGATTTTTTGTGAAAATACAATAAAATTAATTATTGAAGCATTTATAAAATTTATAAAATAATATGAAATAAATTCACATAATCAAAATTTAAAAATTATATTATGGTAATGTTTTTATAATTTTCTAAGAAGATGAATTTTTTAGTGAATTGTGAAAAATACCGATTTTTATTAAAAAATAACTTTTTGTTTAAAGTACTTAAATTTTTACCATTTTTAAAAATGGATTAAAATTAAAATTAGTTTAATTATTTCATTATTAAAAAAATTTATTTCATTTAATAAAATTCTTGTTGAATTTTGATATTAAAAATTTTATACTTATGACACATTTCTCTTGGGAAAACCACATTTTTATCACATTTGTAGGTTTAATTTTAAATTAAAAATTTCCACTTCTGTAAATGGAATCTAGAAAAAGGATACCATATTTTGAATAATAAAAATTAATATTATATAATAAGGTAAACTTAATTTTTGTTTAAAATGAATAGTTAAAATATAAAAATTAATTACTGCAGTTATGGTTAAAAATGGTTTACCGGGTGTTAAACTAAAAAGAAAAGGGGTAAAATGATGTCAAAACTTTCCCAACACCCATTTTATTTAAATATTCTATCCTAATATAATATTATGTTCATTAAAGTTCCATTTTGGATTCTTTTGGAATGTTGAAAACATGATTCAACCTTTTTCTTTTAAACAATTTCAAGTATGTCCAGTCCCCCTCTTATAAAAGGGAACCCCTCTCCTCTCCTCTTCAAAATTCAAATGCCTTTTGGTTTGGCCAATACCTACCAAAAATATCTTCTTTAATTTTATCCCCACATTATAGGGGCTATATTTTTATTATTAAATTATCATAATAAGGCTTTTGGTGTTAACCTATGGTGGTTGTTTGTAGAATAGAAGTCTTGAACATATATGAAGGAAGACAATATATAAGTTAAGGGATTTTCATCTCAATTATATATTTGTGTTGAAAATGCCTTATTAACCACTTGTTTCTTTTGTGTTGTGTATATATTTCTCATGATTATATTTTTTAATTATTTTTATTAATTTTATGGGGGTTTACATATGCACTTATGGTTCTATCATTCATGGGTAATTTGACTCAAAAGATACAAATGTGGTAAAGATTTTTATGTTATAATCCCATTGCTTATCAGGATTATATATGATTATGCTTATGATGATAAAATATTATAATTTAACTCTCAATAAACTCATTAATTTCCTTCTCATCAAGTTAATTCTGGGGAATCAATTTTTCCATTTATTTTCCTCAATTTAAAAACAAAAGGGGCCAAAATAATATTTTTAATAAAAAATAAACTTTATTTATCTCTTCAGATGAAATACTTTTTCATCCATGTATATATTTTCTAAAAATTATTTAAATAAAGTTTTTACTATTCTCTAATTATTTTAAAATTAATTTTTTTACCCTTTATGTGTTTTTACACAATGATTCAAAATAAAAATTATTTTCATTTTCCAAATGAGTAAATTTTTAGTTATTATCAAGAATGTGAAATGAATATTTGTTTTAACATACATAGTAAGAAAAAATTTTTTATACCTTCATGACTACTCAATTATTTTAAGTTTCCCTTAAATTTTTTCAAGGTTACATTCAATGGAAATTTTTCATTAATATTTGGGAAATTTTTATGTTTTAAAAAGGTTATTTCAATGTGAAAAGGATATTTTACATAATAAATGTTCCTAGTGATCTTTCAAAATATTTTCCCAAATAATATGATATCCTTTGATGTTACTTAATAATTACTAGAGATAAAATCCAATTACACCATCCTTAATCATTCTTGGGATGGTTTATATTTATTAAGAAAAGATGATTATGAAACCCATTAATTTTCTAAGGGTTATGCTATGTTGAAGTAATGAAATGTTAATAAAAAAACCTTGTTTTACATGGGTTATTCTATGATGAAATGTTTATAAAACCCATTTATTTTTAGATTTTATGATATTATTAATGTTTTTTGATTTTATAAAACACAATTGTATGAATTATGTGATAGGTGGGACCTACATTTCCCTCCAATGCATTGGGAAAAGTTGGATAACTCATGAGTTAATTGTGTTATGCATGAACCAGATTTCATGTTCACAATGTTATTCATTTACAAGATTCCATATTCATAAGATTATATATGTACATGCTTTAATATCCATAAGGTTATGTGTGGAACTAATTTAATGTCCATAAGGTTATGCATGTACCTGATTGCGTGTCATTAAGGTTATATATAGACCTACTTTGATGTCCATAATTTTATGTGATATTATGATTTTATATCTTTAACATAATTATTGAAGCTATTCCAATTTATAAATGTTCATAAAATTATAATCTTATGTGTATTCCATAAATATATGTCTCATGATAATTTTTTGTTTTCATGGACCGTGCTCTTTGATTCCTTTATAAATCATGTATTATTAACTGCCAATATTTATAAAATGAATCAAGTTTATGATCAATGATATGTAGGGTATGGTTTTTGAATGTTATTATCATGTTTTTATACTCATATTATCATGCTATATTGATATATCCATTTTATACCCTTACTAAGAATCTAAGTTCACCCTTTATTATGATTTCATTTAGTGAACTAACTGTATATATCATGGAGGTGGTCTCTATTATCAATTAAATTAGCATGATTACAAAGAATCCAATCCTAATGGACTAAATAGTTTAGTAGTCCTAGTAAACCATACACATACATGGGTATTTTATTAAAAATTAATACACTAATTACAATATTTTTTTTAAATAAATTTGTGGATAACTTTATTCCATATCATATATCCATACATATATTTCATTGTATGCTTTATGGATTCTTGGGAATAGGAAACATAATAAGGGTGAGATTAAATGCTCAGTAAGGAAAAAACAATGGAAAAAATAATGATTCAATGAGAATAATAATTATGGAATAGTATATAATTGAACACCCACAACAGATAATCAACAAACTAAGATGGAAGTGCATAAATAATACGACAGGGTAATAAATGGAAACACATTATATCCAATTAACCAGGAAAGGAAAAATAAATATAGCAAGGAAAGAAACTGAAACACATTCCATTTAATCAAGGAACTAAAAAAAAATGTATCCATAGATATGTTGATGAAAAATATCACGTATTAATAATAAATAAACTAACATGAATTAAATTCTTAGTTATTGGATGTCATGTCTATGGAACATGAAAACCTATATATCAAGATATATCCTCTAGATAGTTTAAAACAACTGGTAGAAACCTATTTATTTTTTGAAATGTGTTTGTCTCATGAGAATATATCTATGCATTGAGAAGATATATAATGTTTGGGATCCACCTGTCATTGCATGTCCATATTATTCTTTATTTTGAGTAATCGAAGAAATTAATTAATAAAATGCCTTATCAAATATCTGTATTAAATAAATGATATGGATTTGTCAATATTTTCCAAAATTATCAAATAAATTTCCAAGTAAAAACCCTATAAAAAATTCTATACATTTCAGTAAATAATCACATCCATTAAAAATGATATGGATACATAGGGGAAATTCAATGTCAATTGATCACATGAAATAGAAAATTTCACAGGGAATACTAAGGAATAAAGGATGTGAATTTCAATACCATCCTTATCCAAATCATTTAAAAAATAATTAGGGGAAGAATAAATATGGTATCAATACAATATATCCCATGTAGAGTAAAATAAAGAGTTGTTTTCAATAATGAATATAAATACAAGAAAAATATTTTTTAAAAACATTTTTGGGGAAAATATCCTTTTGTTTTGAAATACCTTCTAAAAGAATTTTTCTATGAAAATAATTTTTTTAAAAATTTCTTTAAAAAGTAACAATTTAAACATGTAAAGGATTCTTAAATGAAATGATGGTTCATATATTTATACATGTTGTTCGAGGTAACCAAAATATTCCTTATTTATAGTAAAACAGTTTAGAAAAATGTCTTGTTCAGAAAGAGACGAGAAGATTCCTTTGATATTTTTTGTAAAAGAAAAAATTGGTAGAAATTTTAGTAATAAATAATTCTATAAAGGATAAAAAATTTTTTTAAATTTTTTTTTGAAAACATGGTTTTTAGAATAAAATAAGTTCTCCGAATAAAGAGAGAAATGAAATCAAGTTTTATTAAAAACATTTTCTAAAACATTTTTATCACCAAAGTGTAGAGAATAGTATTATTACTTATGAAAGGTCATGAATAACTAGAGGAAATTAAAATGAAAGGGTTAATTGAAAAACATTTACATAATTTTCTTTAATATAAATGATGGATCATTAAAATTTTTCTTGACGAAAATAATCTTTAAACATTCCAAAGCGTCCCATACCACTTTGAAATATTTTAAATCATAAGATGCATGATGTAATAACATTAAATAAACACATTAAACACCATAATGATAAAAGGATTAATGATATAATATATAAAAACGGTCAATATATAGACCACCCAGAAGAAGTAATTGGTGAATATGACATTTATTTCATAGATTTAAAAAAGTGATATGAAAATCTATTACCTTGCATCCGATTTGTATCCTGTATATTTTTCTTCCTAAATAAAAAATTTATTATAATTATTTAATTACTCAATAACATTTTTTAGTTTTATCATAACTTTTATTTCACTTATTACCACATTGTATACAACTATTTAAACAATTAAGTTTACGATGGGTGTTTTGACCAAATTCGGTTCATGTCTAGAAAAATAACTTTGGTAGGTCAACTATGGTCAAATGGTCCATTATATAACATCTCTAGAATAATAATAATGACATAATTATCATATTTATATATCATTTATACTTTTAAAACCAATATTTATATATTTTTAGTAAATATTAACCAACATTACAATCATGGAGATGATAGGCCGTACGTACACATGGGCAACGTTCCCATTTTCCAATGATAATTATTGAAAGAAGGTAAGAAACAATTTATCTTTCAACAATGATAATTAAATCATAAAAATATTTAATATAATCATATATACTTATATAAAAAATTATTTTTATGTAAAAGGAATCACATCGTGTCGAGCAGGTGGTAGTCTACATGTCCACGACCGAAATTATCACTATTTAGTCTGTGAATGGGTAATAAAGAAAATGATATATATTATATTTCAAGAAAGTTAATTATTTCATAAATATAATATATATTTTGTTTATGTATCATATTTTTAATTATAATCATCCTTTATACATTCCATGTATCGTGTGAATGAATCAAATCACTTTTAGGAGGTGATAGTCCACACTTCCACAAATGATGTTATCATGGCTACACAAAATGGAAAGAATAAAAAAAGTGTTATAAATGAATTAAATAATAATAAAAATTATATATATATATATATATAATATATATCATATATAAACAATGTTTATATCATAAATCCCAACCATGAGAGGTGGTAAAATAAAACGAACAATCATCGTTTCGTGAGGTGCTAGTTCGCCGTACACATACACAATATGTTCGTTACCCATTAGATGAATGTGTGTGTGAGTTTAGCTAAAAAAAGTAGAAAAAAATATCATAGTATATTAAGGATAATTTTTTTAAATAATCTTGGAATAATTATAATTTAGGGGGTGGATAATGGAAATAAAACTAAAGAGTATAAGGAAAAATATTACCCCTCAATCAAGTAACTCCTTTAGGTTTGAACCAAAGGGATTCCTTGAATGAATTTCTGACCAAGGTGAGGATTCTAGATTGAGGGGATATATTTTGAGGATATTTTTGGGTAGATATTGGTTGAACCAATGTGTCATGAGAGGTGTGAGGAAGTTGGAGGATATGAGGCCTTTTTATAGTGGAGGTGGAGCAACACTCTTGTAAATTTTGGGAAAGGGAATTCCACCCAATTTGTTTCTGATTTAAAGTTGATTAAATAATGATAAAAATTGTATATAAGGTATTATAGGGTATATATATGGCCATACAATGGATTTTTGAGAATTTTATAGGTCATTTGGGCCCTTAATATTAAGGTTTTGTCCCTTATCAAGCTTAATATTACATTAATCATTATAATAAATTTAATTACTTTCACCAATAATTTTTTTAAAAAAATTAGTTGAACTTATTAGATTTTATAAATTAGTTTGATTCAAAATATGGAATCCATTTTTATGAATTTAAAACATTGAAGTGTTATAAATTAATTTAAATTTAATCCCACAGACGAGACGATAATGTGAGTTCTTAAAGTAAAAATGTTTGAAAGATGACTATGTTTTTATATTCTCTTTAAAATTTTAATTGATTAAAATTAACTAAATTGAATTAATTAATAAAAATATGATATAATTATACTTTAAAACCAATTTAATATATTATTTTTCTTTATAAATAAATTTATGAAAATGCAGTTTTGAATTAAAATTCAGTATTTTTCATTATTCATTAAAAAATTAAACATCATTGAAAAATAACAAAAAATCACCCTACCCTAATTTTTATGTTTCAATTTCACATATTAAGTTTATTTTGAAATATAATAATAATAAAATTTCAAAAATTTAGACTTAAAATAGGTTCACCATTAAAAGTAGGGAAAAGTGCCATAATAAAAATATAGTATTTTATGAATAAAATTGTGTTTGTTCTTATGTTATGTATATTAAATATATTTGATGAATATAACAAATATTTTATTGAATATAAAAAATATATATTATATTAATATCACCCACTAATTTTAATTAATTTAATTTATTAGTATAAAATAGTTTTGGGAGCAAAAAATAGTTTTCAATAAATTTTTTTTATATTAAATTGGTTCTTATATTATTTTCTAATTAATTTGTGACCAATGAATTAAATTTATATTTGTTTAAACAATATATTTTTATGGTAGTTAATCCTATTCAAAGCCACTAATTTAGTATAATGTTTATATCTTATTATATTAAATAATAATATTTTAATAATATATTGTTTTTCGGTAAAAGTAAATCTTGCATGTAACAAAAGCCACCAGAGAAACTCATTGTTCCTTGAAAAATACAATAACTTAGTGTCATGTGAATTGAAAGCTTTAAAATATATTAAATTTAAAACTGTTAATTTATCATAATGTCTTGGGATAAAATATTACCTTTTGTGCTTTGTGTTGTGTTTCATACACACTATCAAATACTTTATTCTTAATTTAGATTTTTATGGAGTTAAATTCCATTACATATCTTCTAAAATAAGGTATTATGTATGATTTGTCTAATAAGGTATGTAGTTATACATAACTTAGACAAAGATGTTTTATATTAGTTATGAACTTGTTGTTTATGTTTCAATGATTCCAATGGAACTAGACCTATACAATTATGGAATTGATCATTATGTTATGTAATGAATATTAATATATTATAATGTGATATCTATGTATAAAAAGAATGGGTCACTATACACTAGCTAACATGTGGCTACTATAGAAGCCTCAGCTATCCAAGGCTTCCTTCCCTAGTTACCCAAACTATAGTTCCCCCACTAAGCTTCCATTCAAGTAGATAATATTTTTAAGTATATTTCAAGATGGGAAATCCAAATAAAACATCTATTTCTATAAAAAATACCTCAACTAAAAAAAGTTCAAATTCACTCTTAAATTATTAACCTGTAATGATGTTGGTTTCTATAATCTCTCTAACATATCACTTTTCTTCATTGATATGTTATGGTAGCATGTGAATCAGGCCTTTGAATCTTAATTGGTCAATGTCCACAAGGATTTATTTGGGTTATATCCTTGAATAAAAAACACCAAATCAAGGACACCATAATTATGAAAAACCCATCAAAGTATTTAATAATGACTTAAAGCATATATTCCAGACACCAAGCTAAAAAATCAATATCATCTGACATTGATACAACAATCACTCCATCTGTTTAAATCCATAGGCTGTAGTGTATTCAACTGATTCCTATTGAATTATTGTGGTGCTCATCACCATAATATTTTCCTTAAAAACAAGATTTTTAAAATCCAATGACACATCTAGTGTGGTTTTTTTCTTCACATTCAATCTTATAGAAAGATGTTGCTAAAAGTTTATACCAAAATCTTGTTCCCAACTATGAACTAAACTAACAAGTCTCTAACAACCAAATGAAACCTAAAAAAGATGAACATCTATGGGATGCCTTAGTAAATACATAAACATATCTTTCATACCTAACATAGAGATCTCAATTAAGTTCTAACCCAACACATTTAGTTTTACACAGAAAACATTTCGATTCCATTCTACCTGTTATCCTACAATTATACTCAGCCTTACCAACCTACACTCTACACACCACCAATCATGATAATTTAAGCCTCATATGAATCATTTAATTGATCTCATATACTTTAAGAAATTTTAAATAATATCAATCAATTTATCTAGTTGATTCACCAACCGCTTTCACTACCCATAATGCTCTCATCGATGCACCAATACACCATTGATGTGACTCACTCCCAGACCTTATCAATTTCTTCCCGAGTCCAATTCCATCATATAGTCTCTATCTAATACCACATATGAATCAAAAATCATGAATTATTCTGGTAACCATATAATTTTGGTTCCATTACACATCGGTTTTTTTGGAGTTGTCGTGACCATTTGACGATACATATTATAGAAAACAAAAAACCTTCTCATGAGAGGATTATTCAATCACTATCAGATCAATACACCTACTAAAGAGTATCCATATCATTTAACTATAATGATTACATGAGTTTTCACAACCAATTAATATTTCATCACATAAAATATGAATAAACGTGGTCATCCATTTACACAAAATTTCTAGGAATTATACCACGCACACACTCCTGGATTGTTCATAATATAGTTCACTACATTAAATGAATCACTCTCAATGTGAGTTACATCGTCCATTATCATATGTTTGGGTCATGAAAACTAACCCTTAAATGTATCATCCACTCATGAAATATGTCACACCACACCATGAAATATACATCAAAAGAAACTTGGGATACCCACACAATGGTAACCCAAACCACTGTCAATTCCATATCCTAGATTGGATACATCTCATCAAAATTCAACCTCTAATAAACCAAAACCAAGGAGGTTCACACTGAACCTACATCTTGTTAAATTCATGGGTGACCTTGAATTGAATTCATTAACAATTTACTTATAGTATATTTCCTAGGTTCATTTATAGATTCTGAATCATTCTCAATGGTCATCTCACCACCATTTTTTTAAATTTCAACCACCCCATACACAACTGTTGGAATGAACTGTAACAACCCGGTCATTTATGAATAAAATTACATTTCTTTTAATGTCTTATGAATATAGAAAACAGATGCACTCTATTATTATTATTATTGTTTTCAAATGACCATTATGTATCATTACTATTGATAATATAGCCATTGAACAATGATCAAATGACTAAAATAAATATAAGGTTTTTAAAAAAATCCTTTCAACACAGAAAAAGGAGAGGATGGGATCATATACTAGACTCGGGCCATAAGAAGCTCATTTATCCAAGCTCAGAAAGGATGTATCATCACTAGGATTCACTCTTGACCAAGACCAAGCCGATCTTCAACCCATTATGCTTGAACGGAATCACCTATGATAGAAGTTCAATTTAATAAAGATTACCACCCAGGCGATGTTATTCGAGCCGCCCCAAGAGTCTGTCACCATCACAGACATTACCCTTAGGTATTATGTAGGTGTTATAAGGGGTTATGTAATAAATTATTAGTTAATTATTTTGTAATCAATTTTTATAAATAAAAGTCTTATTCCATAAATTCTTTTATGATAATATTCTTTCTTAAAAAACGATGAATTTGATAAATTGATTCTTTAGGTAAAAATGGTACTTTGGAGAAATATATACATTATTATATTAAACTAAGGTTTTTATTAATAATACTATAAAAAAAATCTTATAAATTATGATTATATCAGTTCCTTATCTATAAATGATTAGGTAATCAGTTTGATAAGAGTTATATTTTTTTCTACGATAAACCCGAAAGTGTATTTTTTATAGAATTTATTTTAAGGAATTAATGAATTTTTAAAATAATTAATATTTTAATAAAATATTATAATCAAATTAATTTTATGAATAATAATTTATTATATAATTTTTATGAAGTCAAATGTAATTTTTATTATGGTTTGAAAACTGTTTTTGTCAAAACCCATGAATTTTAAATAAATGCCGACGTTCATTTTAAAAGTAAAAATTCACATATTGAGAAAATTATTTAAATAAAATGAATATTATTTTAGGAATCAGGATATAATAATTATCCAATGCTTAATTTTTCATAATTTTCTGATATAGTTGAATTTTTGTGTAAAAATTAAATACCGTATAAATAAAATATGTGTTTTATTACATCATAATGACCCAAAAATGATGTAATACATACAATAATGGGTATTATAGGACCAATATATTATTTAAAATTAAAATAATGTGATTTTATATTTTCTTATCTTATTTTTTAAAGCCTTAGTGAATCCTCAATCATGTAAGATATTTTTTATGATTTTAAATTTGTTTCATTAATAATGCGTCTCACCTCCACATAAGTAAGGATAATATTTTAATATGTTCTAAAATTTACCTAATGAAATAATGTTTTCCTCTTCCATTTGGAAAAAACCATTGGAAAAAACCATTGGAAAAAACCATGGGATGATATGTGGTTTTGAATATTTAATTATATAGATTCCAAAACCAAAGTTTGTGAAATATTAAAGAATTCCCTTCTCATTTCCAATATATACCCACCAAGCTCCAAATTATATTCACTATAAATCCTTAAAGAACTTAATAATCTATACTAACCTCTCTATGATCCTCCAAAGGTGCAAAAATCTTTCAATAATCCCCACTTCAAGTATATGAAGTCACACACTCAAGTAAGGGATCCTCACTTTCCTTCCTTTCTCATTTTTATCCATGTTTCCTTATATTGTTAAACCCTTTTATTTTCAATTAAAAATTATGGATTATGTTTTATCACCTCACCCATACTTACCTTATTTTTTTTTATGATGGGATACCACTTTCTCTCTCATTAATCTCTCCCATGAACACCCTTTACCATGCGGAAATTTCGTAAGAGTTATTCCATTTATCATCATTCATCAAGTTTATTTATTAAATTAGGCCTTCTATTTCTAAATTACTTGTTCTGAGACATGTATATATATATCCACCTTACTTTACATTTCATGCATATTATGAGAGACCCATTTATATCTCATCAACCATTTTTATGAATTTTTATGTCACGCCATTGGGTTGCTGCAATTTTCCATTCCAAAATCATCACGTAGTGAATACCATGCCCATTTCTATATCAATGGTATTCAAATTTATGAACATATAATTTATGATTATATAATTTCATGTATGTATTACAAATTTCTTTTTCTTTGAATAATTTATGATTATGAATGAATCCATGTTATATGATATATGTGGCACACTTAAGCATGAGATTGAAATGATTATGAAGTGTGTGTGTTGATAGTTCTCCAATGCATTGGGTAAAGTTTAGTATCATGATACGTCATATTGGGTAGGGTTTTAAGGATTAATTTTAGGGATTTTTTCCTCTATGGTTAGGTATAGGTTTACCTGATTCCTTTTTTTTAATCATGAAATGTTTTAAGTTGTTTCCACATTTCCATGTTATGATGATCACATTATATCGTGCCTTTATGTTTATGTTTCTCTTATGATCCATTGATCTGTCTATTTCATAACATGTATTTTATTATTCATGTTATGACTTGTTTACTCTCTTACTAATCTTTATATCTCACCCTTTTCTTATGTATGTCCTCGAGTTATCCCATGCAATGCTAAGCATGAAGGAATGTTGTGGTCATATAAAATAAAATTTCAATAAAGATGTTATATTTTATGTCTTAAGTTGTTATGAAATGTTCCTGAGCCCCAAAGAAACTATACCTATAGATCTTATGGACTATATTAAGTGCATGTTTATATTATAAATCATCTTTATTTGTGTAAAAAAGTGTAGGGTCATTATAGTTGGTATCAAAGGATCGTTTTAGTTATTTTTAGGATTAAGATTTGAAAACCCTAGTGAAAAACTTAGGGATAAGAATAATTATAAGTAAAAAACACATAAATTTTTGTGAGTATAGAGTAAGTGTTTTATCAACCAAAAAATTTCCTATTTGGATACAGACAAGTAGAGGTGGCTCTGTCACAAATGTATCTAGGGGTAAAACCCAAAAACACATCTTTGAGCTAGACTCGAATGAGAATTGGTGCACGAGAACAGTCCTTGATGCACTCTTTGTTTGAAACTGCTGGGGGATATGATTTGGTAATTTCCTATGTTTAGTATGATCCATTATTAAGGGAATAAAAAAATCCCCTTAAGAATATATTCTAGGAAAATAGATAATGGATAACTTATATTGAAGCCTATAAATTCATAAGTTAAGTTAATAAATTTAATTTATAAGTTGTCCAATTTTTTCATTAGATTCACCTTTAGATGTTTAATAGTTTATAATAATTTACCTAATTTTCCTTTTATTCTATAAAATGGACAATAATAGGGGGAATCATGCTAAAAACCGATGCGAATATCAATGTGATGACTATTCTAATGAGATGACCAATCCAATGGGATCCAGAATCACAAACATTATCAGGATACTATCTCAGTTAACTTAAGTTTTTAATTGAAACATGAGTCAAGATGAACATACACCCCCCCCAATAAAGAAAAAGTATCAATCAATAGCTTTATGAGACAAAGGCCTCCTACTTTCAATGGATCATCTGATCCCTCAGTCACTAAACAATGGATCAACTCCATTGAGAAAATATTCTCCATCATTCAATGTTTCGAACAAGAGAAGGTTCTTCTGTCAGCTTATTATATGGAGGGTGAAGCAGATAAATAATATAAATTGATCAAAAATATAAATATTGTGTAATATATTGAGGTGTTGAAATGGAAGGATTTCCAAAAAAAGGTTTTTCAATAAATATTTTCTATGTACCCTCTGACTTAAGATGGAAAGGGACTTCCTTGCCATCCAAAAAAAAGATGATGAATCCCCCAGAGTGGTTGAGAAAAAATTCACAAGAATTTTATGATATTCTTATGGATTTTTTATTACCCCCAAATAAAAGGTTAAACACTTCTTTGGTGGGGTAAAACCTAGCCTATAAAAAGACCTAACGACCCGTGACTTTGATAGTTATGAGAAAATTATCAGATGTTCCATCAAAGTTTAAATGGAGATCAGAAAATATCAGGGGTATCATGGGGATAAGAAGTGGAAAGTGGAATTTAATTTTGATGGTCTGAAGGATAAATCCAACAATGTTAAGAAATTACAGCACCCCACTTTCCAATGGTGTGGAAAAAAGTACCCTAGAAATTACCTGAAGTGGAAAAGGTAATGCTTTAGGTGTGGAAGAGAAGGGCACCTAGCCAATGATTGCTGACAAGAAAAACCAACTGCTATGATAGAAGAGAGGAACTCTCCATTCAATCATCAATGCATTATTCATTTCTAAAACTATAAAGAACCAGGGAACTTTGCGAACCAGTTCTCTAAACCAAGGGTTTTTGGAGGCAACCAACAATCTCCAAGGCAGCAAGGGTGAGATTTTTCAATCACTACCACCAAACCTAATCCTGACAACAAAGTGGTGACATGGATAATAGTTATTAATTCTATAATAGTGAATGTAATTTTTTTATTATAGTTCTAAAAATTATTTTATATCCTAAAAGTTTAGTATAAGAATACAAACACCACCACAAACATGGAAGTAGATATGTCAGTGAGAGTGAAAAATGGGGAAATTATTACATCCCATGAATATAACTCCTACCCTGTCAAAATATGGGGATTGAACATCTCAGTGAACCTCATAATGCTTCATCTAGTGGAATTTTAGGCAATTCTTGGCATAGATTGGATTTCCCTATATAGATCCAACATTAACTTCCCTGAGAGGTAAATCACTCACCATATTGAGAATTGACCCCGTGTTCCATATAAGTGAAATGAGGATGATGAATCTTATTTAGCCCCATCATCTCAAGCATGGATATTACTACCATATGAGCATGTATATATTTCTCATATGGTTTAGTCTAATAAAGGGGCCATCCTTGAGAGATGCCTATTATGTAAGAATTTTCTGATGAGTTTCATGAATAATTTCTTGGTCTCCCTCTTAGAAGATATGTTGAATTATCAATTGATCTCATACCTACGACATTGTTAATATCCAATACTCCATATAGAATGGCTGTTGTGGGGCTTGAGAAGGTAATTAAATAACTACAGGAGAATCTAGATAAAGGGTTTATATACCCAAGTGCTTTACTAAGGGGTGCAGCAGTCCTATTTGTCAAGAAGAAGGATGGGTCAATGTGCCTTTATATTTATTATCGTGAGATCAATACAATCATGATAATGAACAAGTATCTTTTTCCACAAATTGACAACTTGTTTGATTAGCCATGTGGAGTATAATACTTCTACAAGGTGGAACTGTGGTTGGGATATTACTAAGTAAGGGTGAAGAAGGAGGAAATCCACAAGACTACTTTTCATACAAGGTACAAGCACTATGGATTCATAATAATACCTTTTAGACTCAAAAATTATATAGGAATATTTATGGACTTGATAAATAGAGTCTTCAAATATTAACTTGAAATTTTTTTGGTAGTCTTTATAAATTATATTCAAATATACTCTAAAACCAAGGAGGAGTATGGGGAGAATCAAAGCACAGTACTAGTGACCTTGAAAAACTATAATCTCTATAAAAAGTTAATCAAGAGGGAGTTTTAGTTTAAGGAAGTCTCATTCTTGGAAAATATCATCACAATGAATGGGATATTTGTGGATCCCTCCAAGACAAATACAATTGAGGAATGGTTGAGGCCAATATCTGTGACATATATCTATAGATTCCTTAGGTTAGTTGGATATTATTTCCAATTTGTGAGAAATTTCTCATGATTTTCAAAAATTATTAACAAGATAACTCGTAAGGGAGTCAAGTTTTCTTGTAATGATGAATGCAAAGAGAGATTTAAAGAGTTGAAAAGGAGGCTTATAACTGCCCCCATGCTCACACTACCCACAATGTGGAGAAATTTTCATGGTATTTAGTGTTTCATTGAATAAGGTCTTGGGATATGTGTTGATGCAAAATGAAAAAGTCATTGCCTATGCTTTAAGAAAATTTAATGTTCATGAGAAGAACAATTCAACACATGATCTGGAGTGTGCTGCAGTGATATTTGCTTTGAAAATTTGGCAAAATTAACTCTTTGTAAAAAAATGTGAAATATATATGGATCATAAAAGCCTTAAGTATATATTAACATAGAAAGAGTTGGATATGCACCATCAAAGATGGTTATATCTGATCAAAGACTATGACTGATCAGTTCACTACCATTTGGGGAAAGAAAATAATGTGGAAGATGCTCTATGTAGAAAGGATCCAACAAATCTTACATTTATAAGAATTTAAAAGGATCCAATCATCTTAGGTTTAATGAATATGTACAAGGGAATCATAAATAAGTGAACATTATCAATCCTTTCACAAAGGATTGCTCAATCGCCTCTTTTGGTAATATTAAAGGATGATCAAAAGGTTGATGTGGAAATTTAGAAGCCAGTGGAAACTATCAGAAAGAGGAAATCCTTGGAGTTCAATTTCAATGATGAAGGAGTTGTGAGATTTGGGTCAAGACTATGTGTTCCATAAAATCTGGAGTCAAAGAAATAACTTTTGGATGTTTCACATAGTTCAAATTTCTCTATTCACCCAAGAAACACAAAGATGTACCAAGATCTATGAGATCATTATTGGTGGCATAACATGATGAAGGAGATTACTGAGTTTACATCAAAGTTCCTGATATGTCAACAAGTGAAGGCTGAGAGGAAGAAGTATAAGGGGATGATTCAACCATTACCCATAAAAACATGGAAATAAGAAAACATCACCACATACTTTGTCACAGGACTTCCAAAGACATCCAAAGGAAACAATTCTATCTAGGTTGTTGTGGATCATCTTACAAATACTGCTCACTTAATTTTAATTTGGAAGGATTTCTCATTGGATCAACTGAAATTTATACACATAAGAGAAGTGGTAAGGCTACATGGTGTACCACTATCGATCGTATTCTATCGAGACTGAAGATTCAACTCTAAATTCTAGAAGAGTCTCCAACACGCTCTAAATTCTAAGATAAACTTCAGTACATATTATCATACTCAAACTGATGGCCAATATTTGCAGACTATCCAAAAACTAGAGGATATGTTGAGAGCTTGTTCAATGGACTTTAAATGATGATGAGATCAACATACTCATCTGATTGAGTTCTCTTACAATAACAGTATCCACTGAAGCATCCAAATAGATCCTTATGAAACCCTTTATGGGAAGAGGTGCAGAACACCGATATGTTGGGATGATGTTGGGGAGAGAAAACTTCTTGGTCTAGAAATGGTTGAAGAAATGGTGGTGAAGGTTAAGACCATCCAACAACACATTAAAGCTACTCAAAGTTGACAAAATATCTATGCCGACAATCATCGATGAGACCTAGAGTTTGATGTTGGAGATATGGTTTTCCTCTGTATATCACCATGGAAGAATGTTATGAGATTTGGGAAGAAGGTAAAGCTTAGTAAAAGGTACATCATCCCTTTTGAGATCCTTGATCGCATTGGAGTAGTGGCCTATTGACTAGAACTCCCACCAAACCTATCTCAAGTACATGATGTATTCTATGTAACACTCTTGGGGTAGTACATACCTAACCCATCACATATACTCAATCCAAAGGTGGTACCATTGGTGAATGACCTCTCCTATGAAGAGAAGTTGGTGAAGATCTTAGATCATAGAGAAAAATTTCTACAAAATAAGATGATGCCCCTCATCAAGGGGTTGTGGTGAAATCGCAAGTTTGAAGAAGAAATGTGGGAACCTGAGGAAGTGATGAGGCAGAGTTACCTTCATCTGTTTTACTGTGGGAAAATGAAATTTCTAGGGAGAAATTTCTAAGGGGGTAATTTTGTAATGAACCGATAATTTATGAATAAAATTCCCTTTCATTTAATGTCTTATGGATATAGAAAACACATGAACTATTATTATTATTACTATTGGGTTTAAATTACTATTAAATAACATTACCATTGATAATATATCCATTGAGCTGTGATCACATAGCTGATATAAATATAAGGTTTTTAAAAAATCCTTTGAATATAGACAATAGAGAGGATGGACTCATCCAGTAAACTCAGGCCATATGAATCTCATTTATTAGAGCTTAGAAAGGAGGTAGTGTCATTAGGCTTCGTTCTTGACCAAGCCCAAGATGAGCTTCAACACCTTAAGCTTGAATAGAATCACCTACAGGAGAAGTTCATGTTAATAGAGATTACCTCCCAGGTGATGTTATCCGAGCTTCCCTAAGAGTTTGTCACCATTTCACACCTTACCCTTGGGTCGTATGCAGGTGTTATAAGGAGTTATTTAATAAGTTATTAGTTACTTATTGTGTAATCCATTTTATAAATAAAAGTCTTATTCCATAAATTCCTTTATGAGAATAGTCTTTCTTTAAAAAATGATGAATTTAATAAATTGATTCATCAGGTAAAAATGGTACTTTTTAGAAATATATACACTATTATATAAAACTATGGTTTTTTTAATAATATTATAAAAACAATTCTGATAAATAATGATTATATCAGTTCTTTATATGTAAATGATTCGGTAATCAGTTTGATAAGAGTTATATTTTTTATACGATAAAATAGAAAGTATATTTTTTTAAAGAATTAATTTTAAGGAATTTTTGAATTTTTGAAAAAATAAATATTTTAATAAAATATTATTATCAAATTAATTTTATTAATAATAAATGAGTATAAAATTTTTATTAAGTTAAATGTAATTTTTATTAAGGTTTGAAAAATGTTTTTGTCAAAACCTACGAATTTTAATAAACACCAGTTTTCATTTTAAAAGTTAAAATTCACTTATTTGGAAAACTATTTATATAAAATTATTTTTATTTTTGGAACGAGGATTTTGAAATTATATAATGGTAAATTTTTCATAATGTTTTGAGATAGTCGATTTCTTGGGTAAAAATTAAATACCTTATAAATAAAATAAATGTTTTATGACATCATAATGTCCCCAAAATGATGTAATAAATAATATAATGGGTATTATCATCCGAAAATATGTTTTAACATTAAAATAATGTGATTTTGTATTTTTTGAATTATTTTATAAATCCTTAGTGAATCTTCCAAAATATATAATATATTTTATGATTTTAAATTCATTTCTTTAATAATGTGACTCACCTCTACATAATCCAGGATACTGTTTTAATATTTTAGGACATTAGACTTAAAAATTAATGTTTTCCACTCCTATTTGAAAAAAAAACATGGGAAAAAACCATGTTATGTTTTGTGGTTTTGAATTTTTAATTATATATATTCCAAAACCAAAGTTTGTGAAATATTAAAGAATTACCCTCTCATTTCCAATATCATCCCAAGAAATATCCCACTTCTCTTCACCAAAAATACTTGGATAACATTAATAATATGTACTACCCTCCCTAGAATCCTCATAAGGTTCCCCAAGCTCTCAAGAATCCCCTCTTCAAGCTTTTGAAGTCACACACTCAAGTAAGGGTTCCTCACTTTCCTTCCTTTCTCATTTTTATCCAAGTTTCCCTATATTGTTAAACCCTTTTATTTCAATTAAAAATGATGGGGTATATTTTATCACCTCCATAATACTTCTCTTACTATTTTTGTATTATGGGATACCTCTTTATTTCTCATTAATTCCTCCCATGTGCACCTATTACCATGCCGAAATTTCATAAGAGTTACTCCATTTCTCCTCTTTCTTCAAGTTTTTTTATTATGTTGTGCCTTCGATTTACAGATTAGTTGTCTTGGGAAATGTATCTCTATGAACCCCTTAATTTCCATTTAATGAATATATGATTATATACCCCTTTATCTATCATCAACCATTTTTATGAATTTTCATGTCACACTATTTGGCTACCGAAATTGCACTGCGATTTTCCATGCCAAAATCACCATGTAGTGAATACCATTACCATTTATCTATCAAGGGTATTCATAATTACAAACATATACTTATTTATTATATAATTTCAAGTATGTATTACACATTTCTTTGTCATTGAATAAATTATGATGTTGAATGAATCCATGTTATATGATCTATGTGGCACACTTAAGCATGAAATTGGAATGATTATGAAGGGTGCACCCTGATAGACCTCTAATGCATTGGGTAATGTTTAGTATCATGATATGTCAAGTTGAGACAGGTTTTTAACTAATTACGTTTAAGAAATTTTTCCACCTTGTTGGGACACTGTTGTACCTAATTCTTTTTTGTTAATGATGTAATGTTTTAAGTTGTTACCACATTTCCATGTTATGATGATCATGATATATCATGACTTTATGTTCATGTTCCTATTATGATCTATTGATATGTATATTTCCTAAAATGTATTATATTATTCATGTTTTGACTTGTTTCTTCCTTATTGGGATTTATAGCTCACCCTTTTCTTATGTATTTCCTCAGGTTATCCCATACAATGCTATGTACAAATAATTGTTATGGTAATGTAAAAGATATTTTCAATAAAGATGTTGTATTTTATGTCTTAAGTTGTTATGTAATGTTCCTAAGACCCAAAAACACTATACCTATTGATCTTATGGGTTGTATTAAGTGAAGTGTTATGTAATAAATCATATTTAAGTGTGTAATAAAGAGGAGGCTTGTTATATGAACACCCATGAATCAATAATTTCCATCAAGGAATGAAAACACCACTCTTTTATTCAACCTATAATGATTAACTTTGAGTCATAAATCTCAAATATGGACTTACATGCCTCTTTAGATGTTAACACTCTACAATAATCCGGGTCCACCAAATTAATCACCCATATCGCTACCTTTTAGAATCAGTATCTCTTTCATGCTTGGATCTAACATAAAATACAATTATACTTAAGCTTCACTCTAGAACCATGAGAATAACCCCACCACAATTAAAAGGTATATAATTAAATGACATGGATAGGTTCTAGAAAAATTATACCTTCTAAAAAATCCTTGTCACACAAACATTAGTTCTTAAGTCACTCAATACTCTAAGGATTCAAGGAAAATCAAATAGTATTTATCTAAGGATTTAATTATTAATCAAATTCACATGACACTTTCATAAATGAAATATTCCCCTTGGGAACTATTATATAGGAATGTACCTTCACATAATATATCACTACTCTGGTTACAACCATGTAGGATAAGGAGTCGACTCACTAGAAGCTAGTGTTACATCTCTACAGACTCAAGGGTCTTCCATATAAATTGAAATAGGGACAACCAATGGTAAAAAATCACAATATTTCATCCAGGTACATCTCTATGGATATTACATGAATACTTATCCCTTAGATAATTCATGTATAGGTACTATGAAAACCCAACACAATTAAACATAACTTTACTAGAAGCTATATAGATAACTCAATATTGGCTTAAATCGACATCTTAATTAACCAAACCCATCCACAAACCCCTCGTATGAGATTTTTGTTTAATGAAATTTATTATTTACATTGACCTAACAAGGTCCACTTCACCATTTGTGAACCATTTGTGTATAGAGGCATTGCATCTTTTTTTTCCATCATCATCAGTGTGCAAGTGGACTACAACATTATCTCACACGATCTAACGTTAGAAGTATACATGCATAGGGGTTTCACTGAATATAATTTCATAAAGAAATCATATTTTCTAACATATTACATGTTTTTGAGACTAAAGAAGATGATTACTCTGTCATTAATATAATAAAAAACAAGCACAATATATTCCACATTAATTATATGTGCTAAATACAATTCATGTGATGTCTCCTGTTGATATGTCCAAGATTAAATTCCATAGGAAATCAAAAACCTAATTTTCATGTGTGTGTTACATGAGGTGATATTGTATAAGCATAATAGTGAAAACCATGAAGATCAATCCCATGGACTGGAAAATTATATTTCCATCTAGAAAGGTGTTTATGATGCACCACACTTAGTTTCATTACAAGCTCTGGGACGTTCTTAGGTATCCTATCTATTAACTCCCCAAATTCGGAAAATAATACTTCTATGATAAAATTTTTTAACACGAAGACATAAATCAATGGTTCAAATATGATGTGCTAGAATACCTCAGGAACATCTCCCCATCTATTAGAGGCTACCCACTAGAAGCAAGGGTCTATGGTGAATATATGGAAGACAATACCCTCAATCAAAGTATATTAATAAGTTCATAATTTTTTTTTAAAAATAAACAATCAGAGTACATAGATACCAATAAAAAACATATTTATAAATGAATTTAGAACCAACTAAATAATAAACAAATACATGGAAACCAATATTCTACTGGGATAATCACATATAAATTATAATAAAGAAAAAAAGTGAAAGAGAGGATTTTCATTGATATCAATGCCTCAACTCTTCCCATTATCAAATCTAGAACTAATCCTAACCATTCCCAATAACATGTGAGGTCTTATCGGATGCCCAAATTCCATGTACAATTGAGAAGGGTGTGAGTATATCTCTATAGGGAACCACCAACACCATCCAGTAACTAACTAGTAAATGTAGGTTAAATGCATGTGATAATATCAATAAAAATAAAACAAAAAATACATAAACAATGAAATAATAACATATAATCCCCAATATAAAATTAAGAAACAAAATCCCATATTCTAAGATGTATTGTTCTTACCAAGACACAATGATTGAATTATTTATCAAAGAATATTACATTAAAATCTATCCATTCATATGTTTTATTTCTTCTTCCTCATTAGTAACCTAGATTAATGACCACCATTAATCATCATATCCTTAGAGAAAATATACTTCCAAGTTAAAATTTTCCTGTTAATTTCATCCTAAGGATAGAAATATAATTTCAAGAGACAAAACCCATTGATCATCTATCACTGTATTAGTATTTACACTAAACATGGAGGCTTTTGTCTTATGAAATTATACAATATAATTGTATCATGACATGGAACATCATGGTGATCCATATGTGAAAGGTAATTTGACATAACCTAGGTCAAATAACATAATATGACCATGATGTTATCATATCCAACACCCCTTGTATTGTATTTCTCAGTAGGGAATCCCTAAATTGATCATAGGAATTGATTCCCTTTCTTCTAATAGGCACCATCAATAAATAATGGAACACATTTTTTATCTCATAATTATCATAAATATTGAGATATAAAATAAAAATATCTATAATGCTAAAATTTATCAAATACTATAATCTATTATCAAAACTATCTTGTTAGTTATATATATTTAAAATATATATCTCAAGGTTTCTTCCAAACTTCCTCTGAAACAACTATAAAAATCAATCTCTAGTAACACAAAATCAATTTATACATTATTACATTGGAATAAGATACAAGGGATATAATCCTAAAGGTTTAATTTGCTTATTATTCTTGAAGAACTAAAAACATACATGATTCACATTTTACATTGGAAATAAATTAAAAAGAATAAAAAAATAAATTTTTTGATATCCATGAAATTGATTACAATATTTATTATTAATATCCTAGGGGATGGAAAAAAATTAAGGATTAGATCAAATTCTTAGTAAGGGCCAGAAATAATAGATTTTATCATGGGTAAATAATTCATAATCAATATGAAAAAGTAAATAACTAAAAAATGTTCTGTTTAATCAATCAGTTTGGCATAAAATGCATCCATGGACAATATAAAATGTAAAAATATCATGGATAAAAATAAATTAATTATCAATGATATAAATTCATAATTATGGAAGTCATGATCGCATACATAATGAAATATTTACTTCAATAGCCTTATAATAAGATAGTTAAAACTATGGGTAGGATTACACCAAAAACAAAATTAATAAGGCCAAAAAACTAGTTTTAATAATAAAACATTTTGATTCATCAATGGGATGTGTAATTCTGAAAACCATACATCACTACATGTCCAATTAATTCCCATATATTGAATAATAAATTTAATTGATAAATAATATTCCTTATCGACATATGACTATATTGAGAAAAGAATATGCACTATCAATATTTATCCAGTAAATCAAGAAACATTCAAAGTAAAACCCCATATGTATATAGTTTGAACAATAGTAATATTAATGATAAAATAATATGAATAATTAAGTGAAATGTAATCTAGAATGAAAAATAATGAGAAGAAAGTGAATGTATCAAAAGAAAGTTAATGACCAAAAAACTAATAAAAGTTAAAAGGTATCCATCCGTTCATTTGAAATATTGGTTTTGAATTTAAATCACATCTTTTGAGAAATGGAGAAAATTTAATTTTAATATTAAAATATTCTTTCATTATAGATTTTTATTTTTAAAACAATTTAAATCTTATAGAAACATATTTTACGGAAAACAGGTATGGTGGTTGGAAAATCCGTAAGAACCATATACATTAAATAAAATTCATTTTTACTTTTTGTGAAGAAATTAGAGAATACAACTTTAAGAAGCATTATAAATGTTTCTTCTAAGCCTTTTAAAAAAATCAATGATAACATAAAATTTACTTTGTTTAAATAATTTTTTTTGGTGATATTATTTTGAAATATATGGACATAGAAGAAAAATATAACCGATCAAAATAGAAATAAGGTCAAATTTTATTTTAAATGTATATTTGATTGATTAAAGTTTCAATGAGGGGAATATTTAAAATAAAATAAGAAAAATATATAAATTTCCATAGGATAATAGAATATATGGATTTTATGATGGATATATTTTATGGTTTCATTAATGAAAATGAATGAACTTCTAAAAAATTAGATTGTAAAAAAATTTATTACATATTCGATAACTTTTAATTTAGTACCCATTAAATGAGTAAACAAAAAAATAAAATTTAATCATATTTTATAAATAGGTATTAATGTTAAATATATCAAAGGGTTAGTATATACACCAGATAAAAGTAAATAGGTGCATAATATAGAATATGTCTCAATAGAGTGGTAGTTTAGTTGAAATCCTATATTATGATCATATCATTGAAGTGAGGATTAATCAATCAATTGATCATGGGTAAAAAATGTAAATCCAATTTTTTTTGAAATAAAATACAATAAAATTAGATTTCATTTAAAATATAATAATGGAATAACAGAGTTAATAATGTATAGGTATAGCCTAAAGAATGTAAATTGAGTTCATAAACCCCTTACCTCGTGTTTCACTTTTGTTGAAAATGATGTAACATATTATATAATGGGTTTTAACATATTATTAATTTATAAAAAACCATATTAATATTTATAATATCATATATGACCCTATTATAACATCTTTTTATCCATTCGTTAACAATCATTTATTATTATCATTGTTTTGGGTGTTAACTACTTTATTTTCTCAATCATGTTTTGTCATGGTAGTTACGTTCCTTGTAATTTTATTATTTTTCCATAACCTATATAATGTTAATAAATATATAAATATTATATATTTTCATTAAATGTATCCTAATTACAACCCATGTAAAGAAGAAATGAAAAAATATCACTTCACTTTGTGGAGGTGATAGTCTACACATACACATGAGAGACTTTATCATTCTCTAACGGATTGTAAGGTTAGAAGGTAGATATGATATTATAATTCAAGAAACATATTTCTTTCAGAAATTTTATATATATATATTTCTTCCATATTTATAACTATCAATGTAAAATGGTGCTGAAAAATTATTTACAACACTATGTGGAGATGGTAAGCTGTACTTACGAATGGGCAATGTTTTCACTTTCCATAGGGTATAAAAGAGGTAGAAAATGGTTTTAACATAATAATAATAAAATATAATTATATTTATAATATTATATTAGTCATTTTATAATTTTTACAACATTTCTAGAGGAAGTAGTGGAGGACATGAATTTTAAGGAGTTGGTAAATATAATTACCTCCTTTTCAATAGACTTTTTTTTCATGTATTTTAAAGGGACCAAGGTCTAGTCTTTGAAAAAAATGAAACTTTACTACATGGATACTTATGTGGATAATTTAAATAGTCAGGTTTTAGTAAAATTACATGTATCAATGTGGTGTAAATAATTGGGATAAAGGGGTATCATTTGAAAATGGAGGGAAAGGAAAAGGTTGGAATTTCTAAAAATACTAAAATATAACCAAGTCATTCTCAAGGAAAATGATTTCAAATGGAAATTGATTAAAATAAAAATAGGATAATATCTAAATATACTCATTTAATGAAATTTTTGATGATATATTATCACCCTTTTCCACTTTCAATTTTTTTTAAATAATTTCAAAAAAATATTATTTTTATAGATTATCATTAATGTCATTTTGATGTTATTACTTTAATTTGGCATTAAATACAATAATAAAAATATGTAGTTAGAATATAATCCTTTAATACAAATATAATATGTTTTTTAATCTATAGAATCATTGAAAAAAAATTATTCATTCATATTTTATTTAATTTAATAAATCTAAAATCATTTATTTAATTATTATACTAATTAAATAAATATTGTATTATAATTATATAATAATTTTACGTAATTATTCAATCACTACAATTGAAAATTAATTTCCATAATAAAAAGAAATTAGTTATCTTAAAAATAAATTCTACATTCATTTATAACGTAATCTTATACATATAATAACATATTGAAGAAAATAAAATCAAGATAGGGACATTTTTGGGTTTTTTTCCTTTAGTTAAATTAATATAAATGTCATTACTAAAGTTAAATAGAACTAAAATTGAATGTATTAAAATTTAGGAAGGATATGGAAGAATTAATCCCATACAATTTAATAAAGTAATATTTTTGGTTGATTTGAGTTTCCCTAACCAATTATTTTTAATCTGAATTAATTGATTTACCTTTTATAGACATGATAAATTTTACCATTGTTACTATTCATAGTTCCTAAAAATAAAATGGAACAATTTACCAAATTTCAACCCACTAATTTCTAATATATTATAAAAGTTTCATGATTTTTTCTATAATTGGTATAAATAAATTTTAATATAAATTCATAAAACATAACGAAATACTATTTTTATAGAAATGCATTATTAAAATTAAAATTATCTTATATTAGAATCCAAAAAAATCATTGATAAAAATTAAAATTATAATATTCTGAATAAAATTAAGATATGTTAAATTTAGAAAAAATACAAAATATAATGATACCTTAAAATTAATTAATTTAATTAAATGAAATGAAAGTATAAGAAAATTGATATTTTTCCTTATTCACTGAAAAATCAATCATTATAGAAAAAATTTCACCATAAGTTAATTTTGAGATGATAATTTCTAAAATGAAATTAATTTAATTAATTTAAATTTATAAATTTTATGAATTTAATTTTTAATCACATTTATGCACAAGATTATATGTATTATATTATTGTTTCCTTGAATTAAAAACTTACTTTAATTTAAGCTTAGGTGTTACAACTATCATAAGTGCAACCAATGAACTATTATTACCATCATGACCATAACCAAAATTTTTCCTACCATTATGCCTATAGAAATTAATTTTTTCACAATTTTATGACCAAAATGAACACATTAACCCTACCACTATGAAAATAAAAATTGTATTTTCTTTACCATAGTGACTTCAATGAAGAAATTATTTTCACAATCATGAACACTTATAAGATATTTATCTTATCATCATGACCAAAAAGAATAAATTATTCTTACCAGTATGAACACTACTAAGATATTTTTCTTATAATCAAGATAACATACAAGAAATTATTTTTACAATTATGACTCCATATAAGATAGTTTTGTTACCATCTTGATCGCTTCTAGGATATTCCTCTTAAATCAGTATGATTACACTAAATTCCCAATTTTTTTCTCATGATGCCAAAACATTTATTGAGAGGAAATATAATTACTATCCCCACCCATCACATAAAACTATGGAATGAATTCCTCAAAAACTAAAGGATTAATAAAAAACATGAGTAACTTTATTTATTAGTCAACAAACAACCATATTGTAATAAAATATTTAAGAGATTTTAATACTCTACTAAATCAATAAATGTGATGACTTTTTAATAAAAATTATATAAAAATAAAGTGTATAGTTTTTTAGGGGATATTCCTAGCGAATGAAAGTAATCATTAAAAGATGTATACAAATATGAAAAGCACATTATTATTATTATTGGATAAATCAAAATGAAAAAAATTAAGAAATATCTCTTTCTGTTAGTTCTTTAAATCTCATTAAAAATGAATCATTCAATTATAAATATATTGTTATTGAATTTTTTTAAACAATTATACTTTTAAACCAAATAATTTTTTATGAAAATAAATTTTATAAAAAAAATATTCTTTCAAAATCATTATTTGAGAATACAAGAAAACAATGAAGACTTCGTTCATAAAAAATCATTTAAAATGCATTTTAAATTGATGAAATAATTTTAAAATAAAAAATTTTAATTTAAAAAAATATAAAAACATTCATTTTTTCAAATTAATTATGAATTAAATTAATTAATAATTAAATTCATTAAGAATTAAATTCATTTGATAAACCATTTTAAATTATGGAATATAATATTTTTAATGAAGAATATTCATAACGACAAAAAAAACTCTTACGACTTTGGTAACTCTTAAATTGAATTATATTGAAAGATATAACAACAAAAGAGACATTAAATAGAAATAATATAAATAGAATCTTAATATAATAATTTCAATATGTAGTATATACACCATAAAAAATAATACTAATGGTGGATATGGAATATGTCTCAATGGAAGAAAATTGAGACGAGAAACCTTGACATAACTTTCAAACTCCATGAGATTGATTTAAATTCATTTATAATATACCTATCCATATTAATAACTTATTTTACTACCTTATTATTATATATTAACATTTATACTTTTCCATTATAATCATTTTTATACATTTATTAGATAGTTATTATTTATTTTCCATATCATTTTTTAGTTTCTATGATCGTTTTGTATAGATTTTTTAATGAAGATTAAAATTTTGTAATGAAGATTTCACTTGTTATTATTTGATATAAAGTTCATAATTCACTAATTAATCATGACAATTTAATATATTTTACCTTATTATTTATAAATTTATAGTTCCATTCCATGAAATCTTTAGTTATGATTTTTGAGGATGAAATGAGTGGAATGCTAGTTTTTGTAAATTTTAACTTATGAATGGAAGTTTCTCAATTAATAAGTTCAATATTAATTATAAATTTCTTGAAATAAATATTTGTTACATTATAACATAATATTAATTAATTAATTATATTCTTATAACCATCTATGTAGGGTGGTGATGAAAAATAATATACACCATTCAATGAATCAGTAGTTCACACGTATGCGTAGATGATGTTTTTAATTTTAATATTGAAAGGGTAAAATTTATAAAATCATTTTACCTTGAATATAATAAAATTCAACACAATAATTATACAAATTATATTATATTACTATTTTTATAATAGGTTTTTAGGATGAATATAATGAAGAAAAATCTCAGGGGACGATATTCCTCATATTGAAGACTTGATTCTTCCCTAGAAGGACCTCTTGGAAATGGAGGACTTGGGGAACATTATTCTGACCGTAGTATTATGAACATTGAAGAAGATTTTAGGAGAGGTAAAATTGGAATATGTTCAAGATAAATATTATGAGTAAGTTTAGCTTTAACTGGGTGGATGTGAGATCCATTTATAAGGTAAAAGGCTGAATTTTCAATAGAATAGAATGGTAGTTGATGGTTATAAATGGAATTGAAACAGAGTTAGGTGATTTAGGTGAATAAATTTTGGTGAGATATATAGGTATTACTTCCCAAATTAACAAACATATTATATAAGTTCTGTGGGTAATGTAAACATTACAACATTAGAGCCACCTTGAGTTACCCATTTTTATGATAATTATCCTTTATTAAATCATTATTAGGGTAATTATGTTTTTTATAAATATATAAAATGACCCCCATTTCAAAATTTAAATGTTTTAAAATAGAATTTGGACTCCACTAAATCAAACTAAATTAAAAAATATGAAAAAATCATCTTTTACATTAAAAAAAATAATATATAGAAAAAAATATATTTTATAGAAAAATATTTTTTTATATCTTCAAGGAATATTAAAATAATTTCAGGTAAACTAAATATTACATGAGTATTAATTTATTTGTATATATAATATCATATTTATTAATGAAAATATATAATTTTTTTAAAAATAAAATTCACTAAAATTCATCTTAAGGTGACTATTATATCCAAAATATTTTCTTTGAGTATAGTGTTTATGTGCTATAGGAGAATCATAGGTGTAACACCCCAAGATTTCATAGTGTGTTATTTCTTCAAAATAATTCAATAACTTGCACTACACGCAACACCGAGTTCAAGCGCACCATGACTTACCAAACAAGCCGTTCAAAAAAGTTTATGAATATTATTAACTAAATTTTAAACTTTATATAATCCTTATAATTTTAGAATCCATATTATGAGTTTCTTAGACATAATGTAAGAACAAATTCATCTTCAGTATTGTAGTTTTACCAACTTTTAATAATGAACCCTTTTTAAATAAAATATTTTAAACTTTTTGACTAAATGGGGACATCAAAAAAAATTTAAAATAAAACATCCCAAGCTTCCACGGTACGCTTTCCTTTGAATAAAACAGTAGCGTGTGTTGTACGCAACTTCGAGTTTTAACACACACCACAACCGATCAAACTATGAATAGTAATACTTAATTTTTGAAATTATATATATTTTATATTTCAAAATGGACTTCATTTTTGGATTCGGAATATCAAATTTAGCCTAAGGTGAAATTTTGGTACTTTTCGGATAACTTTTATATTTTGATGAATAGTGAAAATTACTAAATTTTAATTAAAAACAACTTTTTTAATCAAAATAATTAATATTGATAAATTATGAATTTGAGTGGTTTTAAAGTATATTTAGAATATATTTTTACCATTCAATTTAATGTTTGTCATTGGACATAATTTTACAATTAAACCGAACATAAACAAGTGTCAATCTTTTGATAGTTATTATCTTTTAAAAACACGCTTTTTGTTTTGACAGCGGGAATTAATTTTAAATTAATTTCTGCCACTTCTGTGTTTTGAATTTAGGAAAATGGATTCCATATTTGGAATCAGGATGTTCAAATTGTGTAAATAGGTAACTTTTATTTTTAGACATTTTGAATAATTACTGCGGTAAATATTTTATTTACCATGGTTAAGGGTAAATCCGGTAAATAAGGGTTAAAAAATAATATTATAATAATACTAAATTACCCTAAAACGTGTCCTAACCCTATTGGTTGATACATGGTCGACCATGGGAATCTTTGGGTCTATTTTGGGACCCCATGGATCCACTTGTAAGTGATAATGACACATTATATTAATAAAGTCAAAATAAAAATAAAAATGGCATAAGCTTACATGTTTTAGAAGAACAATTTTTAGATAGGGTTATACATGTTGGATTTTCGATTATAAATATTCATTAGAAAGCTAAAAAGATTTCCTACATGATGATATTTTATTTATAATTTTTAGACATCAAATAAGTTAAATTATTAATGACACAATAATGATGCAATGTTTACCTCATTAATAAATCATTTAAATAAATAAGATTATAATGATTAAAATATTATCTAAAACCTGTCAAATTCTTATTGGTTGATGTTATTTAGAATATGAGTCATCTTATCTTAGACCTCAATGATTTTTGGACCATTATAAACCGAATACAAATATATTATAAAGTAATACTTTCACACTTTCCTAAAGAGCCCCTCCTCTCCCTTATAAAAGGAGACCACTTCTACTCATTCCTCACACCTCTCAAGCCACTTGGCTCGTCCAAACTCTGCCCAACTAAGCTCCCCACATCCCTCTCCTCCTCCTTGAAGCTTCCCTATAGGCAGAAAGCATTTCAAGAAGTCCTTTGGTTCCAACCAAAGTGAGTTACCTAAATTAAAGGTAACATTTTCTCTTAAATTATTTTCAATTATTTTGCTTCTCCAACCCCCAAACTCTTTTTATTTCCTTTCTTTTGTAATGACACCAGTATCCACAATATACTAGGATGTTGTTATAAGAAGGATTCAAACTACACATTCACACAACTCCATCTAATGGATGATGAACATAATGTTTCTGTGGATGGCAAACTAACGCCTCACGAAACGATGATTGTTCAAATACATCTTACCGCCTCTCATGGTGGCCATTAGGATGGCACTGTAATTAAATATGATATTAATGATATATATTTTATATATAAGCTTCTGTAATTCCATTTTATTTCATACCATTATTCGTTTCATGTTGTATATACATACGATAATTTCATTTGAGGAAGTGCGGACTACCGCCCCCTTAAAATGATATGACTCGTTCATACCACACATGGAACGTATAAAGGATGGTGTTAATGAACTTAAGTAACATATATAAAATATTATATTATAATGGAATAGTAATATACCTATGTATAATTTGGATTCGATTCTTTTAAAATAAAAATTAAATGGAAGTAGCGTTCGTGCGTACGTACGGACTACCGTCTCCACGAACGCGATGAGATTCATTCTCCATCGTATCCATTCAAGTATAATTATCATTTGAGGATTTAAAAATGATGTTTAAGAACTTGATACCATTCTGGATATGAATAATATACATCCCATTAATAACGAATATGGCTCAC
The DNA here is from genome assembly GCA_963277665.1 of Viscum album. Taxonomy (NCBI): domain Eukaryota; kingdom Viridiplantae; phylum Streptophyta; class Magnoliopsida; order Santalales; family Viscaceae; genus Viscum; species Viscum album. The sequence goes on from OY728137.1 coordinate 1,797,867,978, forward strand.
ATAACAAAGAATATAAAGTAAAATGAACCCGTTAACACCCGAAATGACGATAATTCTAAGATATTATTAACAAATCAATATTAAAAGATCATATATGATATCATATTAAAGTAAATGATTCTTTTATTATTCAATAACAATTATTTCACCATTATACAGGAGGTAAACCTACCATCGACCAAGGAAAAAGTACAAAGTAAGGGATTTTCTTATCTCACTTTCAATTCCGTGAGATTTCCATTTTTCGCCACTAAATTATTGAAAGTGGTGTATTGTGTACTGCCATTTGATATATATTCATGATTCTATTTATATTCATGTTATTCTGTAAATCATTTGGTGGTTATTAACTTTTGGCCATAGGACTCAGTTGATTAACGTGGTAAGGGGTTTCTTATCTCACTTTTAATTTCGTGAGATTTCCATTGATCACCACTTAATTATTGCATGTGGTGTATGTGTACTGCCCATGATTGTATTCATTGTGTAATATAATTTAATTTATAGGTATTTACATCATCATGGTATGATACTTCTTTCATGGGTGTATGTTTCTTAAGTTACCTAATCAATAAGGGAATTTGAGATTTCAATTTCCACTCATTTGGCTTTACGCATATTTCATTGATTATATTACCCCAAGATTATGTGTGGAATCACTATTCATTTGATTATGTCATAATTTCCACTCCCCTTCCTGTGGATATAAGTTTGATACACATAATCACTCCATTGATAATTCTCAAGTCATTGATATGAATTTGATAAGAGTAATTTTAACTCATTCTCCATTTGTTGAGTTAAACATCCAATTCGTTGGTATTGTTTTTACAAGAATATGTGTGAATATCCTTTGATTGATTTACACTGAATATCCAATCATATTTAGTGTATTTATATTTGTCACACATAATTATGTCATTGATTTATCCTTAACCTAAGTATACAACCTTTATGAGAGATTTCATCTCAATTTACATTCCATTGAGACTTCTTTGTTGATATACACCAAATCACTTTTATGTGGTGTATATAATGTACTTTGACATAGTATATCATGAATCCCTTTATTCTCATGATATTACAAAGTTTTGATTACCACAATTATTTGTATTCAAGTGTCTCTTTTGGTTGGAATCTCTAACTAAAATACCATTTTTCAAAATGATTTAAAGACTTATTCATCTAAATCTTTCTCATTAATGTCCATGTTTTAAAAAAATGGTTTTAAGGATTTATTTATATGGACATTAAAGTTTACAAATTAAAACTCCTTTTAAAAAGTTTCAAAGTGGTATGGGACACTTTGATTCAAAAATCTATTTTAAATGGCTTCTTGACAAATAGTGTGACTTTTAAATGTTTTCAAGAAAAGGGGGATATTTCTCTCAAATAGTTTTGATGATTATTTTCATCTATGTCAACATCCTTCATTATTCTTGATTGAGGTTAATGTGATACAATACAATCTTCCATATTGTATCAAATGAGTTATGTTTGACTATGGATGTGCTATTTTTATACCATTCATGGTTTGTGGTAGAAGTATTGACATTTCGTATGCTAGTTTTAATACGAATGTTTATGTTATGTTTAAACCTGTTCATATGAGGAATGCATTGGACTTAATAAGTGGCGGGTGGAGCCCGCTATAGCTCCTCGATGCATCGGTAGGTCTCATGAGACAAACTAGTGTCTTGGCACAAGGCCTTGGAAAAATCTTATTTATAGTCTTGGCACGAGGCCTTGGCTATGTGGTTATGATAGTCTGACATTATGCATTCCATCATTATGAAAGTGGTTATTGATATTGCATGTGATCATTCGACTAGTAGAATATCCATGTGAGTAAGTAAATGGCATTATTTCATTTTACCTTTGCCATTTTATGCTGAAGTTCAAGTTTAAAAGGCTTTTGTTTTAGTTATAAATTGCCTTAAGTGTTTATGCTTATTTATGAAAGCTTCTGCTATAATGTTATCCTTACTGAGCATCCGAGCTCACCCCTTTCAATGTTTTATTTTTTTTCCCAGGATTATGAAGAAGTAATTTATGAATGACCTGCAGGGATAGTATGGGGGGATATGAAGACAAGATGTTTTTTTATGATGTAATGTAAAAATTTATGGATGTATCTAGTTATTCCAAGGCTACTAAACTAATCGGTCTTTCGAGACTTGATCTTTCTCATGATCATGCCAATGTTATGTAATAATGCACCGACTCTGGGTAACTAGGGTCGGGGCATTACAGTTGGTATCAGAGGAAGTTTAGTACAAACCTTGGTAGCTAGATTTAGATAAACTCTGATTAGAGCACGTAGACCTAAGATGAACTTTGAGGATTAGTATAAAAGAACTTCCTAGAATTTTGGTATTGTAGAGATTTTGTGAGTTTTCCGAGCAATACATCCCTGTCTGGATACGAGCAGGTAGAGGCGGCTCTGGCACAGATGTACCTAGGGGTAAAACCCGAAAACACCGCTTTGAGCTAGACTCGAACGGGAACTGGTGCACGACAACAGGCCTTGCTGCACTCTTGGTTACGACACTCCCGGGGGATATGCTTAGGATAATTTACATTTTCTTTACAAACCGATTTAAGTAATATATACATAAGATGAGAGTAAATGACCTTGGTTAATCCTAATATGTTTCAAATTGAGAATATGGTGATATTTTAATCTCTAAATAATTTTACGACTACTATTACTCACACAATGATTTCTGGTTTTAGTCAATGGCTGGATTCCAAGGAAGTCATAGTGACTTTGAGAATGATGTACAAGGTGGGAACGGTGGTGGCAATGAGCAACAAAATGGAATGTTGATAGGCGTAAAAGATATCGTCTTTATGCCAAATCAGTTTTCCAAAAATATGATCAACAAAATATATATTAACCAACTCCCAGACTCAAAAAGGAAGAGAAAGGTGATAAATGATAAGATCTCCAGCAATGGAGACCATGGAGAAAAGAAACCTCAATTTTCATCATGCAGGAATTGTGGAAAGAGACACCCAGGAAAGTGTCTCAACGGGACAACGAAATGTTTTACGTGCGGGAAGGAAGGACATAAAGTGAAGAATTGCCGAAGAAAAATGAAGAGTACTATGGAAGAAGATAAAAATGGTCCCAAGAGTCCATTTACAGTCATTTGTCGTAAATGTAGGGGACCTGGCCATTACCCGAGTGAATGTCCTATTCTATAGGATATTTTCTTGGTCAAAGAAGATGTTATGTGGAAATAAATGGTTGGTGAAAGATTAGCACTCCTTGTTGATGAGTTTACTTTGGAATAATTTTCTCTTGTATTTGTAACCCCGCAGTTTGTCATGTGAAGATGATATTTGATGAAGAATTGTCTCTTCTCTTGTGGATATAGGTATAAATAACCATTTGGTTTTATATGATCATTGGGGTTTGAGAAAATGATAAGTTATTATAATTTGGGATGAAAATGCAAAGTATGATATAACATTTGTGGATAAATTATGTTATTTTGAAAATTTTATCTCATTTTGGTAATATTATAGAATATAGTTTTTGAAAAAGGACAACACGTAGACCGTGTGACAACCCGTCGCGTCGGACAAAGCTGTGGGAATCGAACCCACAACCAAAGTGCGATTGGGATTTATCGCCTACCACTGGACTACGTGAAGTCCCTGGTTAGTATGACTATTTTTTTGTTAAATGATTTTATTGATCAATAATAAGATGATTTGGGTTCTTATGTCTTATCAAATGAATACCCTTGGTATAGGAAAATGATTTGGTGATTAAGTGATAAATGTTATTTTGGAAGATGTTCGTTTTGTTAGGAACACTATATGCCCAAGGAAAATAGAATACAATGAGGTTTCATTTGTAGAGTAATGGTGGATTTTTATCTACATTTTTATTGTTGATTTATAGTGATTTGGGTTATTTATGGAAATGATTAACCTATAACAGAGAATATGTGATGATGTTAATTACTTTTAAGTATGTGACTTTAAGAGTATTTGATGTCATTTGGAGATACAATGTAACATGGGAGACTACATAATCAAATTCTTCTATGTTTTGGGTTTCAATATTAGTTTGGATTATATTAAAGGATTTTAAGGACAATTGGTTATTGAATGGTATCTATTTACCTTTGGGGTATTGTTGGTTTAATTTTAGAAATTAAGATTAGTGCATATGAATATCCTTTTGGGGGATCATTAGATCATTCACTAACCATTTTGGTTTTGATTAATCTTCAAAGACAATATAAATATATGGTTTATCCTACATGGATCATGTGATTCTATAGAAGTTTATTCTAGCTCTTCCAGTGTGACCAAGTCTTCTTGAATACTCATCGTTTAAAAAAAAATTGAGTTAGTGGTGGAAATTTATTAAAGAATGAAAATCTACTTAAAATTTAAGTATATCTCATAATGTTCTTAGTCAATATCATAAATGAATTCCTCTTCCTTATGTAATGTAACTTTAAAAAAAAAATGTTGTCCTAGATGGTACCTTAAATCATCACTAATTTATGGCTTTGGGATTGTTGGCCTTTTCAAAGCCATGTTCTCTACCACTCTCAATCAGATAATTGATGGTTAGATTTCTCCTCCATATCCATATTTTCCTACATGGAACCCTAGTATGTGTTATTTTTGGTAATCTTCATACTTTCCACTCTTTATTTTAAATAGAGGCCTCATTAATTCATTTTTCGATGTGGGATTTCAACTAAGATATTTTGAAATGTCAAAAATGTGTGATCCCAATACCCTATATTTTGTTGAACCGATGGTACTTCAAATCATCATAGATTGATGAGTTTAAGGACCTCAATTTTATACCTGTTTGTGATTGATGACCTCAACCACTACCTATAAATATTTACGTTTTTCCTCCAATTATATGTCTCTAATTGCCACCAATGTTCTCGTAATCGAGATCATAATTTAGTGGTGACCCTTTCATTTCTCTTTTCCTCATATTAAGACTAAATTTTAGTAAACCAATTTCTGATGTGGGTTTTCCCACAAATATATTTTCTATTTTCAACCTTTTATTTTCGAAGAACAATTTCAAATTGCGAGGACGCAATTTATTGAAGGAGGGGAGAATGTAACACCCCAAGATTTCATAGTGTGTTATTTCTTCAAAATAATTCAATAACTTGCACTACACGCAACACCGAGTTCAAGCGCACCATGACTTACCAAACAAGCCGTTCAAAAAAGTTTATGAATATTATTAACTAAATTTTAAACTTTATATAATCCTTATAATTTTAGAATCCATATTATGAGTTTCTTAGACATAATGTAAGAACAAATTCATCTTCAGTATTGTAGTTTTACCAACTTTTAATAATGAAACCTTTTTAAATAAAATATTTTAAACTTTTTGACTAAATGGGGACATCAAAAAAAATTTAAAATAAAACATCCCAAGCTTCCACGGTACGCTTTCCTTTGAATAAAACAGTAGCGTGTGTTGTACGCAACTTCGAGTTTTAACACACACCACAACCGATCAAACTATGAATAGTAATACTTAATTTTTGAAATTATATATATTTTATATTTCAAAATGGACTTCATTTTTGGATTCGGAATATCAAATTTAGCCTAAGGTGAAATTTTGGTACTTTTCGGATAACTTTTATATTTTGATGAATAGTGAAAATTACTAAATTTTAATTAAAAACAACTTTTTTAATCAAAATAATTAATATTGATAAATTATGAATTTGAGTGGTTTTAAAGTATATTTAGAATATATTTTTACCATTCAATTTAATTTTTGTCATTGGACATAATTTTACAATTAAACCGAACATAAACAAGTGTCAATCTTTTGATAGTTATTATCTTTTAAAAACACGCTTTTTGTTTTGACAGCGGGAATTAATTTTAAATTAATTTCTGCCACTTCTGTGTTTTGAATTTAGGAAAATGGATTCCATATTTGGAATCAGGATGTTCAAATTGTGTAAATAGGTAACTTTTATTTTTAGACATTTTGAATAATTACTGCGGTAAATATTTTATTTACCATGGTTAAGGGTAAATCCGGTAAATAAGGGTTAAAAAATAATATTATAATAATACTAAATTACCCTAAAACGTGTCCTAACCCTATTGGTTGATACATGGTCGACCATGGGCATCTTTGGGTCTATTTTGGGACCCCATGGATCCACTTGTAAGTGATAATGACACATTATATTAATAAAGTCAAAATAAAAATAAAAATGGCATAAGCTTACATCTTTTAGAAGAACAATTTTTAGATAGGGTTATACATATTGGATTTTCGATTATAAATATTCATTAGAAAGCTAAAAAGATTTCCTACATGATGATATTTTATTTATAATTTTTAGACATCAAATAAGTTAAATTATTAATGACACAATAATGATGCAATGTTTACCTCATTAATAAATCATTTAAATAAATAAGATTATAATGATTAAAATATTATCTAAAACCTGTAAAATTCTTATTGGTTGATGTTATTTAGAATATGAGTCATCTTATCTTCTACCTCAATGATTTTTGGACCATTATAAACCGAATACAAATATATTATAAAGTAATACTTTCACACTTTCCTAAAGAGCCCCTCCTCTCCCTTATAAAAGGAGACCACTTCTACTCATTCCTCACACCTCTCAAGCCACTTGGCTCGTCCAAACTCTGCCCAACTAAGCTCCCCACATCCCTCTCCTCCTCCTTGAAGCTTCCCCTTAGGCAGAAAGCATTTCAAGAAGTCCTTTGGTTCCAACCAAAGTGAGTTACCTAAATTAAAGGTAACATTTTCTCTTAAATTATTTTCAATTATTTTGCTTCTCCAACCCCCAAACTCTTTTTATTTCCTTTCTTTTGTAACGACACCAGTATCCAAAATATACTAGGATGTTGTTATAAGAAGGATTCAAACTACACATTCACACAACTCCATCTAATGGATGATGAACATAATGTTTCTGTGGATGGCAAACTAACGCCTCACGAAACGATGATTGTTCAAATACATCTTACCGCCTCTCATGGTGGCCATTAGGATGGCACTGTAATTAAATATGATATTAATGATATATATTTTATATATAAGCTTCTGTAATTCCATTTTATTTCATACCATTATTCGTTTCATGTTGTATATACATACGATAATTTCATTTGAGGAAGTGCGGACTACCGCCCCCTTAAAATGATATGACTCGTTCATACCACACATGGAACGTATAAAGGATGGTGTTAATGAACTTAAGTAACATATATAAAATATTATATTATACTGGAATAGTAATATACCTAGGTATAATTTGGATTCGATTCTTTTAAAATAAAAATTAAATGGAAGTAGCGTTCGTGCGTACGTACGGACTACCGTCTCCACGAACGCGATGAGATTCATTCTCCATCGTATCCATTCAAGTATAATTATCATTTTAGGATTTAAAAATGATGTTTAAGAACTTGATACCATTCTGGATATGAATAATATACATCCCATTAATAACGAATATGGCTCACATAACAAATAATATAAAGTAAAATGAACCCGTTAACACCCGAAATGACGATAATTCTAAGATATTATTAACAAATCAACATTAAAAGATCATATATGATATCATATTAAAGTAAATGATTCTTTTATTATTCAATAACAATTATTTCACCATTATACAGGAGGTAAACCTACCATCGACCAAGGAAAAAGTACAAAGTAAGGGATTTTCTTATCTCACTTTCAATTCCGTGAGATTTCCATTTTTCGCCACTAAATTATTGAAAGTGGTGTATTGTGTACTGCCATTTGATATATATTCATGATTCTATTTATATTCATGTTATTCTGTAAATCATTTGGTGGTTATTAACTTTTGGCCATAGGACTCAGTTGATTAACGTGGTAAGGGGTTTCTTATCTCACTTTTAATTTCGTGAGATTTCCATTGATCACCACTTAATTATTGCATGTGGTGTATGTGTACTGCCCATGATTGTATTCATTGTGTAATATACTTTAATTTATAGGTATTTACATCATCATGGTATGATACTTCTTTCATGGGTGTATGTTTCTTAAGTTACCTAATCAATAAGGGAATTTGAGATTTCAATTTCCACTCATTTGGCTTTACGCATATTTCATTGATTATATTACCCCAAGATTATGTGTGGAATCACTATTCATTTGATTATGTCATAATTTCCACTCCCCATCCTGTGGATATAAGTTTGATACACATAATCACTCCATTGATAATTCTCAAGTCATTGATATGAATTTGATAAGAGTAATTTTAACTCATTCTCCATTTGTTGAGTTAAACATCCAATTCGTTGGTATTGTTTTTACAAGAATATGTGTGAATATCCTTTGATTGATTTACACTGAATATCCAATCATATTTAGTGTATTTATATTTGTCACACATAATTATGTCATTTATTTATCCTTAACCTAAGGATACAACCTTTATGAGAGATTTCATCTCAATTTACATTCCATTGAGACTTCTTTGTTGATATACACCAAATCACTTTTATGTGGTGTATATAATGTACTTTGACATAGTATATCATGAATCCCTTTATTCTCATGATATTACAAAGTTTTGATTACCACAATTATTTGTATTCAAGTGTCTCTTTTGGTTGGAATCTCTAACTAAAATACCATTTTTCAAAATGATTTAAAGACTTATTCATCTAAATCTTTCTCATTAATGTCCATGTTTTAAAAAAATGGTTTTAAGGATTTATTTATATGGACATTAAAGTTTACAAATTAAAACTCCTTTTAAAAAGTTTCAAAGTGGTATGGGACACTTTGATTCAAAAATCTATTTTAAATGGCTTCTTGACAAATAGTGTGACTTTTAAATGTTTTCAAGAAAAGGGGGATATTTCTCTCAAATAGTTTTGATGATTATTTTCATCTATGTCAACATCCTTCATTATTCTTGATTGAGGTTAATGTGATACAATACAATCTTCCATATTGTATCAAATGAGTTATGTTTGACTATGGATGTGCTATTTTTATACCATTCATGGTTTGTGGTAGAAGTATTGACATTTCGTATGCTAGTTTTAATACGAATGTTTATGTTATGTTTAAACCTGTTCATATGAGGAATGCATTGGACTTAATAAGTGACGGGTGGAGCCCGCTATAGCTCCTCGATGCATCGGTAGGTCTCATGAGACAAACTAGTGTCTTGGCACAAGGCCTTGGCAAAATCTTATTTATAGTCTTGGCACGAGGCCTTGGCTATGTGGTTATGATAGTCTGGCATTATGCATTCCATCATTATGAAAGTGGTTATTGATATTGCATGTGATCATTCGACTAGTAGAATATCCATGTGAGTAAGTAAATGGCATTATTTCATTTTACCTTTGCCATTTTATGCTGAAGTTCAAGTTTAAAAGGCTTTTGTTTTAGTTATAAATTGCCTTAAGTGTTTATGCTTATTTATGAAAGCTTCTGCTATAATGTTATCCTTACTGAGCATCCGAGCTCACCCCTTTCAATGTTTTATTTTTTTTCCCAGGATTATGAAGAAGTAATTTATGAATGACCTGCAGGGATAGTATGGGGGGATATGAAGACAATATGTTTTTTTTATGATGTAATGTAAAAATTTATGGATGTATCTAGTTATTCCAAGGCTACTAAACTAATCGGTCTTTCGAGACTTGATCTTTCTCATGATCATGCCAATGTTATGTAATAATGCACCGACTCTGGGTAACTAGGGTCGGGGCATTACAATAGGTATTATAATATCATTCATTTTAATAATTTTAGTTATTTTAATATCATATTTTAATTCAAATTTAAAGTTCCATATCCAAGGTATTTGTTGTTATTTATTATTTTTAGTTATAGTAGTTCATAATTTCATACTTATGGTATTTGGTGAAACTATTTTTTATGAGTTCAATGATACACTTGGAAGGAATTTTATGAAGTTAGAATATCCATATTTATGATATTGATTACTTATTTTTAAAATTAAATCCACAATATGTTTTTAAAATTTAAAATTATAATATTATGAAATTTTATATTTATACAATTAAACATTAATTCAAGTACGTGTATCACTTATGGTGATAATGCCAAGAATAGATAAACATATAAATATATACATATAATAATAAACCATATATAGTGATTCAACAACCATTTATGTTTAGTTGAATAAAAATTAAAATTACATAAAATACAATAAGTTAAAAAAATTACTTCGTAGAGACATAATTTTCCCACTATTATATATTTTTTATGGGTATATAACCACCATGTGGAATAATCATGATACCATATAGATTTAAAATTTATGTAAATGACTATAAATATGTCATATATAAGTATAATAACATAACTGGAATTGGATTATAATTAAAATAAAAAAGTAGAATAATATTAAGGAAAAAATATGAGGAAATGAAAAATATTAGAAGTGATATATAATAGAATTATTATTTATCTATTTTTTCTATTAAAATTTAATAATTCTGAAATAAAAGGTTTTTGGTATTTTTTACATATAAAATATAGTTTACCCATACAGATGTAAATGAATATAAATAAGTGAATAATTTAAAAACAAATGCAAACCAAAACCACAAAAATCATTAAAATACAGTTCAATGATCAAGTTATTATATTGATGAATGAAATTTGTAGTGTAGAGAATTAATCTGTATTGTTATTAGATGTATACTAAGATATTAAATTAGAGAAAATATTTTACAAAACGAATCATTTTTTAAGAGATATTAAAAAAATTTATTTATACAATTTTAATGGATAATAATATAGTTTAAGTTTAAAAATATTTAAAAAATTAAAGAATTATATTTATAGAATTTAAATAATTTATTACTGATCATATTTATTATTTAAATCAATTTATATCCATATCCCATCCCCAATATTATAATAATGACACCATTTTTTACATTTCTTTTGTTTCACAGGCACCGTGTAATATTTTTTATAATTATATGTATAATTATCTTGAAATATGAATTAATTTTAATTAATTATGTAATATATATTTCATATATTAAATATATCATATTATATTACACATTCCATATTTTTATAATAATTTTCATAGAATTTATTTATAAATTTAGTAATAGTTAGTAAAATTGTATTTGATCTTAAACCCATATTTTTTAAAGGAGTTCAAATGTCTTACTCAACATCTAAAGAAATTTAAATTCATCTATTAAATTTAAAAATAAAAAATATATATATTTACAGTGTTAAATAGATTTTTTTCAAATTTATAATATGATCTCTTATATTTATGAAAAATATTGATTAATGAGTTATAATGTTTAATTTTAATATGAGACCTTATTTTGAAATGAATTCAACTCCATTATTCACCCTATAATAAAATATAATTTCGATTTTTAAAAAAATAATATTTTAGGTCTAAATATTCCATAGTATTCCTTATATTTCTCAACTGTTCTAAAAAATTCTCATTATTTAAATAACAATGAGTTGTATAATTCAATTTATCTCAAAATCTTATTCTATAAATGGAATTTTAATAAAATTATATCAATCAACATATAACCAAATTGGATTACAATATTTATGCTAGAAATAAATTATTTAAACTATTAATTTTTTTAAATAAATAGAAATACCATTTAAATTATTTTACTATGATTTCTATATCTAATTTTAGATTTTATATCACTTTTTCTATTTTTCATCATACCTTATTTTATATATAATTTTTTTAAATACATTTTTTATATGTTTGAAAAAATAATACAAAAAATAAAATTTATTTCATTAAAATGAATCTATAATTATAAATTATCATATTTTTACATAACAAACATAATATATTAATATTATATATACATTTTTAAAATAAAAGAGAATCTATATACTTTTTTCATACCACATGATAATTTTTTCTAATATTATCTCAATAAAAAATATTAATACAAATATAAAACATTAAAATTATTCATGAAACTATAAATATTATTAAAATAATATAAACATATCAAAAATAAAAAAAATCAATAATTTTTTTATACTTCAAACAATATATCATTCATGTCATGAAGAAGAAATTATTATTTTCATTATAAAATATATACCCAATTGAACACATAAAACTTAATTAATTAATAATATAATGGATAACATAAACTTAATTTTAGTGATCATATAAGGGTAACCACAATGCTCATATAATAACTACACCCAATGGTAATATTATCCTTGTTAATCTGAACATATAACCATTCATACTTCTATAAAATTATTCTTTATGTTGAATCATTTAATTTAAAAAAATTGTTTAATATTTCTATTGATCCCATTAATAAACTAGAAATTAATATCTATCATTGAAGAATATTTCACTTGGAATCTTCTATTTTATTTTAAAATAAGAATTAGATAATATGACTAAGTGGATATGATTATTGTGTTTTCTTTTATTGTCAGCATAGAATACATGTTGAATGTGAGCAGTTTCATGATGTTTTATTTTATGAGAAGTTCATTCCATGATGTTGGAATGATTGGAATAACAGGAAATTATTTTTTAGGTTGATGAGTGATTTTGAAGATGATTGAAGTGCAAGTGATATCACTATATCATGGGAATACATGAAATAGGTGTGGAGATAGTGAGGGAAGTGAAAATGAAATGAATTATTAGGACATGTATGTTTTTGTAATAAATTTTCTGATAAGGGTTATTCATCTATGAATTCTGAAATTTGGAACACAACAAGGTAATGGAATAATATAATTATATCTTAAATGAGCATTTGAGAAGGTGTTTTAGATGATAAATTTTCTGGTTGTAAAAATGAGATTCATATATTTTATTAAATTAGTGAATATATCAGGGGAATTTTAGTTTTAAATTTATAAAATAACTGAGAAATGTGGTGAATTTTAAGAAATTTTCTATGATGTATAAGGTTATTATAATGTCAAAAAGCATGATTATCCAGGAATTAAAATAGAAGTTACCACACCATAGTTCACCTTTGGTGATCATTTTGAGAAATCCTTGAAATATTGAAGGTACCTGCTCTGAATGATATAAAGAGTATTGGTTGTTGTATGATTTTAGAAGTGGTAAGTTAATACAAGATAAAGAACATGGTGAGATAATAAGATTTTTTCTCTGAAATTAAATGGTGATAGTGCATCATGACATAATGTGTTTTAGAATTGGTTGATAAAAAGATCAGTGTGTTTTGATTGAAATAGCGTATGACACATTTTGGTGAAATATGTGGGTGTAGCTTAAGATATGTTTATTGAAGTTTTTAGTTTTAATTTTATTATGAAATTAAAATTATAACATGCATAAGAGTTATTTTTATATAACAGAGAAATTTTAATTAATATCCTTCATAGAAATAAGGAGGAGAAAAAAGGATAGAGAGAGATAGAGAGAGAATAATTTAGAGGATTATTATGGAGTGTGTGTGTGTATTGAATAGATAACACAAAATTATAATAAGAGAATGTTTTCACACATGGTTTGTGTTAAATCATTACCCCAAGGTAGTGTGTAGAGGAAAAAGGTTATAGTCATATAAATTTAATATAGTGAAGTGGATAGGGGGATCAATATATTTGTTAAAATACTTTCAAATTATTGGAAGAATGGTAATCCCTACCTCATTAGAATACAATATTATAGATAAATTAGTATGGAGAATTGTTAGGAGACAACATTATTGATTATCTTATAGAATGATTAATTGATATACTTTACTCATTTGTGTCCACCATTTAGAATCTAGTGAATCATATTATATTGGGTTATTCTAGATCACATGATAGATTTTTTATTAATTTTGAGTTGTGAACCCTGTATATAGAGTTTTCTTTTTTAGTTTGATTTCATTAGTGTGTGTGAGCTTATAAGGGAGGTCTCCCACTCTAACACCATGTGGTGTTTTATTTATTAAAAATAATAAATATGAAAAAACATATATTTAATCAATTCACATCCCCTATATAAAACATCACAATTCATGGGACCATCATAAGTATTTCCAAGGTGAGTCTTGGGTTGGAATCTATTGGCCAATACTGGGGGGGGGTTATTGGGGATTCACCGATGTCATTCCCATAGAGATATGACAAAGATGATAATTAGTCCCCAATGATTATAATTTTGTAATAATTATGTAATAATTAATTAACCACAATCTAGGACATAAAATATTTTATTTTATTAATATCAAGTATTTTAATATATTTTAATCAATTTCCAAATATGAATTTACTTTCCAAATTATTAAAGGGAAACATTAACTTTAAAAATGTTATTTTGTGAAAAAATTATTTTTACTTTCCAAAATAAGTAATGTAAAATTATGTCTGACTCCTATAGATTAAAATAGCATAATTGGTGTCTCAGACATCTAATACCATGGGAAAATACCATTTTTTTCATTTACCACTATGTACGTTTCTAAGGCCTTTATTTAGAAATTTAAAAACAAATACCCCAATTTTTCTATAAATTTATAATTATATCTCCATTTCCTTTCACTACCATTTAATCCTATCTGAAGATATAATTTTTTTACCTCTAATGGAGTCCTTAAAAGTAGTCTTCAAGTCCCAAGGTCATGATTCTCATTTTTTAGGAACTACTCTTTAAGGTAAAGGAAATATCCACTTCTATTTTCCAATCAACTTCTCTATTTATATGGTATATATTTATAATTTCAAAACTAAGTTATTATTTCCAATTTATTTTATACATTTACTGTAATAAGATTATTTTATTAATGAGATACACCTATCCCCTCACTTTTTAAACTTTTCTAAAACCACGTTTTATATCTGTTATGCTGCATATTTTACTTCTCAAAATTTCTCTCATCACCTCAAGAAATTCTATTATATTTTCTATATGTGAATAAACAAACCTATTTATTTTCCATGTGTATTCACCAATATGTAAAAATGATTTATTTTATTATCTAATTGGAAAATATAAAACCCTGATTCCATTTATGTGGGTTATTAATGTCATAAAGATCTTGTCTTTAAGAACTTTTTAAAACACCATGAGTTTTTCACAAAACCATTTTTTTATTCTCCACAAGTTATTTATGAAATTTTTATTGTGATATATTTGGATCAAATTAATTAATACATAATAATTGTGCATACTGATAGATCTCAAATTAATTGGGTAAAGAAAATAATCTCTACAGATGGCATGTTTTACGATACCTTGGCTAATAAACTTTGTAATTTTTAAGAAAAATCAGTGAAAAACCATGGTTACATGATTATGAATATATCATTTAAATGATGTATCCACATTTACATGGTATTATTCAAGTTACATTTATTATTATATTCCTCTATTTTCCTTTTCTTATTCCTTTATGATATTCCTCATGTTCTTAATGACTTTTCCTCAAGATCAGATGTAAATTTTTTCTCTTATTTCCCTTACTGGGACTTATTCTCACCCTTTCCTTCGGTATATATCCCTAGGACATGAGATTATGAAAATTTACTTAGGATATACCAATGAATATCCATTTCATGTTTTTTTAAAAGAATGTTTATGTTTTCATGTATTATGTTCATTTTTCCAAGAAAGTAAACTTTAAAAGATCCTCTGTTTGTGCTATATAAATGAAATATTATGTAGTAAAAAGGTAATATTCCATAATAAATGGTATCTTGGGTGGGTTTATATATGAAATGAATGGGTAATCCTTTATCATTTATAAAACATAGGTTTTGGACTCTATATAATAAAACAACCAAAGCCAAAATCCTTTCCTTGGTTTTTCCCATAGTTTCTTCCAAAGGGGAGTGGACTTCATTATTTTATAAATACAAGATAAGATATTATTAAAATGTCACCTTTGGTGATGTGGACATGAGTAATCCTCTTAAATAAATTATTTTAAGGCCTTAAAATATATTATAGGTTTTGGAAGATCCATAAAGGTTTTATAAAATCAATAAAATAAAATTATAATCAAAATATTTTAAAGGAAAAACATTTACATGGTCATGGATACCCTTTAGAGTATTTATTACATCATTTTTTGGTCATTATGATGTCATAATACACATTGTATATTTATATATTATTTAATTTTTACCCAAAACATTAAGTTTTTAGACAATTATGAAAGATTCACTATTAAATAATTTTGATGTTCTCGTTCCAAAAATAATACTAATTTTACAAAAAATAATTTTGTAATTTTTTTTTCAGTTTTAAAATATGAATCGATATTTATTGAGAAATGTTGTTGTTTTTGAAAATAATAGTTTTCTAACTCTTATAAAAATTAAATTTCACTTCATAAAAACTATATAACTTTTTATATTTAATGAAAATTATTTATTAATAATATTTTATTAAAATATTATTTATTTTAAAATTATATTAGTTAATCAAATTGAGCGTCTTAATTGAAATTGAATACTAATTAAAAATTAAATTTTTGTTTTATGGTATATAAATGAAAATCACTTATAAAGTAATGATAATAAGTAAATATAAACATTATTTTATTGAAAATAAAATGTATATTTTCATACTATTATGGTATTGAAATATTTCTCTTTAATACAATAGAAAACTCCCTAAGGGTAAGGTGCCTGATAGTGTGACTTTCCTATGGTGGTTCTACATATATGGTTTTTGCCGTTATCTAAATGAGCATGAACTCCTTTCATAAAAAATTCCAATCATGCTTAAGTTGTTGGATATCAGCCTGGTCTTGGTCAAGGTAAAATCCTAGAGATAATATATCCCTTGGAATCTCCAATAAAAAGGCTTCATAGTGTACGATCCTACTGGTTGAGGCTATCACTTCCTTTGTCAGTGTCAATTGGATTTATTAAAACCCTATTTTTATAATAATTATATGACCACTATTAAATGGATATATTATCAATGGTAATGATATATAATGGTATTTAAAATCCAATGGGATATAATAATAAAAAGAAGTGCATGTTTTTTTATAACCATAATACATAATAAGACATTTAATTAAATCATAAGGGGAATTTTATTTATAATAGTTATGGTTGTTACATAATAACACCCTAGAAATACAAAATTAAATAGGAATAGTTTGATTCCATATGAATTAAAAAGGAAATGAAGTTAGAAAATTGTAAAAAACAAGAGTAGTTTTTAAAGTAAAAAACATTCAACGGCTCAAATAAAACATATAATCTTTCATTTTAAAATTAAATAAATTCTTTTATAATATTAAAATTGTATATATTCATATCAATTTGATATAAAATGAAATATGATAATAAAAAAACCATATTTTAAATCAAAATTCATTATTAATTTCCTTACTTATAAAATCTTAATGTTTTTTAAAATTGAAATAAAATGAAACTTTTTTTATTGACATCCAATATGATAAAGGTAAAAGTGTCTTAATGGTATTATAATAAAGGATGCAATAATATGGAATGAAAAAAATATGTTGAAATTTTTTATTTTTTAATTTATGAAAATGAAAATGTATTTTATATTGAAAAGAAAACACATAACTCACAAAAAAGCACCGAAACCATAAAAAAATATGAGTCCCATTATAATTTTTTTTCAAGAATGATAAAAGATAACATAAGTAGAAATTATTTAATTTGGGAAAAATAAATATTAGGAACACATTTTAAATATTAAATGATAAAATAATAAAAATATGTCGATGTCATAAATTTATTCTTAAAAAAATATGTATATAGAAAACCAAAAAGCAAAATGCTCATATTAAATAGTTTAGACCTATATTTGTTAATTATTACAAGTGATATATTTATTTAGGTAGTCAAATACATATATATGAAATTTTATTTACTGTTTCCAACTACCATTAAATTTTATTAAAATATTTCACACTAGGATATCCTAATGTATTTAAAATTATAATAGAAAGAAAACAAAAGTATGATTTTATTTCATGGAATTATTTCCCACTACTTAATTATGACTTGAAAAAAAGTATGATTTTATTTACTATTTCCAACTACCATTAAATTATATTAAAATATCCCACAATAGGACATCCCTATGTATAAAAAATTATAATATAAAGAAAAAAAGTATGATTTTATTTCTTGGACTAATTTCCAACTAATTCATTATCACTGGTTGAATTTTTTTGACTCATCATTGTGTCCAAAACCATGTATATACTACATTAATACATAAAAAAATTACAAGGTGAATATTATATTTATATTTAGTAATATTAAATTTATTTTCATACTAAATGATTTAGAACAAATATATAAGAATACAAATTTCAAGATAACTAATAAATCCCAAAAAATTTCATAATGTTTAATTTATAAAAACATTATCCCATTAAGGTTTGGGTTAAATTTCTTAACCCTAATGGTTTCAATCATAAAAAATCAATAATAAATATTAACCATGAAATTAAAATGGTGTTGATAATAAGAAGTTTTTAATGACTAATATCTCATTTTGAACATAAATAAACTCATGATATATAAATTAATCTTATTACTTGATGAAATAATTATTAAGACTAAAATTAATTAGTGACATTGGGTAACTAAAAAAGGTTTTCAAATGTTATGTAGTAATTATATGGAAAGTATAATCCAATATACTTATGATATATAAAGTCTATATTGTAATGTATAAACATCGATAATTGAAATATTTTAACAACCCAACCCCACTTGGAACCACTCTTGGGGCTTATAATGAAGATAAGAGTGACCACTAAGACTTGTCTCCATTAGGCCCTGGGTAGTAGACTAGCACCAATGACATAAATCATAAAAATGGGAGGAATTACCAACATAATACATAATAAAATAAACATAAATACTAACCAACACTGTAATATAAATAATCCCAAAACTATACTAATCTCATAATGAATGAATATGTTAGATGATTATTAAACCCAATAATAAATATAAATAAAATCCAAGGAAACATCTCTATAGACAATCCCAAGCTCTAAGATAGTATTACTGAGCTTGGTCACTAAAATCTTGAAATAAAGGTGAAAGAAAATAGTTTTTGTAAATAGACATGATCTTAATATTTATACTTAGTAGGATCATACCCAAGATCTCTCATGAAAATTTGAGAAGAGCATACTAAATCATCAGCGTACAAATAACATAGCCAACATGCACCTATCCAGTTAACTACCTCCAAACCTCACTATGGAGAACAAATTAAATATTGAACCCAAATCATAATAAGGTATTATTTAATAATATTATTGTATGATTTTACATGGACACTTCCCCACTAGTATCTCTCTCTCACTCCCCAATGTCAAATATCATATACTCCTAATTCCTTCCAGATAAATTATTCAACAAAACTTGTCTCATGTTTAGAACTGTAGGGTATTATGGACATGAAGGGCGTAAACGACATTCCCTCCTTCTATAATGCATTACCCCACCATATAATATCAACTCATCAATACCTCATAGGTCCAGCCTTTATATCATGTATCACTAGTCACACCAATACCCCATATGGTCTTTATGAACATTAAGTAACACTAGTCACACCAATAAACGATAAGGTCTACCAGTAAGTCACATAGCACTAAAAAATAACTAACTATGCTAGAATTATAAGTGAGAGGATGGAAGAGAGAGTAGTCATCCATCCATTCTATCCTTAACATAGATGTTAAAAGAAAGCACTCAGAAATTAGATAATCATGGAAATAAATAATAGGATTTGGATTAGGAAGGGTGAATATATAAATCTAATAAGGAATACAACATATATATATTTTATATAAAATCACAACCTAAATGGTTTTCACGGAAAATACCACTATATCCCACAAAAATACCTAGAACATCACCACGTTGTGGTACAATCACTGCCAACTATTACACCAGATATTTCCCAATTTATCACACAAGAAAACCACTATAATCATTCAAAAAATTCTAGTTGATCATGAAATTATTTTATTACTTGATTTACCATTAATTAGTCAATTTATATTTTTTATACCATTTAATTCCATATTAAATGAAAAATCACTTTTAACCAATAAAAAATTAATTTTCACCATTACCCATTTTATTTCATCATTAATTTCTCCTTTCATCTATTATTTTATTCAATTTCATCAATTATCATTACGCGTTCATTATTCACAACTGTATAATGTGAATTTATAAAACTACCATATGATTCAATAAAAATTGGCCAAACCACCTTCACAACAGTCCACTCACTTTCTATTTTCAATAATGGTAAGATATCCATAGATTTGTGGCACACTCCATAACACCAACTATACCCTCCATTACTTACCAAGGTAAGGAATCCACTGATCTACTACAAAATCGACAACAACCAATGCATCTATATACCACCACAAAAAACAACATAAACATCACCCCACATAGATACCCAATAATAACTATAAACAAATCCCCAAAAAGTCTATAGAATTAAAAGGAAATTATAAAAACCAATTCCAATAACTACCACTACAACAATCCCATTTTTCCTTTGAAAACGACAACTTTAATTTAACATACACCACACAACTAGTTAAATTAATATCTTTATTTCATTATCCATTTATAAAATTTTAATTCAATTAAACAAAAATTTCATATACACACAAAGCACACAAATAATAATTATATTCAAAAATTGAAATAATAATGCATTAATTGAATGAATTATAACATGAAAGTAGGTAAAACTCATGTATATTGACCCTTACAATCAATTTAATTATATTTGTTTCATAAAATTATTATTTTAATCCATACTACTCAAACAAATAAGGAATAATTATGATAATATCAAAATTTACATAGAAACAAATAGAGTCCTTGAGTTCACTACCTCAAACAGAGCTTTATAATATATCAAAAAAGTAAAATATGAGAATAAACAAACCCCTGATTGATATCACACTCAGAAAATCATGAACAACTAAAAACATAACATACACCATTAACCACTTTCTTAAACTACCATAATCCAACCATATTTCAAAGAAAAAACATTTTTTAAATGATGAATTGAGAGATAACCAATATTTAATGGTACAAGACTCCCCATAGATCAATAATAATAAATATTCTATGGTTGATGGGTAAACATATATAATATGGGCTAAAAGACCACCCAAAATCCCCTCTAGGTCACCGAAGAGTCAAGAGAGAAAGCATAAGTTGGATGAGTGTCAAAGAATATTCCAAATATATATATATATATATATATATATTAGAATGAAAAAAACCATTTGTAAGAACTATAGGCCACACTATAGTGAAATGGGTTTTTACCAAAAACTACATCACAAAAAAATATGGTTACACTATAATGATTCCCATTATAACATCCTTTGGAATCCATTTAAAAATCCATTCCATATTCACGTTAGGTTCTAAAATAATGGAGAAGTATATGAAGAAACCTAAGAAACAACATTCAACATAGACTAAAATGAATAGGTAAAGGGGGTATTGATCCTAGGGAATACAACGGTGTATCCCCAGCTTATTTTACATACACACAATTTCCAAGAAACATTATAATTTAATGAAGGCACAATGATTCAATGAACCAAAAATCAAAAGAACCACTAAAACCCACATATTCATCATATCTTGTCAAAACATACATATACTATATAGTAATAATTATATTGGTAGATCCACCAAAACCACATACAAAGAAACCATTACACACAGACTTTACTACACTGTAAGGGCCTCCAATAGGCTTCATCCTAAATACCCATACTACAAACTTTTTTATCAACTAAACTTTTATCCCCAACTCCATCAGTTTTCTATCATGTCTGCTATGGGACTACATAACACCAAAATATCACCCTTTAATGGGTTAGGAATGTTCATAATGATGTTTACCAAGCTATAACCTCAACACACAAAATTTGTTTACATCAAATCTCCACCTTTTCTGGTCAAAACCATAGGTATTAAAAGCCTCTACACCTAATCTATAAATGCATGAATAATGAAGGGTTGAAAAAATAAATGTCACACTCACAGATAAAAAAAATTCATATATAAGGGTATAAGATAAATAGATGGAACATTAGATGATATCAATAACCACCTTTTCTAACATATCCATAGAATAAAGCTATCTACATCACTGTCCCCTTGTTTTTAAAAACCACCTCAAATTCCAAGATGAGCCTGTTTTCTAATAATATATGTTCTTTACATGTTTGTTATTTCCAATATCTCAAAATTTCAATTATCTACCATAAATTCCCTCTATCCCTACTATACTTCAACTTGGTAGTTACCACCACCAAACATAGTCTGAGTGATATCATGGGGAAATCCTCTACTAGCTTCGTCCCCTCTCATTAGGGTATAATACCATTACCTTTGTTACTTATTAGTGAGAGGGAAGCATGGGTGACATTGAAATATCTTTAGTCAGAGGTAATATCACACTAAAAAACCCATAAAAAATGATCCATGGATAAATAAATACCTTTCTAAATGAAAATATATATTAAAAAAAGAAAATCGATGGACACAACAAAATTCAGGTAAACTACTATGATAATAATAAAAAATATAGGAAAGAGAAAGAACAGAAGATTTATATTGATTATATATTTTAATCCTCCTCCATGTAAATAACCCAACCCACACTCCTTTAAATTATTAATAATCCAAGATACTAAATTGAGGATTACAAATAGAAAATTTATTAATTATAAAAGATAATAAAGAAAACACTATAGGAACCAAGAACCTACATGAAAAAGTAAAAAGAAATAAAAAATGGGTAGACCATGCTATACTTAAATAAAAACTTGAGAAACTAGCCTAGGAACCTTAACAGTGTTAGACCACCTGTAGTAGAACCCTCCAAGAATCATTTCACCCAAATGATCATCCACATGAACTTGGAAACCATCTATCTCTCCATTAGAATAATGATCACAAAACTAGCCACACACGACATCAAAAACTAGAGACTCCAATGAGATCACTCTCTAGATCACATCCTACTGATTTTAATTCTCTAGGATTCACCTTAATTTGAGCTTCTGATCTATCTATCCCTTCACAAGAAGGGATATCAGGTACTATAAAATTGAAGACAAAACCCCTCGAATAACTATAACAACATTGGGAGACATGGAAATCCAAAGAACATTAAAATTATCAATTGTCACAAAATCATAAACTGTGGCCTCTACATAATGGTATTCAATTACTACTACAAGTAAATATCACCTTGGTTCACTATGTAAGGGCCATTTCTGCAACATAAGTTTCCAAGACTCATGAAAGGGTAACTTGGTCTACTACGCAAGGTTATCCCAACACTTGTGTAATAGTAACCCACTCCATCTCACTATACGGATAAGGGGAAACCCTATATCGAATAAAGTTAACCACTCTAATCTTGTGGTCACATAAGGGAAACCCATTTCCATGTTAAGGAAACATGACCTATACCCCCTTTGTCTAAATTTTAGGCCGCTGATACATAAGGGTAGACCACCCCTTTACATAATGGCATACCACATAAAATTTATTCTATGGAAGGGTATAACAATAATTACATAATAGTAAACCTAAAAATTCAAATAACACATATGATTACTATAATTCCTATATAATGGTAACATACACATCACATAAGGGCAACCATCCCTCATATAAGGGTAAAATAACCATACAAAATGGTAAACAAAACTATCCGAATAACTACCAAACAAAATCTAAGTAAAATAAATTTCTAATCAAGGGTAAAATATATGAAATAAGATATTATACATGGAATAAAAAAAATTAAAACATATTATTTTAATTTTTAACAAAAAAAGAAAAATTTATCAAATATATACGATAAAAATTTAATTTAAAAATAAAAAGTGTAGATGTTATTTCATGCCTATACTATCCAATCCTATAAGTTGATTCATGAATTGTTAACTAAAAAAATAACTTTATATCAATATTAATCATCATAGAGTGACCACTACATTACATTTTCTACATTGGCACAAGGCTACTCATACCAACACATATACTTATAAAAACTACTAAAACATGCTCAAAAGAACAAATGATATAAACAAAAATATTATATAAAACTCTTACTATAATTTAACAGAGACCCTAATCTATATAATTTTAACCAGATGAAAACATTCCATCATAGGTCTTAGTTAGATCCCTTATTACTTCAAGGCAACCAAAGAAACTAGTATAATTCCCAATTCCTCAAATATAAAGAAACATAAAAAATAAAAATTCTATGTATAGACAATTGAAAACATGAAACAATTATAGTATGTAATGAGTAAGTAAACAGAACAAAACATCAAGAAAGTGAGAAATATTATAGAATAAAATTCCCCTTCTGATCCCAAATAGCTCAGAAAACTAGCACTACCCACACCCTATCTTTGAACCGGTCCCCCATAAAATCACTTGTTGAGTAATTCTTATGAATTACAAAGAAATAAAACATATATCTAAACCTACTCTATAGTAAGGGATAATATATAGACATATAGGGCCTTAACACTATCAAAAAATTGGTATACAACACTGTTCTGGGCCATACTATCTTTATATAGATCCTTTGGGAAGTATCTCATAATGTGTGTGAATTTTACACATCTATAGCACTTAATAATGTTAAACCGAATAATATATTTCTTATATTTTATTTTACCTTCATATAGACTCATCACATAATGAAAACCAATCCTATAATTAACCCCATATCTTTCCTCCTTTGAACGATGAATTTGAAGATCCCTAGACAAGATAGATGACTTCACTTCCTCTAAAGTAAAATAATCACTACCATAAATCATATAATCTAAAAACAAATTAAATGATTCATATAAGGAGTTGGAAAAAAATAAATACTATTCAAAATCATAAATATAATCATCTATATTAGGTAAATATATCCACATCTTATTAAGAATATCTAAATTTTTTCACAAAGATATTTTAGGGACCATTTTGAAATTATAATGATGGATTTTCTTTTTTATCATTCCTAAAGGGTTCTAATCATGTACATATTCTCAAGATTCAACCAAATTTCACTAGATGAGGTTTCATGGAACAATTATTTAAATACCTCAACTCTTAGGGTCAATAAAAACATGTAATGGGTTTCTTTAAAATATAAGTGTCAATATCCTCAAAAGAGGTTATGATCTCTCTTGTAGCATAGATAGTGGTGACATTCCTCTTAGCTCCTTCCAAAGATTCATCAAGTCTACTATGTAAAATAAGTGAACAAATTTTAACTCTCAAAAAATTGAAATTAGTCACTCCCACAATCTTATATACCATTATTCTAGAAAAAGAAATTTTTCAACTCGAATAAGTCTTATTTGATAACACTTATTAGTGGGAGGGTAACATATGAGTGAAAAAAATATTCGTAGTGTGATTAAATATTACACAACCCAACCCAAAAATAAAATAATATAAAGAATACAAGTCCAAATAAATAACATTTAAAAAAAATTAAAAAATCTACAGAACTCATTAAAATTGATGGTCACCAATGAATAAAAATAAAAATTAGTGATAATAATAAAAATAATACAGGAAAGAGAAAAACATATGATTTATGTGTATCACATATTTTGATCTAACTCCATGAAAATAACACCTCCCACATCCATTTTAATTATTAATATATAAAAATATATGGAATATTAAAATGAGACAATATCGGAAGTTTATACTATAAAATTGATAACACCAGAGGAACTAGACAACTAGGTGAAAAAGGAACAAGAAATAAATAACAAAATAACCAAGGAAAACTTCAATAGGAACATGGAAAACTAGGATCACAACTAATTATTTGGTCCTACCTCACCTATAGAAGAACCCTACAATAAGTTTTTCACTTGATTGATTTACTACATGAACTAAAAAAACCCCGATCTCTTCACCAGAATAGTTGTCCCAAAACTAGAAAATATGGAATCACTAACTAAAGCCACCAATGAGCTCTCCCTATTTATTTCATCTCCAACCTATTTGATTTTTCATAGATTTACCTTCTTATAAGATTTAAATATGACCATATTGTTATAAGTAGGGATCTCGAGTATCTTAAAATCAATGAAACAAACCTTCCAAAAACCTTAAATACATAGAGGCTTGTGGATGGTGGAGGGTCTTTCAGAAGAATAATTTATAATGAAATCATGAAAAAAAACCCCTCCACAAAACGGTATTTAGTATCTGATTCACATAATGGTCAGCCAGACACACTAGGTATGTTTCCTCACCACTCTGAAGGGTTCCAGCCCTATGTTAGGGTAACCTGGGCCACTATATAATATTAGTCTAACCCACACATTAATGTAACATGCTCTAGAATAGTAAACACATAAGGGTACACCAGACTTTCATAAAGGTAGTAGATAAAATATTCTCATCATGTAAGGGTAAAGTGATCCCAAATAAACATAATTTTACCTCTACTATCATTGAATAAATGTTATCCTATTACAACATAAGGGAATACAATCCCTTATGTATTGGTTGCCCATATAAAACCTAATCTACCTAAGGGTAATGTAACCCATGCATAAAGGAAAACCAACAAACTCAAATCACACATAAGGGTAATATAGGACCTATGTAATGGTATCATACACATCACATAAGGATAATAATCCCTCACATAAGGGTAAAATAACCTTACATAATTGTAAAAAAAACCATCCAGAAAACTTGGAAAAAATATAACATTAATAAAACATAAAAAGGATATAAAAATATGAAATAAGATATTATTCATGGAATCAAAAAATTAAAAATATAACATTTTATTTTTTAACATAAAACATTCAAAATCTAACACGATTGATATGAACTCTATGTCAATTGATACTACTTGGAACAAAATTAGAACTAACCTCCCACACTATACTAATCGTTTAGGATCAATGAGAACTAAAAAACCCAATGACTATACATCCCAAAATAATAACAAACCTATATAGAGCTCCAAATTTGAATATGAGAACTCCTGACACTCTAGAATCAAGGGGATAATAAAGGGGATGTTTCCATTCCAACAAAAACATTGATGATGTTGATACCTAAGATCCTACACCAATAGCTCTAATCCTTCATATATCATGATGGATATACTCTTGAGATGACACTGTCTGGGAATGAATCCACATTAGGACCTCTTCTTCCATCTTCACCACTATGTACATAGGCAATGAAATTAGGTTGAATACATAGATAATCATAATACACAAAGCCTCCTCTAAGATAAAATATCTAGACTTATTATTAGGAATAAATTTGGGGAGAAGATAATGTATTCCATAAACCTTATCCCAAGTTCTTACGTGATCAGGTAACATATTAGCACCCACCTCTTCATCACTCTGATATTCAATTATAGAAACATAGGGAAACACAACTTTAAGAAATCATCTAAAGAAACTTCTACCATATTCTTATCCCTAAGATAGAATATCCACCACTACCACACTTCCCCCAAAATCTGAACAATATTCTACAAAACCCAATATTAATCCCAAAATCAAATAAAATTGAAATAGATCTCAAAATCCTCTATCCAGTGCTCTATATCAATACCAAAGATACTCCCCTCATACAATTCCATCCCATGATACTGATACTCATATATCATCTTCCTCTATAGATCACCCTCCGTGGTCAATTCAACCTACTTATGGTTAACTATGGATGCTTTGTAAACCTCAAAAACATTAACCACATACAAAGAACGACCAAAATATATAAATACAAATATGAAATGAACACATATGTGTGACAATGTAGAATATTTGTAACAAAAATCATTTATTCACATTTATTCATTTTTTTAGGATTCACCCTATTTTGAACACAGGTGAAATCAGGCATGATATATGAACCTTTCATTGGTCTCTACCATATAAATAGGACCGCATTAGTAGGTAATTTAGTAAAATTGGAGTCCTTACATCATATCACTAGGAGACCTAAAATACTATACCTAATATATTAACAGTTGAATATGTCAAAGACCATGATCAACTACTATTTCCCTACTAACCAAGGTTTCCATTAAAAGTATCCCACTCCAATATTTTAACTCTCACTCAATAAATAGATCTAAAAATACTTTATTATATCCCAAATCCACTAGTTACCTATCCTAGTATAATAGTGAAGTCAAGAGTGACCCCTAAGGGCCACCTCCAATATGACATGACTTAGATACTACTACCGAGTGTATAAAATTTAAATATAGGAGAAATTACCATAAAATATCTTTAGTTAATATTAATAAACCACAGAAAAACACCAAAATATAAATATACTTAAAATCATAATAATTATACAATTTAGGAATACATGTGATGAATAAAAATCGAAGAGTAAATACCATCAAAATCTTAGGAAAAATGTATACGTCCATCCCAAGATCTAAGCTTTTACTACCAAACTCGGTCACTAAAATCACCCTAGAAACAGAAGAAAACCATTCATATGTATAGGGTTTGGAAAAGAATAAATACTCAATTGGATCATACACATAATAACTGCTGAAGATGTGAATATAGTATACTAATGAATTAGTGAACAAATAATAAAACCCTCAATTACCTATCAAGTCAACTACCACCCACACTCACTAAGTCATGATCATGAAATATCATATCCAAAAAATACTAATGTAATATCAAAGTATATTATAAGAAGGTACCCCATAACAATTTCTTCACTAGTTTTCCATTCTCACACACTAAAATCAAATGTCATATGCTCCCAATCACTTCCACAGCCATGACACAACACACTATCTATGATATTAGGAAAGAGAAGTGTATTTTGGACAAGAAGGAAATCATCCTCATTCCCTCCTAACATGAATTACCCACACCATGTAGTATCATCTCTTTAACACCCCAATAGGTGTGAAAGTACATCATGTAGCACTAATCACACCAGTAACCCATAGAGTCTTCAATTACATCTTGTACTACTAGTCACACCATTACCCTTAAGGGTGTACAAGTACATCTGGTACCACTAGTTGGACCAATACCAAAATGTGTCTTCCCATAAACCATTTACCACTATATTCATTAAAAGATG
Organism: Viscum album; assembly: GCA_963277665.1. NCBI lineage: Eukaryota > Viridiplantae > Streptophyta > Magnoliopsida > Santalales > Viscaceae > Viscum > Viscum album. The sequence goes on from OY728137.1 coordinate 1,797,897,193, forward strand.
TTGTACAATTTTAATGGAGAGAGGGGAAGAGGGAGTAGTCATCCATCTATTCCCCCTCAAACATCTATGTTAGGGGAAAACACTGGGTACCCAAACCATGTTGGTCATCAGCAAGGGAATCCAAATTAGGTGGGAATATATAGATATCATAAGGAGAATACATCACACACACACACACACACATTCCACACCCTATCCCATTGTAAATATTACAAACTAAATAGAAACACCAAAACCAATAAAAATCACTACACTACCTCCACCTCATACCATCAATATTTACTATAACACAATATAAGCCTCATTTATCACACTTGAGATACACCGGAGTTATTAAAAAAATACTAGTTATTCATCCATTAATCATTTCCTTGTTTTACCATTAATGGGAAAATTTACCATTGATAAGACATTTAATTCTATATTTAATGAAAACCGAATTCCAAGAAATAACCACATTATATCTTTCCATTACCCATTTCATTTCACTATTGAAATCATATTTTAGCAATGGGATTACAAAATACAAAAAAAATATGTTCATTAGTAATATCCATATTCTAGGCCACCATGAAACTACCAAATGATTCTTCACCGACCAACCAGGCCACCACCACAACAACCCACTCACTTCAACTTTTCAATTGTGGAAAGGTATTTTTAAACCTTCCAGACAATAGAAAACCTCAACTGTATTCCCTCTTTCCTATTATGTTAAGGTAGATGCATACAAACTTTTAAATATATTCCATCCCATGCATCCAAACCCAACCACATCAAATAATAAAGATATCTACCCAAAATAACACAAAATCTTTATTATTATAAAATCCTAATAAAAGACACATAATCACAATAAGAGAATAATAAAAAATACTAGCATGAACCACTACTGGAGCCTATTTTCCTTTGAAAGCAACATCATTACATTATAATACGTCACACAACTAGTTGAATTATCATATTTATGTGGTTACCTACTAATGAAAGATGAATCCTAGTAATGAAACATAGAATAAAGATAAAAATATATAAAATAATAATGTTTTTTAGTAATAGTATAGAGCATGAATCAAGTGTAAGAAAAACAATAAAAAATAAGATAAAACATAGGTGGAACACCCACTTCTAATATATTTCATTACAGTTAGTTTATTATCATTAATATTTCAAACCATAATAATCTCATAAACAAGGTAAATAATTCCAATTCTAAAATGTACATTGTGGAATAAGATGTCTCAAATCCTCTACCTCAACCAGAATATCAAAATTCGCTGCACAAGATAAAGGATAAAAAATGTTCACATGATTGATATCATAGTATGTAATTTTTTAAACATTTAACTAGACTTCCATAATCAAATAATCTCACTAATTTTAGTAATTTGACCATATATCATAGCCAAAACCTTCTATAGGTGATGAATGGAGAGAAAACTAAGAATAAAGTTGTAAGACTCAATGTAGTTCAGCAATAATAAATAATATATATTGGATTTTTTAAATACAAAGAAGAGGGGATAAAATACATCCAAGAAACTACCTTATGTTTCCAATTATATGAGTGTGTAAGTGGAATATTTATGAGTATTGAAGGAGTTTCAAATTTTTTACCAAACAGAAGATTCAAAGACCACAATGTAAAACTATAGGCTATGGAACAATTTATAGGGGTTTTATGAAAAACTATGATGAAACACATTTGGATATGATATAATGATCCCTAGTCCAGCCTCATATAGAATTCATACCATAATTCACACAACATCCCCCTCAGATATGAGAAACATCGGGTTTACTAAAACATAACTAATGAAAACATTCATTATTTATCCTACAATCAAATGGGCCATGGGTCCTTAACCCCTAGAAGACTAAAAAATGGCCCTAGAAGACATCATGGAACCACATATCCCAAGCCAGACTATGATACAAAAATGGATCAATGAAACAATGAACTCAAAATTAATAAAACCTACAAACCCCACCTATAATTACACTACTCTGTATCTCATATCTACACCATATACATTCCAAAATTTGAAGAGCCACCAAAACCTACTTCCCAAGTGTTTATAGAACATGGAATAAACTATTCCAAAATTTCATTCACTATATAAAATTCTAATGTTCTATACCAAAAACCTCATCCTCATTACTAATTTCAACTCCAAATCCAATTTCATTCTATCAAAATTCCTATTAAAACTTAGAACACCAAAATATATTGATGTAGCAAAATGATAAGGACTAAAACATTATATACATGATAAAAAATGATATTAAAATTTAATAACTTCACTAAGATGATTAATTTTTTAGTAAAATAATAAAGACAAAGTATTTGAATCAAATAGTAAATATGGACCAAATTGTAATATATATGGATTCAACTGAAAAAATCATCACACAAAATCAAGAGACAATTTAATATTTTTGATAAAATTAATATATTTTAATAATATTTATTGAGAATTGTCTAGTAGGAATATAAATAAATTGAATGCTTTCATCATTAAGAAATAGAATTGATAACATATTCACACCTTCAATGTGATATTCAATGAATATAATTTCACTTCGGGACATCAAAATTTGGAATTCCAGCTAGTGAAGGATTATTGATAGAGAAAAAATACTAAATGATGAAAGGAATATGAGATAATAATAAAAGGTTAAAATTTTTATTGCATACTCATGGAAACCAAAAAAATTAATACCTATGAATAGTATAGTGAAATCCTTCCATTGGAATCCCATTTAGTATAAATCAGCTATTGTAATTATATTATTACGGAATTTGATTCAATGAGTTTTATTAATATATAAATTCCCACAAGAAATAAATGGATTTCCAGAAAACACAATCCCTATTTCTAGTTGAATACAAATATAATAAATCATGGTTCAATTTTCTCAACAAATTGAAATACTCTAAACAATTACAAATGAGAGAAGAATAATAACTCTAAAATTTATTATCTTTAATAGGTATTCCCTATAAAAACTTCATGAAATGTACCATCAAATTTTTTTTCCACCATAATTCATTTTTATTCATGGATAATAATAAACAAATTAAATGGATGGTTTATTTTCTTCTCCCATAATGATCAATGGAACAATTATATATATATATGTAACTTAAGATTAAAAAATATCATCCATTTTCTTACCTAATGAAAAAATTAATTAGGGGAATAACAACAAAGGGATAAAATGAATTTACAACTTCACAAAGACATATATTGTTTATAAAAGTAATAGTAAACAATCTTAGATCCCTCAATTCAAAAATACTAAATTCATGAATATAATTTGAACGAGTACATAATTTAAATAACTAAAAGACATAAAATGTTAAGAATTGTGAAATTAACAATCTAGAACCATAATTCATGAAAAAATTACATATCATGGTAGAAACAATTGATGTATCATTATTTATTTAATGATTTAATAAAGTAACATGAAAAACATTCTATGAATGAATTCCATATAGGGATAATATTGTGTATTTTAGTAAAAATAAATTCATTATATTCATGTCTATACAAAAATACAAATAAAAATTAAATTAATGTAATGGAAAATTATGAGATATAATTGATAAATTATTATAGAAATGATCTACATTGTAAAAATATCATATCAACCTTTTAATAATATCATAAAAAATATTAATCATAAAAAATTATGGGATTTGAATAGATCAACATAAAGAAATACAAATGGGTCATCCCTGATCTAAAAAATAACTAATTTAATTTTATATAAAAACTCTAAATATAATAATATTACTGAATATAAAAAATTTACTTCACATCATGACACATCATTGGGATCTAAAATAGTATAATTTCTAGCTAAAATATTCTAACATGCATAAAAAATATTTTTCAGACACATAAAAGAATGCATAATTAATTTTCCTTTTATTCATTAACATGAAATGGAACAAATTATTAATGACGAAATATGATTATTTTAACAAATTTAATATATATATATTGGGAAAACACATACGAATCTAGAAGTAGAATATTTAGTTCTACTGATGATATTAACATATCTGAGAGCCTCTATGTCTGATTACTTCGATATTAAAAATAAAATAAAAATAAAAATAAGACCACTAATAATTAGAGTTTTCATATTTTTAGAAATATTAGAAGGTAAAAAACATGAAAAATTAGTTTATATTCTAGGGAGAGGTTATTGGTGAAGGGATGAAGTAGATAATTATGGTAAAAAAATAATAACACCCATAACAAGTGTCTATTCATTGATAATTAGGGAGTTTAATAATATTTACACATTAAAAAGATATACTGGTGATAGATTTGGGACATAAAAATATTAAGGAGAAGTTAATAAAAACCACTAAAATAATATGTGGCTATAAATATATGTTTTCCCATTAAATTAGTAGTCATGTTCTAAGACCTAAACATGTTATCAATAGGGATAGTGTCCCCTTATAATGTTTTAATAAAATAAAAAACATTTTTCAACTAATATAGTATTCAATGAAATGAATTATTTTGAAACTAAATAGAACATTTTAATCTAAAAAATTTCATAAAATAAAAGTTAAATTAACCATGACTAATATTTGAAGAGTCAATTTTTGTAAAATGTTCTAAAAATCCACATCCTTCATCTTTTACTAGGGTAACATTATTTCACTATCAATTTAAAAAAATTTGGTTTAAGATAAATATGATGACCGAAACCATATATATAAATTTGGAATCATTTTAACCCAAAATAAAATATATTAATTTATTTCAAATCATTGGATTTCATTAATGTTTAGATGAAAAGTCATTAAAATTATATGATGAAATGATAGTTTATATAGGCAGACATCATTCCTTGATTAATATAATGTTATATCTTTGTTAGTGAAAATTTCTATTAGTACCTAGAGACATTTTACAATTTAGTATTCAAAGTGTTTTCCATTGAAATAAAAGTGTTTATACTATATTACTTCCATATAATGTTCTATATAAAGGGGTGTCATGGGTTTAGATACCAATAACATTTTCATGCTATTATCCTTCCATTTTTGTAACTCTTGAAAGAAAAATATAGTCATACATTAATGTTCAATAATTACTTGAAATTTCATTCTATATTTATCTATATTGGGTACAAGTAATGAAAATATAATTTTGGAAAATGGGATCCAAAAAAATAATAAACTATTGATAATGGATAATGAAGATGATATTTGGTAAGATAAATATAACCATATGGTATAAAAAGTGGAAGATAAAGATTTAATTACATTGGTTAGAACTGAAACCATATAGAAATCAGAAATGAGACATGTAGAGAAATGTGTATCATCATGTGAATAAGTAAAATAGTAAAATTATATATTGAGATTTAAATAAAAAATATGAAACTGGGATTTTGGGAAATCCAAATTTTTTTTTAAATACATATTGAAATGGAAACTGTTAATAGAGTATAGTTTCATATACTTTAACTCTAAAAAACATGGTTATGTTAGGAAATTTAACATCAGTGATAGATTTTAGTTCAACATAAGAATAAAATAGGGTATGGTAAAATGTTTTTAACTTAAAGATCAATAGAATTTTTAATAAGGTAAAATAATATAATTGAGTTAAAGAGTTTGATCACCATGAAAAAAAATAAGAAAGGATATAGTTTTTATCCTATATTTTGACTTCATTATTGAAAATAGATTATAGTTTAATAATAAAATAATATTTTTTAAAGATCTTAATATTATTCACAAATCCTATAACATCAACTAAAATGACTAGTTTCCACATAATAAAAATAAGAATAATGAAAAATAGTAAAAGTTACAAAGGGTGGAGAGTATTTGGAAATAATAAATCCTATTTTTCTAATATTGTGACTATATTTTTAGATTTTCTAAATCCATTCAACTGATATTTTTAATTAGACTTTCTTTTGAATTGAATAATAAATGATGGATTTAAAATAATTACAATTAACCAAGGTTCAATATACATGTATAATTACCATACATGTGAGATTCAATTAATTAATTTTAGAAAATTACATTCTAATAATGTATTTTCTATATAATTCCCTTTTTCAAAATTTTGAAAAACCACTATCATATTCAGTGGGATCTGGTTTGAAAGACCAACAAAACCAAACCACTATAAAATAACATTACACAAATAAAAAGGAATATAAAAACACTACTAAAAGAGGTAGCAATCAATGTACATCATCCCTTTATCAAGAGGGGGATCGTGGGATATTCTATTATAAACTTTTGAGGATAATCTGAGACTTTATATGTTTAGTAAAATTTGTTAGGAAAGTTAAATTATAAGAATAAAAGCCTTATTGGACCATATGACCCTATTTCTTTCCCTTCACTAGATCCTCCGATGAAACAAATTGAAGAGAATATAGTTCATGCTATTTATTATATAAATAATAAAGAATTAAATCTTATTGTACATTTTATATGAGAGGATTAAGATAAGGATACTATTCATCACTCTAATGCTCCTAAACTGATGATTCTAATGGTATAAGAATAATAGGAGGTTCCAAATCATGACCTTCAAACTCGTACCTTTGAGCTACTCATACCTTTAACTTATTTGGGATATATTCATGGAATTTAGAAGGATCCTAGAAATTTTCAATCTTAATAAACATAGGTTATATTTTATTTTTATCCTATTATTGAGAAATGGACTCCATGGTCTTCTTGGAGCTCAAAATCTTACCGACTAATTGGGTTCTCAAGGGTTTGGGATAGATTGAATACTATTTGTGCGACCTAATAATTTTCCCTAGAAACACCACCCAATTCCTTATGACATATCCACCCTCATTACAATTTTTAACTCCTTATTAAGAATGATTTTTTGGTCCAGTGGCACATCATTTAAATCCAATAATGAAAGGGAGGAAGAATCAGTGCCTTTATATAAATCTGTAGTGTCCTTTATAGATACTATTGAAAAAATATTGTGTTATGCCTGTGATTATGAAATTGATCCCAAAGATTCATCATCATCATTCCATGATAGGTTGGGTTACATCCCTCATTACCCACTTCCTTAGTTAACTCCCTAAAATTTTTAAAAAGGTTTCAAATCACATCGCTAAGTGGAAGGCCCACATAGTCAAAAGATACGAATATAAATCCATTGGATTTTATAGGGCCTCAAGGATGTGATATATGAATTTTTTTATTAAAATTATATGTAAACCTAATACATTTCACTCAATAATATCTAAAATATTAAAATAATTATGTTACAAAAAAAACTAGGGAATAAAAAAATTATCAACATTTACTCTGTTAATGATATGAGTTAATATGTTAAAACAACTAACCATACCCCTAATTTGTCTCATATATTCAGTGTGTCAATTTTCTATAAAATATTTTAGATTGATTTATTTGATAAAGAAAATTTACTTAAAGGTGAAGAATAAGACAAAAATAATGATAATGAATGTAAGGTGTAAAACATCCAAAGGGATTAAATAAATAGATAAAATCATTGTGATTATGTTTAAATAAAATATACAAGAGTTTAATTAAAATAAGAAAATAAATGAAATAAAATTTCATGGAATGATTCTACTTAAAATAAATTATGGATTTATGCATAAATATATAATTGTGCGAATTAAACTAATAATTTCATGTTTTATTATTACAAACAAATTCTATAAATTTAAATCTAAACTATTCGAGACCAATGGAAATGGTTTTTTGTATTTTTTTGAAAAATATTTAATATGTGATGGAGATTATAATTATATTTGAATTGATGATTCATGGAGAATTACCATTCTATATATAATTGTTGTGGTTGTTAAATGAGTATTACATTCAATGTTTTGTATCAACTATGATAAGGATGAAACATTTTTTTCAATAAGGAATAATATTAGAAGACCATGAAAAAAGAAATTACCCGAATGAATAATTTAGTATAAGGCCATGAAAATATATTTATTTACCATGAAGAATATATTAAAAGAATGTGTTTTGGTTTGAAATTTTTATTTTATATGGAATATTTCACTTATATATATTTTGAAGTGTTAACAAATAAATATCCAACTATAAAAAAAGACCCACCTCAACCACATAAAGAACCAGTGGTTACCATTGTCGAAGGCTGGTTGACAGAGAATACCCATGAATATATGGATGAGATATCCAATATAAATAAGTGTGGTGGATGAATGTAGTGTTCACAAAAGTGAATGCATGAGGTCACCAGAGTCACCACATAGGGAAACAAAGTGGTGCTAAGGCATGGTGTGTGAGTTATTCTAGTTTCTAAACCCTAGTGCAAAATCGAGATTTTAGTAGAATAGAAACCATTATAAAGAAGAATTTGATAAGTATCCATAGTTATGTGGGACACATGATCCATGTTTACAATTCAATAAATTAAAATGTTACACATTTAATGCTGACTACATGGCCAAATCTATCTGTACTGTTTGATTTAAATTGAACATCATATTTATCCTTTGATACACATATAGGATCCCTGATGCCATTTGTTCTATTCCAAAGTGAGCATTATTGAATTCAATGCTATGATGATCAATTGAATCTTGATATTTTTGATTGATTGAGATCCTGAGAAGAAGAATAAGAGTTTCCCTACATGAAATATTTATCTTACATTCATGCACTTATTTCGATGGTCGAGTTATGGACTAATACAAATGAAGTTATAGAAGGCATATTGAAATATTGAAGGTGGTCATAGTCTTTTTAAATGATTATTCATGAGATATAATCATGCAAGTGAGTACAATATCATGTATTAAAATCATCACGCTGAGAGTGCTATTGGTCTCTAGAAAAATATAGCATCTATGAAAAAAATTCAGTAAGAGGAGTTCCACAAAGTACTCAATTCTTACACAAAGGGATAATGTTTTTGTGAGAAAGTTCTAGAGTAATATACTCCATCTGTATTACAAAAAGGAAACTATGACTAGTTTATAGAAGATAAAAAAAGTCATGATGAACAAAGATCTTCAAAGATATATTGGTTTGTGAAATAATGAATGTCTATGATATAACATTTTAAATAATCCCAGACATTCCAACCCATTAATGTTTGTGCATGCTAGATAGCGGTGTTATGTGAAAGTGAAGTTTCAAATACCTAATTTGGTGTATGTCAGGTTAGTGAATTGGGTGTCTAGTGTTTCATGAATGTGGAGCATGAATGAATCAATAATATACTATTCATGAATACATGAATGTATACATATAATAATTCATAATCACGTGAGTAATTAACCTAAATGGAATAAAAAAAATTTAGATACCACATAAAATAATAACTAAATAAATATTATTTGTGTTGGGAATTTTTCATGAGAATCCCATGAAATTCTTCAATGATGTATTTGAGATATTGTATGCACTATGTCCAGACATACAAGAGAAGTCGGGTAAACATAGATCAAAGGAAATAACTATTTCCAATGAATTTGAAAATACTAATGAAGATGATTATATATTACTCTTATAACTTATCTGAGTAAGACTAGCATCTGTGAAAAAGTACTTGAAGGGTACATGAGAAAGTTAGATCTTACAAGATCATAGTGGAAGATCAATATATAATCTTATATGGGATCAGACATTGAGAAGAAGAGAATATTTTGTGAAGTATTATATAGAACATCCTATGTTGACTCAGAAGTTAAGTTTCACTATTACTCTATATGAACTATTGTAACTGATAAAAATATTATAACAAAGAATCGATGATGGGGGTAATAAAAAAATGGAAAGGTGTGGGTCCTTTTACCAAACCACATAAATCATCGTGTTCTATGATTTTGTTTTAAAAAATTACTCAAGTTGAGTCTGAGAAACTTAAAAAGTGTTGATTAAGGGTTTTACTAACTACATGAAATAAATTAAAATAAAAAAATTTGTAAAAAATAAAATGGATCACCAATTCACCCCACCCCCTCTTAGTGATCTCACATTTATCTGGGTTCTACAAGTGGTATTATAGGGGGTTTCCTATGAATTATCAAACATACTAGTAAGGTTTAAGAATATGAATTCTATAAATAATGGGTGTTAGAGAATTAAATTTTTAGAACTGTCATTGGTAAAGAAATAGAATGATACAATATCTCCTATCACTAGGGTTATAAGTGATGGATACATATATAATGGGATTTACACCATTTAATGAGAATGTTTCTATGATTTTTGGAAATAATAATATGAAAGTTCATGTAATAGAATAAAATTTCATATTGGTGAATACATTCCAAGGTTAAATGAGATTTCTGGTAGCATTAGAAGTTTTGGTGAGAAGTTGGATTACCCGACCATTGTGAATAAGTAGATAAAAAACATTCCAGATAGATTTGATTTAATGGTTTCTTCACTAAAAGTTAGAGAATGTCTATCATAAGATGAACTTCACAATATTATTGTTGGATATGTATTGAGAAAAGTACAAGACTTTATTAAGAATAATTAATATGGGAAGGTTTTTCAATGCTTGATAAAGGGTAAATTTAATAACATAGTTTAACCTAATTCATGAGATTCTAAAGATGAATAAGCTGAGAATTAATTCATACAGGTAAGTGACTTATTTACAAATATGATTAACTTATGCAGAAAATTACAATTATTGAATCCATTAATGTTCTTTAATTGTAATGGAGTTAAACACTATTCATATGACTATCCAAATAAGAAATCTATTATCAAAAATATTGATTAGGAGGAAGAGTAATTCAGTATAAAATTTATGAAAAATAGAACAGGTAACTATGAGAAGAAAATAAATATATTTTAAAGGAAATGTAAAATAAATTTTATGAGAATATAAATTAGTTAATCATCATAAAAAGGTAACGATTCAAAAGAAAGAAGATATTCTAAGAATTATTTTTTTCTTTTGGGAAATTCTATGAAATATAGAAACTTATTGAAATGTTTTTAAATTAATGAACTAGAATGGATGTTAAAATAAAATATGGAACCTATTGTTTTTGATAATATGAAAATCAATAAGGAGAAGAAAAAAATTAAGAAGTAAGTTGAAAAGATCATAATTGAGAATAAGGAATGTTTCTAGAAAGAGGAGAAACATTATAATCAAATAAAAGAAAAAATTATGAATATATTTGAACTAGAAATCTAGTTAAAATCACTTGATTAAAAATAGTATGGAAAAGAAGATCTTGGAAAGAAGTAATTAACACTTTCTGATGAACATAAACAAAATAGATTAATGTTAATTGAGCATGATAAAATAGTGAATGATATAGGTGAAATAATTTTTGAGAAAGGGTAAGAGTTATCTCAGAAACAATAAATGTTAATTTAAACTAAAAATTATTTGAAAAATATTAAATTTTCCTTCACTAGAGCTATTGTACTTAAAGGTGAAGGATCACATACTAGTAAGAATAAGGGTTTACAAAGATTTGTTGTTTTAGCTACTAATCATTCATAATTCACATATGTTATCTTCAATAGTGAATGTTATAGTGGGAAGCATGAATAATTCATAAAAAATTTAATCAATAAGAAAACATCTTACACAATGTAAGAGTGGAATAATTTATCTATAAGGATTCCTACAAAGTAGAAACAACCAAATTCTTTGAAATTAATGAAACTATAACCAACATTGGAGAACCACTCTCAGTCTTGAAGATCATGGTTCATAGGATATAAATAGTGTTGTGGAGTGTTTGGTCATAAATATTTTTCATTCTAGTATCACCTATCACTACCAAGAATGAGTCATGAATCAAGGGAAAGCTATGCCAAATAGATGAGATCCGAATAGTAGAAATATATTCTTGTGAACAAGATATCATCTAAACTATAAATATAGAACAAATGTGAGTTATTTAATGATGTTTGTGGAATGTGTAAACAATAAGTTCACAAATATGGGAAATTTAGGGGTTTATTAAAAAGTGGGAATAATTTCAATTTAAATTAGAATAGAATTCAGATATTGAAGAAAGCTATAATAACAAGTGAATTGTGTGAGATGCATAAATAAATAGATAAAGATAAGAATATTTTTATCTTAAGAGGAAAGAAAATGGTGTGAGTTCTAGAAGTTAGGGTTGATGAAAACTCACCAAAAAAGCATGACTTGAAAATTATGATAAATGAGAAAAATAGGCATTTCACAAAACATTTAATGTTAATCTAATAATCAAAAGATGAGAAAATAGAGAAGATATAGAAAGAAAAATTAAATTATTATAGTACTAATAAGGAAAACTCATCCACATCAGCAGTTTCAACATATGACGGAAATTAAATCAAAAGTATTGATATAAATGAGAAATACGTCTCATCTAAATTTGAGTCTAATAAGAAGAATAAGTCCAAATTAATAGGATACTCTACATTATAATTTTCTTCTAATGATATTTTAAGTCCCTCCTTATTATCTTAGTCATTTTATATAAACTAATATGTAAGGAATTTATGTATAATGGATGTTCATAATGGAGAACACCTATATCCATGATGATGAATGACTTGTATCACTTTTTTAGGACAAACACTAAAGGTAGTGTATTATCATCACACTTGAACATATTCTATGATTATGTCAAAAAACTTCTCAAAGGGGATGAATTGCCTATGAGAACAATAAGATTTAGGGGGTAATATTTTAGGAAGTTCAAATGTCTTGATTCATTTTATAATATGTTAGTAGGGAAACAATTGAAATATTTTCATATATTCCACATGAAACTATGAATTTGAATGATATTTAAGAATGGTATTATAGATCAATATTCTCTAGAAAAAACATTGATTATTTGGTAACATCACTCTTGATTCCTACATAAAGGTCACACTTGTATACTTAGTTTTGACTTAAATAAATCATATTGTATTGAGAAAGAATTTGGTTTTGTTTGTTATGTTAAGAGAAGTATAAAATATATTATGAAATAGTGATATGTTTAAATGAGAACCCCTAAATACACATTTATATTTATTGTAAATTATGGGGATAATAAATAATAGAATAGAATGATCATAATGAATTTTATAATATGTGGTGGTTTTGCCAACAATTTAAAAGGGGATATTATTATGAACAATTTAAATGGATTTTGTTTGTTGTTAATAAGAGTTAATATGTGTTGGATATAATAGGTAGAGTTGATGTGATGATTCATGTATAATTAATATTATTCATATAGTAGTGATGATTGTTGAACCGAAATTCTATTAAAATATATGTTTCAATTGTAATGAATATAAACATTTTTTGAAACTAGGAACAAGAGTTTAAGACCACAATAAAAGAGATTACTAATTTGAATAATTCAATATAAATCCATTCAATAATAAATTAATTGCATGATGAATTTATTAGAAGGACATGAAAAAATTATTTTCTATGAAGGTGATTTAAAGATATTTTATTATTTTTTTACATTTTTATTTTATATGTTATATATCACATATACATTTTATAACTATTAAAAAAATATATTTCCAAACATAATCCCACAAAGGACACATGTACCACACATGTGGGATCAAGGGTCTATTATGCGGGTGGAAGGTTGACTAAGGATTACCATGTTAGCATAAGTGGGATATTCTGCACAGACCTATGGGGTGGGATAATATAGAACTCGTAAGTGCACCCATGAATGTGAAAGATCCACTATGTGTGGATTCATGATGACATGTGGGAAAAATTTGTGAAGTGTTCTAGGTGCCAATACATTTTTCTAGTTTGTGGTTTCATTGGAATAATAACTATTGTTAAGGAGTGTTATACAAGATGCTAGATTGATACGGGACTTGGGATCCATGATTATTTTTTACCTACATAAAATGTTTTTAATATAACATTGGCCACATGATTAAAACCATTCACATCATCCAATTAAAATCTAGTGTCATCTTTAACCTCCACTAAACATATGGGATCCATGATTGTAGAGACCCGAAGCTTGACGTACATGAAAATTACATTACTTTTGCGGAATACTTAGTACATAACAAAAAATACACACACAAGGATCGTAATAGTTTAGTGTCTTTGGAAACTCGGAACATAATCTTCTAATCGTGGTGAAAGATCTCCAATATCTCCCATAAAGATCTTCCCTTTTTTTTACCTAAAACCTTTCTTTATATCCTGGGGAAAAGAAAACATAAAAGGGTGAGCTCAAATGCTCAGTAATGGTAAACAAAATAAATATAAATCTCATCGTATACACAAGCACATAACTTTTGGAAATCTTAACCTGCAAAAGAGATCATAATTTAATAACATGGGATAAATCATGGAAGTGAAATGTAATCACAATAATCATAACTTAAAACATGAAACTTTGTGGAATACACACATAATCATAGAGAATCATTTCTTGTTAGTCAAGACTCATTGCCAAGACTATCTTAGTGGAAAAAGTCCCTTTCTGAACCGAGTCACCCTCGTTTCAGTCCTGTTTCACTGAACCGATATAACCTACCGTTCCAGCCCTGTCTATCTCATGAGATATAAAATATTTACCCAATGCATTGGAGGGATATATAGGTCCCACCCATCTCATAATGATACCATTCTTATGTGTGCCATAAAATCATATACCATACATCATTGCATAACCCATGTAATAAAAATGGGAATCATAAACATCATGACATCATAAAACAATTCATATACGATAAAGGGATTCATAAAAATAATTCCATCACAACATAATCAAATCAATTTAATAATTGGGATAAAAACAGAACCCTATGTTATCTTAGATGGAAAATAATTTTGATAAAACACTTGAAATGAATTTTTGATGAAAATATCCTTTCTTCTTCAAAATCAATTTCTTTTCACAAAACGTCATGCAATTTTAAAAGAAAGAGATTTTATTGAAAATAGTCATGAAATATTTTGGAGGAAACTTCATGAAAACAAGGCTTTATAAAACCGTAAAAATCCGTTCGTTCCGTTTAAGTTAAAAAAACATTCTTCTCGTACTTTTGTCGGAAAAGTCAAAAAGTACCTCGTACGAAAAACGACAAAAGATTCCTTTCATATCTTTTACTAAAAACTCACCGAAGGGTAAAATTGGATTTAAATAATTGTAGGTGGATGGAAATAATATTACATATTGAGGAAACATGGAGTTGGATGATAAAATACACCCCCAGTAAATTTCAAAGTATAAACAATCTCGGATAAAAATTGAGATTGCGAGATTTTCCCTTACCTTAGGTCCGACTTGCCTTGTAAGTGTCCTAGCCTCCTGTATAATGATTTAAATCATGTTATTGACTTATTCCAGAATCATATTCATTGTTATTATATCATATATGGTCCACTTATGACTTTATATTACCTGTTCTTTTGTAAATTCATGTTAAAGTAGCATTTTGGGTAAAATCGTCTCATTTGTCGTTCGTGTTTTTAACTTGTAATTATTAATATGATTACTTGGATCATGATTACTTATATCCAGAATGTAAAACATGATTTTTATATAATATATATTCAGAATATATATATATATATATATAATATCGATAAATGGAATGAAATACAACGTTCATGGAGACGGTAGTCCGTACGTACGCATGAACGCTGTTTTCGTTTCCTTATTGAAGTGAATGGAATTAAGTAGATGAAAGACATATAAATTTACATAAATCCAGTATCATTATTATGTCATATATTTCATTAGTACTTATTATATATACTTTATAATCATTCATGAATGGTTAATCATTGAGAATGAATCTCATCGCGTCGTGGAGACGGTAGTCCGTACGTACGCACGAGCGATGATATCGTTCCCATGGTCATGGAATTGTGTTGAAGTGTATGTAGACTATTTCAGTATCAATATCAATTTATAATAATCATATATAGTTACTCATTACACCATTATACCCATCCTTGTAAGGTTATGATGGAAAATAGATTACACCACGGCGTGGAGACGGTATTCCGTACGTACGCACGCGCGGTGATTTCATTTTTCCGTAGGATGGATAAAAGGTGAATTAGGGTTGTTTCATATTTATAATAACATATCAGTATGTAAGTAATACTGATGTTATTACTTTATCATGAAACAACTAAAGAAGAAGAAGTTGAATAAGAAAGAAATTGAAAAGATCGGTAATGGATATTACCTCTTCTTTGAAACGCCTCTTTGAATCCTCCACTTATGGAACTAAGATTGTTCTTTGAAGAAGACCAGGACCTCTAGGATTATTCTAGGGATGTGGAGAAGGGATTTTGGCAGGGGTTGGCCGATCTTGAGTGCTCAAATTGGTGTGAGGAGGAGGGGGAGGAGGTGCCCTTTTATAAGGGAGGAGAGGGGCACCTTAGGAATATCTCAAAATATTATTTTATATTAAAGTCAAAATCGGTTTATAATGGTTCCAAAGGGTCTTATTTCGAAGCTAAAGTGGGGATGGGTCGAAATCCTATCAACCAATAGGATTTAGACAAGTTTAGGTTATTATTTTAACCTTATCAATTAGATTTAACTCTAAGTTAAATAATTTAACTTTTACCGTGTCTTTTTGTTTTCTTACACTATATGGTTAATACACTTACTATAACATGCCAAACGAACCACAAATTGTTTATTATTAATATATATATCCTTATCTAAGTCATTTGTCCGATCCTTAGATTTTTAGGAATAAAATAACAATTAATAATATAATACTTGATTTAAAAACTATTTTGTGTCAATTTTGACACTATTTGATATATGATTTTTGTGAAAGTCATAACAGAATTATATGTTCGAAACATGTTGATTAAATCAACACTAATATATCATAGTAACCTAGAAAATTAGTGGAATTCATAAAAAGTCTCAAATTACATTTATTTTGGTGTTTATAACATCAATTATGTCAATATTTCATTAATAAGATAATTACTGCATCATCATTGTGTCATAAATAAATTAAATTATTTAATGTCTAAAAATTAAAAATAAAATATAATTATGTAGTAAATCCTTTTATATTTCTAATGAATATTTATAGTCGAATTTATCTTATGTATAACCCCATATTAAAAATGGTTTAGTAAATAAAATTTGATTTTAACTCTTTTAACCCTTCTTTAAATAAATTAATAATAAATGTCCTAATCTAATCCAAGTGGGCCTAAATGGTCATATTTTATTCCTAAGTTTGTTTTTGGTCGAATTAAACTTATCCAATAGAATTAGGACATGTGTTAGGGTAATAATAATATCATCTTTACCCTTAATTACCCTATTTACTTTTAACCGTGGTAAAAAAAAGTAAAAAGTTACTATTCACCAAAAATTATTTTCATCTCATTGAACCACATTTTAGTCCTTGATATTTACCGTGTCTCTCGGATTTTCGAAATTCCACTCACAGAAGCGGTAAAATTAAGTTTTATGAACAATTCAGTTTTTTTAACTACCACTTAGTGGTTTCACTATTCATCGAAAATTGAAAGTTTTTAGAAAAATACCAAAAATTAGGCCTAAGATATATTTGATATTATGAACTCAAAAATGATGTCTATTTTACCAAATTCAAAACATATCAGTTGCATTAACTAATTTAAAAATTAATTCTCGTCGTCAAAACAAATAGCGTGTTTTTAAGAGATAATAACTATCAAAAGATTGACACTAGTTTATAACTGGTTTAAATGTGAAATTACATCCAATGACCAACATTGTATTAAATTGTAAAAATATATTCTAAATATACTTTAAAACCACTCAAATTAATAATTTATCACTATTAATTATTTCGATTGAAAAATTTGTTTTTAATTAAAATTTAGTAATTTTCAATATTCATCAAAATATGAAAGTTATCCGAAAATCACCAAAATTTCACCCTAAGCTAATTTCGATATTACGAATCCAAAAATGAATTCCATTTTGAAAAATAAAATTTACAAAATTTCAAAAAGTGGTTATTACTATTCATAACGGCTAGTTTTGGTAATATTTTAATAGCATATCATTGTTTAGCGAAACTTGGTGTTGCGTACAACACACGCTATCGTGGAAGGTCGCGATTGCGTGTAATTCAAGCCAGGTCAGAGATGTGTGTTGTGAAAGCTCCTTTTGGTGTAGCGTATAACACAAGACATTAATGAAATTAAAAAGAATATTTTTCATAAAATCTCAGGGTGTTACATTCTACCCCCCTTAAAATGAATTTCGCCCTCGAAATTCGTTGGGGTTATAAATAGTTTACTATTCGAAAGTTTCTTTAATCAAAACCCACATCGTAAAAAGGAATACCAAAACCAATCTTTAAAAACAAAAGTATGAAACGTAACGGTTACCCAAATAAACTAATCACTGGGTTTCCACATAAGTGAAAATATGGATATGGAAGAGAAATCTAACCATCATGTTCTGATGGAGAGTGGTAGAGAACATGGCTATGGAAAAGCTAGCAATCACAAATCCATAAATTTGTGACGATCTAAGGTACCATCTGATTAATCAGATATAAGAGCACTAGGACAACATTTTTGGTTTTCAAGATCGTTTCCCTAAAGTTGAAGAATTTGAATTAGAATAAATACTTACTTTATTTTGGTACAATCTCACTGTTGTTCGTGCCTTGAACAATTTCCACTTCATCTCTTAAATAAATTAAGTTGAATTTGTTATTCGTGAAGTGTTAGCAGATCATGTGATAGAATGACGGGTCATTCCATCTATCTTAAAAAAAAGGTTAGCAAAAGTTATTAAATATACATAAGTCATTCTATAGTGAGATTAATCATATATGGTTCCTAAAATGGACTTATACATCATATATCATACTGCTTAATATAATAAAACTAGTTTCTACTAAACAGGGACTTCCTGTAGGCCAGTGGTAGGCGATAAAGGCCAGTCACACTTCGGTTGTGGGTTCGATTTCCACAGCCTTGTCCGACGCGATGGGCTGTCACCCGTCCTGCAGGTTGTCCTTTTTCTAAAACTACATTACTATAACATCACATAAATAATATCAAAAAAAAAGTTCTATCCTTAAACAATACTAACTTATGTCCAACACAATCCATTCCAACCTTTAGGCTTATCCATAATACTGCAGTCCAATCTCATAACATAGTGAAAACGATTACCAGAGATTTAACACCATCGTCAATCCCCATATATCATAAGATATGTTTTGTTGGTCACATTCCAAACATTCAAAGTACTTAATCGTGTATTCTCTTGAATACCTTAGTGAAAACATGAATGCAGTTAAAAGTTAACACTTTCCACATACCAAAATCCTCAAAATTCTATATACTCAAACCATGATATCACTTAGTCCTTATATCAATCATGAGCTCATGAATACTGTTAAACATTTTGTTTTCTCGTTTTCCCTTCATTATGCGCATATCATCTTATTTCCAAAAATATCTCAATCACTTTTAAAACCACATTAGACCAACACATAAATATTCCAATACTTTATGATACAACATTATTTTGGAATCCCATTACATAAATACTTAATCATTCCACCACATCGTTGTCATATTCAACATCGCCAATAGTGATCGCATGTGACTTCAATTTGTCCTTTTCCTTAAGTGGTTGCTCATGTTGATCATCACTAACCCTTGGATTAGGGCATTTATTAGCATAATGCCCCATTTACTTGCACTTGAAGCATTGAAGTGTTGGTGGTGCGTTCTTTGCAGTGTTTGCTTTATTCACATCATTAGAAACCCTTTTTCCATTACTTCGACACTCAGCTGCTCGATGACCTTCTTTTCCACACTTAAAACATTTTCTAGTCCCTTTAAGACAATCTCCACCATGCTTCTTTCCACACTTTGTGCATAAGGAAACATTCATCTTCTTTTCACCATTATTTTGAGATTTCTCCTTGAACTCCATCTTTCGTTTCTTGTCAAAACTATGAGATGGATAAGTAACACCAACTTCCATTTCTACTTTGATAGCACAACGCACAATTTCTTCATAGCTACTGAAGTCTCTTATAGCTAATTCCCTTCGAAGACTTGGTTTTAAGCCACTGAAAAATCGATCAACTTTACTTTCAGGTTGGATGATAATGCCAGATGCATACCTTGCAAGTCTTGTAAAATTCGCTTCGTATATACCAACAGATTCATCATCCTTCTGCTTGAGCTCAAGAAACTCCTTTTCCATCTTTGTTCGAAGAATACGAGGGAAGTACTTATTGAAAAAGAAGTTCTTGAACTCGTCCCATTCCATGGAATCAATTTCATCTCTTGGCCTCGTATTCTTGATAAGATTCCACCATTGATCAGCTTCACCTTCCAAACGATATACTACTAAGATGACTTTATCATGTTCAGAACATTGAAGAACTGAAAATATCTTTTCAGTGGTACTGATCCACTGTTCAGCAACAAGTGGATCGGAAGTCCCACTGAAAGAAGGTGGACGTTGCCTCATAAAGGACTCAATAGAATATTGTTCCCTTATCTTCTCATTTGGAATTCCATAATGATTCATAGCTTGTGTAAGTATAGAAATAAGATTTTGCAATCCATCTCCCATAACATTTGTTTGTTCAGGAGGGCAGTCATTGCATTGTCCATTGCATTGATCAACACGGTTCCTTCGGGTTCCAGCCATCGTCTAAAACCCAAAAAGAATAGTGTGAGAGGCAAAAATCATGCTAGGGAAAACAACATTGTAAAGGGGGACTACCCTTAATATCTAACATCTTAGGTTAAATTCTAAGATCGTTACCGTAGTTCTAGGACCATATCCTATACGTATACTTATCCTTAGGGACATCCTTAGACATACCTTAGAAATATCTCTAGGGATCTCACTAACGTTTTCATATCCTAGTTTCCAAAGGTTGACTAAACGTTTCCTCTGATACCAACTGTAGAGACCCAAAGCTTGACGTACATGAACATTACATTACTTTTGCGGAATACTTAGTACATAACAAAAAATACACACACAAGGATCGTAATAGTTTAGTGTCTTTGGAAACTCGGAACGTAATCTTCTAATCGTGGTGAAAGATCTCCAATATCTCCCATAAAGATCTTCCCTTTTTTTTACCTAAAACCTTTCTTTATATCCCGGGGAAAAGAAAACATAAAAGGGTGAGCTCAAATGCTCAGTAATGGTAAACAAAATAAATATAAATCTCATCGTATACACAAGCACATAACTTTTGGAAATCTTAACCTGCAAAAGAGATCATAATTTCATAACATGGGATAAATCATGGAAGTGAAATGTAATCACAATAATCATAAATTAAATCATGAAACTTTGTGGCATACACACATAATCATAGAGAATCATTTCTTGTTAGTCAAGACTCATTGCCAAGACTATCTTAGTGGACAAAGTCCCTTTCTGAACCGAGTCACCCTCGTTTTAGTCCTGTTTCACTGAACCTGTATAACCTACCGTTCCAGCCCTGTCTATCTCATGAGATATAAAATATTTACCCAATGCATTGGAGGGAGATATATGTCCCACCCATCTCATAATGATACCATTCTTATGTGTGCCACAAAATCATATACCATACATCATTGCATAACCCATGTAATAAAAATGGGAATCATAAACATCATGACATCATAAAACAATTCATATACGATAAAGGGATTCATAAAAATAATTCCATCACAACATAATCAAATCAATGTAATAATAGGGATAAAAACAGAACCCTATGTTATCTTAGATGGAAAATAATTTTGATAAAACACTTGAAATGAATTTTTGATGAAAATATCCTTTCTTCTTCAAAATCAATTTCTTTTCACAAAACGTCATGCAATTTTAAAAGAAAGAGATTTTATTGAAAATAGTCATGAAATATTTTTGAGGAAGCTTCATGAAAATAAGGCTTTATAAAACCGTAAAAATCCGTTCCTTCCGTTTAAGTTAAAAAAACATTCTTCTCGTACTTTTGTCGGAAAAGTCAAAAAGTACCTCGTACGAAAAACGACAAAAGATTCCTTTCATTTCTTTTACTAAAAACTCACCGAAGGGTAAAATTGGATTTTAATAATTGTAGGTGGATGGAAATAATATTACATATTGAGGAAACATGGATTTGGATGATAAAATACACCCTAGTAAATTTCAAACTATAAACAATCTCGGATAAAAATTGAGATTGCGAGATTTTCCCTTACCTTAGGTCCGACTTGCTTTGTAAGTGTCCGAACCTCCTGTATAATGATTTAAATCATGTTATTGACTTATTCCAGAATCATATTCATTGTTATTATATCATATATGGTCCACTTATGACTTTATATTACCTGTTCTTTTGTAAATTCATGTTAAAGTAGCGTTTTGGGTAAAATCGTCTCATTTGTCGTTCGTGTTTTTAACTTGTAATTATTAATATGATTACTTGGATCATGATTACTTATATCCAGAATTTAAAACATGATTTATATATAATATATATTCAGAATATATATATATATATAATATCGATAAATGGAATGAAATACACCGTTCATGGAGACGGTAGTCCGTACGTACGCATGAACGCTATTTTCGTTTCCTTATTGAAGTGAATGGAATTAAGTAGATGACATACATATAAATTTACATAAATCCAGTATCATTATTATGTAATATATTTCATTAGTACTTATTATATATACTTTATAATCATTCATGAATGGTTAATCATTGAGAATGAATCTCATCGCGTCGTAGAGATGGTAGTCCGTACGTACGCACGAGCGATGATATCGTTCCCATGGTCATGGAATTGTGTTGAAGTGTATGTAGACAATTTCAGTATCAATATCACTTTATAATAATCATATATAGTTACTCATTACACCATTATACCCATCCTTGTAAGGTTATGATGGAAAATAGATTACACCACGGCGTGGAGACGGTATTCCGTACGTACGCACGCGCGGTGATTTCATTTTTCCGTAGGATGGATAGAAGATTAATTAGGGTTGTTTCATATTTATAATAACATATCAGTATGTAAGTAATACTGATGTTATTACTTTATCATGAAACAACTAAAGAAGAAGAAGTTGAATAAGAAAGAAATTGAAAAGATTGGTAATGGATATTACCTCTTCTTTGAAACGCCTCTTTGAATCCTCCACTTAGGGAACTAAGATTGGTCTTTGAAGAAGACTAGGACCTCTAGGATTATTCTATGGAAGTGGAGAAGGGATTTTGGCAGGGGTTGGCCGAGCTTGAGTGCTCAAATTGGTGTGAGGAGGAGGGGGAGGAGGTTCCCTTTTATAAGGGAGGAGAGGGGCACCTTAGGAATATCTCATAATATTATTTTATATTAAAGTCAAAATCGGTTTATAATGGTTCCAAATGGTCTTATTTCGAAGCTAAAGTGGGGATGGGTCGAAATCCTATCAAACAATAGGATTTAGACAAGTTTAGGTTATTATTTTAACCTTATCAATTAGATTTAACTCTAAGTTAAATAATTTAACTTTTACCGTGTCTTTTTGTTTTCTTACACTATATGGTTAATACACTTACTATAACATGCCAAACGAACCCCAAATTGTTTATTATTAATATATATATTCTTATCTAAGTCATTTGGCCGAACCTTAGATTTTTAGGAATAAAATAACAATTAATAATATAATATTTGATTTAAAAACTATTTTGTGTCAATTTTGACACTATTTGATATATGATTTTTGTGAAAGTCATAACAAAATTATATGTTCAAACCAAGTTGATTAAATCAGCACTAATATATCATAGTAACCTATAAAATTAGTGTAATCCATAAAAAGTCTCAAATTACATTTATTTTGGTGTTTATAACATCAATTATGTCAGTATTTCATTAATAAGATAATTACTGCATCATCATTGTGTCATAAATAAATTAATTTATTTAATGTCTAAAAATTACAAATATCATTATGTAGGAAATACTTTTATCTTTCTAATGAATATTTATAGTCGAATTTATCTTATGTATAACCCCATATTAAAAATGTTTTAGTAAATAAACCTTGATTTTAACTCTTTTAACCCTTCTTTAAATAAATTAATAATAAATGTCCTAATCTTATCCAAGTGGGCCTAAATGGTCATATTTTATTCCTAAGTTTGTTTTTGGTCGAATTACACTTATCAAATAGAATTAGGACATGTGTTAGGGTAATAATAATATCATCTTTACCCTTAATTACCCTATTTACTTTTAACCGTGGTAAAAAAAATAAAAAGTTACTATTCACAAAAAATTATTTTCATCTCATTGAACCACATTTTAGTCCTTGATATTAACCATGTCTCTCGGATTTTCGAAATTCCACTCACAGAAGCGGTAAAATTAAGTTTTATGAACAATTCAGTTTTTTTAACTACCACTTAGTGGTTTCACTATTCATCGAAAATTGAAAGTTTTTAGAAATATACCAAAAATTAGGCCTAAGCTATATTTGATATTATGAACTCAAAAATGATGTCTATTTTACCAAATTCAAAACATATCAGTTGCATTAACTAATTTAAAAATTAATTCTCATCGTCAAAACAAATAGCGTGTTTTTAAGAGATAATAACTATCAAAAGATTGACACTAGTTTATAACTGGTTTAAATGTGAAATTACATCCAATGACCAACATTGTATTAAATTGTAAAAATATATTATAAATATACTTTAAAACCACTCAAATTAATAATTTATCACTATTAATTATTTCGATTGAAAATTTTGTTTTTAATTAAAATTTAGTAATTTGCACTATTCATCAAAATATGAAAGTTATCCGAAAATCACCAAAATTTCACCCTAAGCTAATTTCGATATTACGAATCCAAAAATGAATTCCATTTTGAAAAATAAAATTTACAAAATTTCAAAAAGTGGTTATTACTATTCATAACGGCTAGTTTTGATAATATTTTAATAGCATATCATTGTTTAGCGAAACTTGGTGTTGCGTACAACACACGCTATCGTGGAAGGTCGCGATTGCGTGTAATTCAAGACAGGTCAGAGATGTGTGTTGTGAAAGCTCCTTTTGGTGTAGCATATAACACAAGACATTAATGAAATTAAAAAGAATATTTTTCATAAAATCTCAGGGTGTTACAACGATGTTACTAGTTCAATTCCATAGTGATGTTGATCAAATTTAAGTATATAATGATTCTATCGAGTTAGAAATTATAACATGAACAATAATATGAGAAGTATATGATTCATTTTCAAGCATATAATTTTCATCACTCATAAATGTAGTTATTTCAAAGGTTGAGTTTCAACTGAATGAAAATGATATTTCAGAACACCATTCAAGTGCATGAATGAGTTCAATGATTTTTGAAATGATAACGTATGTTATGTAATCAAGAACATGAGTCTAGTATCATAGTAGAAACGATTCATCATGAATAATCCTCCTTTAATGACATCACATAATAAGGAAAATCACGATTTAAGAATATATAAATTCCAAGATCTTAAGAAAAACTAATGAATAAAACTACATTGTTATCTGGAATTTATATTGGAGAAATAAATTGAAGTAAGGTGATGGAACTCAATTATAATATTGATCACCCAACCTATCATGAACTAATTAGTGAGAATGCATTTTCCCAAATAAACTAGGTTCAACTAAATATAAATTGAACAAACTGAAGAAAAAAACTATTAAATCTAAAATAAATATATGTAAAAAAATTCAATTACAAAAGTGGAACAAAGCAGAAACTAAATAAAAAACTAAAACTAAGCCATGCTACTATGATCTCCATGTGACCTATTTTTCACCACCAACCACAAGACTGACCTTCTCCAATAATGGGAACACAAACCATGAACCCTAGATAAGAAGCAAAACCTACAATTTTTTTGGGCCTACTAACACCGAATGGCACAAGTAGGGTGTGAGCTTCACAGCTCAGTAGGAAACCACCATAGAATACATACCTTTCCATTCCCAAAATAGTCCACAAATAATATTTTGAAACACATATATAAAAATAGGTTTTCTCCATTTTAATTAAAAACACTGCTTTTTAGTTTTCAAAACATTACAAACCATAAAATAATTTTGAAAAATGTTTACCATTTTATAAATAAAACCCAAAGTAATACCCATAAAAATGATACCAAGATATTCTGAAAGATAAATAGGAAGGATAAACAAGAAACCAAATGTAGTGAAAGTAAACAAGAAAATACAAGTAGTTACCAAGGGAATTTTCTAAACATCCCCTGAGTGATCCCTATATGTACTCGGTTCGGAACCACCTACCAGTGCACGGTGAAACTCCATAGTCTATAACCAATATGATTCTCTAAACTAGACTCACCAAT
Source organism: Viscum album (assembly GCA_963277665.1). Taxonomy (NCBI): domain Eukaryota; kingdom Viridiplantae; phylum Streptophyta; class Magnoliopsida; order Santalales; family Viscaceae; genus Viscum; species Viscum album. Next base: position 1,797,923,572 of record OY728137.1, read on the forward strand.
GGTACAACCTGTCTGACCTCTAATAAAGAAAAGGGGTACCAACCCTTATAATCATGGTTGATAAGAAACTATCACCCAACCCTAGAAAAGACACCCCGGAAACCCATGGTAATAGTACACTACGTAAGTAGGAGGCCCTCACACCCATGACTCACCTTACCTACCATCACCACACTTTCCTACCCCATACACTGACACCACCTATATGACAACCAATTTATAGAAATCCCTCTATAGGGGTTTCCTTTTTATAAGAAACTTATCACACGTTCCAACTAGTCTATCACATCACATTAGTTTTTAAAACATTTTACAAAACACCTTAAGTTTAAAATCTGGAATTAAAATTGGAAAAAACCATATCCATTTCCCAATATTATAAAGTTTCAAATGGTACTTACATCACATCCATTTTAAAATACACTCTAAAAAACATTCTCTACAATTTTCAAGAAAAAAATAATCAACCAATTTCAAGAGCGTAATTCCAAACATGCCTTTACACCAAATCCAACTTCATTTCCAACCTTATTTCAAGACTATGATGAAAACAAACAACACAATTAAATATTCCAAACTGGCTTCTCTATGATTTAGAAACCAAAAATCCTTTATAAAATACCAAATGGACATTAATATTAAACATAACATTTGAAAACAAACTTGAGTCATTTGGAAACAAAAGGGTGTTTAGTTAAACACCTAGAGTTTAAAGAGACACACAAGTGTGTTGAAAAATGGGTTTTATGTTAAATATAACCACTATCAATTTTATTCCCATCCATGTGTGCACTTTGCAAATAGATAGATGTTCCCACATCCAATGGCATACCAGAAGTAGTTTTTCTCCAAACCATTTACAAATAAACATCACAAATTTTCCAATTAACACAACGAACTAAGTATAAAAATCACTAGGTTCCACATATCATGCCCAAATAACAATCCAATCAATTTAATAAAACATATATAAGGGAAAATACCACTCAAATAAATAAATTTTACTTTAAAATCTCATCTAATAATTTATCAAATTTACTAAGTGCACATATACATAGGAATATTTAACGAATCACCTCAAAACCATTTTTAACAAATTATACCCACACCCAAACACCACAATCAACTATGAAAATGCATTACAAGAATTCTAATAGTATTTATAAACTTATTTAAATCGCTCAAGAATAAATGAAATGCATTATAATGGAAAAATATGGAGACACCTACCTCAATAGAGTGCGGATGCGGTGGAACCTTTGAAGAAGAGAGATCTAAGCCCCATAGACCATCCACACACCATATATCAAAATAAAAAACATAACACATTAACCCTAGCCTCTAGGGTTATTCCAAATAAGAACCCACCAAAGGAGAACCAAGAGATCAAGGAAATAGAGGAGAATGAGGAGAAAAAGTGCCCAAAACCCTAAAAACTCACCTTAGATATTTGGAGATTGATCCATGGAGGGAGGAGAACCAAGAAGAGAGGAGTTTGAGAACCCTATCATGTGACAAAAAAACTATAGGGTGGAATCATTAGTATAAGGCCCCAGCCTTAAAACGTACTTAATCTTGAGTTATTACAAGATTAAACATTGAGGATCTTTTCAGGTTTAGAGTTTTAGAGAATTAGATCATAAAACTTGCATTACATTTCACATATAAACAAAGTGGTTACATAAAAGATAATATTAATTTTTCCCATCAACAGAAACATATTTAAAATAAAACACGGATTCTTTCTTGACACTTCCTTGACACTATCATCATATCATGTACCCTTCCCTTGACCTGTGAAAAACATTTCAAAAACTTGGGATGAGCATAAAAATCTCAGTAAGGGATATAAAAACATGGAAAGGAAACATGAGTACATGTATACACAAGAATCAATGAAATCATACACTACTCATAAAACATAAGCACTTTAACATACCTCATCAAATCATGAATAAATCATAGAAATCATAAGACATAAGGGTAACTTGAGGCATTCATAACATTCTTACGTAGGGAGTAACCCTCTTGGTTATGTTTGGAATAACCATCACAGTATATTCCCTAAATCTCTTCAGAGAAACCTTAAAGTTTAACTCCTTCACGTTACCCAATGCATTGGAGAGCTATATCGGGATCACCCGCCCTTAGTTTATCATGGAACCACGCATCTTCAAAATAATTCCCAAGAACCATAACATAATCGTATCACATAAAACATGTATAAAGGAAACATAACATTTCCACTTTTCAATCACAAGATATCAATAAAACACATTGATATAAAAACATTATGAAAACCATTTTCAATACCAAAATAAAAGAAGAGTAAAACATGGTATTTATTTTTTATTCAAAAAATGCTATGGCTTGTAGAGGAAGTCGAAACTCAAATAATGGTCACGGCGGTAGAGAAGTCGTTGTCGCCACATACGTACGACAAAAACATTCCCTTTTGTCATTTAGTAAAACACTACATTTAAAAAAATATTCCTTTTGGATAAACATAAAAGTCAAAGGGGTTTATACACCGTATAAAAGATAGTTGTGTATAAAACATAATATGCCTCAATGAAAGGAGATTGAGACGAAGTCCCATACCTCGGGTCCGACTTGACTCGATCATTCTTTAAAATCCTGAATAATAAACTTGAGCTAATTTCTACTTGATTAAGAACCTTTATCAAGTTCATTATACCTTTTATATCACTTATTACCATGTCATGAACACTATGTAATTATTTAAGTTAATAATGGTCGTTTTAACGATCATTGGTACTTGAGTCAAAAATATGCTCTTTATAATTACAATTTGTTCATGTATCCATTATATCCAGAGTTATACTCATGATGTATATATTCTATATATCATATATATCTAGTATATACAATCATTTATAATATTACATAACATTTAGAGGTAAGAAATGAAATGAACTGTTCATGGAGACGGTAAGCAGTACGTACGCATGAACGCGAATTTCATTTCTATGTCTTATTAATGGAATTAAAACTAAATGAGAGATATGTATATTTTAATTCCATAATTATATCCATCATTTATATGTAACATATATCATATATATCCATTATATATATGTACTTATAATAGTACATTACATTTGGGTATAAAAAATGAAATGCACCGTTCATGGAGACAGTAAGTCGTACGTACGCATGAACGCTACTTCCATTTCAATTTCATATTCAATGGAATTAAAAAATAATGATACTTAATAGTTTTATAATTCCATTATTTCATCATATATAATATCACTCAATCTATCCTTTATACGTACCACATATGGTATTAACGAATCAAATCACTTTGAGGGGGCGGTAGTCCGCACTTCCTAAAATGAAGATATCGCGTATACCCATAATGGAAGCCATAAAGGTATGCCATAAATGAAAAATACAGAAGCTTATGGAAAACATAAACATATTATATATCATATATAAATATAGTGACATCTTAATGGCCACCTTTGAAGGTGTTATATGAGTGTTGAACAATCATCGTTTCATGAGGCAGAAATTCGCCATCCACAGAAAAAATATGTTCTTTAACCATTAGATGTAGGTGTGTGTAAGTGTAGCTTGAATAATTCGTATAACAACATAATAGTATATTAAATATACTGGAGTTGTTACAAAAAAAATTAATAAAAAGAGTTTATGGGGTTGGAGATGAAAAATAAAACAGAAGAACACAAGAGAAGACACTACCTTTAAAACGGGTAACTCTTTTTGATTTGAGCTCAAAGGCTTCCTTGGGAAGACTTGTTCCCAATGTGAGGCTTCAAAGAGTAAGATAGGGATGTGGAGAGAAACAATGGGCAGGGGTTGGCCAAGCCAAAGGCTTGAGAGGTGTGGGTAAGGAGGTAGAGGTGGGGGCCTTTTATAAGAGGAGAGGAGGGGCACTCTTGGAAAGGTATAAAAGGTTACTTTATTTTCAAATGGGTTTCGGATTTTAAAGGTCCAAAATTGATTTATTTCGAGGATAATGTGATAAGGGTTCGAAATGTACTCATCCAATAGGTCTTTGACAAGTGTAAGTTATAGTTTTAACATTATCTTTTCATTTTATTTAAATCATTTATTAATGAGGTAATCGCTGCATCATCATGACGTCATAAATAATTTAATTTATATAATGTCTAAAAATTATAAATAAAATATCATGATGTAGGAAATAGTTTTATCTTTACAATGAATATTTATAGTCCAAAATATAATTTATGTAGACAAAATTAAAAATATTTTACTCATGTGATACATTATTTGTTATATTTAACTTTCTTTAAAAATAAAAAGATAAAAAGTCACTTTCACACAAAAGTGATTCCATGGGGTCCCCAAGTTTGGCACAAGGCATCCCATGGCCGGCCATGAGACAACCCGTAGAATTAGGACACATGTTGGTGTCATTTTTTATTATTATGATATTATTTTATTTTCCTTAACTACCCGATTACTCATTAATCAAGATAATTAAAGATAATTACCGTGGTTACTATTCATAATGTCCAAAAAAAGAGTCTTAATTAAATAATTTGGACCTTATAATTCCAAATATGGAATCCATTTTACCAAATTCCAAACATATAAATTGCAATAATTAATTTAAAAATAATTCCCGTTGTCAAAACAAATAGCAGGTTTTTTTGAAACAATATCTATGAAAAGTTTGGCACTTGTTTATGCCCAATTCCAAAGTGAAATTAATCCCAATGACCACTATTGGATTACATGGTAAAAATATATTCTATTTAAACTTTAAAACCAATTAAAAAGATAATCTATCCATATAATTAAATTAGATGAAAAAGCAGTTTTGATGTAAAATGCAGTATTTTTCACTATTCATTAAAAAAATGAACATTGTCGGAAAAATACAAAAAATTAACCCAAATTAAATTTCAATGTCCCAATCATAAATAATAAGTATATTTTGACAAATAGAGCTTATGAAATTGTCAAAAGTTTGATTTAATAATGGTTGTCCATCAAAAGGCAGCAAAACAATCTTTTAAAAATATTAGTGTATTCCATGCTTAAGATTGGATTTATTTTCATTTTAAGCCTCTAAAACACTATATAATTAATTAATAGACATAGATAAAAATATATATTATTCATTACTTACTTGGGATGTCACATCCTTCCCTCCTTTTGAAAATTGCGTCCCCACAGTTTATTTACTTATTGAATAAGTGGGGGTATTTAGCCCTCATTGCATTTTCAGATTCCCATGTTGCCTCTTCAACCATGTGGTTTTTCCACAAAACCTTTACCTACTGAATCACCTTATTTCGTAACACTTGCTCCCTGTGGTCAAGAATCTGGACCGGTTGTTCCTCATAAGATAGCTTCTCTTCCAGCTGAACTATCTCTGGACTCAAAACATGAGATGGATCTGGCATGTACTTCCTTAACATTGAAACATGAAAAACATTATGTACATGAGATAAACTCGGAGGCAAATCCATTGGGTAAGCAACTGATCCAACTCTCTCCATAATTTCATATGGTCCAATGAACCTTGGACTCAGCTTTCCTTTCTTACCAAATCGCATCACATTTTTCCATGGTGAGACTTTGAGAAAAACATGATCACCTACCTCAAAAGATAGATCCTTCCTCCGGTTATCCGCATAACTCTTCTGCCTTCTCTAAGCTGTTCTCATGTGTTTCTATATCAGCTGAACTTTTTCTGCCAACTCTTCTACCAATTCTGGTCCCATCATCTTCCTTTCACCCACTTCATCCCAGAAAGCTGGAGTTCGACACCGCTTCCCACATAACGCCTCAAATGGTTCCATATGTATACTAGAATGAAAACTGTTATTATATGAAAACTCAACCATAGAAAGATGTTGGTCCCAACTTCCCTGATAATCCATTGAACAAGCACGTAGCATATCTTCCAAATTCTGAATTGTTCATTCTGATTGCCCATCTGATTGAGGATGAAAAGCTGTACTAAAATTTAATTCAGTACCCAACGACTTTTGAAGGCCCTTCCAAAAGTTATAAGTAAACCTGGGATCATGGTCAGACACAATAGAGAGGGGAAATCCATGTAACCTAACTATCTCTTTAAGATACAAACAAGAAAGTTGATATAGGGAAAAAGTATCTCGTATTGAAAGGAAATGAGTAGATTTAGTCAAGCAATCAACAATAACCCAGATTCCATTATTACCTCGAGGTGTCTTCGACAATCCCAAAACAAAGTCCATGGATCTATTTTCCCATTTTCATTATGGTACTGGTAAAGGCTGAAGCATCCCTTTCGGTAACTTTTGCTCTTCTTTAACCTGTTGACAAGTCAAACACTTCACAGTAAAATTAGCAATATCTCTTTTCATTCCATCCCACCAGTAATACTCCCGCAGATCTCTGTACATCTTATTACTGCCAGGATGAACTGAAAATAGAGAACTATGAGATTCACATAACAAATCTCGCTTCAACTGTGAATCACACGGCACACAAAATCTCTTCCCAAATCTAAAAACAAAATCATTATCAATATTGAATTCAGGCAACTTACCCTTCTGAAGCAGTTCTACCTTTTTCTGTAACTCGCTATCTTGCTTCTGTACTTGCTTAATTCTGTCTGATAGAGAAGATTTCACTGATACCCGAAAAAAAACAGAAGAACATCTTGCACCAAAAAATTCTATGCCAAAGTTCATCAAATCCTTAACCAAAGGATCACGTTCCAAACACAACATCATTAATGAATCATTACTTTTTCGACTCAAAGCATCAGCCACTTTATTTTCTTTCCCCAGATGGTAATGAATTGTACAATTATAATCCTTGATCAATTCTAGCCATCTCCTCTGTCTCATGTTCAATTCTTTCTGAGTGAATATATACTTTAAACTTTTGTGAACGGTATATATTTCACACTTTACTCTATACAAATGATGCCTCCAAATTTTTAAAGTGAAAACAACAACAGCTAATTCAAAATCATGTTTAGGGTAATTTACCTCATGAGTTTTCTACTGTCATGACGCATAAACAATTACTTGATCATTCTTCATTATGATGCAACCAAGTACTTTCAATGAATCATCACTGTAGATAACAAACTCCCCATTCCTGGAAGGTAGTGCCAAAACTAGAGCATTAACCAATCTTCTTTTCAACTCCTGAAAACAATCATCACATTATTATTTTTAGATAAACTTAGCACCCTTCCGAGTTAGCTTAGTAATTGGACTAGATAACCGTGAAAAATTTCTAACAAACCTTCAATAATAGCCTGCCAAACCAATGAAACTATGAATCTCAGTTACATTTGTGGGTCTTGGCCATTCTTCAACAACCTTTGTTTTTGCAAGATCAACAGTTATCCCATCTTTAGAAACAATGTGACCAAGGAAAGAAATTTGTTTCAACCAAAAATCACACTTGCTGAATTTCCCATACAATTTATTTTCTTTTAAGGTTTGCAAAATAACCCTCAAATGTCTATCATGATCCTCTTTACTTTTAGAAAACACCAAAATATCATCAATGAAAACCACCACAAACTTATCCAAGAGCTCATGGAAAATTCTATTCATTAAGTCCATGAATACAGCAGGTGCATTGGTTAGCCCAAAAGACATTACTACAAATTCATAATGGCCAAATCTTGTACGAAACGCAGTCTTCAGAGCATCTGATTCCTTTACCTTCAGCTGATGGTACCCCGATCTCAGGTCAATCTTTGAAAAATACTGAGCTCCCTGGAGCTGATCAAACAAATCATCGATATGAGGCAAAGTATATTTGTTCTTAATAGTGATGTTATTCAAGGCTCTGTAATCAATGCAAAGTCTCATAGAACCATCTTTATTTTTAACAAATAAAACAGGAGCACCCCATGGTGATGTGCTAGGTCGAATGAAACCTTTCTCTAATAAATCTTACAATTGCTCCTTCAACTCTAAAAGTTCAACTTGAGCCATTCGATAAGGGGTTTTTGAAATTGGCTTAGCATCAGGAACTAAGTCAACAGTAAACTCAACTTCTCGATCTGGTATTATTCCAGGCAACTCATCAGGAAAAACATCAGGATACTCATTTACCACTAGCACATCATTAATCTGGATAGTTCCTTTATTTTCAACGACATGTGCAAGGTAACATTCATTTCCATATTTTACAAGTTTCTCGGCCTCTTGATAAGTTATCAACAGTAAGGGTTCATTCTGGTACACAAACTGAAATTCTTTATGAAAAGAAACTTCTTTAGCTCTATACTCAATCTTAGCAAGGTAAATAGAGAGCCAATCCATACCCAGGATAACATCAAACTCTACTAGAGGTAAAACAATAAGGTTTGCAAGTAGGTTCTTTCCACAGATAAGGATAGGAAGATTCTTATAAATTCTTTTTGTCTCAACATTTCCCCGAGGTGTTTTTACCAAAAGTTCAGGAGTCATTTCTTGAGATGGTATTCCCATTTTACTAGAAAAGGTTTTAGAGATGAAAGAATTTGTAGACCCCGAATCAAACAACACACTGACATAATCTGAAAAAATAAACAAAGTACCTGATAAAAATTCATTTGATGGACCGACATCTGCTGAAGTAGTTGCAAAGTATTTCACCCCCCATTCTGCTTGTAGTCTAACTGCTTCCCATCACTCAAGATCTTTTTAGGACACTCATTTGCATAGTGACCCATCTCATTGCACTTAAAACATTTCACTAACTGTAAATCAAATTTGGTCTTACCATCACCCTGATCTTTTTCAGTGCAATCACGAGCCTTATGTCCCATCTTACCGCATCAGTATCACTTTCCAGAATTCAGAAGACATTCCCCAACATGCCTTTTACAACATTTATCACAATCTGGAAGCTTAGTTTTCTTACCATCAGACTTTTTTGAAGAATTCTTTCCTTTCTCCTGCCACCTCAGTCTCTTCTTCTGCTGGTTATTATAGAACACTTGATCATCGACAAACTCCATTTCCACCTTCTCATCACATCGAAAAATCTTTTCATAACTTTTAAACTCACGAGAAGCCAATGCCCTTAGATATTTTAGCTTTAATCCTGAGTAAAAATGATTGATTTTACTATCAAGGTATCAAATAAAATTTGGAGCATACCTTGCCAATCGAGTGAAAATTTCTTCATAGGCAGCCACTGAGTCTTCCACTTGCCTCAATTCCAATAATTGTTTTTCCATCCTAAGTAGAATAGCCTTAGGAAAATACTTCTTAAGAAACATACCTTTGAATTCATCCCAGTCGAGAGCATCAATCTCATCAGCATCCCTGATATTTTTAACCATCGACCACCACTGATCTGCCTCACCCTCCAAACGGTAAATAGGAATACTAACCTTTTTATTGTCTAAACACCCCATGAAATCAAAAATCTTCTCCAATGCTTTAATCCACCCTTCAGCTAGCACAGGGTTAGATGATCCTCTGAATGATTGGGGATGTTGCCTCATGAAATGTTCCACCACTGACATGTTCCTCTGCGGTTGATCTGGCTGATCTCGTGCATGGATACCGCCACCATTTATCGCTTGAGTCAACTATTCCATTACTGCAACAAACTATTCAGTTCCAATTCCGACCATCTCAGGATTCTGATTCATAAGGTTATTTCCTTCTGTATGCCTTCCTAGCACTGCTTCCCTGTTTCCTCTACGGAAAACCATTCTGAACAAACATGTCTTAGATGAAGCAACATGGTAATCTTCAAATGCTATATCATTTAAATTTGACCATAAAAAAAATATATTTTTGGATAATAATTTAATAGAATTATAACTCCTAAAGTTATCTAAACCGACCTCTGATACCAACTATAAGGCCCCAGCCTTAAACCTTACATAATCTTGAGTTATTACAAGATTACACATTAAGGATCTTTTCAGGTTTAGATTTTTAGAGAATTAGATCATAAAACTTGCATTACATTCCACATTTAAATAAATTTGTTACATAAAAGATAGTATTAATTTTTCCTATCAACAGAAACATATTTAAAATAAAACATGGATTCTTTCTTGAAACTTCCTTGACACTATCATCATATAATGTACCTTTCCCTTGACCTGTGAAAAACATTTCAAAAACTTGGGATGAGCATAAAATGATCAGTAAGGGACATAAAAATATGGAAAGGAAACATGAGTACATGTATACACAAGAATCAATGAAATCATACTCTACTCATAAAACATAATCACTTTAACATACCTCATCAAATCATGAATAAATCATAGAAATCATAAGACATAAAGGTAACTTGAGGCATTTATAACATTATTACGTAGGGAGTAACCCTCTTGGTTACGTTTGGAATACCCATCACAGTATATTACCTAAATCTCTTTGGAGAAACCTTAACGTTTAACTCATTCACGTTACCCAATGCATTGTAGAGCTATATCGAGCTCACCCACTCTTAGTTTATCACGGAACCACCTGTCTTCATAATAATGCCCAAGAACCATAACATAATCATGTCACATAAAACATGTATAAAGGAAACATAACATTTCCACTTTTCAATCACAAGATATCAATAAAACACATTGATATAAAAACATTATGAAAACCATTTTCAATACCAAAATAAAAGAAGAGTAAAACATGGTATTTATTTTTTATTCAAAAAAAGTTATGGCTTGTAGAGGAAGCCGAAACTCAAATAATGGTCACGGCGGCAGAGAAGTCATTGTCACCACATACGTACGACAAAAACATTCCCTTTTTTCATTTAGTAAAACACTTTGTATAAAAAATGATTCCTTTTGGATAAACATAAAATTCAAAGGGGTTTATACACAGTATAAAAGAAGATATTGCATATACCCATAATAGAAGCCATAAATGTATTCCATAAATGAAAAATAAAGAAGATTAACAAAAACATAAACATATTATATATCATATATAAATATAGTGACATCTTAATGGCCACCTTTTAAGGTGTTATATGAGTGTTGAACAATCATCGTTTCGTGAGGCAGAAATTCTCCATCCACAGAAATAGTATGTTTTTTAACCATTAGATGTAGGTGTGTGTAAGTGTATCTCGAATCCTTCATATAACAACATCCTAGTATATTGAAGATACTATATTTGTTACAAAAGAAATGAATAAAAAGAGTATAGTGGGTTGGAGAAGCAAAATAAAACATAAGAACACAAGAGAAGACACTACCTTTAAAACGGGTAACTCTTTTTGATTTGAGCTCAAAGGCTTCCTTGGGAAGAATTATTACCAAAGTGAGGTCTCAAAGAGTAAGAGAGGGATTTGGAGAGACAAAATGAGCAGGGGTTGGATGAGACAAATGCTGTAGAGGTGTGGGTAAGGTGGTAGAGGTGGGGGCCTTTTATAAGAGGAGAGGAGGGACACTCTGGGAAAGGTATAAAAGGTTACTTTTTTTTCAAATGAGTTTCGGATTTTAAAGGTCCCACATTGATTTATTTAGAGGATAAGGTGATAAGGGTTCGAAATATACTCATCCAATAGGTCTTTGACAAGTGTAAGTTATAGTTTTAACATTATCTTTTCATTTTATTTAAATCCTTTATTAATGAGGTAATCGCTGCATCATCATGATGCCATAAATAATTTAATTTATTTAATGTCTAAAAATTATCAAAAAATATCATGATTTAGGAAATCTTCTTAGATTTACAATTAATATTTATAGTCCAAAATATCATTTATTTAGACAAAAGTAAAAATGTTTTACTCAGGTGATATATTTTTTGTTATATTTAACTTTCTTTAAAAATAAAAAGATAAAAAGTCACTTTCACACAAAAGTGATTCCATGGGGTCCCCATGTTTGGCACAAGGAATCCCATGGTCGGCCATGGGACAAAAAATAGCATTATGACACATGTTGGTGTCATTTTTTATTATTTTGATATTATTTTATTTTCCTTAACTACCTGATTACTCATTAATCAAGATAATTAAAGATAATTACCGGTGTTACTATTCATAATGTCCAAAAACAAGAGTCTTAATTACATAATTTGGACCTTCTGATTCCAAATATGGAATCCATTTTACCAAATTCTAAACATATAAATTGAAATAATTAATTTAAAAATAATTCCCGTTGTCAAAACAAATAGCGGGTTTTTTGAAACAATATCTATGAAAAGTTTGGCACTTGTTTATGCCCAATTCAAAAGTGAAATTAATCCCAAAGACCACCATTGGATTAAATGGTAAAAATATATTATATTTAAACTTTAAAACCAATTAAAAAGATAATCTATCCATATAATTAAATTAGATGAAAATGCAGTTTTGATATAAAATGCAGTATTTTTTCACTATTCATTAAAAAATGAACATTGTCGGAAAAATACCAAAAATTTACCCAAAGTAAATTTCAATGTCCCAATAATAAAGAATAAGTTTATTTTGACAAATAGAGCTTATAAAATTGTCAAAATTTTTATTCAAAAATGGTTTGCCATAAAAAGGCAGTAAAACAATCTTTTAAAAATATTAGTGTATTCCATGCTTAAGATTGGATTTATTCTCATTTTAAGCCTCTAAAAAACTATATAATTCATTAATAGACATAGATAAAAATATCTATTATTCATTACTTACTTGGGATGTTACAATGAGTTTGGGATAAAAATAGGGGGGAGAAAAAGGTATTTTAACATTTGAAAGTTTTGGACAACTCACATGGTTTGGCCGCACGATTTACCAAACAGTGTGCCAACCGTACGGTAGCTACTATCCTAGAGGATATAGAATTAATGAACAACCCACATGGTTTGAATTACTATGATTAAACTATTGGGTAGTTTATTTCTAACTCCAGCACCTTCTGCATGGTTACCGGGGTTAGGTATCATGATTTCCACTAACCATGAGCTTCCTGTGAACAAGACCATGTTTACCCAAAATTTCAAAAAAAATCAAAATTTTAAGCTAAGAACTCAACAAAAAACTCAACCCAAGGATCCAAGATTTAGAAAAGAATAAAATAAATAAGTATCCATGGTCAGGGTGTAATAAGTTTCCTCACCACATACACTTTCCACCACCAGAAATTCACCCAGTCGAAAGATAATAAAAACGTGAATCCACGCCTGATCAAGTCCAAAAGATATCACAAACCCTATAGTGACATTTAAATGTACAAGTCACACCCGACCATTCAAGATGAAAACACTGCACAAGAATGGAGTGATAACACAAGAGGGGTCTCCCCACCACAAGAGCTCAACTAACATATCTAATAAAACTAGGAACTCACACTGAGAGCTAACCCAAAATTGTCCACATCAACCACGCAACACCCACACCATGACCGAGACCCCCAACACAACTAATCCAAACTTTTTTTCATGAGAAATAAAATAATTCCATAGGAACTGAATCTTCCCCACACTAGTAAAAATACCCCACATAAGGGGAAAAAACCAAAAAAGAACTTGAACTTGATAAAAGAACCCATAACAACCATCCATCAGTTATTAAAAACTAAAGCACATCATAATGAGCACAACTAAAACCAAGACCAACCCACGCAAGCACACTCAAGAAGAAAATTTGATTCAAAGAGACACTTTAAAATAAAAACAACTACTCAGGTGATGATAGAAAATGTTCATCATAATTTTTATACAAAATGATTAACATACAAGAACAAAAAAACCACAATAAGGAAACCTTAAATTCATCCACACCAACATGAGAGACAAAAATTTAGTCAAGGTTCCACTTACCCATAATATTTCTGACTATGTGAGATCTTCACTCCGAGTCCAATGGCTCGAGCCCTGATGGTTGAAGCATATACTGCCTTGTAGCCAGAATCCAACAACCTCTAATAAAAAATTCTTCTTCAAGTGAAACTTCCTAAAAAACTTCTCTAAATGGCCCAGACAATGGTAATGATGGAACCTTTTCATAGGATTGAAAGAAGACAGATTCAAATATCGGAACTAGACACATTGGTGGGACACAAGAAAATGGTATGATGAATTGAAGTTCATACTTACTGAAGGAGAATCCTCAGAAATAGTTCCCTTTGTAACACCCTTGTCTCTAGATGGGGAACCCTCATGAGAAACAAGATACACTAGATTGAAAACTTCATGTGGTCCATAAACTAACTCAGCTAAGAACACATCATCCACTAGCTTCTCAAAACAAATATGTTTAGAGGAGAGGACTTAATCCTTAATCTCAGGACAAGGGCCTCCAATGAAAAGAGAATACTTCAATAGATACTAAAACTCCACCTATGGAGAAAAGGAATCCTACTACTTGATGTTGTCAACATAGGCCCTCACCATCTGCTGACCTTATTGAATACTCATGAGCTCTTCCCTTTTCTTTATGTTTACCTCCACTGGTATAAACTATTTGAAAAAGAAAAACTTAAATACTTCCACATCATGACAACATTCATCGATGGTGGGGAAAACATCTCCTATTCATCAAAATATGGTCCCTAAAAAAACCAAGGCAACACAAACTCTATTAGATTTGGGAGTTCCCAACAATTAGATGACACACTCAACTTCATCAACCATCTCCTCTACCTCTAATGAATATCAATCACCATGATAGACATAAAATACTTGAGAAGTGTCATGAACCAAGAAAGAATCTCTAGAAACTTTGGGGACCTTCTTGGGTAGTATATTTTGAATAACACAAAGAGAACTAATTCAAAATCAACATTAATCCAAATCACAATTGAAAAAACATCATGATCCCAGGAAATAGGCTCACGAACCGACACATACAAACACAACAAAAAATCCTCTTTTCAAAAATTACCACTTCCATTTTAATTTTAAAACTACATTCTTCCAAGGAAACTTTCAAAAAACCAAGTGCCATATTTCACAAAAAAACAACTTTCCAAATAAAATCCTATTCCTGAAACAATTTTCCCTCCTCAATTCCCTCTTTAGAAAAACCAGTAAAAACCATTGATTTTCAAATACGCACCCATGGAAACCTATGAACCATCACATATGTTCTCATTCCATCTTCACTTATACAATCAATACACATGTTCCAATATGAAGTTTCTATACATAACCAAACGTATTAAAAAATTCATAAGGGTCACACATTCCATTTCATTATCAAACCCATGCATTTAGAAAAACTTTTCAAAATTATGAACCTCTTTCTCTTTTCCCAAAAACTAATTTCACTTTTCAATTCAAAACAACTGGAAGAGATCATCTTCATTTCAAAAAAAAAAATTCCACTTTAAAATCTCACTTACAACCACTAAAAACAAAACCAAACCAAACTCACACCAATATGCCAGAATTGAGGAACTAGTGGCCATGAATAACCTGATGACATGGTTGTGGTCCATTCCCCATGTAAGAAATAGTATGTAAGAGTACCTTGAATAATTCACTTGGACATCACATGGGTCACTAATACATGTTTCATCACAGCATGACACTACCTCTCATCCCTTGTCATCCCTCAATCCAAAAAAAATACCAAAGGCTTTAATTTTAGACTACCTCTGGTAACTCAAGGATCAGAATAAGCAAGAGTTCATGATGATCTTAATTTACCTACCAACTGATTCCCAATAATAATAATATCTAACCAGCGAATACACCAAATAAAAAGAAACTTCTATGATACCATTTTTTCATGTACCAAGAAAGGATTCCATCCGACCTAATACCCGACCCAGGCTAGGACATGGTTTGAAGGGCTTTCCTGATCCCCATGTACTATCAACTAGTGTCAAGAATAAAATTAATAATCATGGGAATTATTTTTCTTAAATACAATAGGATCAACTAAAAAATAATCTGAAAAAAATGAACAACCAACAAAAATTGGATCTCAAATAAATATATGTAAATATATTCTATTAAAACAACATAGCAAAGAAGAAACTAAATAAGAAACTGAAACTGAACCAAGTTTCTATGATCTCTATGTGACCTCTTGGTAACCACCAACCATAAGAAAAACCTCCTCCAACAATTATAACATGAACTAGGAACTCTGAACAAGAACCTGGACCTATAAAATAGCTCAGGTCTACTAAAACCGAATGATACAAGTAAGGTGTAAGCTTCACAACTTAGTAGGAAACCACCATATAATACATTAATTTCCTTTACTAAAATAGTCCATAAACACTAGTTTTAAATACATATATAAAAATATGTTTCCCCCATTTTAATAAACAATACCACTTTTCCTTTTTAAAACATTACACACCACAACGTTAGTTTAAAAACATGTTACCATTTTATAATTAAAACCCAAACTAAAACCCATAAAAATGATACCAAGATATGCTGAAAAATAAATAGGAATAATGATCAAGAAACTAAATGAAATGAAAGTAAACAACAAATATAAGTAGTTCCCATGGGAATTTTTTAAACATCCCTAGAGTGATCCCTAAACATACTCGATTAGGAACCACCTGTTGGTGTATGGTGAAACTCTATAGTCTATAAAAAATTGGATTCTCCAAACTAACCTCACCAATGACACAACCCACCTAGACTCCAAGGCATCTAAGGGGTACTTACCAATTTAATTGAGGTTGATAAGAAACTGTTACTCGATCATCTAAAAGGTTCCCATGAAACCCATGGTAATAGTACACTATGTAAGTAGGAGGACCTCAAACGTGTTACTCACCATACCTATTTCCACCACTCTGGATTACTCCATAAACTGAAACCACCTATAGGATAACCAATATAGGGAAATACCTCTATAAGGGTGACCATCATATAAAAAAATAATCACAAGTGGCCATTGGGACGTCACATCACACAATATTTTAATTCATTTTACAAAACATCTTATGTTTCCAATCAAGCATTCACATTTACAAAACCACATCCATTTCCCAACATTAAAAAGTTCCAAATGGTCCTGAAATCAAATCCATTTTCAAAGAAACTTTCAAAACATTTCTCAACCATTTTCAAGATCAATATAAACAACCAGTTTCAAGAGTGTAATTCCAAACATGCCTTTATACCAAATCCAACTTCATTTCAAACCTTATTTCAATACCAACATGAAAAAAACACACTTAAATATGAAAAATGGGATTCCATATAAAATATAATATAACCATCCTTTATAAAATACCAAATGGTATATAATATTAAACATAACATTTGAAAAAACACTTATGTCATTTGGAAACAAAAGGCAGTTTAGGTAAACACCCTGAGTTTAAGGAGACACACAAGTGTGTTGAGAACTGAGTTTTATGTTAAATAAGACCATAATTATTTGTGTTCTAATCCACATGTTCACTCTAGAAACATATGGATGTGGCCACATCTAATGCCATACCACATGTATTTTTTCCCCAAACCATTTACATACAAACATCTAATGTTTTCTAATTAACAAAAAAACTAAACTATATAAATCACCACGTTCCACATATCAAGCCCAAATCACAATCCTATAAGTTTAATAAAAAAAATATAAGGAAAAATTCCACTAAAATCAATTAAATTTATGATAAATTCTCAATTGACATTTTATCAAACAAATTAGGTGCACATACACCTAAGCATATTTAAAGAATCACTTCAAAAACCAGTTTTAACAAATTCTAACAACACCAAAACACCAAAATAAAATAAAAAAATTAATTAATAACAATAAAATCATATTTATATATTTATTTAAATAACTCAAGCATCAAAAGAATGCATCGTAAAGGAAAAGTGTGGAGACACCTACCTCGACGAAGTGCAGATGTAGTGAAACATTCTAAGAAGAGAGATCTAAGCCACACAAACCATACACACACCCTATATCCAATGAAAACAACCAAGAAGATTAAACCTTTCCTCTAGGGTTCATATAAACATGAACCCACCATGATATAACCAAGATATCAATGAAGGAGATGTGAAAAATGAAAAAAATAGGCAAAAAACCCTAAAAAATCACCTTAGATTTTTAGAGATTGATCCATTGAGGGAGGAGAACCAAGGGGAGAGGGGTTTTAGAACCCTCTCATGAACAAAGAAAGACCAAATGTGGGGAATCATGATATTGGGATAAAAATAGGGGAGATAGAAGTATGGATTTTAATATTTAAAATTTATGGGCATCTCTTCGGTTTACCAAACCATGCGCCAACCACATGGTAGATAATATTCAAGAGGAGATCAACCACATAAACAACATGAACAATTTGTTTGACCATGATGAAACTATGCGGTAGCATCTATCCAACACCTAGACTCGCCACACAATTACCTGACTAGGATGCACAATTTCCCCTAACCATGCGTTGCCTGTTCAGAGGCCAAAATTTACACGAAATTTCTAAAAACACAAAAGCTTAAGTTGGGAACTCCACCAAAACATCAACCCAAGAAACCAAGATCAAAAAATAATAAAATAAATAAGTATTAATGGTTAGGGTGTGACACAAACTAAGATAATATTTCTACCACTTAAGAGAGATCTCATTTTCCCTAAAAAATAGTGCATCTAATAAAACTTGTTTTGTGATGAAAAATTATGTGAAAAAAACTTTGATTATATGAATGGAAATGGTTTGGATCCAGTTCTTGATTAAAATAATCCCACTATATTGTGCAGAGAAAACCATGACTAGTTTCTGTGAACCAACTTAGGTCATAAAGAACTACATTTTGTAAAGATATATTGGTTTACATGAGGAAAGAAACCACTACCCACTTTTATGATGGTGCTTATACATTTGAACCATTCTAGTTTGTGAAAGGAAGTTGGTGGTGTTTTTTGAAATCCAAGTTTCACATAACTTGTCTAGTGTATATAAAGGTAGTGATTTATGTGTTTAGTATTTTGAAAATGAAGATCATGAATGAAGCATGAAAAATATAGTGAATGTATAGAAGAATTCATGTATACATAAATGCATAATAACACAGGATAAAAATCAAAATATAATTAAAAAATTATATATAGAATTAAATATTAAATAATGAAATATTTTTTTTTGTTCTAGGGGTTTCCCTGATAATCCCACGAAATTCATCCATGATGTATCTTTGATATATTGTGTGTACCAATTTCACATATCTAAGTGGAGAAATGTCTTCATCAATCATAAATAAGTATTATTTATAAAGTATTTAACATGTACAAGGAAACTGATTATATATAATGATCATATGTTGTTTGAGAAATAATATGATTTTTGTAAAGTTACATGAAGAGAACATGATAAATTATGATACTATAAGATCTTTGAGAAATATTAAGAGATCATCATAAAATGATCAATCATTGAGAAAAATGGAATAATTTGTGCGATTTTATAAAAAATTTCAAAGGTTGACTTAGTATTTGTGTTATAATGTATCCATATATCGAATATTATAATTTATAAAAATATTATAGTGAAGAATCCATTTTTGGGGACTAACTAACATGGGAAGGATTAGGACATTGTACCATTAATTTAAAATACTTATGTTCTAATATTTATCTTAAAAAATCATTTGAGGGGAGGATGACAGTTACATGAAGTGTGTATCATAGATATAACCACCTATAGAGGATTAATTTAAAAAGAAAAATTTATAAATATAATAGCTATCATGGATTCACCTGTCACCATCTCAATGATCTCACACTGATCTATGCTCTACATAACTCATCCCTTGTAAATTTCTTGATAGAGGATGGCTCTAAATGATATAATATAAAAAATTGAGGGGCTTCCTACTTAAGATTTGAATTTCATACAATTTTACATGGATTTTAAGGATTTTACCTTAAATATTACATATTCCAGTGTCTTTGAATAAAATTTAGCTTTCTTAAAATTGTAAGGATATTTTCAGTTTAGAGTTGTATAAAATTAGGAAAAACTCTTATAAAGTAAACCTGTACTTTATAAGTCAAAAATTATACTCAAAATCCATTTTCCCCACTAAGAAAAACTTTTTAAAATAAAAAAGGTTTGTTTTCATTAGAAATAATTAAAATTTTCATCTTGACCTCATCCTTGTCCCTACTAATCTTTAAATCCTAGGAAAAATGTTTTAAAAATATAGAATAGGCATGAAATAATAAACATGGGACATAAAAATTATGGTAGTCCTATGAAAAACATGAAAACCCCAAAAAGGTTTACATTTATCACAATGGTATTTGAGAGGATGATATAAATCAATTATATATGAAAATCACAAGAACTTGTTTCTCAATGAAAACATTGAAACTCTTTGAAAGAAAATAAAATCCTATTTTGTAAACCTAAAGAATCACCTTTATAACCCATTTTAAACCCATGTTATAAATAACTAGATCCTAGTTCAATCAATAGGTTAAACCCTTTTCTAACTCCCTCTTTATTTCCTCTTAAGATAAGAAAAATTATCTAATGTATTAAAGCATTGTCTAGGTGAACCGAAAGCAATAATGGGACCACCCATCATTATTTGGGTGCACCCATTGTATGAACTATTATGGGATCACTTGAATCTATCTAGGTGAACCCATAATATAGGATATAATGGGGTCAGCCAACGCTACTTGGTAATACCCATCATATATAATTATCAATTACCATATCATGAATAAAACATTTTATGTTTTCACTTTTCATCATAAAACCATTGATTTTTTTAAAACACATATTTAAAACAATTTATTGTATCAAAATACCATGGTTATTTAAAAACCCATTTTTAATACCAAAATACCAAAAATAGAGGTAAATTGGTTGTTTCTATGAAGATAATATCACTAAAAATCATTTGTGAGGAAAATGAAATTTGAATTTTGAAAACACTATTTTTTTAAAAAAAGATGTACACTTATAAGTAAAAACATTTTTTATTGAAAATAAAATTTTAAAAATATAAAAAAAGATTCAAATCACTGGTTCATCATGATGGAATAAAAATACACTCATGTCTATGAGTTAAAAAACATTCTTTTTTACTTTTTACAAAATAAACAATAAAAGAAGATTTTTTTAAAAGAAAGTTCCTTACTCTGAGTCCAAATAGCCATGTAAATTATTTATATTCTTGAATTATAAACATAGGTTAATTATAAAATTTATTGATAACATTTTATGTTTTTATTATTCCTTTTATTTAACTTATTACCTTGTTATAACAACAACATAATTACTTATGTTCAAATTAGACGATTTGATAATATTCAGTTCCTAAGTCCAGAATGACTTCGGTATGTTGATTGTGGTCAGAGAGACCAGAATTAAATATTATATAGAATAATAATATTAAATAATTATAATTTTTTCAAATTATTTATACATTTATATGAAACAATAAAATATCATTATAAAAAATGAATGACATTACATTCATGGTGATGGTAGGCCATACATACACATGATCAATATTTCCATTTTTCAAAGATTATTATGGAAATAAGGTAAGTATTTTTTTTATAAATTCTAATAATTTCATAATATTATATTAATTCATTAAATATACTTATATACATTATCCTTTTGATGTGATGATGAAAAATGTATCACATCGCTTCACGGAGGCGGTAGTCCACACTTATGCGCGAACAACATTTTCATTTTTTATTCATGAAAAAAATAAGAAATTAAATTATATATTATATTTTAATAATGATAAATATGTCATTAATATAATATATAAATATTAATTCCAACATTATAATCTATACATAATATATGGTGATTTAAAAAAATTACATCACTCTGTGAGGTAGTAGTCTGTCGTACATACGAATAGTGAATTATTTTCCCATTTGATGGAAGTGAAGATTGAAAATTGTCATTAAATTGAAAAAATAATATATTAGTATATTTATGATTCTGTATTTAATATTTTTATAATTGTTTAATAATTTTTTAGTTATAACATCCCACCTTTTTGTCACATAAACTTTCATTTCATTTTACAAAACCGAGGATCTTTAAGGTTTAGTGTCTTGGAAACCAGGAACTTAATACATGAAACAAAAAATAACATTCTTCTTAAACACTTGAAAGAATTATCCTTATGTTCATCCTAGGTTCATTACTTCATCTTATAACCTGGGGACATACATCAAAATAAAGGGTGAGCAGAAGGCCCAATAAGGGAAACAAGGGAAACATTTAACATGTGAACTTGAGATACATCAACAATGTCATGAAAATAACTTTAAGGCATGAGAATGAAATCATGAGGCATGTAATAATAATAATAACATATTTAATAACTTGAAGATGTGGCTACAAAATTTAACAAATACAATCATTTCTGTTTCACCAAGGTCCATCCCCAAGGTGTCAATAAAAATTACCAACGTTATTCACCAAGGTATCTGTCTAAATGGTCATATCAAGAGATTAAGTCTTTACCCAATGTATTAGAGTGCTATCAGGGTGCACCCTTAATTTGTCTTTATTATCATGTGATTCACATATAGCATAATCAATAATTTCATAAACAACCCATATAGCATAAAAGAAATGGGTTTCATTTCATAATCATAACGTTTTAAAAACTGCTTTAAAGACATGATCTCTATGTCACTTTAAAACCCACAGAAAAGGAAGGTGGGTATCATGTATGTAAATCCTAGAATTTAAAATATAAAATTTTGGGATATATGTGAATACCCCTATAGAAGAGAGATATTTTAGTATTCACTTAAAAAAATAAAAGAACTTTAGAAAAAGAGAGAGACATTTTGAGACGGAAATTCTCCAGCATAATGACTATGTTCTGAGGTTTTAGAAAACGTTGAAAAGGGTGGGGACATGGGTCAAACATTCATAAATGACCCATAAAACAGTATAGGGACAGAATATTAAGGATATATGAACATGGTAATGAAATTTTAAATACATACCATATGAAATAAAAGACATGAATGGAAGACAAAAATAATATTTCTCTTATGAAAATTCGGTAACCTTACGGCGTCACTTAAACTTCAACAAAAATGAATTGAAGAGATAAAATAGGGTCTCTCATAATATGAACATAAAATTTCAGTATTATAGATACATAGATCATACCCCAACATAATAAAATGGAACTTGAAAGACTTGACATGAAAGTAGAACTTTGAAAAATGAGAAAGGTGAAAGAATCCCTTAAAAATTCGGCAGCCTAACAGCGTCACCAAAACATCAACAGAAATGAATTGACGAGATAAAATAGAGTCTCTCATCATATAAAAATAAATGATCAGTATGATAGATATAGATATCATATCCTAACATAATATAAAGGAACTTGAAATACTTGACATGAAAATAGAACTTGAAAACGAGAAGGGTGAAAGAATCCCTTAAAAATTCGGCAGCCTAACGACGCCACTTTAACATTATTAAAATGAAATGATGAGATAAAGAGGGGGTATCTCATCATATGAACATGAAAAAATAGTTGGATTAATATAAAAGAACATCCAACAACATAATATCATGGAGCATAAAAGAAATGACATAAAAGAGATTACTTGAAAAGAAAGAGGGAGGTAGGATCCCTTACCTTAAAACATAACTCTTATAACTCAAAGGTTGGGACCTTGAGGGCTTGGGTCACCTTGGGAGGACTCCTTGGGAGGTAATGAGACCAGAAATTTGTTGGGGGAGAGTTGATAGTCGAATGGATGAGAGGATGGCTTGGTATTTATAGGGAAATTGAGGGGACAAAGCATTAATGGCCAAGGGACACCTCATTGGTGGTTTTGGAAAAACCATGGGCTTTCCCATGGTATTTTCCCATGGTATTGGCCACTTGGGACACCTCATACCTTATATTACTATTCATAAGTCAACCATATTGATTACATAATTAATAAATCATCTAACGATGTCATTAAACACCCGTAACTTAAAAACTGTATTTTCACTATTCATCGAAAATTCAACTTTCTCAGAAAAATCCCAAAATTTCACCTTAACCAAATATCGATGCTATGATTTCAAAAATGAACTCCATTTTTTAAAAATAATTTTTTAAATAATTTCAATTTAATTTTTAAATAAATACACTATTCACCAAAAATTCATTTTTTTCTAAAAAATGTCCAAAAATTACCTTAACATAATATCGATGCTCTGAGTTCAAAAATAAGGTTCATTTTATAAAAATAATTTTCTAAATATTTTTAATTTAATTTTTAATTAAAAAACACTATTCACCTGAAAAAACTAATACTTGACAAATAATTTATGAAACCGTTATTTAACCATTTTATTGAATCACATTACTTAATCAAGGTGCCTAGATTATATTAATGATTTATTTAAGTGAGATTACTAATCCATTTGGTTACATTACTAATCCTAAGCATAATATCACTATTCATAATTTACTATTTATCAAAAATTAAGTTGATCTTATTAGATTCTAAATTTCGTACTGAACATAATTGTAGAAGACCATTATTTGAAAATCATTACACATTTTTAATTATTTAAGGTTTACATAAATTTTTTTAAAATATCCTTTCTCTAACATACATCAAAAGTATGCATACTATATTTATCCGGACATTTTAAAATTCATAAACTTCATCATAAGAAGAAATCAAAATTTTTATTTAAAACATAGGATTACACAAGGCAGTAACAGTCTCCTTACATAGCCCATTATCACACCAGCATATGACCTAAGTGTAAGGTGTGCTAAGGTGAGAGAATCTGAGGGAGGCTCGACCAACATCGCACGAGTAGTAATTTCTATTAGTTTGAATTTATTGCGAAGGCGATTCCGTTCTAGCTTCACACGATGAAGTTCGTCTTGGGTTTGGTCCAGAGCAAAGGCCAGTGGTGCTACCTCCTTCCCAAGTTCTGTTAGATGGGCTTTGATCGGTCTAAGAATACTGGGTGAGGCCATTAAATCTTTTTTATATATTAATTAACCAAGATCACTTGTATTTGGAGACAAAAGTCACAACATTCAGTTTTCAATGGTCATACTGACTTACGATCATATAATAGTCAAAACCCAATAGTTTCATTTTAATTATACCCATGTTATCAAATGAAACAGTTTGGTTGAGTATGAAAAATAAAATAACACACAAAATTAGGAAACAATATTTATTCAAAATTTCGGGTCGTTACAATCTTCCTCAAGAAATTGCATCCTCGCAATTTTTAAAATTGGGTTTTGAAATTTCATTGAAAGTCCCACATCGGAGAAAGAGTCAGTAACACTATTACTTTAAAATAAAGCAAAGGAAGTTCAAAGGCCACCTGAGTTAACCCATACTAGGATTCCATGTAGGAAAATATGGATATGGAAGAAAAAACAAAGGGTCAAGTTCTGAGGGAGAGTGATAGAAAACATGATTAGGAGGAAGTTAACAATAAGAAAATCACAAACTTATGATGAGTGTAAACGGTATTTGATTACCCAGTAGGAAACTTTAATAGACAACATTTTTGTTTTACGTTCCATTTCATAGTTTTTAGGAATTAATTTACTACATAGAATAAAACACAGGGAAATATACCTACCTTCAAGTAGAGTTTCATCCTTTAATAAGTCTCTACCAAAACTAATCTTTTCTCCAAATGATGAGCATTCAAAACTACTTGGTCTCATCAAAGCACAAGAATCATCTTATAGAGAATCACATAATCCACCAAATATTAACTATCTATTTTTTCTATCATTAAACATTATCCCAAAAACAGAAAGGGTAAGATAAAACAACTTTTCCAAAAGAAAGAATCCCATAATAATGGAAACTACTTTAAATATTCAAAGTTCCACGGTACTACCCAAAGTTTATCATAGACCATTTCATAAATAATTGTTCTTAATATTCCTCAAAATAAACCAAACTAATATTGAAACCCAAATACAATAATGATTTGATAACATAGTCTTCCAAGATAAATTTTATCGCTCATCTCCAAACAACATCAACCACTCCTAACATCTTATAACAAAAGTAGGTAACCTAAACATATTTTACCCAAGATAGTTTAATCGTTTCCATATGTAACCTAAATTACTATAAGTTTTCCTTAAATTCATCGATTCTTAAAAATATATGTCAACCTTTACTCTTCAATTAATAATACCGTAGTAATCTATTTACCTAGATCATATAGGGTCCCCAAAATAGTGAACGTCTTCCAAAATAATAATCATCTTTTAATCCCCTAATCATCTCTATCATATTAATACGGAAATCGTCACATTTCCTATCTCATTGGTTGTTGGGACATGTTCTTCCATTTCCCACCATTAACTAAGAAAAGAAAGTATAATTAAGGGCATAAATACTTAGCCAATAATAATGAAAAGGAACATAAATCATATAAGGATAACTTGTAGAAGAAAAGTATACCCTAACTTGTGATCCCCTAGGTTTAAAACTAGTTTATCCATGATTATATATTCTTATGTGAATCTTTATTTTATTTTATCTTTGTTCATTTAATAATGGTCCATACTAATCTTATGAATTTACCAAAGCATATCCACTGGGAGTGTCGTAACCAAGAGTACAGCAAGTCCCGTGGTCGTGTACAGGTTCCTATTCGAGTCTAGCTCAAAGCGGTATTTTCAGGTTTTACCCCTATGTACATCTGTGCCAGAGCGACCTCTACCTGCTCGTATCCAGACAAGGATGTATTTGCTTGGAAACCCCTTACTCAATACTCACCAAAATACCAAGAAGATTTCCTTTATTGAAACTTTTATATAGGTTTTTTCATAAAGTTTTCATATCCTAATTTCCACAAATAACTAAACCATCCTTTGATACCAACTATAACATCCCACATTTTTGTCACATAAAGTTTCATTTCATTTTACAAAACCGAGGATCTTTATGGTTTAGTGTCTTGGAAACCAGGAATTTAATACATGAAACAAAAAAAAAACATTCTTCTTAAAAAGTTGATAGGATTCTCCTTATGTTAATCCTAGGTTCATTACTGTATCTCATAACCTGTGGACATACATCAAAAGAAAGGGTGAGCAGAAGGCCTCGTAAGGGAAACAAGGGAAACATTTAACATGTGAACTTGAGATACATCAACAATGTTATGAAATGAGCTTTAAGGCATGAGAATGAAATAATGAGGCATGTAATAATAATAATAACATATTTCATAACTTGAAGATGTGGCTACAACATTTAACAAAGACAATCATTTCCGTTTCACCAAGGTCCATCCCCAAGGTGTCAATAAAAATTACCAAGGTTATTCACCAAGGTATCAGTCTAAATGGTCATCTCAAGAGATTAAGTCTTTACCCAATGTATTGGAGCGCTATCAGGGTGCACCCTTAATTTGTCTTTATTATCATGTGATCCACATATATCATCATCAATAATTTCATAAACAACCCATATAGCATAAAACAAATGGGTTTCATTTTATAATCATAACGTTTTAAAAATTACTTTAAAGACATGATCTTTGTGTCACTTTAAAACCCACAGAAAAGGAAGGTGGGTATCATGTATGTAAATCCTAGAATTTAAAATAGAACATTTTGGGATATAAGTTAATACCCTTATAGAAGAGAGATCTTTGAGTATTCACTTAATAAAATAAAAGAACTTTAGAAAAAGAGAGAGACATCTTGAGACGGAAATTCTGCAGTATAACGTCTATGTTTCGAGGTTTTAGAAAACATTGAAAAGGGTGGGGACATGGGTCAAACATTCATAAATGACCCATAAAATAGTATAGGGACAGAATATGAAGTATATATATGAACATGGTAATGAAATTTGAAATACATACCATATGAAATAAAATACCTGAATGGAAGACAAAAATAAGATTTCTCTTATGAAAATTCGGCAACCTAACGACGTCACTTAAACTTCAACAAAAATGAATTGATAAGATCAAATAGGGTATATAATCATATGAAAATAAAAGTTCATTATGATAGATATAGATATCATACCCCAACATAATAAAAAGGAACTTGAAAGACTTGACATGAATGTAGAACTTTGAAAAATGAGAAAGGTGAAAGAATCCCTTAAAAATTCGGCAGCCTAACAGCATCACCAAAACATCAACAGAAATGAATTGACGAGATAAAATAGAGTCTCTCATCATATGAAAATAAATGATCAGTATGATAGATATTGATATCATATCCCAACATAATAAAAAGGAACATGAAATACTTGACATGAAAATAGAACTTGAAAACGAGAAGGGTGAAAGA